>JAMPIV010018895.1:265000-865000 GCA_024509875.1 Oreohelix idahoensis | reverse complement strand
AGTACGGTGATCGGTTTGGGTAATAAATATCCACAATTTGATTTAACCGGTGAATAAACGCACAAGAACCTTCCCTTTTCTTTTTGCCACTATTTTCCACTTCTTGTAATAGCTCAATCTTTCTTTTCAAAGATATGGATTTTAACTTTCCAGCCATTTTTAGAGGGGAAATAACTCAAATTCTAACATCGACGAAGCGCGCAATTTCCGAAAATAGCCGAAAAGTTGTACAAATGTCCAGGTACTGTATTTGAAAAAAGTTCGTCTTAAGCAGATCAAATTATATAGTCGGGACACGTTTAATCGTTCGGCATATCCGAAAATTCGTGATAAACGGATTCCGCTTAACCGGACATTTTTTACAAAGACAAAGAAGAAAAATTGCCGGGGATAAACAAATTGTTCTTCACAACAGAAATTCGCCACATCCGAGATCGCCTTAAGCGGTCTGCACAATTTGTTGTTGCCCTGTATAGGCGTACTATATATGGCTAATATATATATATATTATATATATATATATATATATATATATATATATATATATATATATATATATATATATATATATATATATATATATCGTAGCCCCTTCAGTAATAACTGGATGTGTGAATGCGCCCCTGAGGTGACAGCCCTTTTGAGAAAAAAGAAGCTAAGAAAGGAACACCAGGAAAAGAAGAGAGATATGACGGCAATGGACATAAATCCAGCAACCTGGGAGGATGAAGCTGCCGATCGCACCAAGTGGCGATGCTATCTGCTGCGCCACCTCAGTTTGGGCGAAACGAAGCTCTCGCAGCAAGCAAAAAAGAGGAGAAAAAGCAGGAAAATATGCAGCTGAGGGCTGTCACCTTAGGGGGCATTCCTATAGTCAGTTATGACTGAAGGGGATATTATTATTATTATTATTATTTTATGTCTTTTCTTGATTTCCTGTTTACGACTGTGGCTGAGAATGGTAACCACAAAACAACCCGTGTTTCTCTTGTATTGTTCATTTGTAAAGCTACCTCCATGACAATATTTTATTAATTTACATTGTATTATCAGTTTTCCAGCAGCCTCCTGCATTATTTATAATGAACACTTTTTGTTTTCATTAACACGGCTTCCAAACAAAGCCATTACTGTTATGTTTCATGTTCAGTTACTTCCCCTTGTCCGATTGATGTGTCGTGTGCTACAAGTTACCTTCCGTTTTTGTTGGTTTGTGAAACGGCGCCAACACGCATGCAATTTCCCCCACGGGACATAAGATATGAATCCTGCCTGTTTTGTTCTACCATCTCATACTGTTATAATTCAGGCGCCTGCATATCAGGAAGCGTTTCTATGGGAACGCCCATCTCTTGAGACCTTGCTATGATTAACTTCTCATAACTTGAGAGAGATTTCCTGACAATTTATTATATTTCTCTTTCTAATTAATATGCGTTATATTCCTATGTTCTAGGCCCTGCATTTGATATTCCTGTCAAACGTTTTGCATGTATGAGTGTTTTCGTTTTCTTGCTGTGCAATACTGACCTAAATACTTTGTGGTACTACTGTTTACATGAATATTTAAGTTTTGTTCGCTTCATTTCCCTGTTATGTTTCAAATACTGAAAAATAGCTATTGAGGTTGTGTAACCGCGGCTGGTCACGGTTGATATCACTTATAACACTAGGTGGCAGATGGCAGGCCTAGTGATATGATTTAAGTTTACAACTTCTCTTGTTATCTTCTTTCTTTTATCTTCCAAGTTATTTAGTTGATATCATTACTGGCCATCTCCGCCAGAGGTGTAAATTCCTGGATGATACTCTAATCCTTTTCTTGTATACTTCAGGTTCGTTCAGTTCCTTCTTTGATGTTAATAGTGACTTCGTATAGTGGTAGTTTAAATGTACATGGCATATGATCAGCAACTCATAAAGATGGAATCAAATTCACTGGTCAGACAGGTCTCTATAACTGCTCCTAGCAACAAAATTCATCTCATGCATAAATAATTGTATGTACACCCTTCTGATACTTACAAGTGAGAGAGCATATTTGAAGTTCTTCTATAAAAGTGAACATTGACTTTTTCTTGAAAATCATATGCAATTCTGGATACTTCAAACCTTGTTTAATATGGCTCCTCTATAATATCTCTAGTTTCCTTCAAATGTTTACAGCCTTTTGATACTTTACAGATAGTCGTTATATGCTCATAACCATCCGTTTTCTTGGTACATAGTCGTAAAGTACTCATACTGAAGTGACAAATCGTGCTTCTGCAAGATTCTCCTGTAAACAAAATTCTATTCTGTGCAAAATATAATCTCAGTTCAATACTTACAAAAAAAAACCACTGCATAAACGCTGATTTCCTTTCATAAATACACCTTAACTGTGAACTACAGAATCAAATACTATCTCCCGATAGAATAACACTGGCTAGTGATGGCGGGACATCTAAATATATTTACACATCAAACCTATCTGTGAAACCACAGAAGGTTCATATTGTCCACACAGCGATCATACCTTCTTCCTGAAGCACTACTCAGGACTGCCTGTAATCTAATGACCTCTGATCATTTCGCGTGGTGTGTTTTTCTCGCCACTCTTATGATTCGCTGACCCAAATCTTTTTACTTAAATTTTTTGGTCGAGCCTTTTTTTTTCTTGTTCTCGAACTTTCTATTTACAACTCAAAATAATCACTCACTATTAATTAACATGAGCCGGTATTCTGAACCGTTGTCAGTTAGCAATATTATTATTTTCATTCATTATTTTCTCTTGTGAGCTGTCCTAACTGTTTATCTCACCTTACCAATAGCATGAATAAAGCTTGGGAAAACCCCACGGTGACAGTTGAAATGGATCACTGTGGGCCATGTGTTTGATACAGCCTCAAAAAAGAATTCAGAAACGCAGTAATAAGGGGTAAGAGGTAGGGTTAGGCTTAGGAATCCTAAACCTAACCGTAAACCCTATCCTTAAGCCTAACCTTAACGACGTCGGCAAGTTATTTGTATGACGTCAAATAACATGACCTATAATTTTTCATTTCAACCGCTTTTGCAACTACCTCACTTCTGATGTCCAGTTTTAGCAGCTTTTGACCTGGGATTCTTAACAGTATTCATAACACAAGCGAGGGGAAATCAGCCATTACGTAAAAGAGTTAAAGCGCATATATTTCCATTTGGAACTGAATTCAGACAGATTATAACTGAAAATCTCAATAACATAGAATACACTTTTTTTGTTTGTGACAAAGAAAACAAAGGAAGATTAATACGGAAAACCCCACATTAACTACCGTCATCTCGTGTATGGCTAGCTAGCGACACTGTGTGGACAACGCCTGATGGAAAACGTGCACACCCGCAACCATTTTTCAGCCTTTTATATTTGGACATGCGTCCAAATATAACCAACTAGGTTGAACGGGACGCAACTCGCCAAAACGAGGCAAAATTTATTTGTTTCTTTTAAACCGCGACAAACTGAGACATATTATCATAATGGCGTGCCGAACAAAGCGACTAATATGAGGCTGGCAACTTGACGAAGTTATAAAATTACCAAAGAAACCACTGCTGAAAGAGAATGTGAATGCTTGGTGCTGGCTTCATGAAAGGGACTAGCTAAAGGGGTGGCTCCATGAGTCATGGGAAGTGCACAGGAAAATAATAATCATCATCATAATTGATAAAGACAAAATCAATAACTTGAATGACTTATTAATAACGATGATTAAGTTAACAGATTTATTAATAAGCATTTTTTTAAAGGCTACAGCACCACCGAAGGAAATTAACGCGAATGATAAAATATCCAAGCTTTAACTTTAAAATTAACGAAAACACTAAGTTTTCAAACTCCAAATACTGACCTGTGATTAGTCAGAAATATCCGACAAACACAAATGTGATCAAACACCTCGCTCACAAAAGTGCATTCTCTGAACACAAAATAAATGTGAATCATTATCGAGGGAAAAAAAATGTATTCCAACCTTCTTTCTATCGCACTGGAATCCCAAACGTAGAGTCTACCGCTTCTGCCAGCTCGCTAACAAATGGCTGTTTTTAGCATCAAGGTGGCTTGTTTGCTGGCGTAGAATTTGCACCGTTGGATTTGGATGTGTGTGTAAGAGATGATGTGGGAGAGATGTGCACAATGGACAGTTCCGAGATTCATTGTATTCAAATAGACAGAGATGTTTTGGTCAGGGCTGGTTTAATCAGCGAACCAGGGGTCCCAGGGCGGCACATTCTGGGAGGGAGGGGCGCTACAAAATTGTGTGAACTATAAAAAAAAACCAGTATAACGAAAAAGGTCCCGTGTAGTTGCCGTGGTTTCTGATGAGTCAAAGAAGAGGACTACTATTCTCTCATGCATATCGTACAAGGTGACTAACATGAGCTTGTGCATCTGGCTGGCAATCTCATCCTGTAAAACAAATGGCTTCAGAAACCACGACTGCAAAAGCATGTGAATGTGTCGTAGATTTATGATAGGGGAATTAAGACATAGATTGGTCCCTTCTAAATAGAAATAGAACAGGTGATAGCTCCGTGGGAGGTAATGTAAAGAAATAGATTTTCACGAGTGAAATGGTGGAAAATAGTTAGAGTCTGTCCCTGAAATCGAGAAGCTTCTCTCATTCAGCATATCTCTACAACAGAACTTGGTTAGTCAGACAGTCTACTAGAATATATATATTAATATATATATATCACCACTCACATACACATATGTGACGACAGTTAGACACACAGACGTGAAAACTACATCAATAATATATGGATATTTTGGGACAAGCTGACCGACACACGTAAATAAAGTTTATGTAAATTTTATTTATCATAAGAAACTTCACAACAGCTACAAGTTAAATATCAAATCAAATACAATCAAACATAAAGTTAATGAATTAATCAAGAAATAGAATCATGGGTGTAAATCTCCCTCCCTCTGTTGAGACAAAATTTCCGTTAGAAGAAACGTTATTAACCCCCAAAGAGTCAAGGATTTATACGCTATGGTCTAGAAATTCCCTCTACAGTAAAGAACAGAGTTTATACGTTAATCTATTCTGAAAGGGAAACAGTATTAGCAACAACAAAAAAGAACTTAGCATTAAAAAAAAATACAAAGTGGGTACATGAATTATACGATCAAAGAACTACTCATTCCTGCTTTCTTTCTATCCATACAACAGTGGCCACTGACATTCGTTCTTACCTACAAACTTGATTTTCACCTTCTGGCGCAAACTTTAGGACACGCACACCCACAGCAACTCCAGTGTTATTTTTGGCAAAAAGAGGACCCCAGCTCTACAGAGACAGGTTAATTCCGATTCCTCCGGGGAGCGTTCTCTTTACGGCTATATTTTTTCTGGATTACTGTTTATGTCACTTCAAATCAGTTCAGGTAATATATGTCACTGGGCTCACAGTGTTCGAATATTGAGGTTTCTAGTACTTAGGAAATGTCAGGTCGGCAACTTCTCTCAGTATAAAATTCTTGGTCACACCACAAATGATCAAACGTCGGAAATGTTAAGGTTTGTTAGGTCGCCACAATGGGACTGAATGTAAATAAGATTGGAACAATAAATCTGGATCAAATGCCAGTTACCAAGTCACTCTTTATGTTCTTTGGATTGGTATTCTGTCTCTTTCTGGGTGTAAACACAACCTCAGACAGGTTTACCTTGAGAAGAACCCAGTTACTAATATAAGAAATGTTCTTTAGTATGATTACTCTCAGGTTTACATGGAAGCCGCTGGTAGATTTTGGGTATGACCCAAATACTGTATAAAGGGAGAGAAAAATACAATCCTTAACCATAATATAGTATTCTCACTCCTGTCCTACCTCGCGTAAAATATAATATATTCACTTCGGTTATTTAACTTTAACTTACAACTACAAGCTTAAAGTTAGTCTTATTGTTTAAAACACCTGTGAAATAAATTCTAGTCATAAAAAAAAATCGATAATCATGAATTAGAAACAAATACATACAAGGTATTTCGTCAATACTCATGATGAACGGTGCATTTACTAGCTGGTTAAAATATTCTCTGACTGGTTATTAGCAGTTACTTAAATTTATTTCATAGCTGGAAAAGTTTAGCTAGAAATTATTATTTATTCTGCTAGCCACTGTTAACACAGTAAAACTTAGAGAGATAATATATTTCGGACCTATCTAGTAAATCGTTCTGCACAAAATCTAGCCAAGTATAATCGTCGATTTACCACTTAAATCACTCAAAACTACTAGTATAGTATTTTACCTTCACACAAACTTCTAAGACTATTCTCCAACAAAAACTATACTCAATAAGAGTGATTCTAGAATTGCAGCTAGATGTTTTCTGAATCTGTCGAGTACTGGATAAATTTTAGTTAGAAGGCTAGGGTATATATACATTTGAAATCAAAGGAAAAGTTATAACTAAAACCCGAAAACAGACTCTCTGCCAGATGTTCGCACCTACGGTGAATTCTGCTTTTCAGATTTGCAAATCAAAGATCCTTCTCACATTAACCCGAAAACCAGAACCCTATTTTCTCGCTTAAATCAGGCATAACGTAATTTGCTAAACAGTGCAAATTTCTTCACGTCTACGCTCGTAAGGCCAGTATAGCGAGCAATGTCTTTGATCTCGACGTTCTCACCGTGGTTTAATTAACTTACAGGCGAATGGACTCAGGAAAAGTTAAGAGAAATTCTCTCCTTTTTGTTCCAAAATTATCTGATCCTATACTCAATTTTATTACCCTTTATCACTGCCCAACGAAAAATACGTTTCACTAAACGCCACCTTCCTCTGTTGCGTCACTTTACACATATATCACAGAATGCTTAGCTCAGGTTTCCTGTAAGGGGACCAGCTGTTGTGGTGGATCCAAGCTCCATTAGGGGCGAAACATGGATGATGATGGTGACAACGATGATGATAATGATGACGATAATGACAAAAACGTAATTCTGAAGAAAAAATAAATTGTCTGTGGCCCTACTACACCACTGTAGATAAGCGTGTATACATTTACTTACTTTAGCACATTAATGTGCATGTGTCAATAGCGTGAGTAGGTGTTTATGCAAATATTTATAAATTACTTGGGGTGACAAATGTGACAGTTGCACTAGTCAACAACCAAAATGTACCAGAAATGAAAATAGCTGATCTTAACTAATTTTGGTGTGCTGAAAACGAAAATGACATTAAAAAATGTTGATTGGCTCTAGTTTTCAAGATATATGCTACTAGTTTATTTAATTACGGTATATTTATATATATGACGCAACTGTTGTGGGCGATTGCATAATTTTTTTCAAATGACCAATAAAAATGTAACTAGAAGTTGATGATGCAATCCTACCTATGATTACATCACCTTTGTGTATAAATATCTTATCTCTGATAAAATTTTGCCATTAGTTAGTGCATTTATCCTTATCAAAAGTATCGTAGTTAGAAATGCCTAGGACATGTGTGAACAGTGCTAATAATTTCTGTTATATATGTGGTGAGGTGACATTTCTATCACAAAAACGAAATATAACTAAAGTGATTAAGAAGGCGTACAGTTTGTTTTTTCGCTGATGCCTTTTGCAGTTCCAATGATTTGGAAAGAGCCCACTGATCATCTCAACAACTGTTACTTTTGCATGGTCCCTCCAATTGGGAAAGGCATATCAAAGAAGAAAAAAATGGACTCTGGAATATCCAAACATCCCCTCTGCAATACGTCCGGTACCACATGGCGATGACCTACCAGTTCCCAAAGTGCCAGAATCATTTTCAGCTGCTTCCATTGATGAAGAAGAGGACATTGGTAGTCCTGAACCATCAACCTCAAGCGACCCAGATTTTGAGCAAACTACATCCACTAAACCACACTTAATAACCCAAGGTGAACTGAATGATCTTGTAAGAGATCTGAATTTACCGAAGAACAAGGCGGAGCTTTTGGGTTCCAGATTGCAACAGTGGAATCTCCTGGCAGAAGATGTTACAATTTCTGTGTATAGGAACCGCCAGAAGCCGCTTATTACATTCTTTTTCAAAGAGGGTGACCTTTCTGCGTGCCACAACATTTCTGGTTTAATGGCAGCCCTCAAAATCAGTTACATACCGGAAGAGTGGAGGCTTTTCATTGATTCATCCAAGACGAGTCTTAAAGCTGTTTTGTTGAATAATGGTAATGTGTTACCGTCAATTCCAGTTGGTCACGCAGTTCATATGAAAGAAACTTATGAAAACATTAAGCAGCTTTTGAAGTGTACAAACTACGATCATCATCATTGGTCACTTTGCGGTGACTTAAAAGTGGTCGCTCTTTTGCTTGGACTACAGGGTGGATACACCAAGTACTGTTGCTTTCTCTGTGAGTGGGATAGCCGTGCACGAAGTGACCATTACATCAGAAGACATTGGCCAATCAGGCAGTCATTGCAGCCTGGCAGTAAGAACGTTGAGAACCCAGCAGTTGTCGACACCAGCAAGATTTTGTTGCCATCCTTGCACATTAAGCTGAGTCTCATGAAAAACTTTGTCAAGGCAATGGAGAAAACAGATGAGGCTTTCAAATACCTCATCAGAAAATTTCCAAGACTGAGTGAAGCTAAAATAAGAGAGGGAGTATTTGTTGGTCCGCAAATTCGAAAACTTCTTCATGATGACGAGTTTCTTTGCGTGTTGCATGGCAAGGAAAAAGCAGCATGGCTAGCATTTAAGTCAGTGGTGGACAATTTTCTTGGAAACAACAGATCTGATAATTACAATGAAATTGTAGAAAATCTCCTTCTGAAGTATAAGAGTCTTGGCTGCAACATGTCTTTGAAAATTCATTTTCTGGATTCTCATCTGGATTTCTTTATGTCAAACTGTGGAGCGGTCAGTGATGAGCATGGTGAACGATTTCACAAGGACATTGCTGCTATGGAGACAAGGTATCAAGGCAATTGGAGCCCTTCAATGCTTGCTGATTACTGTTGGACTGTGACAAGAGACGCCTCATCGATTGACTACAAGAAGCAAGCAAAGAGAGCTCGAACAGCGACTGAATAATGACGGAATGGGTTCAAATGTGCCTTTTTAAAACATGATATGTGATCTTTAAATAATGTTTTTATTTTTTGTATCATTCTATGTTGAAATATCAATTAATTGAGTATGTATCCACAATTTTTATAATGCTAGAGTAGAAAGACTAGCTGTTCACCCCAGAGAATTAAACAAGTATACATTATTTGTATTGCTGTAATGTAAATTCATCATTTAAAAAAAAAAACCAGAGCCAATTGGTGAATTTCATTATGATATTTGAAATCAGCATGTCAAAATCAATAAGAAATGTTATATTTAATTTCTGGTATAATCCTTTGTATTCAACAAAACATTGTACTCTGTGCTTTCAAACAGATATCTTTGAACGACACTGCAATCGATGAATCAACAAGACTAAGATCGCTGAAATTAATTAGGCATCAAACGTATGACCAGCAAGGATGGACGCATGAGAAGATGCATCCGGTGTGTATTCACCCAGCGTGCAACATACACAATTAGCCCTTATGCGCTTCGACATTTCCTGAAGGACTGAGAACCTATAGGTTTGCCTGGAGTGCAACGATATTGATTCTGATCAACAATGATTTTTTTTTTTAAAACCAGATTTGTCTCGTTTTATTAAGACAGAAGAAAAGGAATTGTCAACTACTTCGTCAAGGACAAACGAATTAAAACAAGAGAAAAGAAAGCGACAACAAAGCTACATTGATCAAAAATTATATAACAATGACCCGGGCCGTAAACTGAAGAGACATCACTGGATTCATTTCAAAGGGACATTGCGCGGTCTTTGTATTCATGGAGACAATAGAAAAGTCTCTTCCAATAGATATTATTTAGTCATTTATTAACCTTCAAACCCCCCCCCAATCCCCAAAGGAGCATAGGTCATATGCCAGGTCCTCATGTAGCGCGTGCCATCAACTCAAGGTTTTCCCGTACTTTCTGTATCCTTGTTCATGCTGCCTCCAGTTGTCTTCTCCATGAGTTTCTCTGTCTGCTTCTACTTCACCCTTTCCCTTCTTTTTCAAGAACACGGACTACCTGATAATGCTACTGATAAGATTGATAAAGTTGGTTTTTTTTTTATTCCCGTAAATGATATCCACCAAAAGATAGATATAAGTGGATGGAAGCAGACATCATCATCATCATCAGTTGATAAGATCTCTATGGTGTTGTTTGCTCCACTGTAGTGTATGGAATGTCAACTTGACTTACGCAGTGGTGTGTAGACATGGATTGAGTGTATAATGTGCGAATGTTAATAAGGGTTCGTGGTGTTGACAAATGTTCTTTTCTCACACTCATGTATGACTGGAAGTCATCGACACCAACGACTGTGTACCTTTTCTAAAGTTTAATTGGACGTACACACTCGACAGCACAGATAGTGACAAATCACAGGTTGGCATAATACATCATGGTACAGTGGATAAATGGTCTTGCAATGTTACATGGGCACTCATGTAGAATAATATTATAATGGACTGTCAGTAGCCAAGCACTCAGTATTGCCCATACATATATATCGTCTGACTTCACTGACTGAGCACGTCAGCTTATAAACAATATTTCAGATGGCTTCTAAACCTAATCTCGTCTAGCGACGATTCTTCAACATAATGTTCAGCACATATTTTTCCATATAATAATATTAAACCGCTAATAACGGGTTCTCATGTGTAGCAGTGATCTCTGGACTAAACAAGCGATAATACGGGCATCCCTTTTCTCTTCTTGAAAGTCACTACATGTTTTGGTTCCAAGATGGCTTCACTCGTGAGCTGTCACTCACGTTTGGATACAGATAATGAATCTGTCCTAAAGTTAGTCATTCATAAAACATTTCATTGCTCTGTAGATTTGATCATGAACAATTGACTGCAATCTACAGGATATAGTGCTGCTAGGAATCGAAGTCGTTTTCATCGAGTCAAATATATTCTCTTAGACATTCAAATCGTACCTATCGAAAATGGTGGCTTCGTACGAGAGTTCATAAGAGTGTCTATTATTACCTTGATATCAGAAATATGAAAATGCCATTCCTTGGCAATACGAATAAACACTGGGGTAAAGCATACACGATAGGTCTAGACGACTATCACTTTCCCCACCAATACTGAGATCACTTTTTCCCGGCGACAAGCCGACATAGAAAACACAGTCCCTATCGGGACGAAGCCAAATCACACCACACTCTAGCGACACATCCGCCGAATAGCCTTTGACCTCTCTAGAGACAACAGAACATATAGTTCGACTTAGATATGTAAAGATATACAGATATAAGACAGACTCGTCCTACTCAGACAAACAATACACATAAATTCAGGCCATAGATATTCTGAAGCAAGAACAATCTATTATTACCCAAACAACGAATAAATCGCAGTAAAATGGATTCATCCGCGGAGTTCGATCGAAGAGACGGCACAACTTTCAAGGGAAGTAACTCAATAATGACTTTCCCTTAAGCACTAAAAAATTACCTATTTTGTTTACAAAATATTTGCGAACATAACAAGAATACCAATGTATAATATTGTAAGATATCCAAGACTGCACGTAACAGTCTTACCACACCTCCCGGGAAAAAAAAAATGGAACATTTTTTTTTTTTTGAAATACATCTAGGAGCAACGTACAATAGGCTCACAACGCATGAATAATGCGCAGATGAAAATATCAGGAATACCTATAACGCCTAATATGAGGCTAAGTCGACTTATGGAGCGACTGGTGAGAATGTGTCTCATAAACTGAGAGAAATTATTTCTCTACAAGTATATTTTTCCAGGAAGGTGTCATCAAAGTATAATACAATTCTGGCAATTACACAATGCCTAAAAAATTCATATCATCATTTCGTATTAGATATCTTAAATTTATGATTTATGAAGAAAAAATCATCAAAGCACAGCGGTGAATAAACATCAATGAACCGCTATGTAGTGATACAATCATTATATTATTAAATTACAAATGTGTATCTATCATGATATAGAAAAGGAACTACTATAGAACTAGACATATCAAGAAGTCTAAGCCCTAATAGTTATGTGGAATCATGTGGGCATCTTGACAGAATGTCTGCCATCACATTATCTGATCCACGAATAGCTCGCACAGAGAAATGAAAAGGTTGAAGAGCAATTGCATATCGAGTAGACCTCGAGCTCTTCAAATTCTTACTCTGTATAGCAGTAAGAGCTTTTTGGTCGGTTTCTACTATGAAATGTGCGCCTAGAAGGAATCTCTGTAGTTTGAGGATCGACCAAACCATAGCTAATAGCTCACGGTCTAAAACCGAATAATTCCTTTCTGCCGCATTAAGTTTTCTGGAAATATACATTACAGGATGCAGAGTTCCAGAGTACTCTTGCATTAGTGCCGCTCCAATCCCAGTGGATGAAGCGTCACTACGAAGAACGAATGTCTTATCTTTAGTGGGTAGCACTAAAATAGGTGGTGTTGAAAACAGTGTTTTAATCTTATCCAGAGAGCATTGGCATTCCTGAGACCAGTGGACCACATTAGGCGAACCTTTCTTTAGAAGTGTTGAGAGAGGTGCCATGATAGAGGATAGATTCTGAATGAATCTGCCATAAAATTGAATAAGACCTAACAGACTTCTCATCTGTTTTTTAGTCTTAGGGATTGAGATGTTAAGTATCTTACTAGTATTATGGTCCTCTGTCTTTAGGAAACCATGACCAACTCGGTGGCCTAGGAAAGAAATTTCGCTAAAACCAATATAGGCTTTAGAGGGTTTCGCTGTCAGGTTGTGCTCACGCAAAGTAGACAGCAATTCATCTAACCCCGAATAGTGATCTTCCCAAGTATCGCTGAAAAGACAGATGTCGTCTAGATATGCAATGACATCTGACCGATAAGATAGGATTCGGCGCATCATGCGTACGAATGTAGCTGGTGCGTTCATAAGACCGAAAGGCATAAAATTCCATTGGAACAAACCTCTAGGTGTTGAAAAAGCCGTGAGAGGTTTGGCGCGTTCAGATAAAGGAACTTGCCAATATCCTTTAGACAAATCAAGTTTAGTGAAAAAATGAGATTTGGAGAGTCGAGTAAGTAGCTCTTCCAGTAAAGGCATAGGTTCGGCATCGAACTTCGTTACTTGATTCAATTTTCGATAGTCAACGCAAAGACGTATGTTATTGTCTTTTTTACGAACAATAACCATCGGCGAAGAATATGCAGAGGTGGATGGTTCGATTATTTTCAAATCTATCATCTCATCCAACTCTTTCTCGACCTGTGCTTGAAAATGTATAGGTATAGGATAAGGTCTAATCCTAATAGGAGTATGGTCAGTTAGAACAATGTCATGTTCAATGACATGCGTTTGTCCAGGGATGTCAGTGAGTACATCCTGAAATGTTTGCAACATAGTTGAAACTTGTCGCTGTTCTCCTAGAGACAAATCAGGGGAGACAGTAACGTTCTTCCATGATTCACTAGAATGAAGTGGGATCATTGGAAGAGGAAGATTTACATCTGAAAAACTTGTTTCCTCATCCTGTATCACGGACAGTGATGAGTAATGACCATGTGGTACTGGAGAATTGTCCGTTGCTTGGAAAATGGGTTG
This sequence comes from Oreohelix idahoensis, assembly GCA_024509875.1. Lineage (NCBI taxonomy): Eukaryota > Metazoa > Mollusca > Gastropoda > Stylommatophora > Oreohelicidae > Oreohelix > Oreohelix idahoensis. Next base: position 851,298 of record JAMPIV010018895.1, on the reverse strand, counting down.
CAAATAATCCGGACGTTCATGGAATTCAGTAAGCATATTGGTGTGGAAGGTTTTATGCTTCCCATCAATATCGACAATATAGTCGACATCGGAAATTTTCGATATTATATCGTACGGACCTTTCCAAGAAATAAGTAATCTGTTTTCCCTACAAGGTAGTAATACAAATGCTTTGTCACCAGGACAAAGTTGTCGTAAGCATCTCTTCTTATTGGCAAATTGCCTTGCCTTCTGTTTCGCAAATTCAGAAGAAGAAGTTGCTAATTTGCATGCTTCGATAATCTTTTGTCTCAACGTGATGACATATTCGTAGGATGACTTTGTGTCATCGTCAATATTGTCAGATGTAATGAGATCGTGAAGCAACGACATAGGGCCACGCGGACGCGCGCCAAAGACGAGTTCAAAGGGAGAAAATCCTGTATGTTCATTGGGTACCTCTCTGTAAGCGAAGAGGGCCGCAGGTAAAACTCTGTCCCAGTCTTGAGGATGATCCTCAGTTATCTTCCCCAGTAAGTTTTTAAGTGTTCTATTAAGGCGTTCGACCATACCATTAGACATTGGATGGTAGATACTACTTAAAGATCTATCTATCTGCAGAGTAGACATTACTTGAGACATGGTATCTGATATTAGTTGGGTGCCATGGTCTGACAATATCTCTCCGGGGAACCCCAGACGAGAAAATATAAGCCAAAGAGCATCTGCAATATCAGCAGTAGTAATGCTCTTCAGAGGAATAGCCTCTGGCCAACGTGTGCACATATCAACACACGTCAAGATAAACTGATGTCCTCTGGCAGACTTGATCTTAAATGGACCAATTATGTCTATGGCCATTTTTTGGAACGGCCGAATAGGAATGTCCGCCGCCTGAATGGGTGCAGCATGCCGTGGACCTTTGGATTTAACTTCCTGACATACTTTACAAGATCGACAATAAATCCGTATGTCCTTGTTTACCAATGGCCAAAAGAAAGCCGCAAGGACTCTTGACTTAGTACGGGAAAAACCCATGTGTCCAGCACACTGAGAGTCGTGAGCGTGCTGCAAAATTTTAACTCTCAAATTCTTGGGAACCAGGATTTGAGAATGACTTGACGTAATGGAGTCTTGAACCATACGTACAAGTACGCCATTCTTCTTTGTAATCCACGATTTACGACTTGTGTCTTTATTCGGATCACCTTTAGTTGCAAGAATGAAGAATTTCTTCAGAGTGGGATCATCTTCTTGCTGTTTTATAAACGAGTCACGAGAAATTACCAAGGGATTATCTTGGTTATGCACTTCATTATCTTCAGTAGATGAAGTTTGAGGCATATTAAGAGCCTGAGCTCTAGTGACTACAGCGTTAGCAATCTGCATGTTTTGCCTTTCCCACGTGGAAATTTGTTGCGGAGTGCATTCTTTGACTCCGTGAATGCGACCAATGATGAGGTCAGCGATCGGATTCGGAAGAAGACATGCGTGTACATCTCCTGTAAAGAAAGGAGTAGCAATCCTAATGATAGCAGTAGAGTATTTCTCTAATGTGCCGCCAAATGTTACACATTTGACTACTTGTCCAGTGGCACGGGAAGGATCTACGAGTGACTGCCTAACACCAATTGTGGTGCATCCAGAATCAAATAGCACAGAGACTGGATTGTTATTCACTAAACCCTTATGTAAGACAAGAGAACCTCTTCCATCATGCGCGACTGATGCCGGAAGAGCAGGAAGAGGATGGCCACAGCTTAAAGTAGACACTGTGGTTGGCTCAAATAGCGTTTTGCATTGGGGGCACTGAGATGCTCTCCCAAAATCAAAAGCGGCACATGCCATATTACTAGCATCATTATTATCTTTACTCTGTTTATAGGCTTCATTGGACTCTTGTTGTGCAGAGTTTGCCTGAAAATGTGGTTTATGTCTTTTGTATTGAGATCTACCTCGGTTATTATCACCTCTGTAGTTATTGTTACCTCTATTGTAACCCCTATTTGGGTTTGAGTCATAGTTCCCTTGGTTACCATTATCATATTCATTATAATGAGTATCTCTGTAATTATGATCTTGTTGACTCCAAGACGGATAACCCTGATAGTTTCTATAATTACTTCCTCTATGGAAATTCCTATAATTATGACCACCCCTGTGTCGAGAGCTATCAGCTCGTCTCCAGTTCTTTGAAGAAGAACCCTGAAATGATTGGTTACCTTGGTTTTGATAACTATTATGGTTACCTTTTTTATCAAATCTGTTTTGAGGTCCCTGAAATCTGTGTGAATAATTGGGATTGTATGGTGTTGCTGAAGCAACTGGCATACTCTCCTTAATCTTAGTGTTGCCAAAAGTCACGTCGGGGTGTGCAGTGACATATTGGGAACAATATTCTTCCATTTCTTTTAGAGATTTGGGTTTACGCTCATGTATAAATTCAAGGAAAGGTTTGTTCACACATGACATAATCTTATCTCTGAGCAACAAATCCATAAGTCCTTCATACGTTTTTTCTGTTTTGGAAAGCTCAATCCAACGATCAACTGTGAGACGTGCCTTTGCAGTGAATTCTGAGAATTCTACACCCGTCTCAGGCACCATCGTTTTAAATAAAAGGCGATAGCCTTCCTCACTTAGCTGATATTTTTTTATCAAAGCCGCCCTAATGACATCATAATTATCCTTATCTGCTTCTGCTACAAGGCATAATCTAGTCAAAGATTCACCTTTCAAGTTTTCTGATAATTGATTAGCGTATTGTGATTTATCCACATTATGTGTACGACAAGAATGTTCAAATCTATCCAGCCAGAATGTAATATCGTCACTGGACTGATTGAACGGTGGAACCTTAACCTTGTAAGTAGAAGGTTTACCATTACCACTAGATGCCTGATTAACATTACTCATACTTGTCAATCTCAATTTCTCTAACTCAAATTCATGTTCTCTTATTGCTTTTTTTCTCTTCAGCATCTAATCTTTTTTGTTCAGCCTCCCTGTCTAATCTTTTTTGTTCAGCTTCCCTGTCTAATCTTTTTTGTTCAGCTTCACTGTCTAATCTTTTTTGTTCCGCAGCAGCTTCTCTTTCTAATTTTTTTTGTTCAGCTTCACTGTCTAATCTTTTTTGTTCCGCAGCAGCTTCTCTTTCTAATTTTTTTTGTTCAGCTGCAGCTTCTCTTTCTAATTTTTTTTTGTTCAGCTTCAAATCTCCTTTCCTCCACCTGCATCTGCAATTTCTTTTGTTCAGCAGCAGCCTCAGCTTCTCTTTCTAATCTTTTCTCTTCTGCCATAGCTCTTCTCTCTTCTGCAGCTAATGCTTTGTCATATTGAGCAACAGCCCATTGTTCTAATTGTTGACCAGTCTTATCAAGGGCTTTCCCTTGTGTAATGAAGTATTCTAATGTAGACATGATGTCTAACAATAATACTAATCACCTGAACCAATAATAATACCACAAGTTCTCAATGACTTGATTAATCAGTATACTATCCCAATATCTGTGGGTCACAAGCCTTTAATAAGGTCTTGTATAATAGTAATAATAATCAGGTACTGGTTTACACCATAATCCAAGTGCAGTGCACAGGCAATTGTGTCTTATGAAATATACCTATATAAAACATATGTCAACCAACAGAATACATAAAGTACAAATAGGACTGACAATACAAGAACGTTTGCAGAAATCAAAATAAATCAAATAGGGAAATCAATGAAAATAATCACTGAATCTGCAAAGAATAACAACACAAATGACGTCACAATATATGAATATAAATTGTGAATAGAACTGAAAGATAGAAAAGGTTAGACCAACAAATTACAAACAAATCAAAACAAAACTAAAGAACAAAGAAATATTACAAAAATAACAATAATTACAGACTTCACAGCTAACACAAAAGCAACAGTTGTCGCAGCAAATTTTCAATCAAGAAAATTGCACCTATAGAAAACGCCCACAACGGACCCTCTATGACGTGGGATATTCTGTTGTGAGGACGCCGCCCAACCTTAAACACAACCCGCTGACATAGAAACTAACATACTATACAAACAAATAACATGTAAACATAAATATATATAAATTATGTGTATGATAGTATGTGTTGTAAAATAGGCTCAGTTTTACAGTAATGGCAAAGTTATTTTTATGAAAATAAACAAACTGCCACTTTATTCAATTAAACATTCTGGCCTTAAATATTAAAGTTCATATACAGAAAACAAGAAGATCCATCGATGAAAATAGGACTTCTTAGTTCACTAATACTGTCTTCCTGTTAATATTACAAGAATTGATCCAACTGTTCTGTGAAACTCTGTAATGTCTAATGTAAAAATGTCAACAACGCTGACCTACATACTGCATTCACTTGACAGGTCACGTGACGAAGTGTTGACAAATAGCAAACCAATACTGCAAGTGTGTCGTATCAGCCACAGGAAACGGTCTGGTATCGGTAATATGTTGACTTCTGAACTTCTGCGAGGTCAAACCCAGAAAGCTGGGCCACCAGTTGATAAGGTTGATAAAGTTGGTTTTTTTTTTATTCCCGTAAATGATATCCACCAAAAGATAGATATAAGTGGATGGAAGCAGACATCATCATCATCATCAGTTGATAAGATCTCTATGGTGTTGTTTGCTCCACTGTAGTGTATGGAATGTCAACTTGACTTACGCAGTGGTGTGTAGACATGGATTGAGTGTATAATGTGCGAATGTTAATAAGGGTTCGTGGTGTTGACAAATGTTCTTTTCTCACACTCATGTATGACTGGAAGTCATCGACACCAACGACTGTGTACCTTTTCTAAAGTTTAATTGGACGTACACACTCGACAGCACAGATAGTGACAAATCACAGGTTGGCATAATACATCATGGTACAGTGGATAAATGGTCTTGCAATGTTACATGGGCACTCATGTAGAATAATATTATAATGGACTGTCAGTAGCCAAGCACTCAGTATTGCCCATACATATATATCGTCTGACTTCACTGACTGAGCACGTCAGCTTATAAACAATATTTCAGATGGCTTCTAAACCTAATCTCGTCTAGCGACGATTCTTCAACATAATGTTCAGCACATATTTTTCCATATAATAATATTGAACCGCTAATAACGGGTTCTCATGTGTAGCAGTGATCTCTGGACTAAACAAGCGATAATACGGGCATCCCTTTTCTCTTCTTGAAAGTCACTACATGTTTTGGTTCCAAGATGGCTTCACTCGTGAGCTGTCACTCACGTTTGGATACAGATAATGAATCTGTCCTAAAGTTAGTCATTCATAAAACATTTCATTGCTCTGTAGATTTGATCATGAACAATTGACTGCAATCTACAGGATATAGTGCTGCTAGGAATCGAAGTCGTTTTCATCGAGTCAAATATATTCTCTTAGACATTCAAATCGTACCTATCGAAAATGGTGGCTTCGTACGAGAGTTCATAAGAGTGTCTATTATTACCTTGATATCAGAAATATGAAAATGCCATTCCTTGGCAATACGAATAAACACTGGGGTAAAGCATACACGATAGGTCTAGACGACTATCACTTTCCCCACCAATACTGAGATCACTTTTTCCCGGCGACAAGCCGACATAGAAAACACAGTCCCTATCGGGACGAAGCCAAATCACACCACACTCTAGCGACACATCCGCCGAATAGCCTTTGACCTCTCTAGAGACAACAGAACATATAGTTCGACTTAGATATGTAAAGATATACAGATATAAGACAGACTCGTCCTACTCAGACAAACAATACACATAAATTCAGGCCATAGATATTCTGAAGCAAGAACAATCTATTATTACCCAAACAACGAATAAATCGCAGTAAAATGGATTCATCCGCGGAGTTCGATCGAAGAGACGGCACAACTTTCAAGGGAAGTAACTCAATAATGACTTTCCCTTAAGCACTAAAAAATTACCTATTTTGTTTACAAAATATTTGCGAACATAACAAGAATACCAATGTATAATATTGTAAGATATCCAAGACTGCACGTAACAGCTACCATTATGTTTCTTCAGTGTTAGAGCTTTATAAGATCCTTTTATAGATAGAAAAGAAACAGATACAGGCATTCAAAGTGAAAGGGTGAGTTCTATCTTCTTCTTCCTTAAATTGTAAGGTCATTTGTATTTAACTAGAAATTGAGTCTTTGACTTCTTCTTCTTCTTTCTTCCGTCCTTAGCCACCGACCGTCAAAGCAGTCAGTGGCCATTACGCCTAGTGGCGTCTTAGGGCAACAGCAGATAGGTTTTCTTTGCCATTGTTTCCCATCACGCCTATTGGCGTCTTTAGGGCAACGGCAAATCAATCCATCTGCTGTTGTTTCCGTAATCGAAGTGACTGGCAAACGGGTGATCAGCCCGTTGGTAGTCTTTGACTTAGGGTAGGTTTATTTTAAAAATATATAATATTGAAAAAGGTATTGCGTCTAACAATGAAAAAAAAAACCAAAGAAAATTACCTACGTTGCGACCACAAGGGCTTCGTCAGGGAAATGACAGAAACCGAGAGCTAAGTAAGATACATGAGACAATAAATAAAAAGCAAATCACCTGGCCGAAACAGGTAGCCATGTGTTGACATGTAAAAATTACACATTTGACTTAGCAAAGAGTTAATTAGTGTTTTATGATATTACATTACATAAAATCGTTAATATGGACTTCTGTGTTTTCACTGAGATAATAATGCAACCATATAGATACTGTAGGACGCCCTATATTCAATCATAAGTCCGATTGGTCGAGTGCTTAGAGATCTTGCCTCTTGCGACAAAGTTACCAGGTTCCGTGATCGTACATGGAAGCGTCTCGTTCCAGCCTACCTAGCTGTCAGTGGGTACCTGACTCTGCTCTTGAGTTAGCAAGAAAGCAAAAGCAGCGAAGATGAGAACGAGTCACCTCACCTCATAAAGCTGCACCTAGTATAGTGAGGTTGCCTGAATAACCACGATGATTTGAACTTCTGTAAATAAATGTGGTAATGCTGTTAGCTGTTAGAACTTCTGACTGGCAGATTGATTAGATCGCTGGCCGATCACGGCAAAGGTACCTGGTTAGAAACACCGTAACGCCAGGCTCCAGTCTACCCAACTGTAAATGGGTACTTGACTTTTGAGTTACGGAAGGGCAGTCACGAAGGGATCTGGTCACCCCACCTTGTTACGACATGTTAACTATGTCGTCTGCTATAGTTGGCAGTGCGCATTTTAATGTTGGAGAGATTTTGAACTCTTAAAGGCCGGAACGACGCTGGTAGCGTATATCCACAAAACCCCTAGAAGCCGAAACGACGTTGGGAACGTCACTTTTGTGTTCTGTGAAATGTGTTCCGTATTTTCATTATGACTCATAACTGAATACTATATGTAGAATATCACTAAAAATCCTTCATATTCTAATTCTACATTCATTTATCTTTACTGTGATGTATAATATGTGTGTCTTTGTTGTGTAATAACTCAGAAACTTTAGAATTTATAAAGGTACTGCTTTAAGGTACGAAAATAATTCTGGCAAAACTGATGAAAAAATTCCGGCCTGCAAGAGTGAATATAGAAGGATTTTATACTTTATGGTTTAGTGAACACAAGTCGCACGGTCCGATTGTGGCGTGTGAGCGTTGATATGGTCACGCTTGGTGACGAATGTAATTGACCCTTTTTACCTTGACCGTCAAGCCATGAAGACGCGTTTTATTTCCTTCCAGTGTTAGGCTTCATATTGCCGAATTTATATTGAGATACGGACATAGGGTCAGTCCATGTTATGATAATGAATTGATGGAATGAATGGTTTATGAATTACCATCTTATAGAAGGATTGTTCGCTCATGTATGAGTTATATTCGTCAAACTATTGGGTCTCATTTCTGGTGGTCTACATAGTTAGCAACGCATGTATACAGCCCATAATGTTCTGATGACAACTAATTAACTGGAACACTGACGGTAACAATAGATTCCAATTGAATCGAAAATGCAGATGTATTCTTATGTATAATTGGATTACTTATAATGTCTTCACATGTATTGTCAAAATAAATGGATGTTCGTTGGACTCAAACCCGAGGACTTACCCACATTAATTACGTTAAGGTTGGTTCGACATATTACGTTGTTGATTGTTATTCATGCACGATAAACTCTCTTAAAAAGAAGTTATTCATCTACAATATTTATAATGAAGTTCGTAAGGAACCAGAAGGGTTGTTGGACATTCTGCTAACCGATGAAACAACCTAAATATTGACCTTCAATTTGAATAATTGTCAAACAAGTGAATCACCCTTATCACACCTCTCGAAGCTGAACTTAGTATAGTGAAGTCTCTAACGCTTCGCTGCTCTATGACAGTATCTGATATGGGACTACTTTTACCTTGTCATGCTGTCAATGGGTTGTTAGTGGGTTTCTGATGGAGGAATCGGTTTAAACGTTCCAGTTCTTTACAAAGTATGTAGACATTATTCTGAGCTTGTTTTACTCAAATCGTGTTTGCTGCCCTGCACGACTCTAACACCGTCTGTACATCTGTACAACCAACTGAAAATCTGACAGACATATGTGCCCTTGGGAAAAGTACATGAATTCCAAAACTGTCGTGTCCACGAGAGCAGCAAGGTGGCAGCATCGCCATCTCAAACCCAGTTGAGGCAGAAACTGTATTGTGACGAGAAAAGCCTGAGACGGACTGCCAGCTTTATAAGTAAGAGATATAAGTGGTTATTTGAGAGCGAATGACAAAGAAGAAGTTGCCCTGCACTTGTTTCACTTCTGTCAATACCCTTCTCGGGATCCTTCTAGGCGCGGGGCCCGCGATTCGAAGGAACCGGTAGAATTGGCCTATATCCGGCCCTGTACACATATACACATACACACATACTCGTACACACACTAATATATATATATTGAAAACAACATTGGTTTAACTTAAACAAAGCCGTGCTATGTAAACAGTAAAGCATTCCTTGTTAACACTAAACTTAATTACTTAAAAGAAAACTACATACGTGTATGTATCGAGGTCAGTCGCGCCTTCCCCATCAGTTTTGTATACAGTGCTCATAAAAAGCTCTTCCACCCAGCATTCCACAACTCAAATGTGGGTCACATAGTTCGGAATCGCGGTCACCCAGCCATCTTGCAAAGTTAAAAGTAGAACAGGGTTGCAACACGTGCACGCTCACGAACCAACAGACAAACAGGCGCTACAATCCTCGTGGGATTTCATACGATATTCGTAACTTGTGTCGTGGAATAAATAGCTCGTGAACCCAATGCTAGGCACAGTTTTTATACTGCTGGCTCTGTGGCACGAAGCGTTGTCGAATAAATGAGGGATCGAGATAGGGTATAGGGCGGTAACAACAATAACTCACGTAGGAAGATTACAGTATTGAAGAAATGCGGGTTGTAAATGCATTATAGGAACATGCGAGTAGTTTTTGGCGAATTTCACAGCCGACATTTGGAACTTGTCAAACATAGATGAATGTAAGTTATCATCATTAACATTTTTCTTTGCGCCTATCATGGAGCATTGAACCACCACTACATTTGGTCCCCTCACAGGAAGCCTACATCAAACATTTACAAGCTCGTGCAGCCGTGATTTATGTAGCAATTTGTTTTAAATCACGAGGTTTCCAGCCTCATGCCCAACCTTCACTTGTCACCTTGTACGACATGCCTGATGGTGCAGTAGTTATATTATTTCTATGTCTCTTCACAGACTCCGGGGAACTGCATAGGGCGGTGTCCTTTACAATATGTTCGTAAATAACACAGTTCTCAGGCATAAACACATTATACAACTGTTATAGTGTTAATAGCTATTACATTTACATACCTATTGTATGGCTGTGAAACATGGAGAACATCAGAAACACGGCAACCAAGAAGTTACAGACTTTCATAAATTGACGCTTGTACAGAATAGAAGGATGGACATGTTATGACAAGATAACCAGAAAGGAACTGATGGAAATATCTAGAAAAATACCAGTTGAGGTAATGGTGAAGAAAACATGCTGGCCTTTGATAAGACGTACATTGAGGGTGGCAACAAACTGATACCATTACAAGTCAAACCTTGTTCTAGAATCTCAAGGATAAGTGAACGAACGAACTTTACTTTCAAATGGTTCAGAATTGAGAACGCAGATCCGTCTAACATTCTGCCCTTCCTCTCTCTCTCTATCTCTCTCTTATCTCTCTCTTTCTCTCATCGTGCATACTGTGTTCTTTCAATCTTACATGTACCTTAGGCATTAATTTAAAGGCATATATACTTATAAAGGTAATACAGTATACATTTATTGGATCCAGTCATAATCATATCAAAAGAGAACACAAAACACAAAGAGAAGAAGAACATACATTAAAAAAAAAATGGTATGGAATCAGTTTTACTGTTGTAGAGATCTGGAGAAAAATGTAAAAGTGATGACGAAGTCATGGAAAGCAACTGAACGGATTGTCTTGAGTTGAATGAGAATTTCAGTTACTTTCTAGCTATTAGGACCGCCTTTCTATTATCTTTGATTTTATCTCCTCCCATTTATTTTCTTAATAAACAAACAAAAGGGGAAACACGAGACCTGTAAACAGTAAATAAATAATAGCACCTGCGAGTGTAATTGTCGTGATTCGGAGAAATTTCTGTCACTTTTAGCCCTGTCTTGTTCTCCAATTTTTGTCTACCCTACTTTTCTTCTTATAGCTCCTAATAGCGCTATTTCTGGCATTGGTCATGTCAATCTTACGTTGGACAGGCTAATTCCACCCCTTTACACGTGGACATCGGCCTCTAGCTAAAGGTCCTTTTATTCTGCATTTCTAGTAGATGACGGCTTGTTCCCCGTATTCTTTGATTTACGGAGAATCGTGGACACGGAGGAAAACTTCTACCTGTTTAATTGTGCCGCCCTCTTCTCGTCTCGCGAACACTGGTCGCTTTTCTAACTGCCAGAGCGGCGGCAGATTACGTCCTTATAATGAGTCGTCCGGGGAATCTCTCCCCTAGGTCTTACGTCTCTATTTGTTTCATCTAAAGCACGTGCAAAAGCCACCTGCAGACTCTGTCTTGCTATAAAAGGAAGAGGTCTCTATCACTCAGTACCACTGTCTCAAGGAAATTCTGCACTGGACAAAGTGATATTCTGCGCCAGAGCTAATAACAGTTGTTCGTGCAAGAATTATTCTGTATTCAGTAAGCACACACGTATTTTATACAGTGGGGTGTTAGCTTAATCTGATAGAATAGAGATCCCGTGTTACTTTATTTCATGTTAAATATATGTACATTCTTGTTTTTTTTCAACGTAAATTTTTTCGTGACCGGAATGCTCTGAATTTTATTAAGTGAGCCACCATCCATAATCATTAAGCATTAGCTAAACGCGGGGTTTTCTTAAGTCAGAAACAGTGAACCGGTGTAACTTCAATATTTACCAAGTTTTTTTTTTCCACTTGGTTGGTGTGTGTGGAAGATTCCTGTAAAGAGTGTTAATATTGTGTAAATACTGAGTATCAGCTCAGTGCTATTTTTGTAACATATCCAGTGTTATTATTTACTGAGTAATTTACCCACAGGGAATTTTTTCCTATCTTGGGTTACCTTAAACGATACGATTGTGCTCGTAAGCTGTTTTTGTGTGTGTGGGGGGGGGGGGGAATTTACGTTGGCTACAGCCGTTCTACAAATAAATTGGTCATGCCGCGCAGCAAACACTGACTCACTCGCGAGCGACAAGAGATTTTCGATCGATAATGTGGGCGAGTGTCGTAAATTTAGATAGGTTTGAAAGTTATTTATGGTCCCGCCTGAGCAGAGTGGATGGTGATAAGAATGTGAGAAGTAAAAGTGTGAGAATAGATTTCACGAGTGAATAGTTTAAGGAGAAGATCTGTCTCTGGAATGAGAAGTTTCTCTAGTCCAGCCTATCTATACCACTATCTTTTAGAACAAGACAATCTTATACCTCCCTAGATATGTAAATATAAGTTTAACTACACACACACACACACACACACACAACTATGTGACAACAAGACACACAGACGTGAAAACTATGGTTAATTTGGTATGGGTCTGACCAACACACAAAGGTAAGTTCTTTTGTTGTTTATTATCATTAAACTTTACAACATCGAATATCTAAAGAAAGATCAAATAAATCAGAAGTTCATACATAGAAAAATAACAGAATATATGTGCCCTCCCCCTTATTGAGAAAAAAAGAACCCAACAAGTTAATAACCTCAAAGATCAAAGGTTAGCCGTATGGTACAGAATAGACAGTAAAGAAAAAAAACAAAGGTCCTACTAAATGCTATCCAGTAAAGTAAACAATATTTAAGCAGATTCCCGATAATACAATTTTCCTGTAACAAAGAAAATGTTCTCTCTCTCTGACATACGTGGCCACTCACTCGCTCTTCTTAAATACTCTTGGTGAAAAAAATATCTTGGACATACAATTCCTGAATATATAATTTCCAGTGTTTTTATCTTGAAATTGGCCCCAGTCCCTCCTTTAATAATTAAATTTATAAGGGGGGCGCCTAATTTGGTGGTTGATTCCTGGGTAGACAAATATCACCTCAAATAGTTAATGTAGCAACAACAAAAAACCGAGATCTTGTGTTCACAGTAAACAGTAGAGACTACTTCCATTAGAGGGAAACATCTGGTTGCTAAAGACTGTTAATTATGGTGATGATGGTAAATCCTATCGACTGGCTCTGGGGTGAGTGCCGATTTTGAAACAGCGTAACATGCTAGATAAAGCTGCTCAAACGACTGTCGAAAGTCAGATAGTAATGATTATTTGTATTACGCCACAGTGGGCTGATAAAATTGAATGAATATCTGGGTATTTGTAAGTCCAGTTAAATTTACTATTTAAATGTTTTTGTGTCTCTTTGGCCAATCCTGTTCACAAATGAACTTGGGGACGTGTAAGCCAAGAAGAAGACCACATTAAACCAATCAGTAAATGAAGAAAAGGATCAAAATAGACCGCTGGTTGCCGTTTGATCAGGTCTGTGAGAAATAAAGAACATTTATGAAAAAAATGCTACTATTCTATATAACTACATCTATGTACACGGAAGGGGACAAGACGATCTCTTATCCTCTCCGTGACTCCTGATTAAAGTTAAAAGGCACACGGTGTCTCTAGCCTATTCCTATCCGGTCAGCTTTCGCTATTGCAGCGTCTCTAGTTCGGGTGAAGGAATGTGCCCTCCCCGCTCCTTTGTGCGCGCGTTAACAATCAGCATACAATGTCTATTATTATCTAATTATCCATACGCGCACTTAAAAAATATCGCATGTCATTAATAGCTATTAGATTGTCGGCGTCTGTGGGTCGTCATATGGTATGAATAACAGTCACTTACTAAAATTACACAAAAATGGAATAAACGTGAATTATTTTCTGACCCTTAGTAGTCGCGCCTAGTGTATTAATTAGTCAACTAAACATCTCTTCTTATGTGAGAAATCGGGTGATGGTATTACATTAAAATGCACAACTGGTAAACAAATAGCTACGCGTTATTTTCCACTGGTCTTCAACAGCTAGACTTTAAGTGAATTATAATGGTAAACTTTAACACTCTAATACGCTTAAGCACAAATTTATATTATCAGAAAATCAGAATGAAATCCCCCCGAAGGGTATTAACACACCTTCTGCAATGGTTCTAGACTACGTGTTTAGACTATCCAAAAAATTATGAGCGACAACTGATAACGGTTCTGGGAAGACACAGTTTATATACATCCTGGTTATCTGCTCTCCAGAGGATGATAATTTTCACATTACATGTGAATTGGGAGAATCGTGAACGTAGTCCCCCAGATAAAAGGTTTTACGGTCGCTCTGTCTCAGCGTTGCTAATCGACATCGGAGACTTAAACCGTGTTACGGGTGTCCGTAGATTTTGCCCGCTTCTGGAGATCAAAGGTTTATCTTCCCTGTTTGTACGAACATCAGAGGGTCCTCGGGAAAATATATCTGCCCAAACGTCCTCACTTCAAAAGGCCGGTGTTATCCCACGCGCGTCTGTCTGATATCCGATGATTGACAGATCAGCTCGCGTGAGAAACTCAGGTAAACAAACAAGGTTCGCTCCCTTTTATGACTGGCAGGTCATGAAAGTTGGTAAACGTTCCTTTTGTTTACGTCTCAAGGAAAAGAGGAGTGGATTAAAAATGAGTAAACGCAGGCTGAAAAATGCTTGACGTTTACTAGCAAATCATAGAACTCTAACAGGATTTCAGGCTGTCATATACTGTAGGCTATATTTCCATTATACGTTACAGTACGTCCGGGCTTGAAGATGTGAAACCCTTTCATATCTCATTTATGGAAATATAACTACTGTTATCCGTAGCTATCGAGTGATTGCTATCTTCAATTGCATCATCCTCCTCCATGCTCCAATTTCGTCTTATAAAATCCGCTCCTACATTCTCTCTCCCTTGTATGTACTGTACTTTGAACGAGTACACGCTTAACAGTAGAGCACAACGCATAATCTTTGCGTTAAAATCCTTATTGGCTCCTAGAAATGCCAATGGAGCATGGTCAGTTTGTACCGTGAATGAAACTCCATATAAATATTCGCGGTGTCTCCTGATTCCGTTCACGAGTGCCAAATATTCTCTCGCCACGGTCGAATAATTCCTTTCTGCTGTATTCAGTTCGCGGCTGCGGTAGGCAACTAGAAACAACGTGTTAGAATGTTGGTCATCTGCCTGAAGCAGCGTTGATCCGATTCCCTGTCCGCTGGCGTCTACATGCAAAACGAAAGGTTTCTTACGGCCAGGTAGCCTTAGAATGGGATATTTGGACAGCTGTTCCTTCAGAGTGACGTAAGCGCTTTTACACTCTGTGGTCCAAACAACCTTATCGGCTTTCCCTTTCTTGTGAGGTCAGTGAGAGGCGCTGTAAGACCATTGAAGTTTTTGATAAACGTTTGGTAATACGCACAAAGCGAAAGAAAAGAACGAGTGTCTCTATTTGTTTTTGGCCTCTTTGCTGAACGTATCTTCTCAATGTTTTTGGCAACTGGCCACATACAACCTTGAGAAATGGTATGCCCTAGGAAGTCAAGCTTTTCAAAGCCGATTAAACATTTGCTAGGTCGGGCGGTCAAACCAGCTTCCTTTAGTCTCCTAAGGAGCATAGCGACCGTAGAAATATGTTCTTCGTAGTTCTCCGTTGCAGTAAGTAAATCGCCCATGAAATTGTGCATGTTTGGAATTTGCAAGGGTTCTAAAAACTTTCTCATCATCCTGGTTGTAGCAAAGTTGATTTTGCTGGGGAGGTTATGATGGTATCCTAAAAGAATGAAAAGGTGACTGCTTTAACCGTGTGAGGTCAAGCACATGTAGGTCTCTGACTCTATAAATGATGATGATGAATTATGTGCAGAGAACCTACCGCTACCTCCCTAGGTCTCACACGGTCACTATTCTGGCTCTAGTGTATGGTGTACCTAGTATCTAGGAGAGAAATGAAATGATGGTACACAACAGTCAAACACTTTAAGTTTCTATAAAGAAGATAATAAACTAGCAGTTAAGTTTTTCTTTGAACAAATCTTCTTTACAATTTATTTTGCCTGTCCATTCATAGCTTGTGGACAGGTCTTTGAAAATAAGAACAAGATAGTTTACAGAAAAGAACAATTAAAATGTTGGGACAATTTGCCCAATAACTAAAAAGTTATTATGTATATATATATATATATATATATATATATATATATGTATATATAGATATATATATATATATATATATATATATATATATATATATATATATATATGTATATATATATATATATATATATATGTATATATATGTATGTCTTTCCTGTAGGAAATATTAAAAGAATTCACTTTATTCATATAAAGGGAAAGTCACTGTAGATGAGGGCTGTAGTTCATCCTACCCCCATAAATGTCCTGTGTATTGTTTTGAAACACAAGAAAATGTCAGAGATGCCCCAGATGTCTAACACATCACCTGGGAGTCCTTGTTGTAAGATATTTCAATGTGTAGTTGCAGAAAGTTTCAATTTCACCATTCGCCAAAGCTCCTACTGGTATATTCGACAGCATATAAGTCTGGTTGGAGACTGATTGGCGTTTATTAGTACTCAGCAGGTTTCCTGTCACCAGCCGGCAACAGGAACATAGACCCTCTGCAACAAAAGGACTCCCTGGCCTTTTATCTCTGATCACTTATTCTAACACTTAATTTCCTACGTGGGTATGGGGTCAGCCTCACGTGCCTTACAAGTGCACTAGCCCCGAATTGTACAGGACTCCCACCTTGCTGTGACCACACCTCAGGTCCTTATAGCAGATACGCCACTGTACGTTTACATACTTTTCATCAATACAATAATGTGGAGTAACCACATTCCTTTGATATGATATTATCTTCTTTTCTTTTCAATTATATTTGCTTCAGGCATGTAAACAGTGTTCATTGAACACAGAGGCTTACTAATCTATTTTAATACAATAATATGACAACATAATCATAACAACATACATCAGTTAGATACCGTTTAATGTGAGGACTCAACAATGTCTGCTCCCGACATGTCCTTCACTTTTTCCCACTAGCAGTATCTAACTTTGTAGTTGGACCAAACATATTAAATTTCATAAAATATCCTTACCACAATCAAGAAATATATAAACAAATGACGCTGACTGTTTGAAGAAATGGCCTCAGCTTCCTCCGAACTGCACATACTGTGAATTTATTCTTTATTTAAGTTTAGAATTAACACAGCTGTTTCTCAGCGTATCTGAATACAATTTTTAGTTCAACTGGCAATGAATAGTCAAAGCCTTTTGCTAATATTTACTAGCACTGGCCATTCGAAACGTTCGACTACTTGAATTCAAAAGCAGTTTGAATGAAAAACCAAAATAATTTCGAATAATTTCTGCATCTGGTGGTCGATTGGCCAGTCTGCTTTTGTCATGCCCAATATAAAAAGATGTTTCGTTTAGGATTACATTTTTCCTACCGCTCCCCTTTTCAGTCATACTCTTTTTACCCAAGCGAATTTGAATGTACTTCCCTGCCTCTTTTCCAAGCTCGCGTACCCCTAACGTTACCAAAAAAAACAAGCAGGAACGCCAGTCTGTCTGGTCGAGTGTCCGTAGATATTAGTATTTCTTCAATAACTTCTCTAATTCTAGGACTATCATATTATTTAAAGTACATTCTTACTCAGCGAACTCTACGTCATACTACCATATAATTTTTATGGGGAACTTCATAATGGTTTAACTTTTCAATTTATGTCATCGTCAATCGTCAAATAAAATTTTGCACAAGTCCGCCATCTTTCCTCTCCTTCATCTCGCTAGCATGTATTTTTGCAAATAACTAACTTGTTTTAGTTACGTCAGAAATGCTACCACTAGGAGAAAAATAAAATTGTCTGCGTGCTTTTGCCTTGGCTGGCTTTTCCACAGCGTGTGTATATGCGTTGCAGACTGTGTCAGCGAAGCGGGGTGTTGACGGGGCGGGTTAAGAATTTGCGTTACTAATTAGTATTGTATCGTGTAATACTTACCAAACAATGTAAGGATTACTACTAAATTTTTCGTCAAAGTTGACAGAAAGCGTTAATTCAAATAGTTATTTTGCGGCACGCTTCCGCCAATCGTTAATTATAAGGCTAGACTACAAAGTGTATGCAGTAGATCGGGCAAATGTTAAATATTAGTAGTGTTTCTCGAAAACGAAACTAAAAGCGTGTCAGACTATTACCGTGAAATCGGTCTATAGGCTTAGCACTGTGCAAAAAGCAGCGCTGCTGGCGTCGAAGATGCCAACCGTCAGACACATGTGGGCTAATGTATTTATTATCGTTTTATGCCTAAATCTTACTGAATTGAGCGTTTATTGTCGCAGATTTTGCTACACTGGTGAAGACTCCTGGTGCGTGGTGCAACCCAAAAGGTATAATATTGAAAGTATAATGTCCTTCACTGATGCTAAAGGCTAACAGCGGTTTAATTTCCTCCTTGACTGGTATTTGGTAATAATCTTTACTCAGGTCAATTTTGGAGAAAATTTTAGCCTTGCTAAGTTTGGTAAACAGTTCGGAGGCGTTTTGGAGTGGTTGAGGCTGAAATTCCGTTACTGTGTTAAGTAATCGGTATGTGGTAAAGTGGGATGTTATAAATATTTATAGGGGACTTAGTGTACTGACTGAGATCAGCTGTGAAGGTATCTGTATCTAATAGGTGTAGTGTTCTACAGATAACCTTACTTGCTACCACATTATAACTCAGTCAGAATTATTCTGGAATATTGTGATGACTACGTTAAATGTCTAGGGTATGTATATGATGAAGTGTAAGTCACAACAACAACAGACAGATAAACAATTTAATTTATTCCACCACACTTGACAACACTGGGACACTCACACACATTTAACACTCTATAAGACTATCTTAAATGAGGCACTGGTAAAGTTTCAAATATAAATATGTATTAATTACATTCCCTAATATATGTGTCCTGATTCAAATACAAAGTGAACCAGGAATCACAATCAATTGTAATTACAATTTATATGTACAGAATTTATCAATATGAACCTTGTAGTGACATATTTTATTAATATTATCCTATGTGTGTCAGTTGTGTAGTAGTAATATGAGGTAATACTGGTTTTGTTTTTTCAAGCTATGTTGTTATTTGTCATCATGACTTCAAGTGTTTGTTTATCTTGGAAATAATATGGGGAAAAGTTCACAGTTCCTATCAATTTAAACACTGTATTTTCCCTCTGTTTTATTATAAAGTCAGATTTTGAGGGGGGGGGGGGGGGCATAATGTTGAGCTCCTCTGGCCACAGACGCTTATCTTTCGTGATGGCGGCAGGAAAAGACTCCTCTGCTCGATAGCCTTCCTGTGTTCTGGAGACACCTCACTGGTCACTATCTGGACCCAGGAGTATGCTGTCAGCCTCTAGATTCGGCAAAGCTCAGACCAGGTGCTGCTCAATAACGTTAGGACCACGGTCCCACAATTCATGGAATAATACACAGTTACGTTGACTGGCAATGAATATAGCACAATTTCGATCTGCCGATGTCCCAGGCTTTTATTTAAAAAAAAATATGCACTGGCGCTCAACGCACTGGTTCTTTAGTAAGTTTATTTGAAAATGTGGTGCTGACCTGACGCCTCTGATTGACTATATTGGCGGGTCTAACCAATCGAGCCATGTTTACACAAGCGTTTGAAAAAAAGTACCCTACTACTGTTTCCCCTAGCAACAAAGAAGTAGTATTTATAGTCCGACTAATCGTGTTTAGCCTTACATTTACTTTCCGCCAATCAAATAGGAGGTAACATGTTAGCCTATTTCCCGTACAATGGTGGTGTGAAAATCTGCCACTGAGCGATTCTGATTTTGGTGTTGTCTGACATCCCTCACTATTTCTTTTGGCTATAATTTGTTAATTCCTAGACTATTTGCGTAACGTTTAACATATTATTTGTCAGCAAGTCCTAAGGAACCCAAATATATAAATTTAATGGGGCTAAGGGGCTGCGTTCAAAATATGTATTTTCCAGGATAGTCGTGTAGTTTTATTTTTATTTTTTATGTTTAGAACCGCCACCTGTCCTGCTGTACTGTCAGACTAATGTCAGGATTTTAGACATAAAACAGTAGAATGTCATGTTTCCTAATAAGCGTTTTGTAAGTTTTTAAAAACTAACTCTCGTATGGGTAGTGTTGTTTATCACTGTCGATTTGAAAAAAGCTAGTGCTTGTGGCCTTACACGCGTGATGGTAGTAATTGTGTATCGCGAGACTGTGGTAGTATTGCCTGCGTTCCGGCTTTCAGCCCCTCCCTTTCTTTCTATCCTTAGTCCATCTGTCTTTCGTTTATGGTAACTTAGTGTATAAAATGACATGAATGGAATATTAAAATATAGGTCAGCTTGCGTATCTCAAGGTTTTTCTTAGAAAGGCAGTACACGTTTTATCGTAGAAAGCGGGTATTGAAGCAGTAGGCTTTTACTATCAACATGAAACGTTACAATTTGCAGACGAAGGAGAAAACAAGGGGGATTTCGAGTACAGTCATTGTGACAGCACTGTTCTTTACCATTCTTCTTTCCTTTTATTAAATTTATTTGTTAGGCTTTACATTTACGTTTTAATTTATATATGTGGATTAGAATTTCTCACGACAAATCCTCCCCACTTAAAACAGACGTTATATGTCAGTCTATAATTCTATATACACATAGAGAAATTTCTTATTATTCCTGGGGTTTAGGGTGATTCTCATCACACGGATGGCGGCTTAAAAAATCCGCTCCTAGATTTGTTTTTCCACTTATATACTCTATGCTAAACTCAAATGGCTGCATCAATAATGACCAACGGAGTAATCTAGAATTCTCATGTCTAGCCTGTGCTAGAAACGACAATGGTTTGTGGTCCGTTTGCAACTTAAATGCCTTCCCATACAGATAAATATTGAATTTCTTTATCGCCCATATTACTGCAAGACATTCTTTTTCGCTAGTTGAGTAATTGGTTTCAGCTTTATTCAACTTTCTGCTAGCATATGCCACTGGGCTTAATTCCCCATCCAATGCATCTGATTTCTGTAGCAAAGTTGCACCTAACCCAATATTACTGGCATCTGTCCTTACTATGAATTCTTGACTTAAGTCAGGTAATTTCAAAATAGGTTTACTTGTGAGCTTTTCCTTCAATTCTTGGTAAGCCATTTCACATTGTGGTGTCCATGTAATTCGATCTGGATTTCCCTTACGTGTCAAATCAGTTAACGGTGCACATATGGAATTAAAGTTTTTGATATACTTTTGGTAGAAACCACATAATGAGACAAAGGATCTCACGTCTTTCTTGGTTTGTGGTCTCGGAGCTTTCTTTAGTTTCTCTAAATTCTTGGGGTCAGGGGTCATGTTTCCCTGATAAACTGTGTGTCCCAAGAATTCCAATTCTTTACATCCAACGCAACATTTGGTTGGTCGGGCTGTTAAATTCGCTTCCCTAAGACGATTAAACAGCATGTTCAGAGAGTCAATGTGTTCCTCAAATGTTTCTGTTGCTATAAGGATATAATCCATGCAATTTGTGATACATGGATTATTCAGAGGGTCCAATAATTTTCTCATCATTCTAGAGAAGACACTAGGCGCATTCTTCAATCCAAATGGCAATCTATTAAACTCATAGTGTCCTTCTGAGGTACTAAAAGCTAGGTATGGTCTAACCTCAGGCTTTACTGGAATCTGATAGTATCCTTTACTCAGATCCACTTTTGAGAAATAGTTAGCTTTATTTAGTCTGGCAAACAGCTGATTTGTATCCGGCAATGGATCCACCTGTCCTTCTGTAATAGCATTCAGTCTCCTGTAATCTATACAGAGTCTATGTTCTCCAGAGGGCTTCCTTAGGAGTACAACACCGGAACTATACGAAGATTCACTGTGTGAAATAATTCCTTCCTTCAACAAATAGTCTATCTCTTCCTTCAAAGCTTTCTCCTTAGCAAAAGGAATCGAATAGGGTTTCATACATACAGGTGTGGGGTCTATCAGCTTCATATCATATTCCAATAGGTTTGTATGCCCTGGTCGGTCTGTTAACACTTCTGTATGAGTATCTAGAACCTGTTGCACTCTCTCTTTCTGAGTTTTCGTTAAATGTGTACTGATTTTCACCTGTGCCGCTGTCTCACAGGGGTATAATGGATATTCAAATGATGAAAGTGGTTCCTTTTTCATCTCCATGGCGATGGACAAGGTCAACAAGTGTGTCTCTTCCTGATTTTCTCTTTCCAAATATTTCTTCAGGAGATTCACATGATAGATTTTTTCTTTCCCCTTCTTATCTATCTTATAATTTGTTCTAGACACCTTCTCTAGAACTGTATATGGACCTTGCCATCCAATTTGTAACTTATTCTGACTACCGGGTAGAAGAAGCAGTACCCTCTCTCCCACAGCCAAATCTCTGTCTTTAGCTTTCCTGTTATAATAGGCAGCATGTTTCTTCCTGGCTTGTTTCAAATTTTCATTGGCAAGTTTCCAGCCAGTTTTTAAACGAGTGGTCAGCTCATTCACATATTGGTAAGAGGATGTAATATTTTCCTCTGCCTTTTCATCAGTCCACGTTCTTAACAGCGTTACATATGGACCTTTAATTTTGTGGACCTATTTGTCCATGGACCGATATGGTCTCTTCCACTGGAAGCGCTATAGTGATGATTTTTCTTCCCAGAATTATCAGTCACAAAACGACCGCTACCAATTTTTCTCTTGGGGCTGTCTCCCCACTTAAAATTCTTGATGAGAGATTTCCTCTCTACATCTTCTTCCTCCAGTTTGTTTAAGTCCGATTGAGGGATTTTCGGCTTATCCTGGGTAAGACATCTTTTTGCACTCTCCGCATAGTGGCCATTGTAAAACAGTTAAGTGAAGCTTGTCCGTGAAAAGGGGCTTCCCATTCCCTTTGGTCCACTTTATCAAATTTATACTTCTTTTTATTGTCAGGCCTAATTTTGCCCCTTATCGTGTCCAGGTCCTGATCAATGTTCCCACTTGTGGGTGTTCCCTCATGTGCTATGCTACACCTCTCTACAAAATTCTCAATGTCCCATCTTGCCTTGGGCCAATAATAATTGTGAGCCACCTTTTGGATGATGGTACCAATTTTCTCATGGTACCCATCTGGTTTCACATGTAGGCTCCTTATTAATTCTGCCCTATATCTTTTAGGAAGTACCAGCTGTTCCTGACCTTTGGATCTAGCTCCAGTCTTCCTATACATCAATTTGTTTTTCATGTAAAAATCTCCCTTGCCTGGAGTTGTATGACAAGTTGACAATTTCCTGAAACAAGGCTTGAGGGTCTTATCCCCAGCTTGTGCCTTCCTCATCTCTTCTGGAGTGGTATCTAACATAATATCCTCCTCCTGTCTTGAGGTCGACCTGACCTGAAGGGTGGCCATAACTATAGGGTTCCTTCTGCAACGGTCAGTGTCATGATTGTTCATCTTACAATTTTTACACCACCTTTTCCCTTGGTTGAAAGATTTTCTTTCATCATATTTCCTTTCATCGAATTGTGGGGTTTTATTTTTATTGTCATACCGTGGCCTATCAAATTGGTGCTTACCTTTGTTTTGATCTCTAGGATCAAATTTATTAAAGTTCTGTGGTGCCCTAAAATTTTCTACCTGTTTCTTTTTATTACCTGATACCTCTGCCTGAGCTGCTTGATACCTTTCAGCAACATTTAGCAACTCACCCAGCCTCTCTGCACCTTGTTCCATGAGAAACTTTCTCAGGTCTGGAGCCATGGACTCTCTTAATTGTTCTATAAGGACCATTTCCTTAAGATCTTGGGTTTTCCCCAGAGAAGTCCATTTCTCCAAGTATGTCTCTAACCGTGCAGAGAACTGGTGATAGGTTTCACCTGACAGTAGTTTAGCATTCCTAAATTTTTTCCTATAAAATTCTGCGTTCTTTTCATATCTTAACAAAAGAGCCTGCTTTAGCATGTCATAATTTTCCTGATCACCTCTGCTCATTTTGGCAAAAACTTCATAAGCTGCCCCACGAAGCCCTTGAGATAACTTTAAGCTCCACCTTTCTCTCTCTAACCCATATGTGGTAGCTAATAGTTCATATCTATTTAGATAGCTCTCAATATCATCGTCTTTCTCAACAAAATGATCTAAATGAAAATTCATAGCTGAGGTTGAGGCTCCCTGACTAGCAGTAGCATCAGAGGTAAAGGGACTGGCACCATTTTCAGGAGCATGGCCTTGAAACTCAAACTCCCTTAGTCGTAACTCATGTTCCCTTTGTAATCTCTTCTCCTCCTTTTCTGCTTCCCTCTCTGCAGTCAATCTTCTTTCTTCTGCAGCCTGTCTTCTTTCCTCGGCTTCCAATGCTTCAGCCTCTTTGTCAGCCTCAATCTGCAACCTCTTAGTCTCAGCCTCAGCCCCAAATTGTAACTTCTTAATTTCCTTTTCAGCCTCTAACCTCTTATCTTCGGCCAACCTTTCAGATTCTAATTTTCTTTCTGCCTCTTTTTCTAATCTTCTTTCTTCCCGTTCAATATATTTGTCACATTCAGCAGTGACATAAGCAATCATAATTTGCCCGTCCATTCCTAACTCTTTCGCAGTCTGTACAGCAGCAGATCGAAATTTCGCCAGGTCCGCCATTTTCTAGCAGGTAAATGTATGTAATGTCTAACTAAACAATACAATCTAATATTACTTATCCAAAGACACCACAGGCACTGAGAGCTCAACGTTATTTATTTTCACCCAAGGATACCTTTTAATTCTTATTATTCCCAATATCTATAACAGGAGAAAGTTCAATATCCCTGGAGCGAGACCCCAATATATGTGGTAAAGTGGGATGTTATAAATATTTATAGGGGACTTAGTGTACTGACTGAGATCAGCTGTGAAGGTATCTGTATCTAATAGGTGTAGTGTTCTACAGATAACCTTACTTGCTACCACATTATAACTCAGTCAGAATTATTCTGGAATATTGTGATGACTACGTTAAATGTCTAGGGTATGTATATGATGAAGTGTAAGTCACAACAACAACAGACAGATAAACAATTTAATTTATTCCACCACACTTGACAACACTGGGACACTCACACACATTTAACACTCTATAAGACTATCTTAAATGAGGCACTGGTAAAGTTTCAAATATAAATATGTATTAATTACATTCCCTAATATATGTGTCCTGATTCAAATACAAAGTGAACCAGGAATCACAATCAATTGTAATTACAATTTTTATGTACAGAATTTATCAATATGAACCTTGTAGTGACATATTTTATTAATATTATCCTATGTGTGTCAGTTGTGTAGTAGTAATATGAGGTAATACTGGTTTTGTTTTTTCAAGCTATGTTGTTATTTGTCATCATGACTTCAAGTGTTTGTTTATCTTGGAAATAATATGGGGAAAAGTTCACAGTTCCTATCAATTTAAACACTGTATTTTCCCTCTGTTTTATTATAAAGTCAGATTTTGAGGGGGGGGGGGGGGCAAAATGTTGAGCTCCTCTGGCCACAGACGCTTATCTTTCGTGATGGCGGCAGGAAAAGACTCCTCTGCTCGATAGCCTCCCTGTGTTCTGGAGACACCTCACTGGTCACTATCTGGACCCAGGAGTATGCTGTCAGCCTCTAGATTCGGCAAAGCTCAGACCAGGTGCTGCTCAATAACTTTAGGACCACGGTCCCACAATTCATGGAATAATACACAGTTACGTTGACTGGCAATGAATATAGCACAATTTCGATCTGCCGATGTCCCAGGCTTTTATTTAGAAAAATATGCACTGGCGCTCAACGCACTGGTTCTTTAGTAAGTTTATTTGAAAATGTGGTGCTGACCTGACGCCTCTGATTGACTATATTGGCGGGTCTAACCAATCGAGCCATGTTTACACAAGCGTTTGAAAAAAAGTACCCTACTACTGTTTCCCCTAGCAACAAAGAAGTAGTATTTATAGTCCGACTAATCGTGTTTAGCCTTACATTTACTTTCCGCCAATCAAATAGGAGGTAACATGTTAGCCTATTTCCCGTACAATGGTGGTGTGAAAATCTGCCACTGAGCGATTCTGATTTTGGTGTTGTCTGACATCCCTCACTATTTCTTTTGGCTATAATTTGTTAATTCCTAGACTATTTGCGTAACGTTTAACATATTATTTGTCAGCAAGTCCTAAGGAACCCAAATATATAAATTTAATGGGGCTAAGGGGCTGCGTTCAAAATATGTATTTTCCAGGATAGTCGTGTAGTTTTTATTTTTATTTTTTATGTTTAGAACCGCCACCTGTCCTGCTGTACTGTCAGACTAATGTCAGGATTTTAGACATAAAACAGTAGAATGTCATGTTTCCTAATAAGCGTTTTGTAAGTTTTTAAAAACTAACTCTCGTATGGGTAGTGTTGTTTATCACTGTCGATTTGAAAAAAGCTAGTGCTTGTGGCCTTACACGCGTGATGGTAGTAATTGTGTATCGCGAGACTGTGGTGGTATTGCCTGCGTTCCGGCTTTCAGCCCCTCCCTTTCTTTCTATCCTTAGTCCATCTGTCTTTCGTTTATGGTAACTTAGTGTATAAAATGACATGAATGGAATATTACATATAGGTCAGCTTGCGTATCTCAAGGTTTTTCTTAGAAAGGCAGTACACGTTTTATCGTAGAAAGCGGGTATTGAAGCAGTAGGCTTTTACTATCAACATGAAACGTTACAATTTGCAGACGAAGGTGAAAACAAGGGGGATCTCGAGTACAGTCATTGTGACAGCACTGTTCTTTACCATTCTTCTTTCCTTTTATTAAATTTATTTGTTAGGCTTTACATTTACGTTTTAATTTATATATGTGGATTAGAATTTCTCACGACACGGTAGTCGATACACAGCCGAACTTCCTTATTGGATTTCTGCAACAGTACGACGCTTGAGATATAGGTGTAATTACACTCTACAAATGAATCTACGTTTTTTATACAAAACAGGAGCTCATTGTCTGTTCTGCAATATTTTCTGAAGGCTGCCGGGCTATCATCGACTACGTTGTTGCTATCCAGCCACCAGTAGAGCCCGTGATTCACAATTTTCTCTGCGAATTTTCCTATTGCTGAAATCAGTGAGAGTGATTGTAGGTCCTTGTCACGTAGACATTTATGATCTATAAATTGCCTATATCCTCTTCTTTTTCTTTCACCCGTATCCTCTATTTTTTATCATTTGTATCCTTTTCCTGTGTTTTTTGCATTCGTACGTTTGCGACTATATATATTACTATTTTCCCATTCTAACTTTCGCCGGGTTTAGTTTCTCATTTAGAAACGCACTAGTGAGGTTATTACGTAGATGTCAGGCTCGGGAGGTTATTGCGTTGTAGACGTAAACTGTGAATATTCGCTTTCGCCAGACTTATAGGCGAGATATCGTCTGCATTTTTCACCTGCCACACCGAGTCGCATCGGCTGAGCGCTTAGGTAAGGCGCGATAACTGACATCTCTAAGACACGGTATGAGACAGTTGTCTGGAAATTCCACCTGACACGTAGTTTCTCGGTTACCTTTCTCAGCGAAAAGTGTGATCTGCCACTCACACCTCGCTCAGTAATGAGACTAGTTAGATGTAAGTGTGAAGGCGCACCGATGGCAGTTACGTCATGCGTCTAAGAAGACAGGAGGTGTTAAGAGAAGGGGAGGCTATTGCGTAGTTTTCGGAAATAGCGCACATCTTTGTCTGGTAATAGATATTAACCAGAGTTTGAAACTTTCTTTTCATTCTCCAACTTGCAGTAGACAGAATCACTGGTGCTAGTGAATGAAGCTTGTATAGCGAAGTCATTAGTTTCTCGTCAAATTTTGCCGAGCTTCTAAATACCTATCTAGTGAATTATCCTAGTCGTTGTGAAACTGTAATTCTGTTTGAAGGTAAAATATATTATATTAAGTATCTAATATTTTGTGAAGTGATTAAGTGTTAAATCGCTTCTTTTATTTCCCGAGTTCTTGTGTGCAGAGTGAATAATTTATAAGTTGGTTAGATTTCTCTAGCTGACGAGTTACAGTGGAAAACAGAAATTATATTTCTAGCTTAACTCAGTCGGCTAATAAAGGAATTAACTTTAACTGCAAAATAATCAGACGAGAATAATTTTTCTAAACTAACTTATAAATGCTAGATGCCTCATGAGTGTTGACGGAATCCGTAGGTATTCCTAATTCATGATGATTGATTGTTACATATAACTTATTTCACGGGAAGTTTTAAATGATAAGTCAAGCTATACGCTTGCAGTTTAAAAATGTAAGTTATATTGAGTACATAATATGTAAAATATTTCATATGTGTTTTTCTTTATTCAGTGAATACTGTGGTACCCAAACTTTGCCAGCGTTCTAGTACGTGAACATTATCTGTGAAGAACTTAAGCACTTTCATTACATGAACTGTAACAGTTAAATGAAGTAAAAGGCCTATCGCGCCAGATTTAATTCTTCCAGAATAACATTTAAGTACAGTTCAGCCCGTTGTGGCAAGCAAAATATCAGTAACATTCCGACAGAGTTTTGACTAGTAGTGTGGTGACCAAATATAGTCATATACTGAGATAAGACACCTGACCTGACATTCCTCATTTCTAGAAACCTACGCTAGTGACACTGTGCTCTGCTAACTTTCGTGCCTGGACAAATTTTATGTGACTTAAACAGACATCCGAAAAATAAGAACACCCTGTAACGTAGATAGATAATTTATTTTACCATTTCGTTCCATGTGTTATTAACTCTTTTAATGTTCTGTTTTCCTGGACATTTTGTATTTCTTTTCTTTCATTTTTTCACCTGTTCAAACCCCACCCGCGTTTGTTTACGTTTGGCTGGCTTTCAGTACTAAATTCTTCAACGGTCAGCGTAGCGTAACGTTACATCAACGCACCGGTGGCTCGTTTGACCAGAGAAACATTTCTCTGGTCGCTCTAAGTCTTTGATCACGAGCGGCTGGTACCCTTTGAGGCCTGGGTAACGAGTTTGATCTGTTTCAGGGGGGGGGGGGAATAAAACCCGCTGTTAGTCCTTTGTGGGGTTTTGTCCCTTAGAACGCAATAGTGACCATAATATTATGTCTATCGGGGGAATCTTCTCGCGGTTGTTGTCTTTGATGCAGTCTCTAGAGAAACGTTTGTCTTACTCTCCGGATTACGTCTTTCGCCGAACATCTGTAGAAATATGCAGGCCAGGTGTCCGGGGGAGCGTCCTTTGTAATCTATAAGAGTAGATGGGTTTAATAAGCCAAGACACTCGTGATTATTCCTGGCCCCTAGATGACAATATGAGACTTAGGCAGAGATAGCACGGCTGTACTAGAATGTGTTTGCCTATGTTCTAGTCATTTTTCGGGTTTCAGGGAGACCGAATCGCTAGAGCAGACTCCAGTCAGGCGAAGAACGACATGTCCTCTTCGATTTAGAGGGTTTCTGAATACCGCTAGCGTCACGAGTAGTCAAACCCCGTTCCTGAACCTAAACCCTTTTGTCAACGCCAAGTTAAGCTCACGCAGTGCGACGGAGCCAACGCTAAATCTGGAATCACCTAATGCAGTAGTAGTTCTCTACTCGCCTATTGGATTACCAGCAAGAGCATTGCCGCTTCCAGAATATCAAAACTGCCCAGCACGTCTATAGCAGAATCTGATATCACCCGACTTTGTGTGCCTAAACGGGGCACTCATCAAACCACAGCAAAACCAGTTTAAACAGGATTTACAGCCAAGCAGAGCCTAGCGCCGGATAAGAGCGCCTGGGACTCCGTGTCCTCAAGTAACTTCGCCTGGTGTATTTTCTGGATACTTAAAACCTCGCACGTATGAGCAGCCATCTATGGACAGAGTTCCAGCCCCCCTCAAGCAAGTAGCGGTCACCAACGTATAGCACCTACAAGGAAAGTTTGGTATTTCACTTCATTCATCTTGAAGGATATTTATCTGTAAGACACTTTTCTGGAGCTAGCGCCTTTGGTCCCACGAAAAAAGCGGACGGACTGTCGCTCAGTTCGTTTAATTGGTCAGCAGGAGATAAACAGCGTCTTCCAGTGTTCCCTCGCGCAATTAGGGGTCACCAACGTTTAGCCCGACAAGGAAAGTTTTGTATTTCACTTCATTCACTTGGAAGGATATTTACATATAAGACACTTTTCTGGAGCTAGCGCCTTTGGTCCCACGAAAGCGGACCCACTGTCGGACAGCTTAGTTATTTTCTCTGTGTTCTACAGGTTTTTATGAGTGTTGGTGGTGTGTGTGTTTGTGGGTGTGTATTTGCATTATTGATGACTATTGATGAATATTTTGATTATTGATGTAATTTATGCTGTGTATGATGATATGCATTAATCCCATGCTTTTCTTCTTTAATAAAGTTTACACATTTATTAATGCGCTGTTCCCGACCCTTTTCATCCATAATTAAACTTGTTTTAGCTCTTTACTATAATCTCTATGTTTGATAAGAGAAAAGAGTGAGAGCAGGAGGTGCTTAGACAGTAAAAGTGAGTTGAGGCTTGGAGAGAGAGATCACTTTTGATAAATCTTCTTCCAGGTTGTCTCAAGTCCATCTCCTATTTACACCTTTCTGTGTGTGTAATCTATAACTCTGCCAGTCCACTATCCCTTGTCGATTTCACTACTTTTGTCCAACTCGACAAATACTCTACACTTAACTCAACCACGACAATTAATGGGGGCCCGTCCGGGATTCTAGAACCCATCTAGTACGACAATTAATGGGGTCTCGCCGCGGAATTTGAACTACATCTGCAGCAATCGCAACAGATGAGGTTGCAGTCTGGTATGAATCTCTCACAAGATTCTATCGTGATTCTTAGAGTTTAGGGTTCTGCAGATTATAGGAATTGCTATCCCTAGACATATCGAACTATTTCTTTTGGGTGGAAGTCGGAACAGCGTTTTTCTCCACAGCAATCATAAATATTTAGTTACATTTATTGTTCATGCTACACATGAGACAGCTGGTAAAGGTTGATGGTACCACTGCTGAGTTTTTGGTTGACAAATCTGACGACTATTGTTGTAAAAGTCAGAAAAAAATTGTTTAGGGTTAATATTTTTTTCAGGAGTAGCTCTTTAATCTGAGATAAGAAGCTACAGATAGTCAGTTACTAGCTTGCATCTGTACCAAGGGAGGGTGTTCATTCGGATGATAGTAACCAATCCTCTCAACAGCTTAGTACTGACAGAACCGCGGTGGAGTGATAGTAATAAGTTTTACATCACTTACATTTTTTGGAGTTTTTTGGGGTTTTTGCTTGTCGATCAGAGTAGCTACAAACTTTCTTGTTTTTACAGTTCCCAGGCTAGCCTAGATTTTATTGACTATTAAGTTAATCAGCACCTAGTGGACTAGGTAACTAAGATCTCTAGGTTCTATTCTTCTATAGTGTTTGCTCACCCTGATATAATGGCCGATCTAGATAAAGTGCATAGGATTGCCTCCGAGGTAGCTAAGTACATGGAGTACCAGGATAGCGAAATCCAGCCCTTTCTAGAATTTGCAGTAAGCCTGCAGGATTAATACGAGGTAGACAATTGGTTTGACAGCCGTTTAATCTTGGCATGGTCCTGTAAACAAACTGGGGAGAGTGAAGCATTCACCCGACAGTATGTAGAAGAAGTGATAGAAGATGAGAAGCAAAGGGAAAAGCAAAGACAAGAACGGGACAAGCAATGGGAAATAAAACGACAAGAACGGGACAAGCATCGGGAAAAGGAGCGACAAGAAAGGGACAGACTAAGCCAAGAAATGGAAACAGATACTAAACGTAGTCACGCTAGTTCTCCTTCTTCTGCGCCCTCGTCTGACCATGCCCCTGCAAACCTTGCGCCCCTGAAGGATAACTTGCCTGCTAAAACCAAACCCCGACTCCAGAAAATTGACTTTCCTCGGGACTTGGATCCGAAGCCCGAACTAGGAAAGAATTTATGTCGGGATAGCAGACCTGAAGCCACGGGAAAAATTACGCAACGTTCCCAGGCATGGAAACTGCACAAAGGTGAGAGAGGTGCTAACAAGCATTGTAATACGGATTGTTCCCGTCTGGCAAACGGCGAACCCCGAGCCTCTCACGCTCCCGACCGAGCACCACCTAACCGACAAGTGACGTCGAGAAAAGGGAGCCACACCCTATCACGTTATATTTCGCTAGATTCCCGGCCGGACAGCGAAAAACCATATGCAGAGGCGTATCCCTCCAACTAAACGATTAGAGAAAGGAGGTGCCGCTCCTCTCATCACCCTGAGCTGAAAAGGTGCAAGAATAAGTCGCCTGCTAAAAGGGTTAAACTTTCCAAACCGTTCCAAAGAACTTTGGAAAAACACACCGAGAGTTTTTTCTCGGGCACTTCACGATCTAACGGGATCTCAAACCGTCCAGTCCTTTGCATGCAGATTGCAGAGCCTGTAATCCAGGAAGTGGATCTCGCACTGCAGGACATTTGCCAACCGACGCCATTAACTTCCACAGGGGAGGGCAAAGTTGACGTTTATGGTGGACACAGGGTTCCAGGCGAAGGGATCCCTGGTACTCCATCTGAGTCTCTCACACTTCTCAGGGCAGAAGACAGTGAGAAAAGCTGCCGTACTACTTCACAAGGAGTCATTGTTGAGAGCCTTGACTCACGTCATGCTAGAACCGGTAAAGCGACTCAACAAACTCTGCAACTCGCAGATAATACCTATCTTTCCCCAAGGATAGAACCTACGGAGATCTGTTATGATTTAGTAGAACCCCAGAATGCGATCGATTACTCTCTGCTTCAGGCAGCTGATTTCTCTCATTCAAATCGCATTATTCCAGTGGTCTCAACCCCACTGATGGACAGCAAAGTAGTCGCCTCCGCCAGGCCATTACAGAGCAACTTGATCATTTCCGTTGACCAAGCCAGAGTTGTGACTGGCAAGGCAAGGAAAGCTCCAGACCCACCTTTAGACGGCACAGGTCTGAAGATTGATCAATGCTCCCACCTAAACAGGGGAGTAGGTGTCGAGAGGCAGAAGAAAAATGCTAGCATTTCTTCGGCCAACGAACGGCTTTATTTGCCAACTAGGGTTACACGCGCGCAGAAAATCCCGATAGACTGCAGCTATCGAGGATTATTCAAGTCCACGCCCGTGACAGGTAAATATATACGTAAACAGCCCGAGCCCAGCAACGATTACACTGCACATAACAGGCGGATTACCTACGCAGTGGCCAGTGAGTTCAGGCGGGGCCATAA
The DNA here is from genome assembly GCA_024509875.1 of Oreohelix idahoensis. Lineage (NCBI taxonomy): Eukaryota > Metazoa > Mollusca > Gastropoda > Stylommatophora > Oreohelicidae > Oreohelix > Oreohelix idahoensis. The sequence goes on along the minus strand of JAMPIV010018895.1, from coordinate 818,331 downwards.
ACCACAACAGGTGCGGATAATTTTCCGGACCATAAACAGGCACAGCGAATTGTGGAACCAAGATCAGGTTCACACGGAAACGAAGGGCGTCAGTGCCGACTGGCCTCGCAAAATCCCATTCGCTGAACGTCTATTAGACAGAGGGAAGAAAAGAAATGATTTCGGAGCTAGTCATACAGTACTGACAGAAATTGGATACGATTTTGGTTATGATTATAGGATGTTCTAACGACATGAAACGGACGTCTATGGAAAAGATAAATTACTGTCCTTTAGTCCGTGTTTCACACACTTTAAAAAGGGCGGCTATCTTGTCACGTAGATAGATAATTTATTTTACCATTTCGTTCCATATGTTATTAACTCTTTTAATGTTCTGTTTTCCTGGACATTTTGTATTTCTTTTCTTTCATTTTTTCACCTGTTCAAACCCCACCCGCGTTTGTTTACGTTTGGCTGGCTTTCAGTACTAAATTCTTCAACGGTCAGCGTAGCGTAACGTTACATCAACGCACCGGTGGCTCGTTTGACCAGAGAAACATTTCTCTGGTCGCTCTAAGTCTTTGATCACGAGCGGCCGGTACCCTTTGAGGCCTGGGTAACGAGTTTGATCTGTTTCAGGGGGGGGAGGGGGGGGATAAAACCCGCTGTTAGTCCTTTGTGGGTTTTTGCCCCTTAGAACGCAATAGTGACCATAATATTATGTCTATCGGGGGGAATCTTCTCGCGGTTGTTGTCTTTGATGCAGTCTCTAGAGAAACGTTTGTCTTACTCTCCGGATTACGTCTTTCGCCGAACATCTGTAGAAATATGCAGGCCAGGTGTCCGGGGGAGCGTCCTTTGTAATCTATAAGAGTAGATGGGTTTAATAAGCCAAGACACTCGTGATTATTCCTGGCCCGTAGATGACAATATGAGACTTAGGCAGAGATAGCACGGCTGTACTAGAATGTGTTTGCCTATGTTCTAGTCATTTTTCGGGTTTCAGGGAGACCGAATCGCTAGAGCAGACTCCAGTCAGGCGAAGAACGACATGTCCTCTTCGATATAGAGGGTTTCTGAATACCGCTAGCGTCACGAGTAGTCAAACCCCGTTCCTGAACCTAAACCCTTTTGTCAACGCCAAGTTAAGCTCACGCAGTGCGACGGAGCCAACGCTAAATCTGGAATCACCAAATGCAGTAGTAGTTCTCTACTCGCCTATTGGATTACCAGCCAGAGCATTGCCGCTTCCAGAATATCAAAACCGCCCAGCACGTCTATAGCAGAATCTGATATCACCCGACTTTGTGTGCCTAAACGGGGCACTCATCAAACCACAGCCAAACCAGTTTAAACAGGATTTACAGCCAAGCAGAGCCTAGCGCCGGATAAGAGCGCCTGGGACTCTGTGTCCTCAAGTAACTTCGCCTGGTGTATTTTCTGGATACTTAAAACCTCGCACGTATGAGCAGCCATCTATGGACAGAGTTCCAGCCCCCCTCAAGCAAGTAGCGGTCACCAACGTATAGCACCTACAAGGAAAGTTTGGTATTTCACTTCATTCATCTTGAAGGATATTTATCTGTAAGACACTTTTCTGGAGCTAGCGCCTTTGGTCCCACGAAAAAAGCGGACGGACTGTCGCTCAGTTCGTTTAATTGGTCAGCAGGAGATAAACAGCGTCTTCCAGTGTTCCCTCGCGCAATTAGGGGTCACCAACGTTTAGCCCGACAAGGAAAGTTTTGTATTTCACTTCATTCACTTGGAAGGATATTTACATATAAGACACTTTTCTGGAGCTAGCGCCTTTGGTCCCACGAAAGCGGACCCACTGTCGGACAGCTTAGTTATTTTCTCTGTGTTCTACAGGTTTTTATGAGTGTTGGTGGTGTGTGTGTGTTTGTGGGTGTGTATTTGCATTATTGATGACTATTGATGAATATTTTGATTATTGATGTAATTTATGCTGTGTATGATGATATGCATTAATCCCATGCTTTTCTTCTTTAATAAAGTTTACACATTTATTAATGCGCTGTTCCCGACCCTTTTCATCCATAATTAAACTTGTTTTAGCTCTTTACTATAATCTCTATGTTTGATAAGAGAAAAGAGTGAGAGCAGGAGGTGCTTAGACAGTAAAAGTGAGTTGAGGCTTGGAGAGAGAGATCACTTTTGATAAATCTTCTTCCAGGTTGTCTCAAGTCCATCTCCTATTTACACCTTTCTGTGTGTGTAATCTATAACTCTGCCAGTCCACTATCCCTTGTTGATTTCACTACTATTGTCCAACTCGACAAATACTCTACACTTAACTCAACCACGGCACACCCAAGGAATCGTTCCCTGAAACAGGGAATTCAGTACGTCTTTTTGGAACTGGGGATTTCTTGGTCAAGACTGCATTTACGGGTCTGTGTGAAGGTCCTAGAATTTATTATGTTCCCAGAGGCAGCGATCAAAGCTGTAAGTATAAATGTGCGCACGTGGCCACGGCTGAATGAATAGAGTGAACGCAGGTTTGAGTGTTATTTTACCGTTGTATTTTGGCACCTATTTGCTGTCATAACTTTCTTCATGCTAGTTTTTTTTTTTTTTTGCTAACAATATTTTCCCTTAAACTAGATTATAGTATCAGGTCTGTTCATACCTTAAACGGGGGTAACTCTTAGACTCAAATCATATGTATCTGGGACTCTTTGTGCTATCATCTTTCTCCTAACGGGCCTGTGGGCTATCCATCGAGGGAAGATCATAACTGTGGGTCTATCAGTTCTTGTAGCATTCCTTGATTTGTTTATGATTTGTGTATATGCCTTTTTGATGTAATGTTACATGTTGTGACGTAAGTTTACAATGATAAATAAACTTAATAATAAATTAATCAGCGTGTTGGTCAGCTCGTTCTAAATATCTATATAATCATTTGTTATAGTTTCCCACGTCTGTGTGTCTACCTGTCGTCACTTGAATGTGCGTGCACGTGAGTGGATAAATATATATATTTAATGTATATGTGTTAGACTGTCTGACTACTCTAGATCTGTCGTAGAAGACATGTGAGAGAGAGAGAAAAGATTTCTCGCTCTCAGAGACAGCCTCTATCACAATTCTACCACCTCACTCGTGGAAATCTATTTTGTATTTCTATCTCACACTGTGACTTTCACTTATTCCAACCTATTCAGAAGGGACCAACCCAAGTCTTAATGCTCCTATCAAAATCTACGACAGTCCTGGGTTCTTCGCCTAGCTTGTTTTCCTTCATCCTTTGGACTTGGATCCGAAGCCCAAACAAGGAAAGAATTTACGTCGGGACAGCAGACCTAAAGCCACGGGAAAAATTACGCAACGTTCCCAGGCATGGAAACTGCACAAAGGTGAGACAGGTGCTAACAAGCATTGTAATACGGATTGTTCCCGTCTGGCAAGCGGCGAACCCCGAGCCTCTCACGCTCCAGACCGAGCAGCACCTAACCGACACGTGACGTCGAGAAAAGGGAGCCACACCCTATCACGTTATATTTCGCAAGATTCCCGGCCGGACAGCGAAAAACCATATGCAGAGGCGCATCCCTCCAACTCAGCGATCGTAGAATGGAGGCGTCGCTCCTCTTATCACCCTGAGCTTAAAAGGTGCAAGAATAAGTCGCCTGCTAAAAGGGTTAAACTTTCCAAACCGTTCCAAGGAACTTTGGAAAAACACACCGAGAGTTTTTTCTCGGGCACTTCGCGATCTAACGGGATCTCAAACCGTCCAGTCTTTTGCATGCAGTCTGCGGGGCCTGTCAACCAGGAAGTGGATCTCGCATTGCAGGACAAAGTTCAACTGACGCCAGTAACTTCCTCAGGGGAGGGCAAAGTTGACGTTTATGATGGACACAGGGTTCCAGGCGAAGGGATCCCTGGTATTCCATTTGAGTCTCTCACACTTCTCAGGGCAGAAGACAGTGAGAAAAGCTGCCTTACTACTGTACAAGGAGCCATTGTTGAGAGCCTTGGCTCACGTCATGCTAGTAATGGGGAAAGCGACTCAACAAACTCTGCAACTCGCAGATATTACCTATCTGTCTTCACGGATAGAAGCTACGGAGATCTGTTATGATTTAGTAGAACCCCAGAATGCGATCGATTACTCTTTGCTTCAGGCAGCAGAGTTTTCTCATTCAAATCGCATTATTCCAGTGGTCTCAACCCCACTGATGGACAGCAAAGTAGTCGCCTCCGCCAGGCCATTACAGAACAACTTGATCATTTCCGTTGACCAAGCCAGAGTTGTGACTGGCAAGGCAAGGAAAGCTCCAGACCCGCCTTTAGACGGCACAGGTCTGAAGATTGATCAATGCTCCCGCCGAAACAGCGGAGTAGGTGTGGAGAGGCAGAAGGAAAATGCTAGCATTTCTTCGGCCAACGAACGGCTTTATTTACCAACTAGGGTTACACGCGCGCGAAAAGTCCCTATAGACTGCAGCTATACAGGGTTATTCAAGTCCGCGACAGGTAAACCCATAACGGAAATTAAACAGCCCGAGTCCAGCAACGATTACACTGCATGTAACAGGCGGATTATCTACGCAGTGGCCAGTGAGTTCAGGCGGGGCCGAAACTCACAACAGGTGCGGATAATTTTCCGGACCATAAACAGGCACAGCGAATTGCGGAAGCAAGGTCAGGTTCACACGGAAACGGAAAGCGTCAGTGCCGACTGGCCTCGCAAAATCCCATTCGCTGAACGTCTATTAGACAGAGGGAAGAAAAGAAATGAACTCGGAGCTAGGCATACAGACAGACTGAAATTGGAAACGTATTTGGTTTTATGAGTATAGGATGTTCCAAAAGACGATGGAAAAGATAAATTACTGTCATTTTTGTCCGTATTCCTCGAACTTTAAAGGGGGGGGGGGGACTTGTCACGTGAAAGATAATTTATTTTACCATCTTGTCCATAATTTGATTACTCCTTTAAATGTTCTGTTTTCCGAGACATTTTGTATTTTCTTTTTCTTTCCTTTTCTACCTTTGTGGCCAAACTTTCTCACCCTCTCAAACCCCACCCGAGGTTGTTTACGCTGGCCAGCTGCGGTCAGCTAACGCTAGACGTAATGTTATCTAAACGCACCTGTTCGACCAGAGAAACATTTCTCGGGTCCGCTTTAAGTGTTAGAACGAGCAAAGACGGGTTTCTGTGAAAGAAACGGTTCGTTAGCGGCGGGTACCCTCTGTGGTCCCAACAGGGGAATTTCTCTGGTCGCTTTAAAACGTTTGATGACGAGCGGCTGGTACCCTTTGAGGCCTGGGTAACGAGTGTGATCTGTTTCAGGGGAAGATAACAAATCGCGGTCAGTCTTTGGGTTTTCGCCCTTAGACAAGATAGAGCATAATGTTATGCATTTCTCTACCTGGGGAACTTTCGCACGATTTCTTTTGTCTTACTCTAGATTACGTCTTTCGCCGAACTTCTGTAGGGATACGCAGGCCAGGTGTTCGGGGGGAGCGTCCCTTGTGATCTATAAGAGTAGACTGGTTTTAATAGACAAAGACATTCGTATATTCCTGGCCCGTAGATGACCATCATGAGATAAGGCAAACTTTAACACTGTACCAGAATGTGTTTGCCTATGTTATAGTCATTTTTCGGGTTTCAGGGGGACGGACTCGTGAGAGCAGATTCCAGTCAGGCGAAGAACGAAATATTCTCTTCGATCTAGAGGGTTCTGAATACCGCTAGCGTCACGAATCGTCACACCCCGTTCCTGAATCAAAACCCCTTTTGTCAACGCCAAGTTAAGCTCACGCAGTGCAACGGAGCCAACGCTAAATCTGGAATCGCCAAACGCAGTAGTAGTTCTCTACTCGCCTATTGGATTACCAGCCAGAGCATTGCGGCTTCCAGAATATCAAACCCGCTCAGCATGCCTATAGCAGAATTCCATATCACCCGCCTTTTTTGTGCCTAAACGGGGCACTCAGCAAACCACAGCCAAACCAGTTTTAACAGGATTTACAGCCAAGCGGAGCCTTGCGCCGGATAAGCGCGCCTGGGTCTCTGTGTCCTCAAGTGACTTCTTCTGGTGTATTTCCTGGATACTTAAAACCTCGCACGTATGAGCAGCCATCTATGGACAGAGTTCCAGCCCCACTCACGCTATAAGGGGAGTCACCAACGTTTAGCACCAACAAAGAAAGTTTTGTAGGGTAGTCCCTCACGAAGGATCTACAAGTAATTCACTTCCTGGAGCTAGTACATTTGGTCCCCGAAAAGCGGACAGGCGGTCGCCCAGTTCAATCAGTTGGTCAGCAGGAGATAAACAGCGTCCCCCCGCCCAACTCGCGCCAGTAGGGGGGGGGGGGGTCACCAACGATAGCGCCTATACAGTGATGTTATTCAGGTTAATTCCATTACCGATGGAGGATATATACGAAAACACCACTTACTGGAGTTACTTCAGCTGGTCCCCGAAAACCGAAGGACTGTCACTCGATTATTTATCTCTTTGTGTTCTACAGGTTTTATGAATGGTGATCTGTGTGTGTGGTTGTTGGTGTATTTTGCATATTTTGGTTATTGATGATTTTTGATGTAATTTTATGTTGTTGTGATGATATGCATTATTTTCATGCTTTTCTTCTTTAATAAATTTTACACATTTATTAATGCGCTGTTCACGACCTTTCCATCCATATTTGTATCTTTAGCTCTTTACTATAATCTCTATGTATGATAAGAGAAAAGAGAGAGAGCAGGAGGTGCTTAGACAGACATAAGTGAGTTGAGGCTTGGAGAGAGAGATCATTTGAATAAATCTTCTTCCAGGTTGTCTCAAGTCCATCTCCTATTTACACCTTTCTGTGTGTGTAATCTATAACTCTGTCAGTCCACTATCCCTTGTCGATTTCACTACAGTTGTCCAACTCGACAAATACTCTACACTCCAACTCAACCACGACAACGACCAACAAATGTTCCATATCATACACAACGATCAACAAATGTTCCATATCACACACGAAGATTAACAAATGTCCCATATCACAAACAACGATCAACAAATGTTCTATATCACACAATAAGATAAACAAATGTACCATATCAATCGCAATAAATGTTCCATATCACATACAACGATCAACAAATGTTCCATATTACGCATAACGATCAACAAATGTTCCATATCACACACAAAAGTCAACAAGTGTTCCATATCACAAACAAAGACCAACAAATGTTCCATATCACACACAACGACCACCAAATGTTCCATATCACACACAACGATCAAAAAATGTTCCATTTCAGACACAAAGATCAACAAATGTTCCATATTACTCACAACGATCAACAAATGTTCCATATCACACACGGCGATCAACAAATGTTCCATATCACACACAAAATACAGGTGTTCCATATCACACACAACGATCATCAAATATTCCATATCACATACAACAACCAACAAATGTTTCATTTCACACACAAGGTTCAACAAATGTTCCATATCACACACAATGATCAACAAATGTTCCATATCACACACAACGACCAATAAATGTTCCATATCACACACAACGTTCAACAAATGTTCCATATCACATACAACGATCAACAAATGTTCCATATCACACACAACGATCAACAAATGTTCCACTGTACATACAACTGTCAACAACTGTTCCATATCACACACAGCGATCAACAAAAGTTCCATATCACACACAAAAATCAACGAGTGTTCCATATCACACACAAAGACCAACAAATGTTCCATATCACACACAACGACAAACAAATTTTCCATATCACACACAAAAATCAACAAGTGTTCTGTCACATGATGATGATGATGTCTGTGTAACACAGATATCGAGCATATGTTGTAATGATGATGATGATATCAGTGTAATACGATTATCAAGCGTTTATTGTACTGATGATGATGATGTCAGTGTAATGCAGCTGTCAAGCATATGTTGTAATGATGATGATGATTATTACGCTGATGATGATGATAATGGTCAATGTGTGTGTGGGGGGGGGGCAAACGATAAAGTAAGAGAGGTTGTTTGCGTGAACAGTAAATTGCGTAGGCCTGTGTGTATGTTAAGTGCGAATGAAAAGTGGTCAGTCTGGTTTTACGTGAGTTTGCCTCGTGCGGATTGTGGGTCAAAACACGGGAGATTAGTTCAAGGTGGGAAGTGGTTAGTTGTGGACTGAAAGGTGAACTGGAAGGCTGCGTGTAGAGCAGAGAAGATGGCTAGATGTTATGGCTGAAGCTTGTTGTTTGATTCTGGAGGAAGCATCACGAATTATTACCTTGGATATTTGTATTTCATATAAAGTTTGTGTGGTACTTGTGCGTTAATTCACCGGTTAAATCAAATTGTGGATATTTATTACCCAAACCGATCACCGTACTCTTTCTTGACTGAAAAAGTGTCATTGTCCTCTCCCCCCTCCCCCGTTGCTTAGAATTTTTTTTAAAACACGCCTGCCGTTCGTAAGGTTGTAGTCACGTAGCACATTCTGCCGTAGGGGAGTGAAGTGTTATAGACTTCGATGTACTGGGTCCCAGCTTTATGAGGTGGGGTGGCCTGTTCCCTTCCTCGCTGCCGTTGCCTTCTCTAACTCAAGATCAGAGGCAGGTACCCTTTTACAGCTGGTTAGACTGATGCGTGACACCTGTTCCCTTTCTCGCTGCCGTTGCCTTCTCTAACTCAAGATCAGAGGCAGGTACCCTTTTACAGCTGGTTAGACTGATGCGTGACACCTGTTCCCTTTCTCGCTGCCGTTGCCTTCTCTAACTCAAGATCAGAGGCAGGTACCCTTTTACAGCTGGTTTGACTGATGCGTGACACCTGTTCCCTTCCTCGCTGCCGTTGCCTTCTCTAACTCAGGATCAGAGTAAGGTACCCATTTACAGCTGTTATGGAGTGTTAGAGACTTCACCATACTAGGTCCAGCATCGAGAGATGTGGTCTACCTAGCTATAAATGGGTACTTAACTTTGAGTTAGGGAAGGAAAAGATAGCGAGGAAGGAAACTGGTCTCCCCACCTCTCGATGCTGGACCTAGTATGGTGAAGTCTCTAACACTCCATAACCAGCTGTAAATGGGTACCTGACTCTGATCCTGAGTTAGAGAAGGCAACGGCAGCGATTTCCTTTGTTTCCTTTGTACCGTTAACTTGTAGAACTGATTCAATTCCGTTCTATTGGTTTATAAACTTTTTTTTAAAAATACGGGGGGGGGGTTGAGGGCGGGTCTGTCGTAAGCGTGTCAACTATGAATGCAAGAGAAACGCTTTTTTTTTTAACTTGCCTCCCAAATCACAATGTGAAATCAACATTTTTCAGTCAAGAAAAAGCACGGTTCTCAGTTTTGGTAATAAATTTCCAGAATTTGATTTAACCGGTGAATAAACGCACAAGAACCGTTTGTGTTTCATGACATTTTCGTAATACAGTGTTCAGTTTGGGACTAAATTTCGGTGTTGATTGGTTTACTCAGGAATGGATGTGTCAATTATGGTGTAAGAAGATAGTAAGCATCTTTGAGGATTAATTAATGTGACAGCATGCATCACCCAGAACGTGTCATGTTCCATTTCACACACAACAATCAACAAATGTTTCATTTCACACACAAAAATCAACAAATGTTTAATATCACACACAAAGACCAACAAATGTTCCATTTCACACACAAAGTGCAACAAATGTTTCATATCACACACACACCGATCAACAAATGTTCGATCTCACAAACAACGATCAATCAATGTTCCATTTCACACACAAAAATCAACAAGTGTACCATATCCCAAACAACGATCAACAAATGCTCCATGTCACACATATTGATCAACAAATGTTCCATATCACACACAACGATCAACAAATGTTCTATATCACACTCAAAGACCAACATATCTTTCATCTGTTGGCTACAGAGCTGCTATCAAACCGCGTTTTCATTTCTCACTTCATAGTTAAAAACATAATTGAGTAAATTGAAAATTGTTATTCACATTATACATATATTCTGTCTTTAGTCACAAGCGTGTCGTCGAGTCGCCTTCCCGTCGTAATTGGTGGAGAATGCTGTGTTGCTATGGTAACTGCTCTGTCTTGACAAATATCGACACCTGAATGTTGAAAATATAACAAAAGATGTTATAAGTAATTATTACATTTACAGTGAACGAGCATAATAAGCTATTTAGCTACATGTAATGTGATAATAAATATGCATTACGTATTATTATTCAAAAGGCAATATGAGCTTCCATTACGTTGGAAAATATATAGGAAAAAAATAATAAATCAAGTCCAACACAAAAATAAGAAGACTCAACTCAAACGTCATATTAATCCTATTGTATGGCTCTAAAAAATGCAGAACAACAGAAACCATAACCAAGAAATTGTGAAGTTGATAAAAAGGTTCTTGCGCAGAATAGAAAGAATAAAATGGTATAAAAAAGGTCACCAATATGGAACTGATGGCAAGAACAAGATAGATGCCAGTGGAACAGGAGGCGAGAAGAAGACGCTAGCGATGGATAGGACATACATTGAGGAAACCTGTTGAGAACGTTCACTGTTCTGGAATCCCGAGGGTAAGAACGGTAGAGGGACACCGAAAACAAGGAGACTAGAACTGCAGACAGAAATAAAGGGAAAAAGAAGACATGGAGCTGAGCGGATGGCACAAGATAACAGAGAATGTGTCAAAAATTTGTTTTATGCCTATACTTCTTATGGACCGGAAAAGTGATAGTGACTGTGTGTATTTTAATAAGAAAAATATACAGAATATATCTAAAATGTTAATATGATAAATATACGTCTAATTCTTCAACATAAATATACGTCTATTCTTCAACATAAATATACGTCTATTCTTCAACATATATGCACAATTATCATTTTCCTGTTCGCTCCCTGTGGAGCACTGAAACATCACTGCACTGCAACAACATTCACCCCGACCCTCCCCCCCCCCCCCCCCCCCGCCCCACCCCCCCCACACCCACCCCACCCCCCCCCCCCCCCCCCCCCCCCCCCCCCACTTTTCCCAAGCCTCCACTAAAGCATTCATGTCCTTTTGCAGTGGTGATTTCTATAGTAATTTGTTGTACATGATGATGTTGCTAGCTCTAGACACAATCTCATATCAGTCGACCTTTTCGACATACTTAATGGACGCAGCAGACCTGTTCCTTGTTAGCCTATTTAGAAACTCCCAAGAACTAGAATACAGCCACGTACACTGACAGAAATAAGCCATACCTGAACATGTTAATACACAATTTGGTATTAAAACTCGCGTAGATGATTGGGTTAGCTACGGAGTTTAGAGGAGCTAAGCTCTGGATGAATGTTGACAGCGCAATTATGTCTTGAGTAGCAGGTAGGTACTCATACACGCTCAGCAGGTCGTAGATGAAGTAAGGGGACCAGCAGAAAATGAACACTGCAAGTAGAAAATAACATGTGATGACGACAGCGATGAGAGAACCTGTATATTTGAGCACACAAACGAAAAAGTCATATGTGTCTGTACCTAACAACTTTATTTGTATTTAACCACGCTTCGTTTTGGTGAGACACGAGAATAAACAATAGCTCTTATACCTAGCAATTTTCATTATTAAATATGCTACATTAGCTGTGAGACCGCCAAAATGTATTGTTCTCCTACAAGTTGTAATAATACTCAATACTTCTAGGCTAATCCTAAAATCATTTTTTGTCCTGTCGTTCCCTATAATTTAGAGTATTTCAATTTTCACTCATCCCTTAAATGTTTTAATATTCATATTTTCAGTCATTCGATACAAGACCTAATATACTTGTTATCAATCCTCCAATACAAGACCTAATATACTTGTTATCAATCCTCCAATACAAGACCTAATATACATGTTATGTCCTAAAATACAAGACCTAATATATCTGTTATCAATCCTTTCATACAACACTTAATATACCTGTTATTAGTCTTCCAATACAAGACTTAATACACTCATCCACGAAAGTTAATTTCGCTAGTTGATTTTCTTTAAAGCTTATCACCGTTCTAGGCTAGTTCATTTTCAGTTAAAACCAATCGCAAGGTAGGGCATCTTATTTCCAGTAAAATTATCCTGTACCAATCATCAATTGACTGAAGCAATTAAATTGGTTCTATCAAAAGCCCGTATGTCTAAACCAGTTTCTCAAACTGTATTCTGCTAAAAAGAAAAAAGTAGAAAATGTTGCTAACAACTTATTTTCAAATACTATTTTTTAAAATGGATACGAATTTCATTTGCTATAGCAGCCAACCCAGCATGCTTATCAGCTCATGATTATGAGAGAGTGATGGATTTGAATTCTGACTTAGGAATAAAGCTAAGATTTAATTAACTTTACCTAAATGATTTTTGGAGCAGTGTTTTGCAAAAATGTACCAACATGGCTGATAAAGTTGTTATTTTATTCCCGTTAATGATGTCCACCAAAAGATAATTATAAGTGGATGGAAGCAGACATCATCATCATCAGTTGATAAACTCTTAATACAAGACCCTTGCCCTGAGCAAGAGTTGATAAAGTCCTCTGGTGTTCTGATTACTGAAGCTCGCTCGAACATCACCAGAGTTAAATACTGTGTTGTCGTGTTGCTCGTGGTTCGAGTATGGAATGACAACTTGACCTACGCAGTGGTGTGTAGACATAGATGGAGTGTATAATGTGCGAATGATAGGAAGGGTTCGTGGTGTTGACAAATGTTCTTTTCTTACACTCATGTATGGCTGGAAGTCATCGACACCAACGACTGTGTACCTTTACTAAAGTTTAATTGGACGTACACACTCGACAGCACAGATAGTGACAAATCACAGGTTGGCATAATACATCATGGTACAGTGGATAACTGGTCTTGCAATGTTATGTTACATGGGCACTCATGTAGAATAATATTATAATGGACTGTCAGTAGCCAAGCACCAGTATTGCCCATATATATATATCAACTGAGTTTACTGACAAAGCACGTCAGATTATAAACAATATCCAAGATGGCTTCTACCTAATCTCGTCTAGCGAAGATTCTTTAACATAAGGTTCAGCACAGTTTTTTTCCATATAATAATATTGAACCGCTAGCAATGGGTTCTCATGTGTAGCAGTGATCTCTGGACTAATCAAGCGATAATACGGGCATCCCTTTTCTCTTCTTGAAAGTCACTACATGTTTGGTTCCAAGATGGCTTCACTCGTGAGCTGTCACTCACGTTTGGATACAGATAATGAATCTGTCCTAAAGTTAGTCATTCATTAAATCTTTCATTGCTCTGTAGATTTGATCATGAACACTTGACTGCAATCTACAGTATATAGTGCTGCTAGGAATCGAAGTCGTTTTCATCGAGTCAAATATATTCTCTTAGACATTCAAATCGTACCTATCGAAAATGGTGGCTTCGTACGAGAGTTCATAAGAGTGTCTATTATTACCTTGGTATCAGAAATATGATTCTGCCATTCCTTGGCAATACGAATAAACACTGGGGTAAAGCATACACGATAGGTCTAGACGACTATCACTTTCCCCACAAATACTGAGATCACTTTTTCCGGCGACAAGCCGACATAGGAAAAAACACAGTCCCCATCAGGACGAAGCCAAATCACACCACACTCTAGCGGCACATCCGCCGAATAGCCTTTGACCTCTCTAGAGACAACAGAACATATAGTTCGACTTAGATATGTAAAGATATACAGATATAAGACAGACTCGTCCTACTCAGACAAACAATACACATAAATTCAGGCCATAGATATTCTGAAGCAAGAACAATCTATTACTACCCAAACGAAGAATAAATCGCAGAAAACTGGACTCATCCGCGGAGTTCGATCGAAAGAGCCGACACAACTTTCAAGGGAAGTAACTCAATAATGACTTTCCCTTAAGCACTATTTTGTTTACAAAATATTTGCGAACATAACAAGTATACCAATGTATAATATTGTAAGATATCAAAGACTGCACGTAACAGTCTTACCACACCTCCCGGGAAAAAAAAAATGGAACATTTTTTTTTTTGAAATACATCTAGGAGCAACGTACAATAGGCTCACAACGCATGAATAATGCGCAGATGAAAATATCAGGAATACCTATAACGCCTAATATGAGGCTAAGTCGACTTATGGAGCGACTGGTGAGAATGTGTCTCATAAACTGAGAGAAATTATTTCTCTACAAGTATATTTTTCCAGGAAGGTGTCATCAAAGTATAATACAATTCTGGCAATTCCACAATGCCTAAAAAATTCATATCATCATTTCGTATTAGATATCTTAAATTTATGATTTATGAAGAAAAAATCATCAAAGCACAGCGGTGAATAAACATCAATGAACCGCTATGTAGTGATACAATCATTATATTATTAAATTACAAATGTGTATCTATCATGATATAGAAAAGGAACTACTATAGAACTAGACATATCAAGAAGTCTAAGCCCTAATAGTTATGTGGAATCATGTGGGCATCTTGACAGAATGTCTGCCATCACATTATCTGATCCACGAATAGCTCGCACAGAGAAATGAAAAGGTTGAAGAGCAATTGCATATCGAGTAGACCTCGAGCTCTTCAAATTCTTACTCTGTATAGCAGTAAGAGCTTTTGGTCGGTTTCTACTATGAAATGTGCGCCTAGAAGGAATCTCTGTAGTTTGAGGATCGACCAAACCATAGCTAATAGCTCACGGTCTAAAACCGAATAATTCCTTTCTGCCGCATTAAGTTTTCTGGAAATATACATTACAGGATGCAGAGTTCCAGAGTACTCTTGCATTAGTGCCGCTCCAATCCCAGTGGATGAAGCGTCACTACGAAGAACGAATGTCTTATCTTTAGTGGGTAGCACTAAAATAGGTGGTGTTGAAAACAGTGTTTTAATCTTATCCAGAGAGCATTGGCATTCCCGAGACCAGTGGACCACATTAGGTGAACCTTTCTTTAGAAGTGTTGAGAGAGGTGCCATGATAGAGGATAGATTCTGAATGAATCTGCCATAAAATTGAATAAGACCTAACAGACTTCTCACCTGTTTTTTAGTCTTAGGGATTGAGATGTTAAGTATCTTACTAGTATTATGGTCCTCTGTCTTTAGGAAACCATGACCAACTCGGTGGCCTAGGAAAGAAATTTCGCTAAAACCAATATAGGCTTTAGAGGGTTTCGCTGTCAGGTTGTGCTCACGCAAAGTAGACAGCAATTCATCTAACCCTGAATAGTGATCTTCCCAAGTATCGCTGAAAAGACAGATGTCGTCTAGATATGCAATGACATCTGACCGATAAGATAGGATTCGGCGCATCATGCGTACGAATGTAGCTGGTGCGTTCATAAGACCGAAAGGCATAAAATTCCATTGGAACAAACCTCTAGGTGTTGAAAAAGCCGTGAGAGGTTTGGCGCGTTCAGATAAAGGAACTTGCCAATATCCTTTAGACAAATCAAGTTTAGTGAAAAAATGAGATTTGGAGAGTCGAGTAAGTAGCTCTTCCAGTAAAGGCATAGGTTCGGCATCGAACTTCGTTACTTGATTCAATTTTCGATAGTCAACGCAAAGACGTATGTTATTGTCTTTTTTTACGAACAATAACCATCGGCGAAGAATATGCAGAGGTGGATGGTTCGATTATTTTCAAATCTATCATCTCATCCAACTCTTTCTCGACCTGTGCTTGAAAATGTATAGGTATAGGATAAGGTCTAACCCTAATAGGAGTATGGTCAGTTAGAACAATGTCATGTTCAATGACATGCGTTTGTCCAGGGATGTCAGTGAGTACATCCTGAAATGTTTGCAACATAGTTGAAACTTGTCGCTGTTCTCCTAGAGACAAATCAGGAGAGACAGTAACGTTCTTCCATGATTCACTAGAATGAAGTGGGATCATTGGAAGAGGAAGATTTACATCTGAAAAACTTGTTTCCTCATCCTGTATCACGGACAGTGATGAGTAATGACCATGTGGTACCGGAGAATTGTCCGTTGCTTGGAAAATGGGTTGCAAATAATCCGGACGTTCATGGAATTCCGTAAGCATATTGATGTGGAAGGTTTTATGCTTCCCATCAATATCGACAATATAGTCGACATCGGAAATTTTCGATATTATATCGTACGGACCTTTCCAAGAAATAAGTAATCTGTTTTCCCTACAAGGTAGTAATACAAATGCTTTGTCACCAGGACAAAGTTGTCGTAAGCATCTCTTCTTATTGGCAAATTGCCTTGCCTTCTGTTTCGCAAATTCAGAAGAAGAAGTTGCTAATTTGCATGCTTCGATAATCTTTTGTCTCAACGCGATGACATATTCGTAGGATGACTTTGTGTCATCGTCAATATTGTCAGATGTAATGAGATCGTGAAGCAACGACATAGGGCCACGCGGACGCGCGCCAAAGACGAGTTCAAAGGGAGAAAATCCTGTATGTTCATTGGGTACCTCTCTGTAAGCGAAGAGGGCCGCAGGTAAAACTCTGTCCCAGTCTTGAGGATGATCCTCAGTTATCTTCCCCAGTAAGTTTTTAAGTGTTCTATTAAGGCGTTCGACCATACCATTAGACATTGGATGGTAGATACTACTTAAAGATCTATCTATCTGCAGAGTAGACATTACTTGAGACATGGTATCTGATATTAGTTGGGTGCCATGGTCTGACAATATCTCTCCGGGGAACCCCAGACGAGAAAATATAAGCCAAAGAGCATCTGCAATATCAGCAGTATTAATGCTCTTCAGAGGAATAGCCTCTGGCCAACGTGTGCACATATCAACACACGTCAAGATAAACTGATGTCCTCTGGCAGACTTGATCTTAAATGGACCAATTATGTCTATGGCCATTTTTTGGAACGGCCGAATAGGAATATCCGCCGCCTGAATGGGTGCAGCATGCCGTGGACCTTTGGATTTAACTTCCTGACATACTTTACAAGATCGACAATAAATCCGTATGTCCTTGTTTACCAATGGCCAAAAGAAAGCCGCAAGGACTCTTGACTTAGTACGGGAAAAACCCATGTGTCCAGCACACTGAGAGTCGTGAGCGTGCTGCAAAATTTTAACTCTCAAATTCTTGGGAACCAGGATTTGAGAATGACTTGACGTAATGGAGTCTTGAACCATACGTACAAGTACGCCATTCTTCTTTGTAATCCACGATTTACGACTTGTGTCTTTATTCGGATCACCTTTAGTTGCAAGAATGAAGAATTTCTTCAGAGTGGGATCATCTTCTTGCTGTTTTATAAACGAGTCACGAGAAATTACCAAGGGATTATCTTGGTTATGCACTTCATTATCTTCAGTAGATGAAGTTTGAGGCATATTAAGAGCCTGAGCTCTAGTGACTACAGCGTTAGCAAGCTGCATGTTTTGCCTTTCCCACGCGGAAATTTGTTGCGGAGTGCATTCTCTGACTCCATGAATGCGACCGATGATGAGGTCAGCGATCGGATTCGGAAGAAGACATGCGTGTAATCTCCTGTAAAGAAAGGAGTAGCAATCCTAATGATAGCAGTAGAGTATTTCTCTAATGTGCCGCCAAATGTTACACATTTGACTACTTGTCCAGTGGCACGGGAAGGATCTACGAGTGACTGCCTAACACTAATTGTGGTGCATCCAGAATCAAATAGCACAGAGACTGGATTGTTATTCACTAAACCCTTATGTAAGACAAGAGAACCTCTTCCATCATGCGCGACTGATGCCGGAAGAGCAGGAAGAGGATGGCCACAGCTTAAAGTAGACACTGTGGTTGGCTCAAATAACGTTTTGCATTGGGGGCACTGAGATGCTCTCCCAAAATCAAAAGCGGCACATGCCATATTACTAGCATCATTATTATCTTTACTCTGTTTATAGGCTTCATTGGACTCTTGTTGTGCAGAGTTTGCCTGAAAATGTGGTTTATGTCTTTTGTATTGAGATCTACCTCGGTTATTATCACCTCTGTAGTTATTGTTACCTCTATTGTAACCCCTATTTGGGTTTGAGTCATAGTTCCCTTGGTTACCATTATCATATTCATTATAATGAGTATCTCTGTAATTATGATCTTGTTGACTCCAAGACGGATAACCCTGATAGTTTCTATAATTACTTCCTCTACGGAAATTCCTATAATTATGACCACCCCTGTGTCGAGAGCTATCAGCTCGTCTCCAGTTCTTTGAAGAAGAACCCTGAAATGATTGGTTACCTTGGTTTTGATAACTATTATGGTTACCTTTTTTATCAAATCTGTTTTGAGGTCCCTGAAATCTCTGTGAATAATTGGGATTGTATGGTGTTGCTGAAGCAACTGGCATACTCTCCTTAATCTTAGTGTTGCCAAAAGTCACGTCGGTGTGTGCAGTGACATATTGGGAACAATATTCTTCCATTTCTTTTAGAGATTTGGGTTTACGCTCATGTATAAATTCAAGGAAAGGTTTGTTCACACATGACATAATCTTATCTCTGAGCAACAAATCCATAAGTCCTTCATACGTTTTTTTCTGTTTTGGAAAGCTCAATCCAACGATCAACTGTGAGACGTGCCTTTGCAGTGAATTCTGAGAATTCTACACCCGTCTCAGGCACCATCGTTTTAAATAAAAGGCGATAGCCTTCCTCACTTAGCTGATATTTTTTTATCAAAGCCGCCCTAATGACATCATAATTATCCTTATCTGCTTCTCCTACAAGGCATAATCTAGTCAAAGATTCACCTTTCAAGTTTTCTGATAATTGATTAGCGTATTGTGATTTATCCACATTATGTGTACGACAAGAACGTTCAAATCTATCCAGCCAGAATGTAATATCGTCACTGGACTGATTGAACGGTGGAACCTTAACCTTGTAAGTAGAAGGTTTACCATTACCACTAGATGCCTGATTAACATTAATCATACTTGTCAATCTCAATTTCTCTAACTCAAATTCATGTTCTCTTATTGCTTTTTTCTCTTCAGCATCTAATCTTTTTTGTTCAGCCTCCCTGTCTAATCTTTTTTGTTCAGCTTCCCTGTCTAATCTTTTTTGTTCAGCTTCACTGTCTAATCTTTTTTGTTCAGCAGCAGCTTCTCTTTCTAATTTTTTTTGTTCAGCTTCAAATCTCCTTTCCTCCACCTGCATCTGCAATTTCTTTTGTTCAGCAGCAGCCTCAGCTTCTCTTTCTAATCTTTTCTCTTCAGCCATAGTTTTTCTTTCTTCTGCAGCTAATGCTTTGTCATATTGAGCAACTGCCCATTGTTCTAATTGTTGACCAGTCTTATCAAGGGCTTTCCCTTGTATAATGAAGTATTCTAATGTAGACATGATGTCTAACAATAATACTAATCACCTGAACCAATAATAATACCACAAGTTCTCAATGACTTGATTAATCAGTATACTATCCCAATATCTGTGGGTCACAAGCCTTTAATAAGGTCTTGTATAATAGTAATAATAATCAGGTACTGGTTTATACCATAATCCAAGTGCAGTGCACAGGCAATTGTGTCTTATGAAATATACCTATATAAAACATATGTCAACCAACAGAATACATAAAGTACAAATAGGACTGACAATACAAGAACGTTTGCAGAAATCAAAATAAATCAAATAGGGAAATCAATGAAAATAATCACTGAATCTGCAAAGAATAACAACACAAATGACGTCACAATATATGAATATAAATTGTGAATAGAACTGAAAGATAGAAAAGGTTAGACCAACAAATTACAAACAAATCAAAACAAAACTAAAGAACAAAGAAATATTACAAAAATAACAATAATTACAGACTTCACAGCTAACACAAAAGCAACAGTTGTCGCAGCAAATTTTCAATCAAGAAAATTGCACCTATAGAAAACGCCCACAACGGACCCTCTATGACGTGGGATATTCTGTTGTGAGGACGCCGCCCAACCTTAAACACAACCCGCTGACATAGAAACTAACATACTATACAAACAAATAACATGTAAACATAAATATATATAAATTATGTGTATGATAGTATGTGTTGCAAAATAGGCTCAGTTTTACAGTAATGGCAAAGTTATTTTTATGAAAATAAACAAACTGCCACTTTATTCAATTAAACATTCTGGCCTTAAATATTAAAGTTCATATACAGAAAACAAGAAGATCCATCGATGAAAATAGGACTTCTTAGTTCACTAATACTGTCTTCCTGTTAATATTGACAAGAATTGATCCAACTGTTCCGTGAAACTCTGTAATGTCTAATGTAAAAATGTCAACAACGCTGACCTACATACTGCATTCACTTGACAGGTCACGTGACGAAGTGTTGACAAATAGCAAACCAATACTGCAAGTGTGTCGTATCAGCCACAGGAAACGGTCTGGTATCGGTACTCTGTTGACTTCTGAACTTCTGCGAGGTCAAACCCAGAAAGCTGGTCCACCAGTTGATAAAGTTGTTATTTTATTCCCGTTAATGATGTCCACCAAAAGATAATTATAAGTGGATGGAAGCAGACATCATCATCATCAGTTGATAAACTCTTAATACAAGACCCTTGCCCTGAGCAAGAGTTGATAAAGTCCTCTGGTGTTCTGATTACTGAAGCTCGCTCGAACATCACCAGAGTTAAATACTGTGTTGTTGTGTTGCTCGTGGTTCGAGTATGGAATGTCAACTTGACCTACGCAGTGGTGTGTAGACATAGATGGAGTGTATAATGTGCGAATGATAGGAAGGGTTCGTGGTGTTGACAAATGTTCTTTTCTTACACTCATGTATGGCTGGAAGTCATCGACACCAACGACTGTGTACCTTTACTAAAGTTTAATTGGACGTACACACTCGACAGCACAGATAGTGACAAATCACAGGTTGGCATAATACATCATGGTACAGTGGATAACTGGTCTTGCAATGTTATGTTACATGGGCACTCATGTAGAATAATATTATAATGGACTGTCAGTAGCCAAGCACCCAGTATTGCCCATATATATATATCAACTGAGTTTACTGACAAAGCACGTCAGATTATAAACAATATCCAAGATGGCTTCTACCTAATCTCGTCTAGCGAAGATTCTTTAACATAAGGTTCAGCACAGTTTTTTCCATATAATAATATTGAACCGCTAGCAATGGGTTCTCATGTGTAGCAGTGATCTCTGGACTAATCAAGCGATAATACGGGCATCCCTTTTCTCTTCTTGAAAGTCACTACATGTTTGGTTCCAAGATGGCTTCACTCGTGAGCTGTCACTCACGTTTGGATACAGATAATGAATCTGTCCTAAAGTTAGTCATTCATTAAATCTTTCATTGCTCTGTAGATTTGATCATGAACACTTGACTGCAATCTACAGGATATAGTGCTGCTAGGAATCGAAGTCGTTTTCATCGAGTCAAATATATTCTCTTAGACATTCAAATCGTACCTATCGAAAATGGTGGCTTCGTACGAGAGTTCATAAGAGTGTCTATTATTACCTTGGTATCAGAAATATGATTCTGCCATTCCTTGGCAATACGAATAAACACTGGGGTAAAGCATACACGATAGGTCTAGACGACTATCACTTTCCCCACAAATACTGAGATCACTTTTTCCCCGGCGACAAGCCGACATAGGAAAAAACACAGTCCCTATCAGGACGAAGACAAATCACACCACACTCTAGCGACACATCCGCCGAATAGCCTTTGACCTCTCTAGAGACAACAGAACATATAGTTCGACTTAGATATGTAAAGATATACAGATATAAGACAGACTCGTCCTACTCAGACAAACAATACACATAAATTCAGGCCATAGATATTCTGAAGCAAGAACAATCTATTACTACCCAAACGAAGAATAAATCGCAGAAAACTGGACTCATCCGCGGAGTTCGATCGAAAGAGCCGACACAACTTTCAAGGGAAGTAACTCAATAATGACTTTCCCTTAAGCACTATTTTGTTTACAAAATATTTGCGAACATAACAAGTATACCAATGTATAATATTGTAAGATATCAAAGACTGCACGTAACAATGGCTTAATGGGCAATTCGAGTGCTTCTTCCATTTGCCACTACATACCTATGTGAAACAGGATTTTCTTATTATGCAGCTATGAAGACAAAATATAGGAACAGTCTTGACGCTGCCCCAGACATAAGAATTCAACTTTTAAACATTGCACCAAATAAGTAAATATGTAATGGTAAAAAACAAAAGCATTCTTCTCATTGATATAAAATGTACAGTTACTGCTGCATGTACTTTACTTTTATTAGTAATAAAAAAATTAACATGATTAAGTTACTGATGGTTTTAATTATTATTATTTTAGCTGTATTGATTACGTTCTTTATTTACACAGCTTGAACGTAATTTTAATTAATCGCAAAATATAATATAAACTTGTAAAATGCTACCTTAAACTTAATTTTTAGGATCACTGTTCCGTCAATGTGGAATTCTGTGGTTTTACAGAACAATGTTAAAAATACTATGGACAGCCAAAAAGAGTAATGAGGGTGTCCTGAAAGAGGCCAATCAGCAAAGGACACTTATTTCAAAAGTTAGAAAGAAGGAATCCACTTTTTTTAAGCATGTTTTGGGAAGAGGACAGCTGGAATATATAGTAAAAACAGGTAAGACTGAAGGGAAAAGAGAACGTGGAAGACAAAGAGAGCGAACACTGGACAGTTTGATATCGTGATATGGAAAGAAGTCAAGAACAGAATTGATAAATTGTACTGGAGACACGAAGTTGTGGAGAGACATAATCTCCTACGCCATTAGGCATGGTACTTGAATGAATGAATGAATGAATGTTCCGTCATTTCATTTGAAATGAATAAGTGTTCCATGAACAAAAACGTTTGAGAAACGCTGGTCTAAACAATAAGCCGGCGACAAAAGGTGAACCAATGTTGATTTATTCGTATTGTCTCACCTGGTTAATCGTTGACTGTCCACAATCAAAGGATAACATATCATGTGCCGTCAATCCTAAAATGTGTGGGTGTTGTCGAGGATAAGATAGTATCGGCAGATGGGGGCGTAAAAGTAAGATAATGCACGGATAAAAAGAAAAAAGGAATGTTCGAATCTGTGACATTCTGTTTGTTTTGTCACATTGGGCACTGTAAATGTATGTTGTTAAATTATTTGTATAATCTTGCTTGTGATTAAATTAATACTGACAATGCATATGAGAATTAATGGGTACGGTAAAAAAAATTAGAGAAGGAAAGGGCAAAATGTTAGACGGACCTTCGTGCGCAATTCTCAACCCTTGGAAAATAAAGTTCGTTCTTTCTTTTCTCTCTCTCTCTCTCTCTCTCTCTCTCTCTCTCTCTCTCTCTCTCTCTCTCTCTCTCTGTCTATCTATCTGTTTATATATCAATCTTCCTATCTAAGTATCTATCGTCTATTTCTATATTACTCTCTGCATCTCTCTCTCTATTTATCTATCTATCTCGTATCTATCTATCTATCTATCTATCTATCTATCTATCTATCTATCTATCTATCTATCTATCTATCTATCTATCTATCTATCTATCTATCTATCTATCTATCTCTCTCTCTCTCTCTCTCTCTCTCTCTCTTACTCTCTCTATCTCATATTTCACGCTAATTGTCAGTCTTTCTTTCGTATCACTATAGAACTCACCTAAAACAATAACCAAGGTCATCTTGACAGTTTTCATCTTAGCACGAGGAATCACGCCACGAGAACTGGCTGCCCCATCTCGGAACCGCGCATTATTTGCGGCTATATATACCTGCCCACCTGAGGCGAGAAAAGAAATCAGAATTAGGTGCCTCTCTGATGGGTATTCTGCTAATGTCATTTATAAGCTAAATATGGTACTTTTTTTCTCACTAGTGATGTTGATTTTGTTGTTGTTCTTTTTGTTGTTGTTCTTTTTGTTGGAGCAATAACCCAAAGGAGTTAGGTCCCTTAAAACATGGGTTCTCAACATTTGTTGCCCATGGCCCCACTTCTAAGCCTAATTTACCTCTGTGGGCCCCACTTCTAAGCCTAATTTACCTCTGTGGGCCCCACTTCTAAGCCTAATTTACCTCTGTGGACCCCACTAATAGTCACGGTTAGCTGTAAAAAAGGTACTTTACCATCTTACTGTGTCCCCTTGAAATATGGCATGGCGCCCCCTGGTGGCCATATGACACACGTTGAGAACCACTGCCTTAAAGCAGCGGTAGGCAACTCACGAGGTGTGAGAATCTACTTTAGAAACAATGAGTTCTCTAAAGACCTACCAACAGATCAAAGTCAAGTCAATGGGACCGCCGTTGGCTACCAAGAGCTGACGCTCAGTGACAACAACCTATTTCACTCCACGAAAAACTGTTTGGAGATGACTACTGTCTTTATTAGTCATTAATGTAGACGTCTGAGAGCGAACGAAGAAGAATAAAGTGAATTATTTTAAGCACGCTTGTTTGTTTTCAGTGGAGACGGGAATGTGGTACATCGCCAACGACTGGCTGCCAACCCTTGCCTTAGAGTCAAGGAGATAAGACGACAGAAACGTTTTTGTGACGGGGGACGGCTTCTGATGATCAGTTTTCCTCCTGTCGCAATGCTCAGCACAGATTTTCCCGGCATTCCTGCAGGGGCTAGAAATTATGGTAAAAATGAAAGAAATCGAAACCAAAGAAAACCAAAGATAAAAGATGTGAAATAACGTGACAAGAAGTCTGGGAAAGTAATAATTGTATGGATTACTTGGAATGCCCAAATGCCTGGCAGTTGTGGAAAGCATCGGTCATCAGTGATTCTTCACCATATCAGCCAAAGATTTTAATGTAATATAGCTCAAACATGGAGAACAAAAAATAACCAAGACGGTACAGACTTTCATAAATAGGTGCTTGCATAGAACAGAAGGATTGAAATGGTATGACAAGATTACTGATGTAGAACTGATGACAAGATCACATGTAGAACTGATGACAAGATCACTGATGTAGAACTGATGACAAGATCACTGATGTAGAACTGATGACAAGATCGCTGATGTAGAACTGATGAGAAGATCACTGATGTACAAGGGGACTGACATAAGTCTTGGGCCTGACCATGAAGGACATGTCACAGAGAGCTGAAATTTTGTATAGTGTTTATTCCTTTTCAATATAGCCACCGTCTGAATTGACACACTTCTGCCATCTCTGCTTGATCTTGAAAAGACCTTAGGAGTAGAACACTCTATTTTTCAAACTAAACCAGTCATCACATGCCAGTATAACCTCTTCATCGCTGTCAAAATGATTTCCTTTTAGCTGTTTTTTAAGATTTGGGAATAGAAAAAAGTCTAATGGAGCCAAATCTGGAGAATATGGTGGGTGTGGAAGAATTTCAATATTCATATCGTTGGCTGCTAGCTGCACAAGCCGTGCTTTGTGAGAGGGCGCGTTGTCTTGAAGCAAAGGAAGATTTTGAGTGCGCGTTATCCCTCGTTTCCTGGTCACAACCTTTCTTAGTTTGTTGAGAAGATCTGCATAGTACTGTCCATTAACTGTGTTGCCACGAGGCAGATAATCTTTCAAAAGGACACCTTTGCCGTCCCAAAAAACAGTCAGCATCACTTTTCCTGCAGATTTCTGCGCTCTCGGCTTGACAGGTGTTGGGGAGCCCGGGGTTTTCCATTGCATGCTGGCAATTTTTGATTCGCGGTCATAATGGTGTACCCAAGTCTCATCTACTGTCACCATGGTCTCCAAAAAATTTTTTGACTGACACTTTTTGAGCAACTGTTGACAGGAATTTACCCTTGTGTTCACGTGTCAACAATCGTGGAATCCAGCGTGCACACACTTTTCTCATGTTCAGTCTGTTGTGTAAAATTCTATAAACTGTTCTTTCATTTAGTTTTACTCTACTAGCTATCTTCACAATTGTCATTTTTCGATCCTGTTCAATGATTTTCTTCACTCTTGTTGCATTTTCATCGTTGCACTCTGAGGCTGGTCTATCAGATCTTGGCAGATCAGCAACATTTGAGCGGCCGCACTTAAACTGTTGACACCAGTTTTTTACCGAAGTATATGAAGGACAAGAATCACGAAACACTGGTTCCATCTCCCTGTGTATTTCTGTAGGTGTTTTTCCCTGAAACATCAGAAATTTTATCCCTGCTCTGGCCTCCTTCTTTTCCATTGTTTTGTCAAATCTTTGGAGCAGCAGATCCGGTCAATAGGGTACATTGCACCGTGCACCGTAGCGGGAAAACCCATTGAAGAAACAAACGCGTACTTTCACACATTCAGTGCAAATATGATGAACTTTAAATGTGCCATGTTTCATCTTCCTCCTGTGACTCCTTCATTGTCAGGCCCAAGACTCATGTCAATCCCCTTGTACAACTGATAACAAGATTACTGATGTAGAACCGATGACAAGATTACTGATGTAGAACTGATAACAAGATCACTTATGTAGAACCGATGACAAGATCACTGATGTAGAACCGATGACAAGATTACTCATGTAGAACTGATGACAAGATCACTGATGTAGAATTGATGACAAGATTACAGATGTAGAACTGATAACAAGATCACTGATGTAGAACCGATGACAAGATCTCTGATGTAGAACTGATGACAAGATTACTGATGTAGAACTGATGACAAGATCACTGATGTAGAACCGATGACAAGATTACTGATGTAGAACTGATGACAAGATCACTGATGTAGAACTGATGACAAGATCACTGATGTAGAACTGATGACAAGATCACTGATGTAGAACAGATGACAAGATCACTGATGTAGAACTGATGACAAGATCACTAATGTAGAATTGATGACAAGATCACTGATGCAGAACTGATAACAAGATTACTGATGTAGAACTGATGACAAGATCACTAATGTGGAACTGATAACAAGATCACTGATGTGGAACTGATGACAAGATCACTAATGTGGAACTGATGACAAGATCACTGATGTAGAACTGATGACAAGATCACTGATGTAGAACTGATGACAAGATCACTGATGTAGAACTGATGACAAGATCACTGATGCAGAACTGATGACAAGATCACTGATGTAGAACTGATGACAAGATCACTAATGTGGAACTGATAACAAGATCACTGATGTGGAACTGATGACAAGATCATTGATACAGAACTGATGACAAGAACCAGATAAGTGCCAGTGGAACAAGAGATGATAAGAAGACGCTGGACATAGGACACACTTTGAGGAAATCTGTTGATAGCGTTACCAGGGATACCTTTTTCTGGAATCTCTGGGGTAAGAGAGGTAGAGGAAGACCAAGGAACTCATGGAGAAGAGAACTGGAGACAGAAATGAAGAGAACACCGTAAGATCTTAAGCTGATGGCACGGGACAGGAAGATTTGGCATACGTTTGATGAAGACATATGCTCCTTGGAGAACTGATAATGAGAAATAGCACATACAACTTGAAAGATACTTTATAACTGAAGTCATTGTCACCATATGTGGACCTATGATAGTTCATAATTGTCACCATATGTGGACCTATGATAGTTCATAATTGTCACCATATGTGGACCTATGATAGTTCATAATTGTCACCATATGTGGAGCTATGATAGTTCATAATTGTCACCATATGTGGACCTATGATAGTTCATAATTGTCACCATATGTGGACCTATGATAGTTCATAATTGTCACCATATGTGGACCTATGATAGTTCAACAGATACAGTACTTTCATATTCATTCATTCAAAACCCTTTAGATCCCTTTATGAGTATAGGTCGTCAACTGATTCACGTAAAAACTTCATGTTCTCTCTACCGTCCGCCCAATGCCCTTCCATGTCTTCTCCGAGTGTTTTTTTTTTCCTTGGTCTCACTCTATTTCTAATACTCTGGGAATTCCAGAACAAGGATTGTCATGACATGCTATCAACTTTTATTTAACAGGAGTTTTGCCTCGTTTTGGCGAGTCGTGACGCGTTCAACATAAACACAAGGGCTGTCGGTTATATTAGGGTGCATGTCTAAATATAAAAGACCATGTGGTCTAGTAATGGTTTAGAGAGATAATGCTATCAACTGGATTTCTTAGTGCGTGACCAATCCATAGCCAGCACCTTGAATATCAGGGTATTAAGTCTTCTTTGTCTTTACAAGAAAATAGCGTACGATAACACTCTCATTAATCATCTTTTTCTGGAAGAGTTTCGTCAGGCTGTGATAAAAGATTCTCATTATATCTAAGAGTATATGTTATTTACTAATGCTTCTTTACGTTCTAGGTATATACTTTCTTTATCAATACTTTTTTATGTATGTCTATAAATACTATGTTTATGTATGTAAATGTATTCTTTCTGTTTCAATACGTGTTTATGTATTTATGTGTATACGTTATTTATGAATACGTTATTATGAATACGTGTTTTTGTATCTAGGTGCATACAATATTTATGAATACGTGTTTATGTATCTAAGTGTGAACGATCTTTCTAAGTACGTTTTTCTGTATCCATGTTTATACGTATTTGTCCATTTAATTGCAACACTTGTACGTCTTTGTAATCAACGTACTATTATTATTACCACAACAGTTACCGTACTAGTATAACTACTACCAATACCACAACTACTACTATTACAAATACTATTATCAATATTACTATTATTACCTTTGCTACTACTAGTGCTTCTACTATTAGCACCAACACTCTTAGTAATACTGTTACTACTATTACTTTTACTACTACTACCATTACTATTGCTCTGAAAATGCTGTTATTACAATTACTATCACTACTATAGCAAAGAACTTACTTTATAGCGTTCTTACCATTTTTCACATACTGTATCGTTTTCTCAGACCGATCACAGCTCAGCGTGGTTTTCTTCCATATAATGATAACGATGATGATGTAGCAGACGGCGATGATGATGGCGGGGATGAAAAAGAGCACCACGGCGATACTTGTCATGTACAGCTGAAATAATAAAGTACATAATTTACATCAACCTCTCATACTGTACCATGTAGTTCCCCCGGGGGGAGAGAGCTCTGAAGAGACAAAGAAAAAATAGGTCAACTGCACCTTCAGGAATGTCGTAATAGACGCCCAATATGAGCTTGTTGTGCATGGGGCTGGCAATCTCATCATGTAAAACAAATTGTCCCAGAAACCCCCACTGTATGAGTATGTGACTACTCATTTCACATTTTTTTGTGTTTGTTACGCAGGAATTTTTCGTGAGAGAAGGGGAAATATGCGCATCTTGCATGCTATTGGCTTGGCATTTCAGATGTAAAAATACAACATTTCTTATTCCAGCCTTGTCGTATAGCATCAATCTGGATTGTTGTTGTTGTTTAACTAGAGCTGCTGAGCTTCTCGCTCTTTTGCAGCCAATACCAAGTTGAAGACTCCTTGGTATTATCTACACTGTAGATCTAGGCTTTTCCTGTGACTTTTCTGCCATTCCGAAACTTGCTGAGTTGAAGTCATGAGCTACAGGTTCTCCAGCTTGGCTTGCATTTAAAGGATTGTCACATCTGGTCCCAAGCTAGGAGTAAGAAGTGTATGGCATACTGTGCATTCCCGGCATCCAAGGGGGCTCTTCAACTATGCAGAGCTAAAATACTTTGCTCTGGTTCTGGGCTCTCCCAAGGAATCGTCACGTCCTATACAGAGCCACGTCTCAGCTTCCCCTACCCATCACTGGGTCCATAGTGAGATCCTCCTACATGCAGTCAATGCCAAAGAATCACATCTGGGGCTCAAATGACTTCTCCAAGCTTAGTGTTCAATGCTGGTTCCTAATAAGTCTCACCACAGGGGTAATTCCAGGAAGTTTGTGGATTACGTCAAAAGTCAGTGAGGGTGTAATTAGCCTCACCGACAATAGTTCACTTCCACACTGTAGCACTGTGCGTAGCTGGTGGTCATATAAAGATGACTCTAGATATGCCTCCATGCATTGCAATGTGGATGTGGGTCGAGTGTTGCCTTATAATTTAGCGCCTTGTGAGTTTATCGCACTGTGAAATTCAACGCGTCAAGAAGACAGCCAGACAAGCCAGAATAAGGAATAGGATCAGGATTCCATTTTAAAGAACCGGACAATGTGTTTGAACATCTTGTAAATTTACACAACGACAACTCTACCTTTATTAATACGGAAAGCCCGGAATCCTAGGAACCTGAACACTAAGTCATAGTGGGAGTCTTTGGAAAGTAACACCCCAGACCACGTGTAGGAGGAATCTTAATCAAGATGCCTTAACTATTTCTCTGAACCAGAAGACAATCTGTATTCCCAAAGAACGTTTTACATTTCATAATTCTATATTTTGCATTTATTAATAAGTGATAACTGCTAGTGGATGTCCAAGTCATACGAGGTTGGTAACCTTAGAAAGACCTGGTGACTGCTTTATGCGGGTTTCTCATACAGAACCAAATTCAGAGGTAGTCTCAAGTTCCATATGGAGCAGGGAGTGGATAATGATAGAACTGATGTACATACTTATTATAGTAACCTTTTCAACCAGTGCATGTGTAAATGTAAACATGTTCAATATAAATGCAATGGTTGTTTTCCGCTCACTTGGATTAATATTAATGCTCAGAGAGAGTAAAATTCTGAGGCAGATGGAATGGAGGAATGAAAAGGAGGGGGGAAGGGGGAACATCTGATTTCATGTCAGGAAACCCAATACTCTACTGGCAGTTAAGTACCCATTCAAAGCTGCCAAGTGAACTCTCTACTGATTAATTTTTATCAGATCAGACCATCACCTGTGAGGAAATGTTAAAGACTATCTAAATTCACCCCACCCTTATTTATTTTACATTTGTTAACGATAATTGATTATTAAATATGTTATCAGTAAATATTCAAATTTTTAGTTGATTTTGAGTGAACTGCACCGGTATGCCTCAGTCATTGTAAATACTTATAATAGAGCTATTAAAGTAATATTTTACTGATATAAATCAGGTGGGTGTTGCGTGCATATTTTGACGCACATATTACAAAAATCGATATGGCTATTTAATATGGAAAAAATATAGTCATTCATTCATTTGTGTATGAAAATGCTGTCTATAGTAAAGCTAGATAACTCATGATTGATTTACACTTTTGATCATAGGAGTAATCGTTCTTGATATTGATTCGGCGCATGGATATGACACCCATGTCCGTACTTATTTGTTAGGGCCAGAAAATATATTAATTTGCTTATTATGTTTATGGCCTGAATTCATATGTATTACATATTATTAGTACAAGTAGAATCAGTCCTATATTGTATATTTTTGATGGGTAGGCAGGACTATATTCTTGTTGTGCCGCTCTGGCGGAAGTAGGAGTTGTCTTGACAAGTCGTGATGATGAGTTCCGAGGTACCGTTTACAATGGCGGTTACGCATTTTTCAGGGCTGGTAGATTCTTCAGTAAAAATGATTTACGAAGTGGTTTTTCTTCTGTAGGAGATTGTGTCTCTACTAGAGCTTGTGTTAGAGACTCTCCTAATGTACGGTACCATGTATGATTCGGACTCCAGGTAATTCCAGACCCTATTTTTGATGATCTCATGTCGGTTAGACCTAGCTGGAATTTTGTGCTTCGCAACGCTAGGGTCACGTTTGTATCGACGAAGATGACGGGCTTCCATATAGCAGTTATGTCTACGTGAAGTAACTGGATTACTGTAGAACTGTTTGGAGGAACTTTAAGAAATTATTCTTATACATTTCAAATTAACTTTGGCTTAGATATACCCTCCTGTGAGTGAGTGAGCGACAACTCAGGAAGGCGGCCATGTTACATTCCTGTCATCATATTTTTGAATCACTGTCCAAAGAACGGGCATGTATCTTACTATTCGGACAGTGGCAAGGAGATCTCAATTTTGATAGAAACCCCTTCCATGGTTTCATAATATGATATAAACTGTGAACATAAAGCAACTTTAGTTACTTACCGATCCGCCTTCACTGACGCGCTTAGTCAGATAGGGGATGCGGCCATTATGTATCATGACATTGGAAGCTATTGATGTACTACCCATTATTTATGAATGTGTCATGACTTGGGATCTACTATGTATGCCTGCAAATTGATGTGTCAACCTGTACCCATGATTTACTCGTTATGTCCCAGTGTCTGCGTCTAAATAAACTGTGTAAACAAAGATTCCAGCAGTCTGCATTGGTGCCTTGTAGACACAAGTGTATGAGTGATTAGATTGGTCAGAACACGAACAGTACACCATTCGCGTTAATCACACTCTACACTTCTACTCCATATATACACCATCCTGCGTCGGTTGAATTGACCAAGTTTAGGGCCTGCTTCCCCTGGAGCCTTAGAGGGAAATTACTGCTTACAGTGCCTTTGCCTTCCCTAACTCAGGACTAGGGTGAGTTACCCATTTACAGCTGGGTAGACTGGAGCATGCCTGATCTCAGTAACACCATACACCACAATTTACACAGATGGTTTACAGATGACTTTTTACACAGCACTTTACAGTGGGGCTCATGAAAACGAGCGAAATCCTAACTCATAGAAGGTTAGGAAAGATAAAAAGTTTACACGGCCTGGATCCTATCAGCCGTAGTACTTGATTTCTTTAAATTCCTATGAGGCTCCCTAGAATTGAAGCACCATTCTTCAATTCACATCTCTGCCAAGAGTAATCTTGAGCGAAAGGTAGACATCTTTGAAGACCCTTAGTAGATACTCTGAATTTTGGGTACTTGAGAGACCATAACTGCAGAGCGAGGGGAGTAAATCCCATGACAAGACAAATAAAAGGAGACCAAATGAAGGAGGTAATCGGAGATAGACATGAAAGGACATAGAAGACATGGAGGGACATTGAACGGACGACACAGGTTAGAAAGTTGACGTCAATTATAGAAGGACTGTGCAGCACAGAGCACGTCTCATGGACAGAGAAGAAAATAAACAAACAAGTCCTAGAAAACCTAAGAATGAAAAGAGAATTAATGTAGAAGATCAAAATTATAACGCTAAAATATCTTGGCCATGTAGAAAAGACATAACGCCTTTTTGAAGACCATAATAGGAAGAGGCAAACGTGCAAGGGGAAGACGTAGTATCAATAGATGGACATGAAAAGTCCATTAGAGTGCACAATCAAGACCAGAGACAGAAGACGTTGGGGTTCCATTGCAGCCAACCTGCGTTGTGCAGATAGCAACTGATGATGATGATGATGATGATTATGATGATGATGATACTCCAAAGAGATCTGAAGACTAATAAATGAAGTGAATGGATGATCCTGTCATTATAGTTTGTATATAAACAGGCAAAGAAGAAGGCCGCTTTGAGTCTTTTGTATGTGTTTTTGAAGTCCACAATGAATCTACTAATATTCACACTTTATCTATGAACATGTCCTCTCCTTAGATTTTTTTTTCTCCCCATACCATCTTCCTATTTTCTTCGTGTATTCCAACTTGATAAAACTGTATTTCATCACATAATCAAGTGAATACATGTGAGCTAAATGCAGGCAGTTTATGGGTCACAAATAATGCCACAGTAAGAACGTCTAGAAAAGTGGTTCTCAAACTATGGATCGTGACCCTAAATTAGGTCGTGGGAAACAATGCGATAGGTCGAGTCCCCTACTTATTCGTAGCTCTCTTGACCTCCCCTGTGCTCTGAACCCAGATCTTCCAGTGCTGTAGGCGCGTAATGGTGATTTATCTGGCTCTTTTGTCATCAGATGACCAAACTACTTGATTTTCTGTGTCTCTATATACTTGACGCGGGACGTAATTCCTACCATTTTTCTTATATCATCATTTCTCATTCTATCTCTCCTAGTACCATTAATGGCTTTACTTGACTTGACCTTGATCCACTGTCACTGAGCGTCAGCTCTTGGTGACCATTAATGGCTTTTCTTAAACATCTCATCTGACACGATGTGATTTTCCTCTACCGTGCTTTAGTTATGGTCCGTGTTTGACGCAGTGTGGAAACAAAAAACACAAAACAATCAATTCAAATATTACTGAACTTTTTTTTTCAAACAAAAAAATTGATTTATAAGTACGGTTTAAAAAAGGTAATGCTATTTAATTACAGAATTAATGTAGAGAAAAACAAAAATGAAATAAACAAACCTTCCAAAACCACGGTTCTGGAAACATGATCCAACATTGCCACTTGTTGCTGACCGGCATTAGTCGATTGATGACCAGCATGGGAATGGAGAAGACGAAAGCAAACCCCCAGGCCAGGCCTATCAGGATTCTGATACGTAATCCTGAAAACAGCAAACATATCACAGTTTAATTTAGGTATTCCACCAACTTTGTTATTATTCAAAGTAGAAAAGTTGGACAAACGATACACCTCTGACCTAACCTGGGTCACGTTGGATTACTATCACAACAGACTTTTGTCAGTCAGTTTTCATTTTATTTTCAAATATTAAGTCCTATTTATTGTCACATGATCACGTACAGATGTGAATCATGGACCATTTTTACACAAACATTAAAGAAAAAAATAGAATCTTTCGAAGCAAAGTGTTACAGAAAAATTCTCAAAATATCTTGGACCAAGAAGAAGAAAAATATAGACATCCTACACGACCTGAACATCGAGGAAAACTGACTCATAAACAATATCATGTCCCGGAAACTGAAATACTTTGGCCACCTTAAACGTCACAGTGGTTTAGAAAGAGCAGTGATGGAGGGTATGGTACCTGGAAGGCGAGGCAGGGGCCGACCAAGACGACGGTGGACACAGGACATTGACCTTGAATACGACAATGGAGGAGGCGGGAGGGCTGGCAAGAGATCGAGAGTCGTTCAGGCGGGCTGTAATGAGAGCGACGTTCTGCAAAGAACATGCTACATCATGATGATGATGATTTATTGTCAATTATTCTGTCTTACTTACACTCACTTCCCAGTGTGGTTGTCGGGAGTCTCAGGCAAAGAAAGAATATGTGCTCACTCAGACAACGCGTAATGGACGACTAATACGTCGTTGTGCACAGGGATGGCAACCGTACAATGTAAAACAAATTGCGGCAGGAACCAACATTGCAAGAGTATATGAATCTTTTGGTGCAGGTTTTCTTCATGGGGCCACCTGCAATGATGGCAATATGCCCCATCAGGAGCAAACAGGCAAATGATGATGATGACGAATTATATTCGTTTAAGTATTCATCCATGATCTTGGCTTCTTTGGGTTCAAAGACTTGGTCAGATAAGGTCAGTTGTGTGGGGTTTTTAGGAATTTCCTTTTGAGGTCGGCTATGCCTGTTTGGGGATCAATGTTGAATGCATGCTACACCCCTCCCCCACCCCTTTTTTCTCCAAATAAGCCATTTTATTACTGATAAGAAATTCCATACAGAACATTACAAAAGGAGATTATCTGATCACCAGAAGTTTCCGCTCTTTTATCTTCTTCAAATACTAAAATAAAACAAAAAATAGGTACGGGCCCATTAGGATCAAGACTCTGAGATTTCACCTTCGTGATAATTAGTCCCCCGCCCGTGTTAACAAGTGAACCTGCTTCACCTTGGTCGAAATTCCGAGTGGGTTCTTCACTCCGGGTGTTACACTTTCTGCCAACTGGACATAATGCGCGCTAAGTGATACTTCAGGTTTTGTTTTTTAATGTTAACAGGCATCATTCAAAACAAGTATGTAATTTAACGTTTATAAGCAAAGAAAAAATAATTTTTTTTATTCTGAGACAACCAGGAACATTTTTAGAGATTGGGGAGAGCAAGGAGTGGAAGTCAAGAAGCCTCCCGCTTTTTTTACAGGCTTTTTTTTAACTCGCAACGTATGTCACCCTGTTGTCACCTTCAAATCTTGCAATTGATTTTACAATCACTTCCAGATGAGCAATAGCTCTGACAATTAAAATAGTTGTGTATTCCCCATGACAATACAATAATCAGTCGTAAAAATTATAAAATTAATAAAATTGAAATTAATATTAATTTTTATTTTTTGGTATAAAAAACGTCACTGAAATGGCCGATAACTGCAAATAATGTATGTGTATTCTTTCCAACAAGATTATCTCTATTGAAACTTCATCCCCCCCCCCCCCCCCCCCCCCCCCCCCCCCCCCCCCCCCCCCCCCCACCCCCCCCCCCCCCCCCCCCCCCCCTCCCACCCCCCCCCCCCCCCAGCCCAGCCCAGACATACACACAACTGACAAATACATTTAAATACAATTTAATTTACAACTCTTACCAAAATATTAAAAAATAAAAAAATATTAACTTTCCGTATAATATACTGAACAACGAAATCCACCTCCTGTGCTGTGGACTCGTTTATCACAAACTGATAATGTCATTAGCGGATCGATTACATTTGACTTAAATTTAAAAAAGAACAAAAATTAAAAGTTAAAAATAAATATTTCAAACACAGGCTTTTAATGCACTAAAAACCCAAAAATAATCTTTCAAGCAGTTTATAGCTTGCAGTAAAAATGTAACATCTTACAAAAAGTTTAAAATATATTTTTTTAATTTTTTATTCTAAATACAGTATGCCACTGGGTCAGTTGAGTTAAGTTCGTGAAAGATGGGGGCCTTCAATTATTTCAGTTCATTATGAACCATTAGGCTCCGGGTAGTTCTCGGGGGTTTCTTACGAGAAAAAGAAAGAATAAGACAGCTGCGCACTCAAGCATGTCGTACAAGGCCACTGATATGAGGTTGTCCTTGGGGTTGGCTTCTTCATCATGTAGACCAAATTGCTGTAGAAACCACCGACGCAACAGCACGTGACTGCTTTTACAGGCTGTCTGCTACGTGGCCAGCTACAATGGAGGCTCTATGTTCCATAGGGAGCGAACAGGTAAAAAATGATGATGATGATGAACCATTTAAGATGAAGTACTACTTCCTCATCGACAGTTACCGGTATTTGATCGTGCCCATTTACCGCGTCCATTATTAATGTTAAACTCTGACCAATATTTCCTTACCATCTGGGATTATCTTCACACGTACGACGTGGCCGACATCCTGTAAGATTTCTTCAACATTGATGTTAAACTCTGACCAATATTTGCTCACCATCTGGGATTATCTTCACACGCACGACGTCGCCGACATCCTGTAAGATTTCTTCAACATTGATGTTAAACTCTGATCAATATTTCCTCACCATCTGGGATTATCTTCACACGTACGACGTGGCCGACATCCTGTAAGATTTCTTCAACATTGGTATTAAACTCTGACCAATATTTGCTCACCATCTGGGATTATCTTCACACGTACGACGTCGCCGACATCCTGTAAGATTTCTTCAACATTGATGTTAAACTCTGACCAATATTTCCTCACCATCTGGGATTATCTTCACACGTACGACGTGGCCGACATCCTGTAAGATTTCTTCAACATTGATGTTAAACTCTGACCAATATTTCCTCACCATCTGGGATTATCTTCACACGTACGACGTGGCCGACATCCTGTAAGATTTCTTCAACATTGATGTTAACTCTGACCAATATTTCCCCACCATCTGGGATTATCTTCACACGTACGACGTCGCCGACATCCTGTAACATTTCTTCAACATTGATGTTAAGCTCTGACCAATATTTTCTCACCATCTGGGATTATCTTCACACGTACGACGTGGCCGACATCCTGTAAGATTTCTTCAACATTGATGTCAAACTCTGACCAATATTTCCTCACCATCTGGGATTATCTTCACACGTACGACGTGGCCGACATCCTGTAAGATTTCTTCAACATTGATGTTAAACTCTGACCAATATTTGCTCAGCATCTGGGATTATCTTCACACGTACGACGTCGCCGACATCCTGTAAGATTTCTTCAACATTTCCTTCTATTTTAGATTTTGTTTAAAGTGTTACGCTGCCTGGGGAGTATCACCTAACAGCTGCAACAAAGATCCTGGGGGAGGGGGAGATGGATAATGCTAATTACAAGACAGCCCCTGTTCTGCAATTCCCAGGGTAAAAGAAATAGATAGATGGGGTGGGAGTGGCAAGAGGTATGGCGTCATCCTCGAAGCCTAGAGGTACCGGGTTCGATTCCCAGTTGAAGGGATATAATGTACGGACTTTTTTTCAGAACCAGTGGTTCTAATGATGTCACACTCGCCCTGGTCTCTTTGGTAGTGACATCGGATGCCTAGCCTTCTCGGATAAGGGCGTGTAACGTATTGCCTCTGTAGTGGATTTTGATGGTATTGTATGGTTGATGTCACCTAGTGTGATGTATGAGGTCAGCTGTGAAGGCTCCTGAGATAAATGTAGATGTGAATTACAGAAGGCCCTTCTTACTACCACTTACGACCTCACACATGTCTTTTTTTACTAATGAATGTGGCTACGTTAAAAATCTAGGGTACTGATATGTAATGTGTTGTGGTAAATTACACACACACACACAGATATTTAAGAAGTCTAATAATATTAATAAAATTTATAACACACTGAACTAACTCAGGCTGTTTTAGTTTCTTTAAAGTTAAATCTTTTGATAAATTTATTTTGTTCTGAACCAAATGTTTAGTTGGTCAGAACATAAGAAATATTATGGAGTCATAAATGGAATGCAAAATCATATGACATAATAAAATGGAAAATGTGTACTTAATTATTTCAAATGACTGGTTAATAATAATTATATTCAGATAGTCACAGGAGAACTTATTACTAGATATGCTGTTGGGATGGTGTAATCACTCCCAGTCTATGACTGCCAAACATTGTCCGTTGACTTAAGGGATAAATATATATAGTTTAATTTCCCCAATGTCATGGCTTTATTTTATGGTGAATTAGGGATAATTTAGTTGAAAATGTCGTTGGTGAAAGTCCAGCAGGCCAGATATAACTTATCTCGCCTGCGTCGATCCTGTACAAAAGTCTTGTGGCCCCACCTCTCCGTGCTAGGGGCAATATACGGCTGCTCTGACACAATGATAGACTGCTCTGGTCCACACTTGTATATATTACTACAGCATTTGACACCGCTTTGGTGCCAAATAGAAACTCACAGTTCTGAAACAAAAGTATTGGTCATGTGTCAGAACTCTACTTCCTGAACCACTTCTGCACACAACACTACACACAACAACACCACATAGACTGGGTCAAATCTCTCTGACCACACAGCACATCTTACCAAGTTGGTTTCACATAGTATTAGTCCCCCAAGACTACATTACATCTGAGATATGTTCAATAGCTTCCTGCTATTAAATAAGATAGGTGATATGTTCCACTGATCTCAACACTAGATCCTTTTTCATAGTTTCAGTTAGGCGTGCCTATATATTTTCTTTGTATGTATGTCTCTAGACCCTGATCTAGGGCTGGGGATCTAGAGCGAACACTTACTTGTCGTAATCATTTTTATGATATGGCAGTATCAATCACTCGAATCATTAAAATATACAGAATAAATATTGTTCATTCTTACCAGAATTCAGAATTGAGAACACAGTTAAATTTACTAGCAAAACTCAGCTGAGCTGCTGGCCGTATGATGGCGTCCCACTATATAGTTATATTCTTATGGAATCAACACCACCATGGATTCAAACTGCGTCTCTGAACAGACTTATGTCGAATGGCAAACTTTCACCTCTCTATCCCGCTACTATAAAATGCGTTGACCAATCGCCGACTTCCCCCCTTGCTTTCAAATTGCCAACCAAAAGTCACTTCAGTCAAATCTCAGTCAAGTATGTATTACGGTCTGTTAGTCCGTCTGCCTCTACTTGTTTTTTCATAAAAACATACTTGGTTTTACATGTATTTCCTACACGAATCTGCTGCCTAAGTTATTTTTAGCTACAATGCTCCACCACATTCCCTCTCTTTAATTACAGCTCGATTTTTACGTTTGCAGACTCAAGGCCAAGATTTTGGAAACTTTTAGTGACATGGGCTAACAGTGCAGTCGCTTGTATGATATGAACAATACAGTCTTTTGTCAATATCTTCTTTATTATCTATCCGTCTGTATAAATGAAAGCATATTATTTCTCTGCTCAAGATGGGCTATCAAACTAGCTAGGTTTTATTTTCATAACTCTATTATTTAAAAAAAAAACATATTTTTTCTCAAGTTTAAATTTTGAAATTTGTTCGAGAACCTTCCCTCATGTGTTTTGCCGCGGCATTCAAATACAGACCAAGTATCGAAACACGTCCAAGAAATGACTGTCTCGATCAAGAGCTAATGTCCGTTTCTTGTCCATTTCCTTACTTTATGTCAACTCGGGGACGTGAATTTTTTTTCTTTCACCCCCACTTGCGTCTTTTTGCCGTTCGAACTTCAAACACGTGTTCAGTCATATTTTTCCTTTTTTGTGTCCTCCGTTCTCTCCCGTCTACAAAGGGTAAACGTTTCGTCTGCACTTCTAACTCGTTAGTTTTAAATGGCGGTGGGAAAGGCTGGCATGGGCGAGCATGTCTCCTAGTATCTTACGCATTATTTTTAACCCTACATTTCATCGTTAATTTTGGAGATATTTTAACGTTGTATCATGGTGACATCATCACAGCCTCTCCTGCTTTGCAGCAGTGGTCCAACAGTGGCTAAAACTCAAGAGTATCTAATATGGGCTTCAAAGGTATCTACCTTCGCACAAAATTACTCTTGGCAGATTTGTTAATAGAAGAAACAAAACGCTTCTATATCCAGGGAGTTTTCACAAGATATTCAGATAAGAGAAAACAATGCTTCTTTGGTTGAGCACGTTAATTCTAGAATCTGCCGACAGCTTTTGCGAAGGAATTAAGCACTTATTAATTTCAGCTCGTTCATGCCCCCACCCCTGATTTACTCAGTGGAATTCTTACTTTTCTGGTACAGCTCTGTTTAGAGTGTGTGTAGTAAATTGACTGAAACAAACATGCAGTAACTTTAAAATGATTAAATCGAAGTTAAATTTGTAACATTACAAATACAATTTAATAATCACTTTAGGTTTTAACAGTTGGAAAATAAATTGAATAGTTTAAAAGAAAAGTTTCATCATTGATTTATAGTAGAAATGATGGAAATAATTCACTTTGGCAGCGCATATTTTTCTCTTAGCTGCCAGTAGTAGTTTCTGCTCCCTCTGATTGGTTCTGTGTACACTGCTCTCGCTAATCGCTGGT
The DNA here is from genome assembly GCA_024509875.1 of Oreohelix idahoensis. Lineage (NCBI taxonomy): Eukaryota > Metazoa > Mollusca > Gastropoda > Stylommatophora > Oreohelicidae > Oreohelix > Oreohelix idahoensis. The sequence goes on along the minus strand of JAMPIV010018895.1, from coordinate 777,076 downwards.
TAAGCTTAAAGGTGCCGCACATTCCTAGAACGTCAAGGAGTAACGGCCAAGCTGGTCCTGCGTCTGTCTATAAGACCCTCTTATGATGGCGTCTCGCACAACGTCAGTCCACTTCTACCTTCACTTGGTTCCAGAGATAGTACTTTCTGCCGGTACCACCAATAACGGTGGTAATAGAATAAGCACAAACGCTCTTCTGAGTATGGCGTTTTGCGACACATAGTTATGTGGCCCCCCCCCCCCCCCCTTTTCTTCTATTCTACCATCCCATTTATCTCAGAATTTACCCTCTATGAGAATTAAATTTAATCCCTCGCGATACAACTTTCCTTACATTTAAATGAAAAGGTTAATAATACAGATAGAGTATGTTTACATTTACATCTCCACTGATTTAAAAGTGTTCACAATATACAAGTATATTGAATATGTTTTCATTTATGTTTACACTGATGTGAAAAGTTTGAAACTTCCATTAATTTAAAAATGAATATTTTCACATAGACATTTCCACTGGTTTAAAGCTTGAAAACAGCTAAAAAGAAAATTCATGTCAATGTCATCCAATGTTATGCACCAACTAATGACAAAGAAGAGTCTGTGAAAGAAGCATTTTATACTAAACTACAGGAAATTATGGATAAAGTAAAAAGAAGAGACATCACAATTTTGATGGGTGACATGAATGCAAAGATAGGTACAGTCAATACCGGATTTGAAGAAGTCATGGGAAAACATGGGCTAGGAGTATTGAATGAAAATGGAGAACTATTCGCAAACTTCTGTGCTTCAAATCAACTGGCTATAGGAGGAAGCATGTTTCCACATAAGAGAATACACAAGGCAACATGGATATCACCAGACCATAGAACAGAAAATCAGATCGATCATATATGCATAAAGAAGAAGTTTAGATCATCATTGCAGGATGTAAAGGTATATAGAGGAGCAGATGTGGCATCAGATCACCATCTTCTGATAGCCAAAGTAAAAATGAAACTCAAGAGATATGCAACAATGCAAAATTATAGACAACAGTTTAATGTAGGACAGCTAAGAAATCAAGAAACAAGAGACAAATTTGCGGTCACAGTATCCAACAAATTCCAAGTGCTCCAACAGTTGGAAGATGTAGAGAATACAGAAGACTATTGGCAGCAGGTCAAAACGGTATGGAAGGAGACATGTGAAGAAATACTGGGGAAAAGGGAAAGACAACAAAAAGCATGGATAACAACAGAAACCATCAATAAGATAAAAGATAGAAAAAACAAGAAAGCAGAGTTAAACACAAGCAAACCAGAAGTTCCAAAGCCAAGGCTCAAGAAGTGTACACAGAAGCAAACAAAGAAGTAAAAAGAAGTATCAAAAGAGACAAGAGGAAGTATATTGAGGAGTTGGCAAGAGAGGCAGAAGATGCTGCAGCCAAAGGAAATATGAGAGAACTGTATAGCAGCACAAAGAAGCTAACAGGGAAATACAAGCAAACAAGTTGCCTCATAAAAGAATAAGAATGGGAAACTGCTCAGCAATATACAAGAGCAAATGAAGAGGTGGACAGAATATTTTGGGGACCTTCTCAATAGACCAGCTCCACAAAACCCGCCCGGACATCCAGCCAGCAGAAGAAGAGCTACAAATTAACGGTGAAAGACCAACGAAGGAAGAAATAAAGAAAGCCATAAAGCTTCTAAGAGATGGAAAAGCGTCTGGACCTGATGGCATTCCAGCAGAGGCCATCAAAGCAGATATCGACACGGCTACAGAGATGTTATATAAATTACTTGGTAAAGTCTGGGAAAAAGAAGAGATACCAGCAGAATGGAAGGAAGGATATCTGGTTAAGTTGCCTAAGAAGGGAAATCTACAAGAGTGCACAAATTATAGAGGAATAATGTTACTATCAGTGCCAGGAAAGGTATTGGACAGGATTATCCATGAGAGATTAAAGGAGTCCATAGACAAGAAATTGAGAGATGAACAAGCAGGTTTTCGACAAAACAGATCATGTACAGACCAGATAGCCACTTTGAGAATAATAGTTGAACAAAGTCTGGAATGGAATTCACCACTATACATCGGATTTGTGGACTACGAAAAAGCATTTGACAGTGTGGACAGAGAATCACTTTGGAAATTGATGAGGCATTATGGAGTTCCCCTGAAGATCATTAATTTAATAAAGAAAACCTATGAAGACATGACGTGCAGAGTTCTTCATGAAGGACAGCTTACAGAACCATTTGGGATAAGAACAGGAGTGCGACAGGGATGCCTCTTGTCTCCATTTCTTTTCTTGCTGGCAATAGATTGGGTTATGAGATCATCGACAACACACAACAGAAATGGAATCCAGTGGACTCTGACTAAGCAGTTGGATGATCTGGATTTTGCTGATGATTTGGCTCTCCTGTCCCATAACCGTAATCAGATGCAGGACAAATTGAAAACACTCGATGAGAGGTCACAGCAATTGGGTCTGAAAATACACAGGGAAAAGACAAAAATAATGCGAATAAATGCAGGTAATGAAAACAGGGTTGAACTTGAAGAAACGCCAATACAAGATGTAGAATCATACACATATCTTGGCAGTAATATAGATAAAGTTGGAGGGACAGACAGCGATATCAAAATAAGAATACAAAAAGCAAGAGGAGCTTTCATTGCATTGGGAAATATATGGAGATCAAGAGAAATAGGATCCAACACGAAAATAAGAATCTTCAACTCAAATGTGAAGTCAGTCCTATTGTATGGCTCGGAGACATGGAGAACAACAAAGACAACAACCAAAAAGCTACAGACTTTCATAAATGGGTGCTTGCGTAGAATAGAGGGATTAAAATGGTATAACAAGGTTACCAATGTGGAACTGATGACAAGAACTGGACAAGTGCCAGTGGAACAAGAGATGAGAAGAAGACGATGGCGATGGATAGGACACACACTGAGGAAACCTGTTGATAGCATTACAAGGCAGTCCTTGTTCTGGAACCCCCAGGGCAAGAGAGGCAGAGGAAGACCAAGAAGTACATGGAGAAGAGGTTGGAAACAGAGGTGAAAATGATGAGGAGAACATGGAAAGAACTTGAGATGATGGCACGTGACAGGAGGACTTGGCATGTGTTTGTTGAAGGCCTATGCTCCTTTGGGAGTGGAGGGTTATGAATTTCCACTGGTTTAAAGCTTGAAAACTTACATTAATTTTAAAGTGAATATGTTTATATGGACATTTACATGGCTTTGAAACTGTAAATATTTATACTTAAAATGTACATCATTTCTTTCATCTTTCCCTCCCTACTCCGTATGGAACTTGGGACTACTTTCTGCTTTTAGTTCTAATTAAGAAACTTGCAATAAAGCAATCACCAGCCCGTGCAGTGGTCGGTCATTAATCATCATTCTATACGCTGAGGTTGCCAGCCTCCAATGACTTGGACATCCACGAGCGATTTTCACATATTAAAATTCACATGGCAATATACATATATATGTTAGTTCACATGTTAATAATGAAAATAAAGAATGTAAAATGACAACTCACGCCATAACTTTGTGAACAGTATAACGAATTACTGATTGATAACTTGCCTCTCACTTTAATTCTATACAGTAGAATTTATAGAACATTTATGTTCTGTTTTGTTGGTTTTTTAAAGTGTATTTGGAAACAACAGTAGACTGGCCTTTAATTGGTGTATTTTTCCTTCACTTTTATATGATTTTAATCATAACTGAATTAGTTGTTCGGAATGGTTGTCACATCCGCACAGTAGAATTCATTCTGGAATAAAATATAATTTTATAAGTTTAAATACTTATTGTAATGCTTACTACAAAATTTACTAAAGTTGTGTTTAAAACAGAAAATTCCTTGACTTAGTTTTTAAAGTAGCTTTTTGATTTAATAGATACATTATCATACACGATACAACTCTCATGGTTCTAACTACAAAACAAAGTTCATATTTGCAGCTTATTATTTCCCTTATTTTTAAAAACCTTTACTTGAATGGAGTTAATTTAAACGTTAATTTACCTTGTTTTAGCTATTACATAAAATGGGTGGTGCTCGTTGCATTAAAATGGTCCAAGAAAGGAAGGTGTCTGCTAAGTTTCAACTCTCTAAGATGAGTGGAATATGGATATTTTTAGCGTCAAAGATTTTCATCGCGACAAATATCAGCTACGATTTCGATCTTAAAAGTAGTTAAAGATCAACTGTCTGTTGTCAACATTTTCTGTTCCACTCTGTAAACATTAATTCATTATTAACACGAACAGGTTGTTTTATCGACTTATGGACGGAACAAGGGTTGTGAAAGTCAGCACACAAAAACTTTCCGACTCCGATTACAGTTTCTTACTAGTCATATGGCATCAAATTCCAAGTCGGAGTCTGGACATTTTTTACCGACTCCACTAAAATACGACGACTCCAAGACTCCGATTGCCGACCCCCCTAAAAAAATCGACTCCAAGAATCCGACTCCACAACCCTGGTCACGGAAAAAATCATTTTGTGTATGATTGTATGTCTGTAGCGTCCGATTGGCTAAGCGGTTAGAACGTCTGCATCTTGCGGCAAAGTTACCAGGTTATGGTTTTGAAGCCTGGCCGTGTCACGCTCCTGACTACCCAGTTGTAAATAAGTATCTGACTCTGATCTTCAGTTAGGTAGTGAATACAAAGACAGCTAGGAAGGGAACTGATCACCCCATCTCATAATGCTGGACTTATTGTACGAGGCCTGTAAACAGTAAATTAATATTATAAATGTTTATACAATACCAAACCTACCCTCTGTTCTGTTCTTACTGCTTTAAGTCTACTATCATACAGGACACAGTATTAAGGTCTTTGTCTTGTTGGACTGACCAATACTGATATATAGGGGAACAACAGAAGTGATTGCGTCATTAATAGGCTGAACTGCCCATGGTAAACTTCCGGTGTTATGTATAGAGGTTCGCACTAATGACCTGTCATTGAAACATCCTTTTTTGGGGATGCGTAGATGGCAGGGAGGACAGTGTGATTCGCTTGCATAGCTAGGCGGTGTTGTCGCACGGAAGGTCCAGGGTTCAAATCCTGGGTAAGCCACTCATGTCTGTTGTTTTTCTGTTGTCTAATGTTCTACTTCTTTATTTCCTACGAGTGCCTTATAACATACCTTTATATTTGTTTCATATTAATGGACTTATTGTAGTGAAGTCTCTAACATTTTACTCCCTTATGGTAGCGTCTTCTTTGAGACTACCTTTATCTTTTTTTTTTTTTTTGGTGTGTCTACTTGTATACAGCTCAGCATCCTCGTACGTAAATCGCATGCGTTACTCACAATTACATGGACGCAAGCACGCGCTGCCCATAAATAGTAATGAAACTAGAAGCAGGGACCAAGTACGGACAGGAACCATAAATACACTCAGATACGAGGCTGACTTAAAAAGAAAGAAACACCACAGCAATGGGGAGATGTGCATGAAGATAAGGAACGGACTTGACCAGAAATATGTAAAAATGGTATTGGTCGAGAAGATTGTCTGAGAGACTCCCCCAGTTTGTATTCAAAGGCTGGATTTAGAGTGCGTCGATCAGTGTCATCTGATTCTGTTTCGCATTCTTATCGCACGTTTATGTTTTCTACAACCGCTGGGCGTTTTTTATCAGAATTTTAAACTCAAATGTCAAGTCAGTCCTATTGTATGGCTCTGAAACATGGAGAACGACAAAAACAACGACCAAAAAAGCTAAATTCATAAATGGGTGCATGTAAGGAATAGAAGGATTGAAGCGGCATGACAAGATCACTAATGCGAACGTGATGACACGAACCAGACAAGTGTCAGTGGAACAGGAGATGACACGAACCAGACAAGTGTCAGTGGAACAAGAGATGACAAGAACCAGACAAGTGTCATTGGAATGCCAGAATAACGAATAATAAAGAACTAAAAGTCAGTGGAACAGAGATACAAAGAACCAACAAGTGTTGATAGTGGAACAAGAGATACAAGGCAGATGTTGTGGATTCTTCAAGGGTAAGTGGAACAAGTGATGGAAAAAGACAATCCTTGTTGAAAACAAGAGATGAAGAACACATGGAGAAGAGAAATGTATACATACATGACAGGAATGGGGAAGACATGGAAAGACCTTGAGCTGATGGCACTAGACAGGAAGACTTGGCATAAGTTTGTTGACCACCTCTACTACTTGGGGAGCTAAAGAAAGAGGAGGATGATGATGATGGGCGATGATGATGATGATGGTGGTAGTGGTGGTAATGGTGATGAAGACGGTGATGATGATAATGGGGATGATGATTTTGACGGTGGTGGTAGTGGTGGTGATGGTAATGATGATGATGGTGGTGGTAGTGGTGGTGATGATGATGATGATGGTGGTGGTGGTGGTGGTAATGGTGATGAAGATGGTGATGAAGATAATGAGGATGATGATTTTGACGGTGGTGGTAGTGGTGGTGATGTTAATGATGATGATGGTGGTGGTAATGGTGATGAAGATGGTGATGATGATAATGAGGATGATGATTTGATGGTGGTGGTAGTGGTGGTGATGGTAATGATGATGATGGTGGTGGTGGTAATGGTGATGAAGATGGTGATGATGATAATGAGGATGATGATTTTGACGGTGGTGGTAGTGGTGGTGATGGTAATGATGATGATGGTGGTGGTGGTAGTGGTGATGAAAATGATGATGATGATAATGAGGATGATGATTTTGATGGTGCTGGTGGTGGTGATGGTGATGATGATGACGATGGGTCACGCTCCATCCTCTTTGTTTTCAAAACTCTGATGGGTTCCACTGAAAGTTCGTAAAATATAGTCATAAAATTTCAGCTTGCTAAGGTGAGAAGAACGCAATTTATAATTTCTGTTGTTTACTGGTTTACGTGGTGAAGGCTCCCTGCAGAGGAAACAGCTGCAATTATGAATGCATGCTCCATAGGAAGCGAAAAGGAAAATGATGATGATGATGATGATGATGGCTTGCATAATCTTGACTGTTTATTGTTTTTCTTAACGCTCTGTACCGTTAAATTCGTTCTGTCTCACAATTCCCTTTTCGCTACTTATTAATCCTGCAACCAGCATTGCAGGCAGCTTGCACAGAGCACTCATATGTTCCTGCTGTTAATGGTTTATGTAGCAATTAGTTTTACGCGATGAGACTGTGATCCCCACAAACAACCTCTCAATAGTCACATCATACAAAATGCTTGAGGGAGCAATGTCCTGTTCTTTCTTTGTCCCCTCACAGACTCTCACGAACTACCCAGGGTACCGTCAAATTCCAGGTAATAATAGTTTGCGTTTCTAGTCTAGATTGCATGAGGGCTGAGTTTCTCACTTGCTAGTTTGCGTTTCTAGTCTAGATTGCATGAGGGCTGAGTTTCTCACATGCTAGTTTACGTTTCTAGTCTAGATTACATGAGGGCTGAGTTTCTCACTTGCTAGTTTGTGTTTCTAGTCTAGATTGCATGAGGGCTGAGTTTCTTACATGCTAGTTTACGTTTCTAGTCTAGATTGCATGAGGGCTGAGTTTCTCACTTGCTAGTTTGCGTTTCTAGTCTAGATTTACATGAGGGCTGAGTTTCTCACTTGCTAGTTTGCGTTTCTAGTCTAGATTGCATGAGGGCTGAGTTTCTCACATGCTAGTTTGAGTTTCTAGTCTAGATTGCATGAGGGCTGAGTTTCTCACATGCTAGTTTGAGTTTCTAGTCTAGATTGCATGAGGGCTGAGTTTCTCACATGCTAGTTTGAGTTTCTAGTCTAGATTGCACGACGGCTGAGTTTCTCACTTGCTAGTTTGCGTTTCTAGTCTAGATTGCATGAGGGCTGAGTTTCTCACTTGCTAGTTTGAGTTTCTAGTCTAGATTGCATGACGGCTGAGTTTCTCACTTGCTAGTTTGCGTTTCTAGTCTAGATTGCATGAGGGCTGAGTTTCTCACTTGCTAGGCTCTATCTTATAATTATTACCGCTGTTCCTCAATGTTTCTCCTAATCTTAATATTTCCATAAACGTCTCTCTGAGAGACCTTCTCGTTTTTATATTTCTATAAACTTCTTTCTGAGAGACCTGCTCTTTGTAATATCTCTATATACTTCTCTACCAGCGACCTACTCGTAATATTTCTATAACCTTCTCTCCCAGCGACTTTCTCGTTTTTATATTTCTATAGACTTCTCTCTGAGAGACTTTTTCGTTGTAATATTTCTACAGTTTTCTCTCTGCGCGACCTTGTAGCTTTAATATTTCTATAAATCTCTATAAATATTTCTATAAATTTCTCTCGGACTCATCCTCTCATTTTAATATTTGTATAAACATTTATCTAAACTATCTTCTCGTAATCTGAAATGTTCCAAACATGATGCTGCTAGCACTCTTACTTCAAATAAACGTCGTTTCACTAGGTTCACGCGCTGATTATTCATTCTGCATATATATTCATTTGAATGAGTTATCTCGTGTTCCCTGTGACAGCAATGGGTAGCTAAAGAGGGTCATGAAGATATCCTGAAAGAAACTGGTTGTTCAAAAGAAGTTTATTATTCATGTTAGATAGTTGCCAACTGGCATATAATTAGGAGTGCAGTTGAAACCTGCAACTAAGGTGGAGTGGGTTAACGTATCTACATAAGACCACAGAAGGCTGACACTTGGGAGTCATGACCCAAGTGGGCCCGCCCCCTCTTAGAGTGTGAAAGAGAGTAAGGGTGTCACAAGATGGATTTTGAGGCGATCTCTTCTCGATCTCTCTTTCACTACGACAGTAATCAGTTACATTTTTGTACTGATTTTATTTGCGCCATTTTCCATGGCCGCACCCTTTTCTTTCAGTTTGCTATGTAGCAGAGAGTTTATTCAAACATTTGACACTCCTTGTTGATGATAAACACATCACATTTGCAAGGAGAAGCTGGGGTAATATTAACGACAGGCAGGTTGGTAACATTCTTGTGTACCAAAGCTTGGCCGCTACAGATTAGCCCTACAAATCGCCAGCGTGTTTGCTTAAATCGCTGATAAAGGCCAGATGCGGGACAGATAACGAGATTACCCGTCTGCGAATAGATTACTTTCTGATAAAATAATAAATTGTTACATCTGAAACACATTGTCGTATGAGTTTACAGATCTGTTGGTGAGTTCGCCTGCCAGGTAATCGGATGTTTTTATACCAAATACGGAAGACTTGACCTCAACATTACGTTCAAAATGTTTCCATGTCAGGAATATTTTGAAATCGCCCTCACCCTAAATTTTTGTTTGAAATGATTGGAGCTTTTGCCTAGATCCATTACAAACAGAGCTGGGGAAGACAGTGAACATAACCTGACGCTTCAGTCAGTCAAATTTACCGTGAAGATCGCTTGCCAAGACGACACAACCAGACCTTGCCAGAGTGAAACCCAGAATTCAGAATTCTATTTTATCAGACCGGACCTTTTATTGGAGTATTTATCAGGACTTACAAAATAACCCAGGAAATCTCTATCGTTTTAAATAAGGAAAACCAGAATATCTGAGGAAACTGGACACACGGAGTCAGAAACGGAATTAAAGTTAAAAGTAACGACCCCAAGTACACGTGTAAAAAGGCATCGGCTAGGCCTTAACTTCATTCATCTGAGCAAAACGTCTGTGAGCCAGGATTGCTTTGGTGGTAGTACCAGTTGAAGGATACTATCTCTGGAACAAGAAGGGAACAGTGGCATGAGCTTTAAGACGAGGGACCAACTTTGTATACTCTCCCTGACGCTCCTGGGAACGAGTTGCACCATACATCCTTGACCAGCGATGAGCATGAGCAGAGTAAAAAGAACCAACCCATGGGAGCAGAAACAACCACTGGAAGCTAAGTGCAATATATAAGCTGCCAAAGTAAACTTTTTTCATAGAACTTACTATCCATCAATAATGAACCTTTTCTGTTAACCTATTCAATTTTTTTCCAACTGTTAACACTTAAGTGATTATTAAATTTTGTTATTTGTAATTTTACAAATTTAACTTCAACTTAATCCTTTTAAATGTACTGCATGTCTGTCTCAGACAATTTACTACACACACTCTAAACAGAGCTTTATCAGAATAATAAGAATTCCACTGAGTAAATCAGAGGTGGGGGCTTGAACGAGCTAAGATTAATTATTGCTTAATTCTTCACAAAAGTTGTCGGCAGATTCTAGAATTAACGTGCTCAGCCAATGCAGCATTGTTTTCGCTTATCTGAATATCTTGTGGATACTCCATTGAGATAGAAGCGTCATTGCCTTTTTACTTACAAATCTGTGTCGTACGGAAGGTTAATTGTTTTATTTGTCCCGTCTAAGTAGAGTGGATGTCGACAGATACGCGAGAAAAGGTATAGAAAATAGATTTCCCAGGTGGTAGATTGAGGGACAGATATGTCTCTGGAGTGATTAGGTTATCTCCTCCAGCCTATCCGTACGACTGTAATTTATTATCAGACAGCCTTGGCCTCCCTATCAAGAATAGATAAGTTACTCTACACATACACACACAGCTATGTGACAACAAGAAACACAAACGTGAAAAAACTATGGATAAATGGGTATGGGTCTGACCAACACACAAAGGTGAGTTTATTTATTATCATTTAAACTCGACAACATCAAATATCTAAAGAAAAAAAAGATCAAAGAGTCATTTACATGAATATGAAATAAAGTAGAAAAGTGCACCCTCCCCGAATGGAGAAAAAAAACCCAAAATTATTAACCCAAAGGTTAGCACTCTGTTACAGAATGAACAGCATTGGTACTCTGTGAGACTCAGTTAAGTAAACAAAATTTAGACAAATCAGGTATATGGATAGTTTCCAGCAAACAAGGAAAATGCTCACACACTCTCTCAAACAGTGGCCACTCTCACACTCTTACCTAATTGCCTGGTATGTTAGGTCTGTAATATCCCTTGGTAATAGAATTAGTCCATGAACATATTATCTATTTCACTTAAGGTAGTAGGCTACCCACAAAAGATTTAAAAAAATAAAAATCCAACAATTTTCATTTTCATGCTTTAAATCAGCGTCAACATGTTCTTGTACTAAAAATAATTCATAGAAGCTTAGAGATACTCTGGTATGATAGGAATCAGTGTTTTTCTACACACACCCCCTTGAGTGATTTGCATAGCAACCAATGTTTATAGTTGGTTACCATGTGAATAATGACCCACCATGAAGGTGCGTAATTGTAAAACTGCGAAATTATAATTATAATGAGGCAACAGGAAAAAGATATTTATAACTTTTCCAAGGAGAATCACTCAATGATTTCTTATGAATTTTTCAAAAGTGTGTATCTAGAAAGCTTTGATCGTAAATTTCAGCATTTGTTACATGCATTGTGCATTTTCCCCCACATCAACTCTATTTATTGCTAGTTTTATACTGATTCTGTATAATAGTAGTTAGCAGAGCTTCTTTTGTTCACAATGGGAAATAAGACAAAGTAAGTTCCTTGGAAATCGGTACATCAACAAACCGTTGCCTGAAAATGAGACACCTATTGTCGATAGTGACGCTATAAAGCCTCTGTGCTCGTCAGCGAAGAAAATAAAGGTCCAAGAAAGTGAAGGACAAGCTAAAAATGACAACAGAGGAAATGTGTTTATCCTTATGGATGTAAAACTGCTGTTTGGGTTTTTATGCGCTAACTTTAGATGTGACAAATGTTATCAGTACTCACTGACCTGTGAGATCGTCGAAGAGACTCGGGATGGCTTTTGTCATGAAATCAGTATCATGTGCACAAACTGTGTCGAATGGAATGCCAATTTCAATACTTCTGATGTTTCATCTCCAGCTACTCACAAACACAAAGAAGTAAATGTGCGAATGGTGGCATTTGTGCGTTCTATTGGGAAAGGCCACAGTGCATTGCAGAATTTTTCAATATACATGAACACAAGTCAACCCATGGCAAAGAAAGCATACAGGAGAACGCTGCACAGGATCTATTCAGCAAGTAAGGACATTGCAATGGAAAGACCCTAAGAGCACCGAAAAGGGGATTCATAGACACTGCAGCTGCAGTTGAAGGAGACCTTTATTCAACAGGAGCTCATTAAACTTCATTTTGTAAGTTCTTTTTCTGTTTTTCTTCGATTTCTCGGAATTGTCTTTTTAACATAATTGGTGATCTTTGAAACAAGATATCTCTGGATCTGTACATTCAATTGACATGAAAATTAACACAGTTGGTTGTCATATAATCTTACAGATTCTGACCTAAAATGGATACAATTGAATTTAAAGTTTTAGTTTTATGACCATCATGCATATATAATGAGGCACAAATATCAAACATTCCAGAAAAATAAATTTTGAAAATTCATTAAAAATTAACCTTTCTGTCAATCTCTGTCATTTTAGGTCATGACCTCACGCTATATATAATAATTCAATTTGCCAAGTTTCAGTCAAATCCTTGTACAAATAACATAGTTATGATGTTTTGAAAAAGGTGTATAATTTGTTCACTACGGCGGCCATATTGGATAGCTAATTTGCATAATTAATGAGGTCATTATGTGGACAAAAATTTTAAGTCCATACTAACACTATACCCATGGTTGTTTGATTCTGAAAGGACAATTTGAGTTTTTTACCCTATCAAGGTAGCCTACTACCTTAACATTCTGTCACCCCAGTTGTCGCAGATCCAATTTGGCCCCTGTTCATCCCCAGAACTAACTAGTGAGGTGAACTCCTAATATGGTGCTTCTCCTGGATATAAGTATTACTACAAATAGTGAAAACTGTGAGAGTTCTTGAGTTTCGCTCTTTCACGGGGAAAATACTTCCAGTATCGGGAAACATCTGGTTGCTAAAAAAATGGTTACATATGATGATGATGGTTTTTCTATCGGCCAACTCTGTGTTAGAGCGCCGATTCTGCACAGCGTATATATCTAGGGATATACTCCACTAGAATTACGACTGTCGGGAGTCGGGAACGATAAAAATGTTATAGGCACACTGCTGTTGCTGGTAAAAATATAAATCTGGATTTGGTAAGTCCAGTGGTTAAATTTTATTGTTCTCAAATACCATTTAGCGATTGAACGTTTCTAAATGAAATTGGTAACGCACAAGCCAAGTACAGGAGAAAAGTAACAAACAGAAGAAGACCGCTGGTCGCCCTTGTGATCAGGTCTGCGAAGAATACAAGAAAACATTTATGAAAAAAATGCTACTACTCTATATACACACACACGGGGACTAGACGATCTCTTCTCCACTCCGTCAGTCCTGACTAGGTTTAAAAGACACACGGTGTTTCCTTACGCCTACATGCTAGCAGACGTCGCTGGCGCTGAGTTCGGCCGGGCTGAGTTATGTTAACTCGCCCGCCCCTGTTCGCGCCGGCGGTCTGCGTACAATGTTAATTATTATTTAATTTCTCCATACGCGCTCCCTAAACAATGATCGCCTGTCATTAAATAGCTATTAAATTGTCGGCGTCCGTTAGTTTTGTCGTATGGTATTAAAATAATAGAAACTATAATAACAAATATACACAATGAAATATAACGTCTATTTCTATACTCCCACTATCAGTCGCTTTAATGGCTATAAACCCGGTCAGCTAAGCCGTCGGGTTTATCTCTCTCCTGTAGAGATTATGTGTCGCGTCTGCCTACACTGTTAACCTAATTACCGTCTAAGGTATGTGGGTAGCGGGTGGCGTGATTTAACATTTTAAGTGAATATCTGGTATGAAATCGCTACGTGTTACTTTATTTCATTTGTTTTACTAGCGAGAAAAATCTAAGTGAATAATAAATGTTAAACTATCACTTTTTAAATCATTAGCACTATTATCCTTTTACCAGAAAATTCAGAATAAAAACTCTACACAAATTAATACACCATATCCACAAGAATGTGTTCTAGGACTGCGCGCTAAAATATTCAAAATTCTGACTGACTTCTGATAGTTGGGTTAAGAAAACATCAGTATATAAATCATTAAATTGCTCTGATCTCTAATGTTGTTAATTTCACGCTACTGTGAGAACGAAGATTTTCAGAAACTAGCGCTCAAGATGAAAGCTTACGATTCGGCTACCAGAATCTCTCGTCTAGCGCTGTTGACCGACATCAGAGGCTTTACTTTCGGCTACCGTGTTACTCTTTAAAATGCCCGTGTCTCGAGATCAAAGAGCACAGGGGATTACAAACTTCCCTTGATTAAAACTTCAAAAGGGTCTGTGTTTCGCCTTTCTCACGTGCTGTCTGTCTGAGAGGTAGTATGATTGACAGATGAAGCTCGCGTGAGTGGACGGGATAAACAAACCTGATTTGCTTTCCTGTTATGACTGACAGGTCACGACGTTTGTAAACACTGTGTTAGCTCGAGTTAAAAGAAAAGAGGCGTGACGAAAGAGTAGATGGGTAAGTGGAGACAGACAGTATAATGCATGTATTTAGCCAGCAAATCACAGAGCAGCTAGGAGGTTACAATAGGCTGTCAGATTACTGTAGACTCTTTTTCCATTACACGTCACAACCTGCCAAGAGTAATCTTGTGCGACGGTAGACACTTTTGAAGCCCATATTAGATACTCTTGTGTTTTGGCCACTGTTGGACCACTAATGCAAAGCAGGGGAGGCAATACCGCCACAAGGGGGACCACTTCTTATGATCAGATAGCCTCCTGTTGTGTCGCTCTGTATAGAGTTTACTATCTGATCTATTTTTTTTTTTTTTTTTGTACATGTTATGGGAAGATAAACGTTGGAATATATTTCAGCTGGAATGATGGAAGAAAAAGGAGATAGAAAACAAAAAAGAGAATATGTTGGTCAGTTTGATATCGTAGCATGGAAAAAAGTAAACAACGGATTTGAGGAACAATACTGGGGACTTGATCGAAGTGATCGCCTACGCCAGTTGAGATGGAAGTTCGCAAACAAAAACCTGATGTAAAATTGTCTTATATTTTACACTGGCTACCGTGCTACTAGCTATTAACTGACGTTACATTTTAGGCTGCGGTAAATTGCTTTTGAAAACTTTAAAAGTTGCAGAAATGAAAATATAAAACCAAAATAACTGTTTCTGAGATGTTAAATAATTGCTTTAATGCTCTATTCTGAAGAAAAAAAAACAAATTATTTTCTTTGAAGGCATCATTATTTCTTTCTTAATGGTATTTAGGTTACGACTTTTATGTTTAGATTTTTAGTTTGTAGAGATGAATTAAATGTATTCCAAATTTCCTTTGAAAGCTGAAAATATGCGGGACAACATCTCGATTCTCCTGAAAAACGGGACGCGACAAGGAAAATTCCGTTAAGAAAATTATACGTCTGGTCATCCTAGACTACACGTATAATGGAATCGTTGAATGTTAAGGACCTGATTGAGACGATGCTTGGCTTTAGTGCCAGCCTAATGTTGTTGATTTCATCCCTGAATTTCAAGAGAAACATATTCAAATAGTTATTACTCAGTAACTTGCTCGAAATGTCAAAGCAGAGCCGGCCCTATAAATTGTTTAGAAGGAGGTCTTGTGATGGCGGCTACCCCTTCCCCCACGGTGCATTACTGTTTGTACTCTTACAAGACTCCATTTAATGCTATTCAGTTGGACTTTACTTTAATTTTCGCAAATGGTTTTCGCTGTAGAATTCTACAAAAACATTATTTTGCTTTGAAATGTTATGTTTAAGGTTCCTTGCTATTTTAATGTTTAAACATAAATTTCGGCGCCAGGCACAAGTCTACGCCCAGTGCAGCCACACTATTCGCCCTACCAAAGAGCTGACCAAGGGTCACAGTAACAGTACTTGTGATCAGCCAGTCGTGTTATAATAAACATATTATAATAAGACAGTATAGCTATGAAACAGAACAACTAAAACCCTGAAAGTTCAAGACTTTCATTAATGGTCCCTTGCGTAGAATAGAGGGATTGAAATTGTACGATAAAATCAGAAATGACGACCTTATGACAAGAACCAGACAAATGCCAATGGAACAAGAGGTAGGAAGAAGACACCGTAGAGCAGTGATTTTCGTCAGTTTTGCCGCTACCCAAAATTTGGATAGATCGCTTTCCTTACTTTTCCTTTACTCAAAGTTTTAAGCCGCATTCCTTTGGCTGAATTCCTATAATTAATTGTTAGTTGTCAGTTTTGGTACATGGGTCGTCATCTTCACCATCTTTGAAATTTGGGTCATGGTTGCACCCAAAAAAGTTGTGAACTACTGCTGTGGAGAGTATCAATGCTTTACATATCTTAGATTATTGCATACTTATATAGATTACTGCATACTTATATAGATTACTGCATACTTATATAGATTACTGCATACTTATATAGATTACTGCATACTTATATAGATTACTGCATACTTATATAGATTACTGCATACTTATAAAACATTTTAGACAGAGATTCCCTTTTGAAACTGATGGAGTCCTCCTGAAGATCACTAACTTAGAGATAACAGTTGGATATAAAATGCAGAATTCTTCACGACGGACAAAGCTTATTTAAGATAAGTAATGAAGTGTGGTAGGAATGCTTCTTGTCACTATTTTTCTTGTTTCTGGTTATATATTGGGCTATGAAAACAAAATGTAAATTAAAATGCATCTATGCTAAGGAACAGACAAAAAATGCCTATCTTACTTACTTACTTACTTAGTCGTTCCTCTTCTACCGTGAGGTGTAGAGGTTTGGAAGAGAGAGCGCCAGACTATTCTATCAGCTGTCTTCTTCCTGGCTGGTTCAATTCTAGTCCTCGGTCCTTCAAAGATTGTCTAATGTTGTCCTCCCAGCGGACTCTTGGTCGTCCTGGAGGTCTGGATCCCTGGCTCTTTGTTTCCCATGCTTGTCGTGGTAGCCGATCTTCTCCCATTCTGCAGACATGGCCAAACCATCTTAGTTGGGACTGTTCTATTTGGTTCTGCAGCGGGTGGGATTTTAGGCCTTGACTTAGTCGTTCCCCTTCTACCGTGAGGTGTAGAGGTCAAATGAATAAATACGATAAATACAACCCAAAAAAATAGAGTTACCAGATGTTATTGTCGCAGATTCCAGCGTGGACTAAACGGCCACCCAAAAGGATCCGGGTGAGACTAAGTCGTGTGAATACAGTTAACTTGAAGAATAAAAATGGCATAAAGTAAAAAACAGAAAAGAAGAAGCGGCTACTGGGCAGGCGAGCAGCTAGGGAAAAGTGGTAATACACATCGAAAAATGAATAAAACATACAAATAGAGCCTCGGTAGTGCAGTGGTTAGTGCACTGGCTTCCCAGCTTGGCGGTCATGGTTCGATCCCCAGCTGAGGTGGGATTTTGTTATGTACAAGTGGCATGTATAGGATAAAGAGGAATCGTATTATAACAAAAGTAAGACGTTACAACCACAGAGTATTTGTCAGGGACGGAGACAATGGAAACAATAATGACATTTAATGTTTTCCATAATCTAAACGTAGAAAACAGGATTGACATCAATAGAAAAATATCTACATTTGTCACGGAATTCCCTCCCCTGCTTTGCAGTAGTGGTCCAACAGTGGCCAAAACTCAAGAGTATCTAGTATGGGTCTTCAAAGGTGTTTACCTTCGCAAACGATTACTCTTGGCAGAGTTGTAGATAGCAGAATAATAATGCTTCTATCTCAAAGGAGTGTCGTACAAGTAGGTTTGAGAGTTATTTATGGTCCCGTCTGAGTAGAATGGATGGTGATAAGTACGTGAGAAATAAAGGGATGCGAAATAGATTTCACGGGTGAATAGCTTAAGGAGAAGATCTGTCTCTGGAATGAGTATGTTTCTCTAGTCCAGCCTATCCATACGACTATAATTTAGTACAAGACAATCTTTCCCTCCCCTACATATAAATATGAGTTTAACTACACACACACCCAGCTTGTGACAACAAGACACACAAACGTGAAAAACTACGGTTAATTTGGTATGGGTCTGAGCAACACACAAAGTTAAGTTTCTTTTGTTGTTTATTATCATTAAACTTGACAACACCAAATATCTAAAGAAAGATCAAATAAAATCAGATTTACATACATAGGAAATAACAGAAAACATGTGCCTACCCTTATTGAGAAAAAAACCCAACAAGTTAAAAACCCCAAATGTCAAAAGTTAGCACTATGTTACAGAATAGACAGTAAAGAAACAAGTTCCTACTAAATGATACCCAGTAAAGTAAATAATTTTTAAGCAAAATCAAGTTTGATACAATTTCCTGTAACAACGAAAAATATTCACACTCTCTGCCACTCAGTCACGCTTACCTAATCTTGGTGATATCCCTTGGAATTACAATGGTTCCTGAATATACAAAATGTCAGGTGTATTTCCCAAATTGGCCCCAGTTCATCCTCTAATAAATAATATTAATAAGGTGGACGCCTAATTTAGTGGTTTATTCCTGGATGTACAAATGTCACCTCGAATAGTTAGTGTAGAAAAATCGAGATCTTGGGGTTCACCGTAAACAGAGGAAAATACTTCCAGTATTGGGAAACATCTGGTTGCTAAAAACTGTTACAATTGATAAATTATGGTAATCCTATCGGCTAGCTCTTTGGTGAGGGCCGATTCTGAAACAGCGTAAATTCTGGATGATACTCTTGAATACGACTGTCAGTCGTCAGATAATGTTATTGTTATGTACAACCCCAGTGGGCTGATAAAATTGAAAAAAAATATTGCTGGCGTTTATAAGTCCAGTTAAATGAATAAGTTAAAAATGTTTCTTTGTCTCTTTGGCCAATCCTGTTTACAAATGAACTTTGGGACGCACCAGCCAAGAAAAAGACAACATTAACCAATCAGTAAATGAAGGAGAGAAAAAAGACCGCTTGCCGCTCTTGTGATCAGGTCTGCTAGGAATAAAGAAACATTATGAAACAAAAAAATGCTACTATCCTATATTTATCTACATATATCTACACGGACGGGGACACTTCTTCTTCTTCCATCCTTAGCCATCAACCGGCAAAGCAGTATGTGGCCAGTACGCCTAGTGGCGTCTTAGGGCAACAACAAATTGATCAATCTATCGCTGTTTCCACCACGCCTAGTGGCGTCTTTGTGGAACAAAAACAGACCAAACAATCTATCATTGTTTCCGTAATCAGATTGGTTGGCAAGCAGGTGATCAGCCCACTGTGCAAAGTTTTTTTTACGGGATGGGGTAAACAGCCCCATGCCCATACCCTCCTTAGTCGCCTTTTACGACATGCGTGGTAGGGTGCAGTGTTACTATTCTTTGCTCCCCTTTCGGGCCCCGGTAACACACGGGTGGGACGGGGACACGACGATTTCTTATCCACTGCGTCAGTCCTGGTGAAATTTAAGAGGCACACGGTGACTTTCTTTACACCTATACGGTCAGCTTTTCGCTGGCGCGATTTCAGGTAGGATGAAGGAATGCCAATGGAGCACGGTCAGTTTGTACTGTGAATGAAACTCCATATAAATATTCGTGGTGTCTCCTGATTCCGTTCACGAGTGCCAAACATTCTCTCTCCACGGTCGAATAATTCCTTTCTGCTATATTCAGTTTGCGGCTGCCGTAAGCAACTGGAAACAACGTGTTAGGATGTTGGTCATCTGCCTGAAGCAGTGTTGATCCGATTCCCTTTCCACTGGCGTCCACGTGCAAGACGAAAGATTTCTTAAGGTCGGGTAACCTTAGAATGGGATATTTGGACAGCTGTTCCTTCGGAGTGACGTAAGCGCTTTCATACTCTGCGGTCCAAACAACCTTATCGGATTTTCCCTTTCTTGTGAGGTCAGTGAGTGGCGCCGTAAGACCATTGAAGTTTTTGATCAACCTTTGGTAATACGCGCAAAGTGAAAGGAAAGAACGTGTGTCTCTCTTTGTTTTTTGGCCTCATTGCTGAACTATCTTCTCGATGTTTTTGGCAACGGGCCACATACAACCTTGAGAAATGGTATGCCCTATGGAGTCAAGCTTTTCAAAGCCGATTAAACATTTGCTAGGTTGGGCGGTCAACCCAGCTTCCTTTAGTCTTCTGAGGAGCATAACGACCGTAGCAATATGTTCTTCGTAGTTATCCGTTGCAATAAATATGTCGTCCATGAAATTGTGTATGTTTGGACTTTGCAATGGTTCCAAAAGCTTTCTCATCATTCTGGTGAAGACTCCTGGTGCGTTGTGTAAACCGAAAGACAAATTGAAAGTATAATGTCCTTCGCTGGTGCTAAAGGCTAACAGAGGTTTAATTTCCTCCTTGACTGGTATTTGGTAACAACCTATACCGAGCACTATTAACTTATATCTGATCCACCGCCCTTTGTGAGGACAGGGTTATGCAATGATTTATATCAGCTCGTTCAAGCCCCCACCCTGATTTACTCACTGGAATTCTTCTTATTCTGGTATAGTTCTGTTTAGAGTGCATTTAGTAAATGGACTGAGACAAACACGCAGTACAATCAAAATGATTAAATCGA
Organism: Oreohelix idahoensis; assembly: GCA_024509875.1. Taxonomy (NCBI): domain Eukaryota; kingdom Metazoa; phylum Mollusca; class Gastropoda; order Stylommatophora; family Oreohelicidae; genus Oreohelix; species Oreohelix idahoensis. The sequence goes on along the minus strand of JAMPIV010018895.1, from coordinate 756,531 downwards.
CGTTAAATTTGTATATTTACAAACAACAAATTTAATAATCACTTAGGTTTTAACAGGGTTTTAAAGAAATGAATAATTATTTATCAGAAGATTATCATTACTGTGTGATGTAATGGTAGTTTGTAAAGAAGGTCACTTTGCAGCTTTTATGTGTGACTTAGCTTCAGTGACGGTTCTGTTCCTTCTGATGTTTTGGTTCTTGGTAGACTGGACCGCTGATCCCGCTCGTCACTGGTCAAGGTTGTAGGCCGCAGCACGTTGGTACCTCGTCTTTAAGACCCGTCTGATGAAGGTGTCTAGATTCAACTTCAGGCCACTTGTACCCTTCTTGTTCAATAGATAGTACCCTCAACTGGAACCACCAACTAGTATGGTAAAAGAAGAGACACGAATACCCTCTGAGTATTGGGTTTCCCGACACATACTTATGTGTCCCCATCTTCCTATTCCACCATACCATCTACCTCAGACTTTACCCTCTATGGGAATTAAGCTTAATCCCTCGAGAGAAAACTTTCTTTACATTTAAATTGAATAGCTTTATATTTACTTTACATTCAAATGAAAAGGTTAATAGTATAGATAGAATATGTTTACATTTACATCTACACTGGTTGAAAATGTTCACAATATAGAAAGAATATGTTTTCATTTCCATTTACACTGGTTGAAGAGCTTGAAAACTTTCATTATTTTTAAAGTGAATCTGTTTACATAGACATTTACACTGGTTTGTAAATGTAAATATTAAAATTAGAATGTACATCATTTCTTTGATTTTTTTCCTCCCTGCTCCATATGGAACATGGGACAATCTATACTTTTTAGTTCTCTTTTAAGAAGCTAGCAATAAAGCAATCACCAGCCCTTGCAGTGGTGGTTCATGAAATCATCATTCTATACGCTGAGGTTGCCAGCCTCAAATGACTAGGACATCTACTAGCAATTTTCACATATTCACATATATTGAAAAATAATCTCTCTCCCCGTCGCTTGCGCAAACAAAATTCATCTCTTTACCATCTTGACAAGTGCGACACGTTTGCCTTATGTTGAGGTTTTTGTTTATATAATTATGAAATGTTCTTGATAATGAGCATCGTGCAATAGATGTTGTAGCAAATGTCGTATGGGTGGTGTTAGAACTTGAATTATAAAAATGACTTCACAACGTCTTGATGTTATTTTTGGGTCCACATAGATTACGTAGTTTAATTGACGAAATAGGCAAACATGTTCATGGTCAAACATTGAATATATGAGTAATTTGAAGCTCATACTGTCCTTCATAGAACATCACATATCTGGAATACTTATACGCAGTGCCATCACGGTTATCACTGAAGTATCGGAAACCAGACATGGAGTTAATATAATCAAATTGCGATTGCAATACTTCTCTGAACAAATTATTTCCTCGAACTCAATCCTTCTGTTCGAAATTCTTATATAATATCAGTGGCGACCTTCGTACAATAAACAGCCACGTAGAAGAATAAATATACTACTAAATATCAAGGAGGAACAGCTTCGACGTCCTTCTTGGTCAAAATCTAATAACGAAAGGCCCCGTCTAAAGGTTTGCATAAATTATGTTAAGCACCAAAACCCCGTCATCATCTCCAAGTGACGTCAGACTAATATCGCGTTCATTTAACATTTATATAAGTGCAAAACACATCATGCTGGCCATGAATAGAACTGTTAGGACGTAGATTAACTGACAACAGAACTAAACATGGTCAACATGTAAAATACATGATAAATCATCTTTAACAAATTCCTCCCCCTGTAGGTTGAAAAAAAATCGAGAAACGATTTTTTTTTCAAAAATATGGCCGAAAAAATTTAAGCTAATCTCGTCCTAAGATTTTGGAACGAAAAATCGCGAAAAAAAAATCATATAAACATCCAGATATGTTTATATTAAACTAATGTCAATGTCGTTATCTATAATAATATACGTCAAACGTATGTCATAGCAATGTATACCTAATTAAACGTCATTAATAGGAAATGTCGTCAATAGTCAACACCTTAGAGAAGTCTATGATACTGAAGAAGAATATAAGACAAGTTAATATATAAACATAGTGATGTAATAATCAAATAATCAGTAATATTAATTAAATACATTAAAGAGAAGAATGTGGTAATTATATGATCATGTAGTAATTCAAATAATAAAATTATATATATATATATATATATATATATATATATATATATATATCTATATATATATATATATATATATATATATATATATATATATATATATATATATATATATGTAATGAATCTAAAGTAATTAAAAATAAAAATGTAATGCATGTGTGTATAAACAATACAATAGAAAGTAGTGAGCAATGAAAATTAGACAAGAAAATATTTTTTTGCAAGAAAAATTAGACATCAGAATAAAGGAAAGTAAGGAAGAATAGTATAAAATGAACAAACAAATTGTGTGTTATTATATCTCCGAAATGTCCCGTGAGATATTGAGCAATAAATAACACATTTTTGTCCATCAATATGATACATAAGCCATTGTAGGCTGTGAACGAGACAGTCTTTTCTTCTGTACACTTTCTTGTTTGAAATGAGGTTGTCTTTATGTATACCTTTTTGTTTGAACTAGGTTGTCTTGAGTACCAACAAATGGATGAATTCACGTATGTATACAGTGCTTTAATTAGGCTTCAGGTACGGAAGTCGGATTCCTGGATAACACGTCAGCCACGACATTGTCCGAACCTGGGATGTGTTGTATCTCGAATGAGTATGGTTGTAAAAGGATGGAGAATCTTGCCAATTTCTAGTTTTTATGGTTGGCACGTTTCAAATCCGCAACTGAGCGTTGGTCAGTTAGAATAATAAAAGGATCACCAAGCAAAAACCGCTCCAGCTTTTGAATAGCCCATACAACTCCCAAAAGCTCCTTCTCGATTGTTGAATACTTCTTTTCTGCATCCGACAGCTTTCTGGATATGTAGAGGGTAGGCTGCAGTGTACCATTGTAGTCCTGTAACAGCGTAGCTCCCAAGTCAAAATTACTAGCGTCTGTTCGGAGTATAAAGATTTTGGAAGTATCAGGCAACCTCAAAATAGGAGGTGAATTAAAAATTTTCAAAATTTTATCGAAAGCTACCTGTGTATCTTCCGTCCACTTTACTTTTAATGGCATGCCCTTTCGTAATAATGACGAAAGGACAGCTGTGATATCAGACAAGTTAGGGACAAATCTACTATAATATTGTACTAATCCTAATAAACTTCTTACTTGTCTCTTAGTATGAGGAATAGATAAGTTTAAGACTTTTGACACATTTTGAGGTATAGTCTGAAGTTGACCAGAACCAATAGTATGTCCTAGAAAAGTAAGTTCCTTAAATGCTATTTGTACCTTAGTAGGTTTAGCGGTAAGATTACGGAAACGAAGAGTTTCCAATAATATCTCCAAAGATAACATTTAAGGATAAAAACATAATGCGTAGGCTGCGAATAGTACATGATCGCCTAGACCGCGGGTCATCATCCTCCATAATAATTGACTTGCTAAACAGGAGGGGAACGGCGGATCAAAAAGGAAAAAAATATGACTGGAAAGATTGCGTGAGACTAGAAAGGCTAAGGAGACGCAATTGGGGGGGGGGGGGAAACGGAGAAAAGTCACGTTTCCCAAGTTGACATAAAAAGTAAGCAACTCGACAGAAGGGACCTTAGATATAATACGCCACAGTCATTTATTGGACGCTTTTGCAATACCAAGCCCTTGATTTGAATTCAGCGGCTAAAACGCAGATGTTTGGAATATTACAAAATTTTAAAAGTACTTTTTTCTTAATATTAATGTTAGGAATATAAAAATTAGCTGGCCGGATGGCCTATTCTGAGCAGTGAACTAATATGTTCTTAATTTTACAGACGGATAGATAATATTGAAGATAATGACAAAAGACAGTGTTGTTCACATCATCGACAGACTGTATGGAATCTAAAAGTGTCGCTAATTGCACAAAAAAACACGACCTCGAAACGCAGGTGTTCAAATCTACGTAGTATGGAAGAGAAGGGATATTTGTGGTAGCTGTGTCTAAATATAACTTTTAACGACAAAATTTTGGAGGGGAGAGAAAGGTTGGTTCAAAAATCGAGTACATTTTGTAGAAACACAAGTAGAGACGGACAGACTAACAGATAACCATCCATACTTGACTGAAGCATGACTGAAATGACTTTATGGTAGGAAATTTGAAATTAAAATAAACCTAGGCAGTGATTGGCCACAGACAATCATATCATTAGCGCTCAGACGCGAAAGTGGGGCCATTCTTCAATAGTTGTTCAGTGATAGACACAGATTTTAAAGTGTGGTGATTTCCATATGAAAGAAAGTGTAATAAATTTAGGGACGCCATACTATAGCCAGCAGCTCAGCTGAGTTTTGCTAGCAATTCTGTGTTATTTATTCATAATCTGGTAAGATTGAAATTATTTCCTTATATATTTTGAATATTGTTTCATGTTCGAGTGATTTGATACTGCCATATCAAAATCTAGCCTTACAAACAAGTAGGGATTTGCTCTAGACCCCCCGCCCTAGTCAGGGTCTAGGGACCAACAATGTACATAAACTCCAACAAGGATTATGCAAGACAGATCAAGTGTTGAGAATAATGAAACATATTACCTATCCTCTTTTAGAGCAGAAAACTAATAAATATTTTTCAGAACCTATAGTCTGGGAGGATCTAGCTGATGTAAAACCACCATGGTAAATGTGCTGTTTGGTCAGAGAGATCTGACCTGTCTGTATGATGTGGTTGTTGTGTCAGTGTTGTGTCCAGACGTGGGTAGAGAATAGATTTTGACACATGGCCCATACTTTGATTGCAGAGCTGCGAGTTTCTGTTGTCAACCAAGCAGTGTCTATTCAGTTGGTGACTTTACTCGAGTGTATCTGTGCAGTACTTGTGACAGAGACCACCATTATTGCCCGCCAGCACGGAGAGGTGGGACCATCTGTTTTCAGCACCAGAGCTACAAATATAAGATGAGTGAGCCTCTGGTCTGCTGGACATTCACCAAAGCCCTTTAGTTACTAATAACCCCATAAAAATTCCCACCATTTTCTGGACACTGTGTAGTCAATATAGACAGGTGTGATGAGGCCACCCCAACAGCACAAACAGTAACTATCCTCCCAAGTAGATGACTACAAGAACATTTTAATAAAACTAACTAGTATAGTACATATATATGTACACTATTGCATTTATGATATAATATTCCATGCATTTCTTTCATAATCTCTAAATCCTTTTAAGTTCTGGTCAACCTAAAAAATTGATCCAGAACAAAATAAATGTAATATAATTTTATCAAAAAATTTTACACACGTGAGTTAGTTCAGTGTATTTTAACATTTATTAATATTATTAGTCTTGTTAAATATCTGTGGGTATATCTATAACCTATTACACCACACTACATATCATAACCCTAGACACTTTACGTAGCCACATTCATTAAAAAAAAAAATTAAGTGTGAGGTCGTAGTGGTAGCAAGAAAGGCCTTCTGACAATTCTCAACTACATTTTATCTCAGGAGCCTTCACAGCTGGCCTCATACAATTACATTTAGTAATATCAACATCATACAATACCATCAACACCACTACATAAATTGGGGTCTTGTCCAGGGATAATTAGCCCAACAGTAATATTAGGATCTCCTGGTGGGAGAAATAAGAGTAGGGAAATAAATTGTAAAATTTCCTTTAACATTAAAAGTGTCCCTGCAGATAAAAGTTGGTGAATCTTCACAGCCAGTAATAATTAATTAGTTAACTGGTTAGTTAGAATTGGGTAGACTATAGTCATAAGAAGTACTTAGTGTATTTACTGGTTAGAGATTTATCTTGTATATTATTATATTGTCTAAAAAGTATGGCGGAGCTGGCAAAATTTAGATCAGCTGCTGTGCTCACCGCGAAGGAGATGGGAATGGATGGTCAAATTTTAATTCAATACGTAACGACTGAATGTGATAAATATATTGAAAGGGAAGATAGAAAGGTAGCTGAAGAGAAGAGGTTACAAATTGAGGCTGATAGAGAAATTAAGAGGCTGCAGATTGAGGCAGAAGAAAAACGACAGCAAAGGGAGGCAGAAGAAAAAAAGGCCGAAAGGGAAGCAGAAGATAGAAGGTTGCAAAGGGAGCACGAATTACGACTAAGGGAGCTGGAATTACAAGGCCAGGCTCCTGAAAATGGTGCCAGCCCTTTTGCCTCAGATGCTACGCCTAGTCTGGGAGCCTCAAACTCAGCTATGGGGTTTCATTTAGACCATTTTGTTGAAAAAGACGATGACATAGAGGGGTACCTAGGACGTTTTGAGTTATTAGCTACTACATATGGGTTAGAGAGAGAGAGGTGGAGCTTAAAGCTATCACAGGGATTGAGAGGTACTTCTTATGAAGTATTTGCTAAAATGAACAGGGAAGACCAAGACAATTATGATATGTTAAAGCAGGCTTTGTTATTAAGGTACGAGAAGAATGGTGAATTTTATCGTAAGAAATTTAGAAATGCCAAACTGTTGTCTGGGGAGACATACCACCAATTCTCTGCTAGACTAGAAACCTATTTGGAGAAATGGACGGCTCTGGGGAAGACCCAAGATCTTAAAGAAATGATCATGATTGAGCAATTGAGAGAGTCCATGGCTCCAGACATGAGAAAATTTCTCATGGAACAAGGTGCAGAGAAGTTGGGGGAAATTTTAAATGTTGCTGAGAGGTATCAGGCAGCTCAGGCAGAGGTAAGTGGTGCTAAAAAGAAGCACATAGACAATTTTAAAGCTCCACAGCAATTTAATAAATTTGATACTAGAGAGCAGGGAAATAAAGGTAGGACAAACTTTGAGCGCCAAGAAATGACTATCGCGACAGAAACTCACAGTTCAATGACCAAAAGTTCAATGAAAGAAAACCGTTGAACCAAGGAAAAAGATGGTGTAAATGGTGCAAGAAGGATAACCATAACACCGAATTTTGTAGAAGGAAACCTTCAAACATTGCTGCAATGAAGTCGGGGACGCAAAGATTAAAGGTTAATCCTAAGGAGCAACAGGAACCTTATCACCCCCCAGTTTGTGAGGATGTTATTTGTAATGGGGTCACCATAAGGTGCCTTTATGATACAGGTTTGGATTATGATTCAGTTGTGAAGTCTAGCCTAGTGGACCCAAGTCAGTATACCACAGAAACAGTGGAAATACAAGGGGCGACTAAGGACATACCACTCATGACACTTCCCATCGCAAGGATAACGGTGAAAACTCGCTATGTGGAAGGAGAAATCAGAGCAGCAGTGATAGATGAACCAATCTACCCTCTGATATTGGGGTGTAGATACGTCTTCTTGGGGAATCCCGAGAAACCTGTGATCATGGCGACAGTGCAGACCAGGTCACAGAAGAAGGAGGAAGAAGGTGAACCTATAAATGCTCATCCAGAGGAGATGAGGAAGGCGCAGGCTGAGGATAGGACACTCAAGCCATGTTTTAAAAAATTGCCCAAATGCCACACACCTCCGCGCAAGGGAGAATATTTCATGAAGAACAAACTCTTATACAGGAAGGCCGGAACTGGAACAAATGGTCACAACCAGCTGGTTCTTCCCACTTCATATAGAGATAAAGTGATGGAACTCGGGCATGCGATTCCCTTCAGTGGTCACATGGGGATCAGCGCCACAGGACAGCGTATAGCTTGTCATTACTTCTGGCCAGGGATAACGGAGGATATAAAAAGATATGTCAAATCCTGCCCAGAATGTCAAAGGGTAGCTCCAAAGCACTGGACTGCTCCTGCAACTCTAGGGGAAATGCCCATAGTGGGAACACCTTTGGAGAGGGTTGCAGTGGATATTGTAGGACCTCTCACTCGGACCAAGAGGAGGAACAGTTACATCCTTACTCTGGTGGACACTTGTTCTATGTGGGGAGAGGCGGTAGCCCTGCCATCAATTGATTCAAAACATGTAGCAGAGGCACTACTTACAATATTTACCCGATTAGGATTCCCGCATCAAATCTTGACGGATAATGGTTCTCAGTTCAAGGGGAAACTAACGGAAGAAGTTTTTAAGCTATTTCAAGCCAGGCACTTTCATTGTAGTCCGTACCATCCACAAGGGAACGGCCAGGTAGAGAGGTTCAACGGGACTCTCATTTCTATCCTGAGAAAGCTGGCACACGAAAAACCGGATCTGTGGGATCAATTCCTGCCCGCCGCATTGTTTGCGTACCGGGAGGTACCACATAGTTCAACCGGGATGGCTCCCGCAACTCTGCTATTTGGGAGGCCAATAAAAGGTCCATTAGAAGCTTTATTAAGGACCTGGACAGATGAGAAGGCGGAAGAGACTGTTACCTCATCGTATCAATACGTGAACGAACTGACCACTCGTTTGAAAGCTGGATGGAAACTGGCAAATGATAATTTGAAACAAGCCAGGAAGAAACATGCAGCATATTTTAATAGGAAGGCAAAGGACAGGGAACTGGCAGTCGGAGAGAAGGTGCTGCTTCTACTACCCGGAAGCCAGAATAAATTACAAATTGGTTGGCAAGGTCCATATACGGTTCTAGAGAAAGTGTCTAGAACAAACTATAAAATTGACAAAAAGGGGAAGGAAAAAGTTTATCATGTAAACCTGTTAAAGAAGTATCTGGACAGACCACTCCAGGAAAGCACCCCCTTATTGACCTTGGCTATTGCAACCCAGATGCAAAAAGAACCACTCACCTCACATGAATACCCATTACATCCTTGTGAAACAGCAGCACAGGTAAAAGTCAGTAAGCACCTGACTAAAAACCAGAGGGAGAGAGTTCAACAAGTTCTGGAAGAACATACAGATGTATTAACAGATAAACCAGGCCATACAAATTTGCTACAGTATGACATGAAACTGGTAGACTCAAACCCAATCTGTATGAGAGCCTATTCTATTCCGTTCGCGAAGGAGAAGGCATTGAAGGAAGAAATAGAGTATTTGATGAAGGAGGGGATTATTTCGCACAGTGAATCATCTTTTAGTTCTAGTGTCGTTTTGTTGAGGAAACCGTCGGGGGAACACAGACTGTGCATAGATTACAGGAAACTGAATGCTGTCACAGAAGGACAAGTGGATCCATTACCAGACTCAAAACAGTTATTTGCCAGACTGAACAAGGCAAAATACTTTTCAAAAGTGGATCTTAGTAAAGGCTATTACCAGATCCCAGTGAAGCCTGAAGTGAGACCTTATTTGGCTTTTAGCACTTCGGATGGACATTATGAATTCAATATGCTACCATTCGGACTGAAAAATGCTCCGAGTGTGTTTTCAAGGATGATGCGAAAATTGTTGGATCCCCTGAATAACCCATGTATCACAAATTTCATGGATGATATTCTCGTCGCCACAGAGACATTTGAAGAACACATTGAAGCTCTGGAGATGTTGTTTGATAGACTTCGGGAGGCGAATTTAACTGCTAGGCCAACAAAATGTTGTATTGGATGCAAAGAGTTGGAATTCTTGGGGCACACTGTATATCAGGGTAATATGACCCCTGATCCTAAGAACTTGGAAAAACTGCAGAGAGCACCTAGGCCGCAAACAAAAAAGGACGTGCGATCATTTGTGTCGTTATGCGGATTTTATCAGAAATACATCAAGAATTTTAACGCTATTTGTGCTCCTCTGACTGATCTGACTCGCAAGGGACTTCCAGATAAAATTATTTGGACTGCACAATGTGAACTAGCGTTCCAAGAGTTAAAGGAAAAAACTCACTAGCAAGCCTATTCTCAAACTGCCTGATTTGACACAGGACTTTGTCTTAAGAACCGATGCAAGTAATGTAGGACTCGGAGGGGCTTTGTTGCAAAGATCATCTTCACCTGATGGGGAACTTAAACCAGTCGCTTATGCAAGCCGCAAATGAATAAGGCGGAACAAGGATACTCCACAAGCGAAAAAGAATGTTTAGCATTAATCTGGGCAATAAAGAAGTTTCAAATCTATCTGTATGGTAGGACTTTTGTGGTGGAGACGGACCATCAGCCTCTCGTGTTCTTGTCTCAGGCTAAGCATGAAAACGCAAGATTGCTGAGGTGGTCTTTGTTGCTTCAACCTTATCAGTTTAGTATCCAATATATCCCAGGCAAATTGAATGTCGGTGCAGATTTCCTCAGTCGGCACCCCTGTGATCAAAATTAGAGTAGTGGCAAACGTGAGGAGTAATTTTACCTATGTGTATCGCTGGTGTTGGAACTTGCCATAGGCATGTTTTCAAGTGGGGAGATGTGTAGTGAAATTGACAGAGATACAACGGTAAAATATCTCCAAAGATAACATTTAAGGATAAAAACATAATGCGTAGGCTGCGAATAGTACATGATCGCCTAGACCGCGGGTCATCATCCTCCATAATAATTGACTTGCTAAACAGGAGGGGAACGGCGGATCAAAAAGGAAAAAAAATATGACTGGAAAGATTGCGTGAGACTAGAAAGGCTAAGGAGACGCAATTGGGGGGGAAACGGAGAAAAGTCACGTTTCCCAAGTTGACATAAAAAGTAAGCAACTCGACAGAAGGGACCTTAGATATAATACGCCACAGTCATTTATTGGACGCTTTTGCAATACCAAGCCCTTGATTTGAATTCAGCGGCTAAAACGCAGATGTTTGGAATATTACAAAATTTAAAAAGTACTTTTTTCTTAATATTAATGTTAGGAATATAAAAATTAGCTGGCCGGATGGCCTATTCTGAGCAGTGAACTAATATGTTCTTAATTTTACAGACGGATAGATAATATTGAAGATAATGACAAAAGACAGTGTTGTTCACATCATCGACAGACTGTATGGAATCTAAAAGTGTCGCTAATTGCACAAAAAAACACGACCTCGAAACGCAGGTGTTCAAATCTACGTAGTATGGAAGAGAAGGGATATTTGTGGTAGCTGTGTCTAAATATAACTTTTAACGACAAAATTTTGGAGGGGAGAGAAAGGTTGGTTCAAAAATCGAGTACATTTTGTAGAAACACAAGTAGAGACGGACAGACTAACAGATAACCATCCATACTTGACTGAAGCATGACTGAAATGACTTTATGGTAGGAAATTTGAAATTAAAATAAACCTAGGCAGTGATTGGCCACAGACAATCATATCATTAGCGCTCAGACGCGAAAGTGGGGCCATTCTTCAATAGTTGTTCAGTGATAGACACAGATTTTAAAGTGTGGTGATTTCCATATGAAAGAAAGTGTAATAAATTTAGGGACGCCATACTATAGCCAGCAGCTCAGCTGAGTTTTGCTAGCAATTCTGTGTTATTTATTCATAATCTGGTAAGATTGAAATTATTTCCTTATATATTTTGAATATTGTTTCATGTTCGAGTGATTTGATACTGCCATATCAAAATCTAGCCTTACAAACAAGTAGGGATTTGCTCTAGACCCCCCGCCCTAGCCAGGGTCTAGGGACCAACAATGTACATAAACTCCAACAAGGATTATGCAAGACAGATCAAGTGTTGAGAATAATGAAACATATTACCTATCCTCTTTTAGAGCAGAAAACTAATAAATATTTTTTCAGAACCTATAGTCTGGGAGGATCTAGCTGATGTAAAACCACCATGGTAAATGTGCTGTTTGGTCAGAGAGATCTGACCTGTCTGTATGATGTGGTTGTTGTGTCAGTGTTGTGTCCAGACGTGGGTAGAGAATAGATTTTGACACATGGCCCATACTTTGATTGCAGAGCTGCGAGTTTCTGTTGTCAACCAAGCAGTGTCTATTCAGTTGGTGACTTTACTCGAGTGTATCTGTGCAGTACTTGTGACAGAGACCACCATTATTGCCCGCCAGCACGGAGAGGTGGGACCATCTGTTTTCAGCACCAGAGCTACAAATATAAGATGAGTGAGCCTCTGGTCTGCTGGACATTCACCAAAGCCCTTTAGTTACTAATAACCCCATAAAAATTCCCACCATTTTCTGGACACTGTGTAGTCAATATAGACAGGTGTGATGAGGCCACCCCAACAGCACAAACAGTAACTATCCTCCCAAGTAGATGACTACTAGAACATTTTAATAAAACTAACTAGTATAGTACATATATATGTACACTATTGCATTTATGATATAATATTCCATGCATTTCTTTCATAATCTCTAAATCCTTTTAAGTTCTGGTCAACCTAAAAAAATTGATCCAGAACAAAATAAATGTAATATAATTTTATCAAAAAATTTTACACACGTGAGTTAGTTCAGTGTATTTTAACATTTATTAATATTATTAGTCTTGTTAAATATCTGTGGGTATATCTATAACCTATTACACCACACTACATATCATAACCCTAGACACTTTACGTAGCCACATTCATTAAAAAAAAAAATTAAGTGTGAGGTCGTAGTGGTAGCAAGAAAGGCCTTCTGACAATTCTCAACTACATTTTATCTCAGGAGCCTTCACAGCTGGCCTCATACAATTACATTTAGTAATATCAACATCATACAATACCATCAACACCACTACACCTAGTCAAAGGTGGATAATTATGTCTTTACTTTGCGATGTCAGGTTGATTTGGGGTTATCTTCCCTTTTGGTTCTTTCGGTGCGTTTGACCTGTATGAAGACAGGGTCAAAGGTAAACAGTTCGGGGCTTATGCCCATGCGCAGATTTGAGCGCCAAGTTGAGTGACTTCCGTCAGGCCGGGATGTAAGCTGGCTTCTGAGGGACATGATGTCCATTGTGTTTTCGGAGAAAATCTTCGAAGTGACTGCGTTGGCAGGTCTCCCCAGTGAATCTCTGTGCGTCGGAATGACGACAGAGTTCCTTATTGAGTTCTGAGGATTCAGTTCCAGGTAATACCGACTTTTTCCATTATTACGCTTTCGGTGGCAGAACATGTTAGAAGATTACCTAGTCTGTGAACTACAGCTCACCGGTCCTACATTTCAGAACTTATATTTTTGTGCTCAAGGTAGCCTCCCAAGACTATTAGTCTTTATATTATCCAGAAGTCCAGTGACGAAGTTATATAGTGGGAACCGCAGATTGGCGGTATTTATGTCTACATAAGCATTACTGCAGGGTTGATGTTAACCTGCTTAGAAGAAGTATACAGATGACGTCATAACGAGGCCTGTGTTAAGGCTAATATATTACGGCCTGATACAGTGCAATTGGCGGGGAATGCCAAGTTGTACCTGTATGTCAAAGTGATTAAGGTATCTGACGCGTTTAGTCAGAGATACCAAAGCGGCATTACGAACTGTCATCGAAGAACATTATTATTGACCATGTACGAATATTGGAATGTTTACCAGCCTTTTTTGAATGCCTGATGTATACCTAACGATTTCCGGTCAGCATGACCTTGTTTACACTGACTGTTCCTGTTGATGCTACGGTGTGTGTTACCATCAATAAATGTTTTGAAATGTGCCTGCAGTGTCCAAGCATCTTTGACTACTGCATGTGAGTGTATGGGTTGCATTATACAACATATACGAGCCTAAACACATTCGCGCCTTCATTTGCACCCACACTCAGCTCATCATTACAAGTACTACACATCTTAACAACATGTATACTGTCTTGTGCAAGTGATCACCTTTACAGAAGAGAAAGACAATTACATTTCTGGTGGACCAGTTCCGTGGGCTCTTATGCTACATTTATGATGTCTCCAGTGTGGTCCAGAAATTTACATTTCGAAATAAGTGAGGTGAACAGCTGTAACACACATACTCGTCACTTCCAAGTTTTGGCTACACAGGACAGTTTAAACAGTGTTAGCATTTATATGATAATGCTACATAAACCACAACATGACAAGTACTGGAGTTAGCATCGAGGCATTTGCTACGTGGACCACAACTGCAAGACGAGTCCTTTTTGTAAACGGTACCACTGGTCGTTCACACGTCTCAGTCAACAACAGACTTTTCAACGTACGAGCGTTCAAGTTACATGTTTTGAGGTCAAGTTTCTGTTTGTAAACAGTACGTGAAATTGTAAACATTCGATGTGCAAGACTCAAGTTTCGAGAAGGTCATAGTAACTTTATGTTCGTGGAGACCACTTCATGCTACAGTGGATCTGACATTCAGTGCGCGCTTGACATTCTGTTTCTGTGTTCGCAAGGAGCAAGATAGTTACTGTAACATCATGTGTGACTAAGCTTTATTTTGCAACACATTCAATTGCTATTTATGTTACTTGTACTATTGTTGTGTATTTTTCTTGTGTTCTTTTGCGGGTTTAAGGTTGGGCGGTGTCTATTATAAGAGATACCACGGTCTATAAGATATAGTGGTCTTATAATAGCGTTCTGTAGGCGCAATTTTCTTAATTGAAAATTTGCTAGTGACAATTTGTTGCTATTGGTGTTAGCTGTGATGTAACTGTACTTATCGTTGTTTTTGTAATATTTTTTCTGTTTTTCAGTTTTGATTTCATTTGTTTGTATCTGTAGGTCTCTCCTTTCTTTTGTTTATTTCTCTACACCTTTTTGTTTATAACAGTGTTGCCATTTGTCTTGTTTACTTTTCGCGGTCATCAGTACACATTTGTGTAACATTTTCTTTACTTTTTGCTGTATTGTTTATTTGACTTCCGCGAACGTTTTCGGTTATTGTTCTGTATCTTTGTCTTTGTATTTATGATTGTACTACATTGTCATGTCACATACATTGGAATACATATGAAAGTTCTTTATAAAAAAGACTTGTGATTGGGATGTAAAGGTATTATTTTCCACAGGCACTTAAGTGATTATTTGTTATATTATAAACAAGATAACCATACAAGGTCTTTGACTAAGACTAAGAGAGTGAAATAAAGTGAAGTGAGTACACAAGTCTAATAGGACAGACTTGTCTCCCATTGAAGTGGGATAAGGTAATTTATTTAATTTTTCAGGTTTCTGATCTCATTAGACAGAATGTCTAATTTGGATTTCTTCATCCAGCAAGGGTTAACCCTTGGTAAATCTGGTAAAGAATTGGAAGAATATTCAACTGCTCAATTCGCCATGGCATTAAAGTCAGAAGAAAAGAAACAAAAAGAGGAAATTAAATTGAAAGCAGAAGCTGAACTAAAGAAGCTAGAAGCTGAGAATAGAAGATTAGAACTTGAAGAAAAAAGGTATCAAAGAGAAGCTGAGGAGAGAAAAGCTCAAGCTGCTGCTGAGGAGAGAAAAGCCCAAGCTGATGAAAGAAAATGGAAATGGAGGAGAGAAAGCTTCAAGCTGCTGCTGAGGAGAAAAAACTCCAACTTCAAGCTGCTGCTGAGGAGAGAAAACTTCAAGCTGCTGCTGAGGAGAAAAAACTCCCACTTCAAGCTGCTGCTGAGGACAAAAAACTCCAACTTCGAGCTGCTGCTGAGGAGAGAAAACTTCAAGCTGCTGCTGAGGAGAGAAAACTTCAAGCTGCTGCTGAGGAAAGAAAACTTCAGGCTGAGGCTGAAAATAGAAAAAAGTAACATGAGGAAAGACTCGCAACTTTGGAGTTAGAGAAATTGAAATTGGCGAGTCCGGGTGCTCATCAAACAACTTCGAGTACGACAAAGGAGTTTGTTAGTAGGATTAAATTACCTCATTTCAATCCTTTAAAGGATGACGTAGCGGATTATCTAGATAGATTCCAATTTTTATGCAATGCGCATAAGGTAAAAAAGGAAAAATATGTTGAACAACTGATGGAATTTTTTACAGGTGACACAGTGACTACTCTTATGACAATAGACGAACATGACAGGACTAATTATGATGTTGTCAGAGCAGCATTGCTAAAAAAATATCATCTAATAGAAGCAGATTATCAACTCTGTTTTAGGACAATGTTGCCAGAAAATGGAGTAGATTTCTCTGAATTTTTTTCAAAAATACGTCGTACATTTACACGATGGGTTGAGTTGTCTCAGACTGAGAAAACATATGAAGGCCTAATGGACTTATTTCTTCGAGATAAGGTTTTGTCATCTGTTAATGATTCTTTCCTTGCATTTCTTCATGAGCGTAAACCCAAAAACTTAAAAGACGTGGAGGAATACTGTTGCCAGTACGCCACCGCGCATCCCCATGCTACAGTTAGCAATTCTAAAGTGAAAGAAGGGTTGCCAGTTGCTTCGGCAGCACCATATGGCCCTAATTTCAATAAAAAAAATTTCAGGGTGCTCAACACCAACATATGATGGTTCTTCTGCTAAGAACTGAAGACGAGATGGTAGTTCTCGTAATTTTGGTGGTAATAATCTTAGACACTTTCGCAAAGGTTATCACAATAATAACTATCTGAGCTCTCGAGATAATCATTCTCGACGTCAAGAATATGACGATGGTGAATTTAGAAACCGGGATTCAAACCGGAATGATAATTACAATAGGCAATATGATAACAATTACAGGGGAAATGATAATCGCGGCAGACATAGACATAACAAAAGAAGACCTTTCCAACAGGCAAACTCTGCACAACAAGAGTTTGATGGAGCCTGTAATCAAGTAAATGATAGTGGTAACTCTAAGGCTATCACTGGTTGTGCTTTCGATTTTGGGAGAGCAACTGAATGCCCCCAATGCTCAACATTGTTCGATCCATCGTCAGTATCTACTTTAATTTGTGGTCACTCTCTTCCTGCTCTACCTGCTACAGTTGCGCATGATGGGAGAGGATCTCTCATCTTGCATAAAGGTCTAATAAATGATAGTATAGTCTCAGTGCTCTTCGATTCGGGATGTACTACCGTCGGGGTTAGGGAGTCTCTGATAGATCCTTGATGTGCCACTGGAAAAGCGATCAAATGTGTTACATTTGGTGGTACCATGGAAAGTTATCCTACTGATATCATTAGGATTGACACTCCCTTCTTTACAGGAGATGTCCACGCGTGTCTTCTTCCTAATTCTATTGCGGATCTTATAATCGGTCGTATTCATGGGGTTAAGGAATGCACCCCGCAACAAATTTCTATTTGGGAAGAACAAAACATTCAAACGGTCAATGCAGTGGTGACAAGAGCTCAAGCTCTTAATCCCCCAACTTCATTTGATGATAGTAATGGAGTTGATAGCCAAGACGAGCACTTGGTGATTTCCCATGACTCGTTTGTTAAACGTCAAGAAGAGGATCCTTCTTTGAAGAAATTCTTCCTGCTCGCAAAGAAAGGGGATCCTAATCAGAATACGAATCATAAATCGTATATCACTATGAGGAATGGTATACTGGTACGAATGGTACAACACTCGGACAAGTCTATGCATTCGCAAATTCTTGTACCTAAGTGTATGAGAGCCTTAATTCTTCAACATGCACACGATTCTCAGTGTGCTGGACACATGGGTTTTTCCAGAACTAAAACTAGAGTCCTTGCGTCTTTCTTTTGGCCATTTGTTAATAAAGTCATACGAATTTATTGCCGGTCTTGTAAAATTTGTCAAGAGGTCAAGTCTAGAGGTCCAAGACATGCTGCACATATTCAGGCTGCATATATTCCGATTCGGCCGTTTCAGAAAATGGCTATAGACATTATTGGCCCGCTTAAGATTAAGTCAGCCAGAGGACACCAATTTATCCTCACTTGCGTTGACATGTGCACGCGTTGGCCAGAGGCTATTCCTCTGAACAGCATATCAACTGTCGATATCGCTGATGCTCTTTTGCTCATATTTTCTCGTCTAGGATTCCTCGGAGAAATACTGTCGGACCACAGCACTCAGTTAATTTCGGACATTATGTCTCAGGTAATGGCTACGCTAGACATTAAAAGGTCTCTCAGTAGTATTTATCATCCAATGTCCAATGGATTGGTTGAACGT
This sequence comes from Oreohelix idahoensis, assembly GCA_024509875.1. Classification (NCBI taxonomy): domain Eukaryota; kingdom Metazoa; phylum Mollusca; class Gastropoda; order Stylommatophora; family Oreohelicidae; genus Oreohelix; species Oreohelix idahoensis. The sequence goes on along the minus strand of JAMPIV010018895.1, from coordinate 738,617 downwards.
CTTAATAGGACACTAAAGAACTTACTTGGTAAGATAACGGAAGATCATCCTGATGATTGGGACAGGGTCCTACCTGCAGCTCTCTTTGCCTATAGAGAGGTTCCCAACGAGCATACAGGGTTTTCGCCTTTCGAACTTGTCTTTGGCGCGCAACCGCGGGGTCCGATGTCCTTGTTACACGATTTGATAACTTCCGATAATATTGACGATGATACACAATGAATATGTCATTGCTCTTAGGGAAAAGATTATCGAATCGTGCAGATTAGCAACTACATCTTCCGAATTTGCGAAAGAAAAGGCTAGGCGATTTGCTAACACGAAAAGACGCCTACGTCAACTTTGTCCTGGAGACAAAGCGTTTGTCTTACTTCCCTCAAGAGAGAACAGACTTCTCATTTCATGGAAAGGTCCATACACTATAGTCTTGAAAATTTCCGATGTCGACTATATTGTCGATGTGGATGGAAAGCATAAAACCTTTCATATAAATATGCTTACAGAGTTTATTGAACGACCAGACTATTTGCAGCCTATTTTCCACGCGACGGACGACTCTCCAGTACAACATGGTCACATCTCATCCCTGTCCGTTATACAGGATGAGGAAACTATTTTTTCTGACGTTAACTTACTTCTTCCTGCGATTCCACTTAATTCTACGGAATCATGGAAAAACGTTACCGTCTCTTCGAATTTGTCTCTTGAAGAACAGCGTCAAGTATCTTCTACGCTACAATCATTTCAGGATGTCCTTACCGACATTCCTGGACACACACATGTCATTGAACATGACATCATACTTACTGATCGTAATCCGATCAGAGTAAGACCATACCCTATACCTATTCATATTCAAGCACAAGTCGAGAAAGAATTAGATGAGATGATTCAACTGCAAATAATTGAACCATCCATTTCAGCTTATTCTTCGTCGATAGTTATTGTTCGAAAGAAAGACAATAACATACGTCTTTGCATTGACTATCGAAAATTAAATCAAGTTACGAAGTTCGATGCTGAACCTATGCCTTTATTAGATGATCTACTTATTAGACTTTCTAAAGCTAGATTCTTTACTAAACTAGACTTGTCGAAAGGTTATTGGCAAGTCCCTTTGACGGAACACGCCAAACCTCTCACTGCTTTTTCAACACCTAGGGGTCTATTTCAGTGGAATTTTATGCCTTTCGGGCTTATGAACGCCCCAGCGACTTTCGTGCGCATGATGCGACGAATTCTATCAGATCGTGCAGATGTCATCGCATATTTAGACGACATCTGTCTTTTCAGCGATACTTGGGAAGAACACTATTTGGGTCTAAAGGAATTGCTATCTACTTTACGTGAGTATAGTTTGACTGCTAAACCCTCTAAAGCTTTTGTTGGGTTTAGTGAAATTTCTTTCCTAGGTCATCGGGTTGGTCATGGTCTGTTGAAGACAGAGGACCAAAACATTTCGAAGATATTGAATATCTCGGTTCCGAAGACAAAAAAGCAGGTGCGTAGTCTCTTGGGATTGATACAATTCTATGGAAGATTCATTGAGAATCTGTCCTCCATTATGGCACCACTTTCAACGTTATTGAAAAAAGGTTCTCCTAATATGGTGCATTGGTCCCAAGAATGCCAATCTTCATTGGATCAGGTTAAGAATTTGTTCTCATCTCATCCTATCTTAAGACTACCAACGATTGATAAGACTTTTGTTCTTCGTAGTGATGCATCTTCCACTGGGATTGGAGCGGCACTAATGCAGGAGTATTCAGGAACTCTGCATCCTGTAATGTATATCTCTAGGAAGCTAAATGCGGCAGAAAGAAATTACTCGGTTTTAGACCGTGAATTGTTGGCTATGGTTTGGTCCATTCTTAAGCTACAAAGGTTCCTTCTGGGCGCGCATTTCTTTATGGAAACCGACCAAAAAGCTCTTACGGCTATGCAAAGTAAGGATTTGAAGAGCTCGAGATCTATTCGTTATGCTATTGCTCTTCAGCCTTTCCATTTCACGGTGCGAGCTATCCGTGGTTCGGATAATGTGATGGCGGACATATTGTCTAGATGCCCACATGATTCCAATTAAATCTTGTGTCCTAGTTTTCCTGATACACTTTCAGACTTAGGTCTGTCCTTAATATCCTAATATATTGTAATACAAATGTTTTACTATTTGGATGATGTATAAAGAATTTAATAAATTTGATTTTGTCCATCCATTAGTGATATGTTGCTAATATAGCATTGTAATTGATGATATTTGTATATTGCTATAATTATAGTATTTAATAATGTTTGATATGTGTCTTGGTATTGACAGCAACTCAGGTTCTTTAATGATACCTCCTGAATTTGTTTTGCTTTGAGAAATATTTTCTCTTATGTTGGGAGATGATTTGTATCCTCTTCAGACGCTTTATTTGTGCGTCCATTCTTTCATGAGCGCATAATTGATGCTTGTGCTGTCTTGCTCATAGATATATATATTTTTTAAATGTATCATATTTTTTTACAGGGGGAGGGGGTGTAGTATTATGTTGCTGTCATTTTCGACGTAGTTTCATATGTCAAGTTATTTGTCTTATTTTCACCCTAGTCAAAGGTGGATAATTATGTCTTTACTTTACGATGTCAGGTTGATTTGGGGTTATCTTCCCTTTTGGTTCTTTCAGTGCGTTTGACCTGTATGAAGACAGGGTCAAAGGTAAACAGTTCGGGGCTTATGCCCATGCGCAGATTTGAGCGCCAAGTTGAGTGACTTCCGTCAGGCCGGGATGTAAGCTGGATTCTGAGGGACATGATGTCCATTGTGTTTTCGGAGAAAATCTTCGAAGTGACTGCGTTGGCAGGTCTCCCCAGTGAATCTCTGTGCGTCGGAATGACGACAGAGTTCCTTATTGAGTTCTGAGGATTCGGTTCCAGGTAATACCGACTTTTTCCATTATTACGCTTTCGGTGGCAGAACATGTTAGAAGATTACCTAGTCTGTGAACTACAGCTCACCGGTCCTATATTTCAGAACTTATATTTTTGTGCTCAAGGTAGCCTTCCAAGACTATTAGTCTTTATATTATCCAGAAGTCCAGTGACGAAGTTATATAGTGGGAACCGCAGATTGGCGGTATTTATGTCTACATAAGCATTACTGCAGGGTTGATGTTAACCTGCTTAGAAGAAGTACACAGATGACGTCATAACGAGGCCTGTGGTAAAGCTAATATATTACAGCCTTATAAAGTGCAATTGGCGGGGAATGCCAAGTTGTACCTGTATGTCAAAGTGATTAAGGTATCTGACGCGTTTAGTCAGAGATACCAAAGCGGCATTACGAACTGTCATCGAAGAACATTATTATTGACCATGTACGAATATTGGAATGTTTACCAGCCTTTTTTGAATGCCTGATGTATACCTAACGATTTCCGGTCAGCATGACCTTGTTTACACTGATTGTTCCTGTTGATGCTACGGTGTGTGTTACCGTCAATAAATGTTTTGAAATGTGCCTGCAGTGTCCAAGCATCTTTGACTACTGCATGTGAGTGTATGGGTTGCATTATACAACATATACGAGCCTAAACACATTCGCGCCTTCATTTGCACCCACACTCAGCTCATCATTACAAGTACTACACATCTTAACAACATGTATACTGTCTTGTGCAAGTGATTACCTTTACAGAAGAAAAAGACAGTTACAACAGGTTTAGCTTGTTCTGTTAATGGGATTTGCCAATAACCTTTTGTCAAGTCGATTTTTGTAAATAGGATAGCATTAGAGAGACGAGTAAGTAGATCGTCAAGAATTGGGTGTGGTTCAGCGTCTGAAATTGTTTTAGCGTTTAATTTGCGATAATCTACGCATAATCGAATATTATTATCCTTTTTACGGACAATAACCAATGGAGATGAATATGGCGAATTACTGACATCAATAATTCCCAATTTCACCATCTGATCTAACTCTTGTGCAGTTTTATCCTGATAATGTACAGGATAAGGTCGTAGACGGATAGGAATATCATCAGTAAGGATGATATCATGAGAATTAACTGATGTTCGACCAGGTCGGTCAGTAAGAACATCAGAAAAAGATTCAAGTAAGTTAGATATTTGGCAGTGTTGTTGAGAAGTTAAGGACGTTGAAATCTCAACATCCCGCCAAGATTCTGTAGAATCCATTGCAATTAAAGGTAAAGACATGTGGATGTCAGGAAAAGAAGATTCCTCCTCCTGAATCCCCGATAGATTAGAATAGTGACAACAACTAGCAACATTGTCTTCCATGTCATGAAAAATAGACTGTAAATGCTCAGGTCGTGTATGGAATTCTTTGAGCATATTAATGTGAAAGACTTTTCTTTGACTATTTATATCAAGCACGTAATCAACATTAGAAATACGTGAGATTACTTTGAATGGACCGTTCCAGGCAGTCAGTAATCTACTGTCTTTCCGAGGAAGCAATACAAACCCTTCATCTCCCGGAAATAGTTGACGTAGACGTCTAATCTTATTCAAAAATAGTCGTGATTTATGTTTGGCAGCCTCTGACGAAGCTGTAGCCAACTGACACGCGTCAACAATCTTGCGACGAAGATTGATCACATACTCATAAGTTGACTGGGGGTCCTCAGTCATCTCAGAGTCAGTAAGAAGATCTTTGATTAATCCCATGGGACCTCTTGGTGGAGCACCAAAAACGAGCTCAAAAGGGGAAAACCCGGTCTGCTCGTGCGGCACTTCTCGATAGGCGAAAAGTACAGCTGGCAAGACTCTGTCCCAATCCTGAGGATATTTGGTAGTCACCTTATGCAATAACTGCTTGAGCGTTCTGTTGAGCCTCTCCACAGAACCATTACTCATTGGGTGATACATACTACTTAAAGATCTGTCAAGTTGAAGTGTGTTCATTACAGATGTCATGGTTTCAGAGACGAATTGAAACCCATGATCTGATAAAAGTTTAAGAGGAAATCCTAATCTAGAAAAAATTAACAAGAGAGCATCAGCTAACTCTGAAGATGTGGTACGTTTCAGAGGGATGGCCTCAGGCCATCTAGTGCACAGATCAATGCACGTGAGAACATACCTATGTCTTCTAGCAGAAGCAACCGATAATGGACCGATGATATCAATGGCCATCTTATCAAAAGGTCTAGTAGATATATCACATGCTTTAATTGGAGCGACGTGAAAAGCTCCTCTTGATTTGACTTTTTGGCAGGTAATGCAAGAACGTACATATGAAGAAACGTCCCTGGAAACACCTGGCCAAAAGAATGAAGATAACACTCTGGACCGTGTCCGAGTGTATCCCATATGACCAGCGCAATGCGAGTCATGTGCATGTCGTAATATATATGGCCTAAGTTTCAGAGGTACCATACTTTATATTTGACATTAGAATTATCAATAAAATTTCTAACTAATATGTCATCTTTAATTGTAAACCAATGTTTACGACTTTTATTCAAGTTAACCTCTTCATTATTTCTGACCATATCAAAAAAAAATTTCAATGAATCATCTTCCTTTTGGAGTTTTGCAAATGACATTCTGTCTATCCCTGAATGTACATCAATCTCATCATGAGTAGTTTTTTGTCATCCGGGTCTGCATTATTCTGGCTCTTCAGCGTTGTCATTGCTGACAGCGCGTCTGTGAAAAAAGAAACTTCCTGCGAAGACACAGTGGTCGCATTCTTTCTTTGTCTCAGCACAGACCCCTAGGAACTACAAGGGACGAATTCTTCTTATGACAAAAGGGAAACGTTACCCCCACAAGGTCTTCGTCAGGGAAATATTGAATGCAGCATGACCTTGAACGTTTTCAATAATCTAAATGTGTAAAATAGGGTGCCCCGTGTGGTTCCAGGGAGAAAAAGAAAGAACAGGAATGCTGCATCCTCAGGCATGTCGTACAAGGCGACAAATATGAGGTTGTGCAAGTGGCTGGCAACCTCATCATGTAAAATGTAAACCATCACTACAAGAGCATGTGAATGCTTGATAGAGCGTTCCTGCAAGGAGACCAGCTGCAGTGCTAGCCCCATGTTCCGCGAGGAGCGCATAGGAAAATGATCATTTAAAAAAAGATAGAATTAAATAGACATATTAAGGTGAACTCACAAGAGCAAATCCAGTTCTTACTCACAGGTCGCTCGTGTCACGTAAAATGACTAGAACAAATTGTAAATTCTTGTAACTGTTTTCTATAGATTGTACAGAATTTCAGTTGCTAGCGCGCAGTGGCTAGTTTCGTCGGCTTCGCGCAGGTGTCTCAGTGTGTCTCCTTAGTTGTGATGTGCGACGAAACGAACGGAATAATTTGTCTTCTCTTTGTTACTTTCAAAATTGCCTCCACGGCTGGCGGAGGTGTGGATTTTAAAGTTGCTACCATAAGTGAAATGGGTTCATTTTCGATACAAGACAACAGGAGGCTGAGACGCTTAGGAGTCATGACCCAGGTGGGCCCGCCCCCCTTAGAGTGTAAAGGAGTATACTGGGCCGAAACGCTTGTCGGATGTGGGGGACTACTTCTGATGATCAGATTGCCTCCTGTTGTATCGCTCTGTAAAGAGTTTCCTATCATCATATGTCAAACGTTAGCCACTTTCTCATTTTTAGAATTAATAACAAGCTTGAGTTTCTTGCTGTCGACATCTAATTACCATCAGTATACATCAATATTGCCCTATGATTAACTTCCCTGTGAAAACTTCCGTCTGGGCCGCCTTTTCGTCAGAATATCTTAAAATCTCGAGATACAGCCTATTAAACTGGATATGGATACATTGTTACTGCCTTTACTTTTTAATCCATATACTTACAACTACACGGACGCACGCGCGCACGCACGTACGCACGCACGCCCAGACTACAAATAGCCATGAAACTATGTCCCTGCCGCTCTGTTAAACCTCGTTATATTCTTAGTGTCCCGTCCGTAACAAATCAACACCGATCAGCAACCTTTTCGTGGTGCATTTTTGGGGCAAATTACGGGAAAACCGTAAATTTCGGCAAGAAAACTAAATTGTGCGCCCATTTAAATAGTGCGATGTTCTTCTGATATATTCTTGTGAGTGTTTCATAAATGGTCATCCTTGTTTTGTTGTGTGTGTCAATGCATCTTGTATTTATATATATATTTAGCCAGAAAATCATCATTGCTCATCACAGATGAAGCTGCTTTTATGCTGGCGTGCTGCCCCTTGGTGTGACTGCTTTATTTCTGAAGGAAAATAGATAGGAATGAAATGACCAGAGGAGAATTAGTACCAAGACCAGGACATGCAACAGACAGAGCATAGCATATGGTAATTTTGTTTCCACGAATATTTTGGGTGTTATTTCCTCTTTCTTACTCTAATTATGTTCACCTTAAAGTACTGTGAGACTTATAACGAACGAACTGAGTGAGTGGTCCGATATAGTCGATTGTCCGGTATTTCCGAAAAAAAGCACAGTCCCAAAACAGAAAAGCAGTATGAGCAAAGCGATATACTGTTATACTCCCGCGCGTGTAACAGCAAAGGCTGCGCGAGGGTCCTTGCCTGCCACCTAGCGACTTCTTCGCTAATTAACAATCAAGACGGCAAATTTTACATATTCTCGTTGCGGACCAAAATTTCGACGCCAACAGATTTTCTCCATTATTTCCTAAATCCGTACATAGGAGATCCGTTTATAAGATACCGTAGTATAATTAATTTATTCTGAGGCTTGCATTGCTTGTCCCGTAATGCTAACATTTTATTTGCAGCAATTTAAAATATCTCATAAACTAATTGTAGCTGTTTGTATCTTTGTGTTTAAGGTTTTGCATTGAAAACTTTGTAACGTGTAACGTGTCTGTCTTGTGTAGATAAATTTACGATGACGGAAATACTATATTATTTTTGCTCCATAAATTAAAAGTGAAATAAATAATAGTGTAATCTGTCATTACTCAAGATCACAACTAAAGTCTGTCTTTACTCAGGATCACCCCTAAAGTCTGTCATTACTCATGATCACAAATAAAGTCTGTCATTCCTCATTATCACAACTAAAGTTGTCTAACAGACCTAGTTAAAGTAAAAGGTTCTGTGATTGTGTGATTTATTAAAAGTCTACTTTCGGGTTTTTTGTATATAATTTCTATCCACTTTCTAAAGTATGCCCCTACATTACAGGCGTACAGAGTTTTGTGTAAAAAAAGAATGGGAAGCTCTATCAAAAGCTTTTTCTTGGTCTAACGATAAAATAGCGGCCTCGTACTGCTTGTCTGACGCGTAATTAATCAGGTCTCTAAAAAAATGTGTATGATTACTAATATTTCTCTGTGGCACGCTGCTCTGTTGGTCATCATGAGTCAGGATATGCATGAATGGTTTTAGTTTACTAGTAAGATTTTTAGTTAGAATTTTATAGTCAGTGTTTAGAAGCGATATGGGTCTGTAATTTTTTAATAGTTTCCTGTCTGTTTTATCTTTTGGTAAGAGTACTATGTACGACTGATTTAAACTTTCAGGAAGTTCGCCCCTCTGAAAGGCTTCTTCAAAAACTTTAAGTAATAGTCGTCCGAGAACGGGGAAAAAAAAAGAATGTATAGAATTCTAATGTAAGGCCGTCTGGAGCTGGTGTTTTATCTCGGTGTAGTGTGTTTACTGCCTCTCGCAATTTTTCGAGCGTTAGAGCTTGGTCTAAATGTTTACTGTCTTGTTCTGTGAGAAGCTTTGTGTAGTGTAGAAAAATGTTTTGTGCGTCTGTTCTTGTTCCTTCTTTTGTGTATAACTGTTTATAAAATTCCAAGATGGTCTGACATATGTTTGTGCTGTTCGTTTGCAATTGTCCATTTGTATCTAGTATATGGCGGATCTGTTTATTTTGTTGAATGTTATGTTCTATTACCAGGTACTGTTTGTTTTGAGTCTCTTGTGTTGTATATAACTTCGTTCTCAGCATTGCACCTTTATATGTGTGATGTTTATGTTGTTCTAACTGGTCTTGCAACGTCTGGATAACCGGGTTTGTTTTGTCTATTTGTTTTGCCAGTTTGATTGCTTGTTCTAATATCTTTTCTTGTGTTTTTGATGTCTTGTGAATGTAGGTGGCTAGGGCCTGTGTCCTCTCTTTTATGGTGTTTTTTAATGTCCCAATATCCTGCAATATTTTGTTCAGGGGGTCTGTTCTGTGTATCCTTATATAAGCTGCGTTATTTCTTTTGTGAAGAAATCATGTTTAAGTAAACTGTTATTAAACTTCCAATGTGGGGATCTTTTAGATGTTGTAATGGGCGTCCCTATACCTAACACTGTATAAACCGTTGTATGGTCTGTGAAGTCAAGTGTGCTGTTACTATGTTGTGCTTCCTGTACCCTGTAAATGTCTGATGTATATATCCTATCTATCCTAGATGCTCGTCGTAAACCAGGGTGTGTCTTATCTATGTAAGTGTACGATCTATTATTTGGTTCAACACTTCTAAATGGATCATTCAGACCATGCTCTTTTAAATAGTGTGTAATATCTTCAACGGAGACGTCTGATCCTTAATTACATGTTGGTTCTGTGTTTGTAAGGATCGACCGGCAAGATCTAGGTCAGACATGATACAGTTAAAATCCCCTCCTAAAATTAAGTTCTCTCCTTTATGGTGTAGTGACAAAACGTCAGAGTTCTCGATTAAAAAGTTGGCTGGTTTGCTCTTTGACTTGGAGCGTACATATTGACTAATGTGTATGTGTCTTGTTCGCTTTGTTTATTGTGCATTTGGACAGTCTAATCTGCCATTGGTGTCCATGTTATGGTGTGTTATTTCACAGTCTTCTGATGTTTGTAAGATCACAACACCTGTGTGTGATGTCCCTATACTAAACCACACGTGTCGTAATCCTAATTTTGTTATGAATTGTTTTGCCCGGAAGTCTGAAACAACTCTAGTTTCTGGCAAAAACACAAAATCAGGTTGGTATTTATTAATGAGCTTTACCAGATAGTTTAGTTTATTTGTTAATCCGTTTATATTTAATGACAATAAGGTTAAACTAAAGGGTATAGGGGAGGGGGGAAGGGAGGGTTCCCAAAAAATGTGCAGTAGAACTTTGTACAAGTAACATCTATAACCGGTTGTTGTTGTTTTGAACATGTACATTGTTTATAAAAGGGTGGAAGAGCGCCAAAAAAATGAAGACATCGTCTCCTTCGTCTCGAGACAATTTTCTTCATGTAAGACGATTGTGTTTTGAAGAGTTTGAAGTCAGGAGTGACTAGTCAGATTGAGTGTGAAAATATGGGTTATAGTACGTTTCACAATGTTTGCCGCTGTTTAATATTCAATATCTCTGCAACCACTTGATCGTAATTGTTGCAACTTTGCATATGACCTAATGATCGCTATGTCTCGAGGGAGACATTTTTTCCTCGTTAACAAACTTATGGTTTTAAATTTTCTTTATTTAAAGTATACAAAATCGACCACCTCCTAGTCCAACCGTGTATTTAGAGGGCTTACTCCTTCATATTTGTGAGCTATTTCGATCTAACATCTTGAACGTATTTCACGTGATTTTCCCCTTGTTTCAGCTCACTACCGCACTGTTTTTAACATTACATTTATCCTTCCAGTGCGTTCAGTTACCATTCTACTGATTGTGTATTTCAGTGCATAGGCGTATCTTGCGGTATTCTAGGTCTGTAATACAATGGGTATGAAAGTCAAGTTCCTTACACTGCATACAATGGCAGTGAAGATGTATAAATATTTCTGCAGAGAAGCTAAGCGTGGTAAACTGTATCGGAGTCTCTCAAATCCTGAAAAGTGAACTATTCACGCTTTGGGTTTAAGTAAACGCTCATTTCATCAATTCCTCAAAGCTAATGGAATTTTCAGTTCAATCAATACCAGGACGCAAGGAAGAAAGGAAGTAGTAGATAGTTTTGACAGGGATGTGATTAGAAGAGATATTTGTAGAATGTTCAATTCCAAAGAAACTGTGACACTAAGAGAACTGAAAATTCGGCTGAGAACACATAATGACATTGATGTGTCGAAATCAAAATAATGGAGAACTGTTAGAAGCATTGGCTTTACGTTTAGGAAGTACGCTAGTGGAAGAAACGTCATCTGCGCGAAGCTGCATGTCACGTGGGTTTTGATCATTAAATTTCCTACATCTTCTTCCTATTCTCTCACCCGCATCCTTTTATTTTATTATCTTTCCGTACTTGTTTTTCATGTATTTTTTCGCATCACTCGTTGCGAAAAATATATTTCTTTCCCATCATCGTTTTTCTTTCTCATACTGACTAGTAACCTTATTGCATCAGATGTCAGTCGCGCAGGTAAGACGTGAATGTGCGAAAAATTCGTTTCGCTGGACATAGAGCAGACTTTTTGTCTACATTGGCACCTGTCACGCGCGGGTTTTCCGGGCCGAATGCTTAAGTAGGAGCGAATATTTACACCTTATAGTCGCAGTTTCAGACGGTTGTCTGAGATTTGCAACTGACACGCGCTTTTCCCGGTCAGTTTGTTAACGCAGGTGCGTAATCGCACTGATGGCTGTTACGACATGAGGGAAGCTGACGTAGGGTGTTAGAGAAGGGGAGAGACGGGCGCTGTTTCGTGGTTTCGAAACAGTGGGATTCTTTGTCCGTTTCATAGATATTAAACCTAGTTTGAAACTTTATTTTCATTCTTGTCTCAATAAATCGCAGTAGACAGGTGGTTCGCGAAGAGTAGAGCTGTATAAGCGAAGTTTCTTAGTTTGTTGCGACAATTTGTCGAACTTCTAGACTTCCATAAATATAAGCGTATAATTCTTAATTGTGCGATATCCTGTAGTGCTGTGTTTGAGGTAAATATATTATTATCTAGTATTTTGTGAAGTGATTAAGTGTTAAAATCGCGCATTTCATTTTAACTACTTTCTTTTGAACAGAGTGCTTAATTTATAGTTTGTTATATTCTCTAAGTCGACGAGTTACAGTGGAAATACATAATAAATTATATCTTAGCTTACTAAACAATAATGTAGCTATAATGAAGTTAATTTAACTGCTGAATACTCAGTCGAGAAGATTTTATATCAAACTTATAAATGCTAGATGCGACATCAGTGAATAGTGACGGAATACGCAGATATTCCTGAATTCATGATGATTGATTTTATAACTTATTTCACCGGAAAATTTAAATGATAAGTCAAGCAGTACACTTGCGGTTTAATGATGTAAGTTATATTGAGTACATATATGTAAATTATTTGATATGTGTTCTTTCTTTTATATAGTGAAACGGTGGTACCCAACTTGCCAGCGTTTAGTAAAGAGACATATTTGTGTGAAGCATAGACAGTTCCTATCTTTAACCACGTGGGGTTTTTTTTGTTTGTTTCAAGTAACACTGGATCTGACAGTGCATATGCCATCAGAGAGAGACAGTAATAGCAATCCCACTAACGGTTTCTAAAGACTAGAAATATATATTGGGCTTTTGAGCCAGTTCATATTGCTCCACAAATTTAAATGTACATGCTGCCTGGCGGCGAAAATATTACAAGAAAAACATTAACATTCCGACAGAGATTGTGACTAGTATTGTGGTGACCAAATATAGTACCTGCCTGAAAGAAGACACCGATCTGACATTCATTAAATCCTAGAATCCAAAGCTAATGACATTGTGCTCTGCTAACTTTCGTGCCTGGACAATATTTTATGTGACTTAATCAGACATTCGAAAACTTAGAACACCCAAGGAATCGTTCCCTGAGACAGAGAGTTCAGTACGTCTTTTGGAACTGGGGATTTCTTGGTCGCTGACTGCATTTTTCGGGTCTGTGTGAAGGTCCTAGAATTATTATGTTCCCAGAGGCAGCGAGCAAAGTTGTGAGTATATATGTGTGAGAAAGGCCATGGCTGAATGAATGAGGGTACACAGGTCTGAGTGTTATTTTACCGGTGTATTATTGTCACACATTTGCTGTCTTAAATTTTTTAATCTGCAGAATTTGTTACAAATGCTAGAGTTTCTTTTTTTCTTAGGCTAAATCAGATTATCCAACTCTGTTCATACATTTACGAGAAAGAAAGAAACCTCTTAGACTCAACCCTATGTATCTATAACTCTTTGGGCCATCATCTGTCTCATAACGGGGCTGTGGGCTAAACCTAGAGGTAATATCATAACGGGTCTATCATCCTGGTAGAAATTCATTTGATTTTTTTTATGTCTATGTGTATGCTTCCTTTATGTATTTTTTGGTGTTGTGAGAAATTTTGATATGATAATTAAAATATCTCTCTTGAACAAAAAAATCAGTGCGTTGGTCAGCTCGATCCCAATTATCTGTATAATCATTGTTATAGATTTTCCAAGTCTGTGTGTTTAACTGTCGTCACGTGTATGTGCGTGCCCGTGAGTAGATAGAATTATATGTAATATATATATATATGGTTTAGACTGTCGGACTCTGTAAAAGCCGTCGTAGAGGATAGGTGAGAGAGAGAAGAATTCTTTTCGCGTTCAGCGACAGCCTCTATACCACTGTCTATCATCTCACCTGTGTGGAAATTCTATTGCTTTACTAATTCACACTGGGACTCTCACTCAGAAGGGACCAAACCCAAGTCTTAATACTCCTATCGAAAATCTACGACAAATGGGGGCTCGTTACCGGGAATCGAACCCAAAATCCTACGGCGATACGACAAATGGTCGCTCGTTACCGGGAATTGAACCCAAAATCCTAAGACGATACGACAAATGTGGTCTCGCCCTACGGATTTTTGAACTTAGAATAGGAAAACGAGTACGACAAATGTGGTCTCGTCTATCTGGATTTTGAACTTAAGATTCTACCCTAACTGTCTTCAGGGGGTGAACTTGATAGTGGATTAAAAATAAAGGGGATTTTTTTTTCTCTCCGAAAACTTTTGCTATAATCATTGTGTTTTCCACTGTAGCAACTTATTTTTCAGAAGTAATCTTAACTACCATTTAGTTGGCGTAGTCGTGTTTTGCATTAGGTGCTTTATTGCCGATTAATAGCAGCGATAGTTAGATTTTTATTTTTGGAGGAGGTATCCCAGGGTTAAATATATCATCTTTTGATTTTTGGTATTTTTTTTCTCGCAAGTGGTAGGAACCAGTGTATTCCTTATCGTTATCTTTTTCTCGTCTAAGTCTCGGCCACTGACTTATTATAGCAGAAAGGGCGAAACTGAGACAAATGCTCAGACAGGAAGCAATGGAAGAGGGACTGGACGGCGACGAAGCGAAAGCTTTCGTCAGGGACGAACTTGAGAGATATGATGCGGAGCAGAAGGAAAAAGCAGCGGAGAGGAAAGAAGCGGAAGACCGTCTATTACAACAGAAGAAGATTGAGGAAGAAATGGAAATTCGCAGGGCGAACGAAAGAGAGAAGGAGAGACAGCATGAGGAACGAGAGAAGAAGAGACAACACGAGCTGGCGCTTAAGACTCTAGAGTTCCAAAGCCGTGGTGCTGCCTCTACCTCCAGCAATGGAGAGTCTTCTCCTCGTTCCTCCTTAACTGATCCTTCTAACACTCAATCTACTCATCTTTCTGCTATGTCTTTTCCGCTAGAATCTTTCCCTTGTCCCAATGAGAAGATTGACACATGGCTAGAGAAATTTGAGAAAATTGCAACTCTGTACGGTTTAGAGAGGTCGCGTTGGAACATGAAGCTTTCCCAGGCTTTGAAAAGTTCTGCGTATGATGTTTACGCCAAACTGGAAAGCAGCCAACAAGACAACTATGATCTGTTGAAGAAAGCGTTACTGGAGCGCTTTGAAATGAACGCTCGCAAATTTTTGCAACTGTTTCGCAACAGCCGGAAAGAGAATTCTGTAACTTTTCACCAGTTCTCATCTCGTCTAAAGGGATATCTAACAAAGTGCCTTGAGCTTTCACAGCTCCCCTCTACCTATGAAGGTCTTGAGGAATTTGTTTTAACAGAACAAATAAAGAACACATTGTCTGCAGATACCCGGAGATTTCTAGCTGAGCAGGGAGCAGAAAAACTTGAAGACATCTTACAGAAGTCTGAGCGTTATCAAAATGCGCTGGCTGAACTACCGGCCACTAAGCGGAAACCGACAGAGGAGCATTTTCGAAAACATAACCTAGAGCAATCTTCTCAGGCTTCTAACCTAAATAACCACAGAGAAACTGGACCTCAAAACCCCCCTCCTGAAAAATCCAAGTTCTACAAGAACAAGTACCCCAACCACCCCAAACAGTCTGATCAACCCGACCGCCCTTCATGGCAGCGTGGCCAGAAAGGTCAAGGTGGCAAAGGGAGAACCCCTGAGCACGGGACATATGATCAGACCGAGCACACCGAGCCTAAACGCATCGGATGCTTATTGACAGTCTCGCAAGGCGGAATTATTGACAGTGATTCCCAACCTGTTGGTGATAGACCCTCAACGCGAGGTACTGTTACTTTGAACGGTTCTCAAACTTCTTGCTTATTTGACACGGGGCTTTCTTATGATTGCATTGTTGCCAGAAACCTGGTCAAACCCGGTCAAGAGACAGCAGAGATCGTCCAACTTTGTGGAGTTCGTAAGAGTGATGCACCTACAGCGCTTCCCATCGCATTGGTGGAGATACACTCTGACTTTGTCAGAGGCGTGATCAAAGCGGCTGTTATGGATGATCCCATCTACCCAGTCAAACTTGGCGGGAGATACGTGTGTATTGGGAAACCGGAAGAGCCGATTGTGGCAGCAGTAACTACAAGAGGGCAAACCAAGAAGGAACGGGAGCCTGCGCCTAATTTGTTACCTATGGAACTTAAAGAAGCGCAATACAAGGACCCTACTTTGGCACCCTGCTTTAGGAAACTGCCCATGGCTAAGGAACCCAAACAGCACGGGGACATTTTTTCTAAGGATGGCGTACTTTATCGGAGAACGGGCAAGCCTGACCAAGGTTACAACCAGCTCCTAGTACCGAAACAGTACAGAAGCCAAATCCTAGAAATGGGGCACTCTCTTCCCTTTAGCGGACATATGGGACAGAACGCCACAAACCAACGTATAACCACTCATTATTGGTGGCCAGGAGTAAATACTGATATTATCAGATATGTCAAATCCTGTGCCCAGTGCCAACGTGTACCACCCAAGCAACGGACACCCCCAGTCCACATGGGTGAAATGCCAATAGTGGGAACACCATTCGAACGGGTTGTGATCGACATTTTAGGGCCTTTCGAAAGGACTAAAAGAAGGAACAGGTTTATCCTGACCTTAGTCGATACATGCACTTTATGGGCAGAAGCTATCCCGCTAACATGCGCAGATGCCAAGCATGTCGCAGAAGCCCTCGTGCAGATTTTCACTCGGTTGGGATTCCCTCAACAAGTGTTGACGGATAACGGATCCCCATACCGAAACCTGTTGATGGATGAGATCGTTAAGATCTTGAGGACCCAACACATCTACACAAAGCCATATACTCCGGCCGGAAATGGGCTCGTGAAACGTGCTAATGGAAACCTCAACATGATGCTAAGTAAACTGGCACAAGTGAAACCTGAAGATTGGGATCTTTGTATTCCTGGAGCTTTATTTGGCTGCAGAGAATCTCCTCATACTTCCACAGGATTTCCGCCAGCTACACTCTTATTCGGCAAACCCATTAAGGGCCCGCTTGAAGCCTTACTTCAGTCTCTGACAGACGAGAAAGCGGATGAGACAGTCGTCTCAGCAAGTAAATATGTGTCGGTTTTAAAGGAAAGGTTGAAACTAGGGTGGGACCTAGCAACGACTAACTTTAAGCGAGCTCGCACAAAGCACGCTAACCGATACAGGAAAGTCGCGAAAGAGAGAGAACTGGAAGCAGGAGAGAAAGTTATGGTGTTACTCCCTACCGGAAACAACCTACTGAAGATCGGATGGCAAGGGCCGTTTACCGTCCTGAAAAAGATTTCTAAGGCTAACTACCAGATCTCTATTCAAGGAAAGGAGAACGTTTTCCATTTAAATCTCTTAAAGAGATACTTGGAAAGACCAGTGCCAACCTCCGACCATCTCCTGACGATCGCCAAAGCTGACGAAGATGATGATAGTGGCAGGGATATTCCACCGCTATCACAGGAAATCTTTCAAAAATGTCAGAAGCGGCGACGCTCTTTCAAGCGCGCATGGGAGACATTCCAGAGGAAGGAAACTTTGAGGAGTAGACTTGAGTAGGAATTGGAGAGAGATGGAGGGGGAAGATGAGAATGAAGAAGACAGACACCCCGAAGCTACGGTTATAGGAAATTTAATTCCATAACGTAGACATGGAGTGCTTCCATATCTTAAGGGGGGACGTCCTGTCACGTGGGTTTTGATCATTAAATTTCCTACATCTTCTTCCTATTCTCTCACCTGCATCCTTTTATTTTATTATCTTTCCGTACTTGTTTTTCATGTATTTTTTCGCATCACTCGTTGCGAAAAATATATTTCTTTCCCATCATCGTTTTTCTTTCTCATACTGACTAGTTGTTGTTCGTCCATCACAAGTGATGAAGACCACTCTGTTCATCCAATTATTAGGATGTTAGGATAGTCTATGAGTACGAAGGTGACTGATGAGCCCGATGCGGGCCTGGAAGGATCTCGGACAGTGTGGGCAGGGAATGTTTGCTTCATGTGAAGGTTTTATTTCACGATCTTTTCTAGCTTGTCTCCGCTGTTCCGCTGCTGCTCTTCTGGAAGATTCGCATGCCACTGCACCTTTACGAAGAGATGTGCGCCAGGCAGTTCGGTCTTGCGCAGCAGCTTCCCATGTGTCTGGGTTTATGTCAAAGGTTTTTAATGAAGCCTTAAGCGTGTCTTTGAAGCGCTTTTTCTGGCCACCATGGGAGCGTCTACCCTTCTGCATCTCACCATAAAAGAGTATCTTTGGCAGTCGATGGTCTGGCATGCGGACTACATGACCTGCCCAGCGAATCTGTGACTGCATCAGAATAGTATCGATGCTAGGGATACCAGCTCTGTCAAGAACGGCGGTATCTGGGATCTTGTCTTGCCATTTGATTGTACTGACTAGTAACCTTATTGCATCAGATTTCAGTCGCGCAGGTAAGACGTGAATGTGCGAAAAATTCGTTTCGCTGGACATAGAGCAGACTTTTTGTCTACATTGGCACCTGTCACGCGCGGGTTTTCCGGGCCGAACGCTTAAGTAGGAGCGAATATTTACACCTTATAGTCACAGTTTCAGACGGTTGTCTGAGATTTGCAACTGACACGCGCTTTTCCCGGTCAGTTTGTTAACGCAGGTGCGTAATCGCACTGATGGCTGTTACGACATGAGGGAAGCTGACGTAGGGTGTTAGAGAAGGGGAGAGACGGGCGCTGTTTCGTGGTTTCGAGACAGTGGGATTCTTTGTCCGTTTCATAGATATTAAACCTAGTTTGAAACTTTATTTTCATTCTTGTCTCAATAAATCGCAGTAGACAGGTGGTTCGCGAAGAGTAGAGCTGTATAAGCGAAGTTTCTTAGTTTGTTGCGACAATTTGTCGAACTTCTAGACTTCCATAAATATAAGCGTATAATTCTTAATTGTGCGATATCCTGTAGTGCTGTGTTTGAGGTAAATATATTATTATCTAGTATTTTGTGAAGTGATTAAGTGTTAAAATCGCGCATTTCATTTTAACTAGTTTCTTTTGAACAGAGTGCTTAATTTATAGTTTGTTATATTCTCTAAGTCGACGAGTTACAGTGGAAATACATAATAAATTATATCTTAGCTTACTAAACAATAATGTAGCTATAATGAAGTTAATTTAACTGCTGAATACTCAGTCGAGAAGATTTTATATCAAACTTATAAATGCTAGATGCGACATCAGTGAATAGTGACGGAATACGCAGATATTCCTGAATTCATGATGATTGATTTTATAACTTATTTCACCGGAAAATTTAAATGATAAGTCAAGCAGTACACTTGCGGTTTAATGATGTAAGTTATATTGAGTACATATATGTAAATTATTTGATATGTGTTCTTTCTTTTATATAGTGAAACGGTGGTACCCAACTTGCCAGCGTTTAGTAAAGAGACATATTTGTGTGAAGCATAGACAGTTCCTATCTTTAACCACGTGGGGGTTTTTTTTTTGTTTCAAGTAACACTGGATCTGACAGTGCATATGCCATCAGAGAGAGACAGTAATAGCAATCCCACTAACGGTTTCTAAAGACTAGAAATATATATTGGGCTTTTGAGCCAGTTCATATTGCTCCACAAATTTAAATGTACATGCTGCCTGGCGGCGAAAATATTACAAGAAAAAACATTAACATTCCGACAGAGATTGTGACTAGTATTGTGGTGACCAAATATAGTACCTGCCTGAAAGAAGACACCGATCTGACATTCATTAAATCCTAGAATCCAAAGCTAATGACATTGTGCTCTGCTAACTTTCGTGCCTGGACAATATTTTATGTGACTTAATCAGACATTCGAAAAACTTAGAACACCCAAGGAAATCGTTCCCTGAGACAGAGAGTTCAGTACGTCTTTTGGAACTGGGGATTTCTTGGTCGCTGACTGCATTTTTCGGGTCTGTGTGAAGGTCCTAGAATTATTATGTTCCCAGAGGCAGCGAGCAAAGTTGTGAGTATATATGTGTGAGAAAGGCCATGGCTGAATGAATGAGGGTACACAGGTCTGAGTGTTATTTTACCGGTGTATTATTGTCACACATTTGCTGTCTTAAATTTTTTAATCTGCAGAATTTGTTACAAATGCTAGAGTTTCTTTTTTTCTTAGGCTAAATCAGATTATCCAACTCTGTTCATACATTTACGAGAAAGAAAGAAACCTCTTAGACTCAACCCTATGTATCTATAACTCTTTGGGCCATCATCTGTCTCATAACGGGGCTGTGGGCTAAACCTAGAGGTAATATCATAACGGGTCTATCATCCTGGTAGAAATTCATTTGATTTTTTTTATGTCTATGTGTATGCTTCCTTTATGTATTTTTTGGTGTTGTGAGAAATTTTGATATGATAATTAAAATATCTCTCTTGAACAAAAAAATCAGTGCGTTGGTCAGCTCGATCCCAATTATCTGTATAATCATTGTTATAGATTTTCCAAGTCTGTGTGTTTAACTGTCGTCACGTGTATGTGCGTGCCCGTGAGTAGATAGAATTATATGTAATATATATATATATGGTTTAGACTGTCGGACTCTGTAAAAGCCGTCGTAGAGGATAGGTGAGAGAGAGAAGAATTCTTTTCGCGTTCAGCGACAGCCTCTATACCACTGTCTATCATCTCACCTGTGTGGAAATTCTATTGCTTTACTAATTCACACTGGGACTCTCACTCATTTCAAGCTATTCAGAAGGGACCAAACCCAAGTCTTAATACTCCTATCGAAAATCTACGACAAATGGGGGCTCGTTACCGGGAATTGAACCCAAAATCCTAAGACGATACGACAAATGTGGTCTCGCCCGACGGATTTTTGAACTTAGAATAGGAAGACGAGTACGACAAATGTGGTCTCGTCTATCTGGATTTTGAACTTAAGATTCTACCCTAACTGTCTTCAGGGGGTGAACTTGATAGTGGATTAAAAATAAAGGGGATTTTTTTTTCTCTCCGAAAACTTTTGCTATAATCATTGTGTTTTCCACTGTAGCAACTTATTTTTCAGAACTAATCTTAACTACCATTTAGTTGGCGTAGTCGTGTTTTGCATTAGGTGCTTTATTGCCGATTAATAGCAGCGATAGTTAGATTTTTATTTTTGGAGGAGGTATCCCAGGGTTAAATATATCATCTTTTGATTTTTGGTATTTTTTTTCTCGCAAGTGGTAGGAACCAGTGTATTCCTTATCGTTATCTTTTTCTCGTCTAAGTCTCAGCCACTGACTTATTATGGCAGAAAGGGCGAAACTGAGACAAATGCTCAGACAGGAAGCAAAGGAAGAGGGACTGGACGGCGACAAAGCGAAAGCTTTCGTCAGGGACGAACTTGAGAGATATGATGCGGAGCAGAAGGAAAAAGCAGCGCAGAGGAAGGAAGCGGAAGACCGTCTATTACAACAGAAGAAGATTGAGGAAGAAATGGAAATTCGCAGGGCGAACGAAAGAGAGAAGGAGAGACAGCATGAGGAACGAGAGAAGAAGAGACAACACGAGCTGGCGCCTAAGACTCTAGAGTTCCAAAGCCGTGGTGCTGCCTCTACCTCCAGCAATGGAGAGTCTTCTCCTCGTTCCTCCTTAACTGATCCTTCTAACACTCAATCTACTCATCTTTCTGCTATGTCTTTTCCGCTAGAATCTTTCCCTTGTCCCAATGAGAAGATTGACACATGGCTAGAGAAATTTGAGAAAATTGCAACTCTGTACGGTTTAGAGAGGTCGCGTTGGAACATGAAGCTTTCCCAGGCTTTGAAAAGTTCTGCGTATGATGTTTACGCCAAACTGGAAAGCAGCCAACAAGACAACTATGATCTGTTGAAGAAAGCGTTACTGGAGCGCTTTGAAATGAACGCTCGCAAATTTTTGCAACTGTTTCGCAACAGCCGGAAAGTGAATTCTGTAACTTTTCACCAGTTCTCATCTCGTCTAAAGGGATATCTAACAAAGTGCCTTGAGCTTTCACAGCTCCCCTCTACCTATGAAGGTCTTGAGGAATTTGTTTTAACAGAACAAATAAAGAACACATTGTCTGCAGATACCCGGAGATTTCTAGCTGAGCAGGGAGCAGAAAAACTTGAAGACATCTTACAGAAGTCTGAGCGTTATCAAAATGCGCTGGCTGAACTACCGGCCACTAAGCGGAAACCGACAGAGGAGCATTTTCGAAAACATAACCTAGAGCAATCTTCTCAGGCTTCTAACCTAAATAACCACAGAGAAACTGGACCTCAAAACCCCCCTCCTGAAAAATCCAAGTTCTACAAGAACAAGTACCCCAACCACCCCAAACAGTCTGATCAACCCGACCGCCCTTCATGGCAGCGTGGCCAGAAAGGTCAAGGTGGCAAAGGGAGAACCCCTGAGCACGGGACATGTGATCAGACCGAGCACACCGAGCCTAAACGCATCGGATGCTTATTGACAGTCTCGCAAGGCGGAATTATTGACAGTGATTCCCAACCTGTTGGGGATAGACCCTCAACGCGAGGTACTGTTACTTTGAACGGTTCTCAAACTTCTTGCTTATTTGACACGGGGCTTTCTTATGATTGCATTGTTGCCAGAAACCTGGTCAAACCCGGTCAAGAGACAGCAGAGACCGTCCAACTTTGTGGAGTTCGTAAGAGTGATGCACCTACAGCGCTTCCCATCGCATTGGTGGAGATACACTCTGACTTTGTCAGAGGCGTGATCAAAGCGGCTGTTATGGATGATCCCATCTACCCAGTCATACTTGGCGGGAGATACGTGTGTATTGGGAAACCGGAAGAGCCGATTGTGGCAGCAGTAACTACAAGAGGGCAAACCAAGAAGGAACGGGAGCCTGCGCCTAATTTGTTACCTATGGAACTTAAAGAAGCGCAATACAAGGACCCTACTTTGGCACCCTGCTTTAGGAAACTGCCCATGGCTAAGGAACCCAAACAGCACGGGGACATTTTTTCTAAGGATGGCGTACTTTATCGGAGAACGGGCAAGCCTGACCAAGGTTACAACCAGCTCCTAGTACCGAAACAGTACAGAAGCCAAATCCTAGAAATGGGGCACTCTCTTCCCTTTAGCGGACATATGGGACAGAACGCCACAAACCAACGTATAACCACTCATTATTGGTGGCCAGGAGTAAATACTGATATTATCAGATATGTCAAATCCTGTGCCCAGTGCCAACGTGTACCACCCAAGCAACGGACACCCCCAGTCCACATGGGTGAAATGCCAATAGTGGGAACACCATTCGAACGGGTTGTGATCGACATTTTAGGGCCTTTCGAAAGGACTAAAAGAAGGAACAGGTTTATCCTGACCTTAGTCGATACATGCACTTTATGGGCAGAAGCTATCCCGCTAACATGCGCAGATGCCAAGCATGTCGCAGAAGCCCTCGTGCAGATTTTCACTCGGTTGGGATTCCCTCAACAAGTGTTGACGGATAACGGATCCCCATACCGAAACCTGTTGATGGATGAGATCGTTAAGATCTTGAGGACCCAACACATCTACACAAAGCCATATACTCCGGCCGGAAATGGGCTCGTGGAACGTGCTAATGGAAACCTCAACATGATGCTAAGTAAACTGGCACAAGTGAAACCTGAAGATTGGGATCTTTGTATTCCTGGAGCTTTATTTGGCTGCAGAGAATCTCCTCATACTTCCACAGGATTTCCGCCAGCTACACTCTTATTCGGCAAACCCATTAAGGGCCCGCTTGAAGCCTTACTTCAGTCTCTGACAGACGAGAAAGCGGATGAGACAGTCGTCTCAGCAAGTAAATATGTGTCGGTTTTAAAGGAAAGGTTGAAACTAGGGTGGGACCTAGCAACGACTAACTTTAAGCGAGCTCGCACAAAGCACGCTAACCGATACAGGAAAGTCGCGAAAGAGAGAGAACTGGAAGCAGGAGAGAAAGTTTTGGTGTTACTCCCTACCGGAAACAACCTACTGAAGATCGGATGGCAAGGGCCGTTTACCGTCCTGAAAAAGATTTCTAAGGCTAACTACCAGATCTCTATTCAAGGAAAGGAGAACGTTTTCCATTTAAATCTCTTAAAGAGATACTTGGAAAGACCAGTGCCAACCTCCGACCATCTCCTGACGATCGCCAAAGCTGACGAAGATGATGATAGTGGCAGGGATATTCCACCGCTATCACAGGAAATCTTTCAAAAATGTCAGAAGCGGCGACGCTCTTTCAAGCGCGCATGGGAGACATTCCAGAGGAATGAAACTTTGGGGAGTAGACTTGAGTAGGAATTGGAGAGAGATGGAGGGGGAAGATGAGAATGAAGAAGACAGACACCCCGAAGCTACGGTTATAGGAAATTTAATTCCATAACGTAGACATGGAGTGCTTCCATATCTTAAGGGGGGACGTCCTGTCACGTGGGTTTTGATCATTAAATTTCCTACATCTTCTTCCTATTCTCTCACCCGCATCCTTTTATTTTATTATCTTTCCGTACTTGTTTTTCATGTATTTTTTCGCATCACTCGTTGCGAAAAATATATTTCTTTCCCATCATCGTTTTTCTTTCTCATACTGACTAGTTGTTGTTCGTCCATCACAAGTGATGAAGACCACTCTGTTCATCCAATTATTAGGATGTTAGGATAGTCTATGAGTACGAAGGTGACTGATGAGCCCGATGCGGGCCTGGAAGGATCTCGGACAGTGTGGGCAGGGAATGTTTGCTTCATGTGAAGGTTTTATTTCACGATCTTTTCTAGCTTGTCTCCGCTGTTCCGCTGCTGCTCTTCTGGAAGATTCGCATGCCACTGCACCTTTACGAAGAGATGTGCGCCAGGCAGTTCGGTCTTGCGCAGCAGCTTCCCATGTGTCTGGGTTTATGTCAAAGGTTTTTAATGAAGCCTTAAACGTGTCTTTGAAGCGCTTTTTCTGGCCACCATGGGAGCGTCTACCCTTCTGCATCTCACCATAAAAGAGTATCTTTAGCAGTCGATGGTCTGGCATGCGGACTACATGACCTGCCCAGCGAATCTGTGACTGCATCAGAATAGTATCGATGCTAGGGATACCAGCTCTGTCAAGAACGGCGGTATCTGGGATCTTGTCTTGCCATTTGATAGTACTGACTAGTAACCTTATTGCATCAGATGTCAGTCGCGCAGGTAAGACGTGAATGTGCGAAAAATTCGTTTCGCTGGACATAGAGCAGACTTTTTGTCTACATTGGCACCTGTCACGCGCGGGTTTTCCGGGCCGAACGCTTAAGTAGGAGCGAATATTTACACCTTATAGTCACAGTTTCAGACGGTTGTCTGAGATTTGCAACTGACACGCGCTTTTCCCGGTCAGTTTGTTAACGCAGGTGCGTAATCGCACTGATGGCTGTTACGACATGAGGGAAGCTGACGTAGGGTGTTAGAGAAGGGGAGAGACGGGCGCTGTTTCGTGGTTTCGAAACAGTGGGATTCTTTGTCCGTTTCATAGATATTAAACCTAGTTTGAAACTTTATTTTCATTCTTGTCTCAATAAATCGCAGTAGACAGGTGGTTCGCGAAGAGTACAGCTGTATAAGCGAAGTTTCTTAGTTTGTTGCGACAATTTGTCGAACTTCTAGACTTCCATAAATATAAGCGTATAATTCTTAATTGTGCGATATCCTGTAGTGCTGTGTTTGAGGTAAATATATTATTATCTAGTATTTTGTGAAGTGATTAAGTGTTAAAATCGCGCATTTCATTTTAACTAGTTTCTTTTGAACAGAGTGCTTAATTTATAGTTTGTTATATTCTCTAAATCGACGAATTACAATGGAAATACATAATAAATTATATCTTAGCTTACTAAACAATAATGTAGCTATAATGAAGTTAATTTAACTGCTAAATACTCAGTCGAGAAGATTTTATATCAAACTTATAAATGCTAGATGCGACATCAGTGAATAGTGACGGAATACGCAGATATTCCTGAATTCATGATGATTGATTTTATAACTTATTTCACCGGAAAATTTAAATGATAAGTCAAGCAGTACACTTGCGGTTTAATGATGTAAGTTATATTGAGTACATATATGTAAATTATTTGATATGTAATCTTTCTTTTATATAGTGAAACGGTGGTACCCAACTTGCCAGCGTTTAGTAAAGAGACATATTTGTGTGAAGCATAGACAGTTCCTATCTTTAACCACGTGGGTTTTTTTTTTTTTTTTGTTTCAAGTAACACTGGATCTGACAGTGCATATGCCATCAGAGAGAGACAGTAATAGCAATCCCACTAACGGTTTCTAAAGACTAGAAATATATATTGGGCTTTTGAGCCAGTTCATATTGCTCCACAAATTTAAATGTACATGCTGCCTGGCGGCGAAAATATTACAAGAAAAACATTAACATTCCGACAGAGATTGTGACTAGTATTGTGGTGACCAAATATAGTACCTGCCTGAAAGAAGACACCGATCTGACATTCATTAAATCCTAGAATCCAAAGCTAATGACATTGTGCTCTGCTAACTTTCGTGCCTGGACAATATTTTATGTGACTTAATCAGACATTCGAAAACTTAGAACACCCAAGGAATCGTTCCCTGAGACAGAGAGTTCAGTACGTCTTTTGGAACTGGGGATTTCTTGGTCGCTGACTGCATTTTTCGGGTCTGTGTGAAGGTCCTAGAATTATTATGTTCCCAGAGGCAGCGAGCAAAGTTGTGAGTATATATGTGTGAGAAAGGCCATGGCTGAATGAATGAGGGTACACAGGTCTGAGTGTTATTTTACCGGTGTATTATTGTCACACATTTGCTGTCTTAAATTTTTTAATCTGCAGAATTTGTTACAAATGCTAGAGTTTCTTTTTTTCTTAGGCTAAATCAGATTATCCAACTCTGTTCATACATTTACGAGAAAGAAAGAAACTTCTTAGACTCAACCCTATGTATCTATAACTCTTTGGGCCATCATCTGTCTCATAACGGGGCTGTGGGCTAAACCTAGAGGTAATATCATAACGGGTCTATCATCCTGGTAGAAATTCATTTGATTTTTTATGTCTATGTGTATGCTTCCTTTATGTATTTTTTGGTGTTGTGAGAAATTTTGATATGATAATTAAAATATCTCTCTTGAACAAAAAAATCAGTGCGTTGGTCAGCTCGATCCCAATTATCTTTATAATCATTGTTATAGATTTTCCAAGTCTGTGTGTTTAACTGTCGTCACGTGTATGTGCGTGCCCGTGAGTAGATAGAATTATATGTAATATATATATATGGTTTAGACTGTCGGACTCTGTAAAAGCCGTCGTAGAGGATAGGTGAGAGAGAGAAGAATTCTTTTCGCTTTCAGCGACAGCCTCTATACCACTGTCTATCATCTCACCTGTGTGGAAATTCTATTGCTTTACTAATTCACACTGGGACTCTCACTCATTTCAAGCTATTCAGAAGGGACCAAACCCAAGTCTTAATACTCCTATCGAAAATCGACGACACCGCACTTAGTATCTATGAGAAGTAAATATTTACGTGAAGTACGGGAAATGCGTAATCAAGATTATGATATTGTGTATGTGGATGAAACTTGGATCAATGCTCACCACACAAGTGAAAAGGAATGGCAGTTATTAGATGGAACGATTAAAAGATGTGTACCCAGTGGAAAAGGACAACGTCTGATAATGGCACATGCAGACAGCAGACATAATGGGCTAGTGAAAAATGCTGAACTTATTTTCACTTCCAATTATACGGACAACCGGGACTATCAAACCGAGATGAACGGTAACATATTTAGAGAGTGGATTGAAAATACTCTTCTTTCGTCTCTAGACAAACCATCCTGTCTGATAATGGACAACGCATCATACCACAACGCTGTGGCAGAAGAAGACAAAATTCCGACATCTTCGAGTACAAAAGATGCTATAAAGATTTGGCTCAGAAAAGAAGACATTCCATTTAACGAGGGGTTTCTGAAACCTGAATTACTGTTCCTTGTTAAGAAATCACAAAAGACCAAGATATTCCATATAGACAAGTTGATTCAACAGCATGGTCATATGTGTTTGAGACTGCCACCTTATCATTCACATTTAAACCCAATTGAACTCGTTTGGGCAAAAGTTAAAGGACAGGTGGCAGCTGAAAATAAAACTTTCAAACTATGCAATATGAAAGAACTAACATATGCCGCCCTCTCGCAGGTAGACAAAGATTATAGTGTAAATGTGAAGACCATGTCTTAAAAGAGGAAAATGACTATTGGAAAAAAAGATGGACTGTCGTTTGTTTAGCCGAGAATAGTCATCAATATGTTAGACTCGTCTGACTCAGAATAAGTGTGTAAATACCTTATATGTTTTATATGTTTTCTCCTCCATCTATGTGTATATGTAAACCAATTCATGTCCTTTTTATCTCCGCGATTTCACTACTATTTTTAACATACACAGTACTTTCACCTCTTCATGCACCCATTCACGTTTTGGTATAAAAAGTAACATTTACAACGAATAGGCGTTATTATTCTCTCAAATATTTCGAAGAAATAAAAAAGGACCTCACGTAGTAATCAGTTAACAAACCCCTCTAACATTCGAATTGTATAGACGCCTTTGCCGAAAATATGCAACTTCCTTCATTTACGGTAAATTATTTTCTTCCAGGACAAAATAATGACTTCGTTAAAAAAGATCAAAGAAATTAGTCGTTGCAGGAAAAGAACACTACCTGCAACATTGAATTTTATAAAAACTTTGGGACATTAAAAATATAAGACCACATGTAAAAAATCATGTTTATCAGTGCAAGGAATATGGAGATATTTGAAGTCAATCGTCGACCGATCTTTTTGAAACGCACTATAGGAAGTTTGCGTAAAATATTAGCGCACTGGTGAGTTTTGTTGTTAATATGGGGGATAAAAAAATGAGCGTTTGTGTTTTTGACCTAAGGGACGCAATCGTTTATGTTATGCCCCTTAAAATAGGTTCTGGATTTAGTGTATAAAAAGTTGCATGTGGTAAAATGATAGTTTTGGAAATTTGTATACACAGTATGATTACTTAAAGGTGAATAAGAATATATAGATCAGACTTATTCTCATTGCGTACCAAAATTTCGGCACCAACAGATTTTCTCCGTTATTACCGAAATCCGTACATAGGAGATCCGTTTATAAAAGGATTTACCGTATTATAATTAATTTAAGTTGGGGCTTGCACTCTTCTTCTTCTTCTTTGTTCGCTTCTCGGCCTTTTGGCTAAGATCAAAGTGTGGCCGGGATCACACACCTTAACACACCAGACCTAATAAAGTCATTAGACCTCCTTTTGAACCCCAGAAGGGGAAAAAAAATTATCTTCTTTGATCTTAGCCGCCAACCGTCAAAGCAGTCAGTGGCCATCACGCCTAGTGGCGTCTTGTAGGGCAACAACAAATTGATTCCACTTTGCTCGGTCGGCGGCCATCCTTCGTAGAGGGCCCCAACTCTGGTTCATTCTTTGCATCTCAGCCTCCACAGTCCTCCGCCAGGTTGTTTTTGGTCGGCCTCTCTTTCGTTTTCCTTCAGGGGTCCAAAGCATAGCTGTTTTTGTGATGGCATCGGGGTCTCTTCTGAGGACATGGAGGCTTGCATTGCTTGTCCCGAAATGCAAACATTTTATTTGCAGCAATTTGAAATATCTCATAAACTAATTGTGGCTGTTTGTATGTTTATGTTTAAGGATTTGCATTGAAAACTTTGTAACGTTTAACGTGTCTGTCTTGTGTAGATAAGTTTACGATGACGGAAATACTATATTATCTTTGCTCAATAAATTAAAAGTGAAAAAAATAATAGTGTAGTCTGTCATTACTCAAGATCACAACTAAAGTCTGTCTTTACTCAGGATCACCCCTAAAGTCTGTCATTACTCATGATCACAAATAAAGTCTGTCATTCCTCATTATCACAACTAAAGTCTGTCATTACTCACGATCACAACTAAAGTCTGCATTACTAACGAAAACAGCTAAAGTCTGTCATTACTTATGATCACAACTAAAGCCTGTCATTACTCACAATCACCCCTAAAGTCTGTCTTTACTCACGATCACCCCTATAGTCTGTAATTACTCACGATCGCCCCTAAGATCTGTCTTTACTCACGATCACCCCTAAAAGATGTCATTACTCACGATCACCCCTAAAGTCTGCAATTACTCACGATCACCACTAAAGTCTGTCATTACTCACGAGCACAAGTAAAGTCTATCACTACATCTGATCATATAAAAGCGACAACTTACGATCACCACTAAAGTCTGTCATTACTAAAGATTACAACTAAAGTCTGCCATTACTCACGATAGCAACTAAAGTCTTTCATTACTCACGATCACAACTAAAGTATGTCATTACTCACGATCGCAACTAAAGTCTGTCATTACTCACGATAACAACTAAAGTCTGTCATTATTCACAATCACAACTAACGTCTGTCATTACTCACGATAACAACTAAAGTCTGTCATTACTCCCGATAACAACTAAAGTCTGCCATTATTCACGATCAGAACTAAAGTCTGTCATTACCCACGATAACAACTAGAGTCTGTCATTACTCACGATCACAACTAAAGTCTGTCATTACTCACGATAACAACTAAAGTCTGTCACCAAATATAATCACACTAAAGCCACAACTTACGATCGCCACTAAAGCTGAGAGGTCTCGCTATGGCGTTGAGCCGATCCAAACTTAAGGCAACCAGGGCGTAAGTCGAGGCATAAGTGACCACACTTTGACCATACCGCACAATTTTACATCCAGCTATCCCAGCATACCAGTCTACGGTGTTCTTCCAGACAATATCCGTCAGCACGTTCACTAGCCCAGCTGACAAATCTGAAAGCAAAAACGAGAAGTACCGAGTTTATTTTCAACGAACAACATGTCAGATGCTCAAAGAACAAGAAATGTGCTTGAGCCACGAGAGAAAAAAAAAAGACAAAACACGAAACACGCAAGAGATAACACACAAAGGACAAGAACTATGATAAATTATAGAATGAATATTATATGTTGGGCCAGAACAAAGTTTATCAACGTCAATAACATTTGGAAATGTTCCCAATAAAGTACACATTCCAAACTAAGAATAAATGAAAGTTATGTAGCTTCTGTTCTGAACGATGCAGAATACTGGCTAGCAACAGAGAATTGTCAGCTTTCCGCAAAGAGCAGAAAAGAAGATATGTACACAATTATAAAAGGCTGACGCTAGAGTTGGGTCGATCATTTCCTCATATTAGACCCATACACTATTATCAGAATTGCCAAGCCATGGGCCCCAAAACTAAGGCGACATAGAGACCGTCCAAAAATAACGTGGCTGAGAAGTGTAGAGGCTTTGGTAGAAAAAAAAACACGAACCAGAGTTAAGGCACTGCACGAAGGATGGTCATGAACCAAGTGGAGAGGGCATTAAGAAATATAACTTGTTGTGTCAAGACAGTTTAAACCAGTCAAAATGAATAAATACATAGGAAATGTTTGGTGTCAAAATTCTAAATGATTACAAAGATACTACATCGTATCCTCGCGTACTTTTGCGAGATTATCGATTATTATTTTACAATTCGCAACTGCTGGAAGGGAAATACAAGAAAAGTACATTGTATATTGCATATGAACACTCGCACATACTCTCGCTTCCATGTGTGTACTTAAACAAGTTAAAAAATAAAAAGAATAATTTAATAAATAAATACATAAGAAATTAATAATTAATAATTTATATAGATTTAAAGAGTAACAGTGGAATAAAACAAAGTTAATTAAATTTTAAAGAAGAATAAAAATAATATTGGTTTATAGTAAACAAATTCCTATTTAGTACATTGTATATTACATATAAAACATTTATAATGCATAGCTAGGTGGGGTTGTCGCACGGAAGGTCCAGGGTTCGAATCCTGGGTAAGCCACTCATGTCTGTTGTTTTTCTGTTGTCTAGTGTTCTACTTCTTTATTTCTTACGAGTGCCTAAAAACATACCTTTATGTTTGTCTCATATTAATTTACATATAAAACACTTTCACTTACTCACACTTCCACATATACACTTAAGCCACTGTTTAGACACAGCGAAATGAGTCAAAGCATTTAAGAAGAGACATGAAAAAGAGAAAAATACATGGAATCTGCACCTATATACTTATACATACATACACGCACATACCTACATTCGTTCCGTTTTTTTATTATTTAGTTTGTATTTCTTTTTCAATTTACAAAACCAGTACACTGTATAACACATATAAACACTCACGCGTACTCACACTCATTGGCACACTTAACAGAAAAAAAAACCGTATGAACTCGTTCACACACACATTTATACTTGCACCCATACTTTTTTTTTTATTTACTTATGTACCAATCAGTTCTGGGTTTGAATTTGTTTCCCTCCATCCTTACCCCCTCCCTCCCCCCTCCCAATCCCTTCAAACTGTAATATATTGTGTTTTTTTGTAGGTATAATTGTGAGAATAAATGGGCGTTGTACTGTTTCCCTTCAAACACTGCGAAGTTCCTACATATCCAGACTAAATATTTAAATTCCACTAGCATGGTCAAAAGTTTCAGTGTTTTGTACACTTAGGTAGGGAATTCAGCATGATAGCTCTATAAATGTC
Organism: Oreohelix idahoensis; assembly: GCA_024509875.1. NCBI lineage: Eukaryota > Metazoa > Mollusca > Gastropoda > Stylommatophora > Oreohelicidae > Oreohelix > Oreohelix idahoensis. The sequence continues at coordinate 706,276 of JAMPIV010018895.1, read as the reverse complement.
AAAAGTTTCAGTTCTACTTGTTTTGTACACTTAGGTAGAGAATTCAGCATGATAGCTCTATACATGTCAATAGTTTCAGTTCTACTTGTTTTGTACACTTAGATATAGAGAGCAGCATGATAGCTCTATACATGTCAATAGTTTCAGTTCTACTTGTTTTGTACACTTAGGTAGGGAATTCAGCATGATAGCTCTATACATGTCAATAGTGCGTGGAATGTAAACCACTAATTCATTTTTCAAAATTTCTATTGTAAAAGTAATTGAACTACAGTAAAAAAAAACAAATGATCTTATGTCTCCTATGTATTGGTGTTACATAATTTGCATTTTGGGATGTTTTTCCATTGTGCAACAAGTTTTTGCCTAATGGGTGTCATGCTATATAGTAACCTCAAGGTGACTTCCTTTGCGGGTGGAGCAACTGGTAACTCGTGTAGGTTTCTAAAAATAGGTTGGTAATCAGTTATGAAATAATTGTACGCACGTTTTATCCTTGTCACTAATGATGGTTCTTGTACACTAATGAGACTTCTGTAAATGTGGAACGTGGGTTTTGTTGTAATAAAAGCGTGTTTCCTTGTATGCTTTGTATGCATTGTTTGTAGAACCGTGGTAAATGCCAAAATAATGAGGTTGATTATTGTTGTAACGACACAAGTTAGATCATCTTAAACCAATATAATAATGAGCCAGGGGGTATTGTTCAGGATTTTTAACGATTTCTCCTATGTACTTGATTCTTAAAGCATTTATTTTTGTTGCTATATCTTGTAAAGATACTCCCCCTCTATCTTTGGGTTGTATTAACGTTTTATGTTTTATACAATGTAAAGTACTGCGAAATAAGAATGTTCTTGTGAGTGTGTTTATTCGTGTAATAGTTTCTTGAGGAATGGTTTGGACATTTGCTATGTAAATCAATTTAGGTAAAATAAAAGTGTTCATTAAAACCGATCTCCCAAAAATTGTAGTTTGTATTTATATTTTTCCAGTCTGTTTTTTATTTTCTCTAACAAGTTTTTCCAAACCTCTGTGTTTCTTTGTGTTGGTGTGGCAGTGTATGTGATACCGTAAATTTTTATTTTATTAACTTGGAGCAACTGAAAAGGAAAGTCTGATCTGTTTCTTCATTTACCTTTTCCCATTAACTTTGATTTCTGAATGTTTAATTTTGTTTCGCTGGCTCGTCCAAACTCATTAAAGGTGTTTCAAATATTTTGAATGGATGAAATTTTGGTTGGGAAAAATACTGTGTCGTCAGCGTAGGCGGCTAATTTTCTTTGACCTTGTCCTGGAATGAAAACCCCCGTGATGTTTGTGTCTTGCTAATTGTCTCTAACACGGGTTCTATTGAAAGTACATAAAACAAGGGTGTTTTATCTCGGTGTAGTGTGTTTACTGCCTCTCGCAAATTTCCGAGCGTTAGAGCTTGGTCTAAATTTGTATTGTCTTGTTCTGTGAGAGGCTTTGTGTAGTGTAGAAAAATGTTTTGTGCGTCTGTTCTTGTTCCTTCTTTTGTGTATAACTGTTTATAAAATTCCAAGATCGTCTGACATATGTTTGTGCTGTTCGTTTGCAATTGTCCATTTGTATCTAGTATATGGCGGATCTGTTTATTTTGTTGAATGTGTCGTGGAATATTCTAATCCACATATATAAATTATCAAGTAAATATAAAGCCTAATAAATACATATAATAAATAAAGGAAGAAGAATGGTAAAGAACAGTGCTGTCACAATGACAGTACTCGAAATCCCCCTTGTTTTCTGCTTCGTCTGCAAATTGTAACGCTTTCACGTTGATAGTAAAAGCTTACTATATTATTACCCGCTTTCTTCAATGAAACGTGTGCTGTATTTCTTGGAAAAACATTGAGATACCAAGCTGAACAATGACCTAATTTTAATATTTCATTCATTCCATTTTATACACGGCGGAACGAACGAACAGATGGACTAAAGGATAAAGAGAGAGGGAGGGCTGAAAATCAGGAACGCAGGCAACACGCGTCGCGCGATACACAAATGCTGCCATCACGCGTGTAAGACTACATGCACTAATTTTTTTTCAGACGGACAGTGATAAAATACACTACCCTTCCCAGACAGCACATCTTCGAAACAGGAGGTAGAAAATACATATTTTGAACGCAGCCACGTAGCTCTTTTAAATTTGGATATTTGGGTTCCTTAGGGCTTGCTGACAAAGAATATGTAAAACGTTACGCAAATAGTCCAGGAATTAATAAATTATAACCAAAATAAAATAGTGGGGATGCCTGACAACACAAAATCATTTCTGCTCATAAAATTTTTTATAACGTGTTTGAAAAAAACCTTACGTTACATAAATAGCCTACCATGTAAACTCCAAATTGATTGGAGCGCAACAAATGAAAAACTAACCACGATTGGTCGGGCTATAAATACTATCTTGGTTGTTAGGGAGACGTAGAAAGGTAACATTTTTTCAAACACTTGTCGAAACGTGGCCTCATTGGCTAGACTCGCTGATATACTCACTTAGGAGCGTTAGTTCGAGACCACTAGTGCAAATAAGCTTGATAAAGCGACAGTGCGTTGAAGCCAGCTCACATTTTTGCTAAAATAAAAGCCTGGAACATAAGCAGATGGGAATTTGTGCCAGTAATTGTGCCAGAATTCATTGCTAATCAACGTATCTGTGTTTATTTCCATGAAATTGTGGTAAGCTTGAACCATTCAGTATCTTTTAATGAAAATTGAATGTAAATTGTTAATTTATGCCTGTATATATATGTGTAGTTCAGTGGCAAACAGGAGATAAAGCCTATAATGCTCCAGCCTGAACAGAGGGTGTCGGAGGGAAGTAAAACGGCATGGAATGGCCAAATAGTACACTGACACCTGGATGATTGACTAGAAAGAAATAATGCTGGAAGTGCAGAGGCGTGGTAACCATTAAGGAGGTAAATACTGGTATAAAGTATTTCAGATGAAGCTGACAGTTGGCCTAACGCTCTGAACTCAATGTTTGTGATGTGTTGTGATCAGTGTAAAAGGAGAGTATAAGTTAGTTATGAAGTAGAAGGTACATCCTTCTTGATTTCAGGGACCGTGGTCTTGATGGTACTGAGCAGCACCTGGTCAGAGCTTTGCTGAATCCAGAGTCGGACAGCATACTCCTTGGTCTTTTTAGCTATCAGTGAGGTGTCTCCAGAGCCCAGGGGAGAATTCGAGCAGAGGAGTCCCTTCCTGCCGCCATCACGCAAGATAAGCTGATTTGGCCAGCTGAGCTCAACATTATATCCCCTCATCTTGAAATGACTTTGTAAAAATAACATTCAGAGGGGAATTTAATTGTCTTAATATCAGGAACTGAGAACATCTCCAATACTAGTCCCAAAAGAAAAACTATTGAAGTCATGATGACAAATACCAACAGAGCTTGAACAAAACAAAACCAGTATTACCTCATATTACCACTACACAACTGACACACATAGGATATTTTTAATAATATATGTCACTACATTATTCATATTGATAAAGTCTGTACATATACTTGTAATTAAAATTGATTGTGATTCCTGGTTCCTTTGTAATTGAATCAGGACACATATTCATTCATAACAGAAATGAATACATATTGTTATTTGAAAAGTTATCAGTGACTCCTTAAGATATTCTCATAGAGTGTTATATGTATGTGAGTGTCACAGTGTTGTCAAGAGTAGTGGATTAAATTAAATTGTTTATATGTCTGTTGTTGTGACTTACACTTCATCATACCCATACCCTAGACACATAACGTAGTCATCACACTATTCCAGAATAATTCTGACTGAGATATATAGATATGTGGTAGCAAGTAAGGTTATCTATAATACACTACTCTTAATAGATATAGATACTTCACAGCTGATCTCAGTCAGTACACTAAGTCCCCTATAAATATTTATAACATCCCACTTCACCACATATATTGGGGTCTCGCTCTTGGGATTTTGAATCTTTACCTATTAAAAATATTGGGGGTAATTCACTTCAGGGAATATAAGAATTAAAAGGTATCCTTGGGTGGAATTAAATAAGGTTGAGCTCACGGTGCCTGTGTTGTCCATTAGATATATTTAGAGATTAAATTGTTGGTTAGACATTGTAGAAATTTACCTGATAGACAATGGCGGACCTGGCCAAGTTTCGATCTGCTGCTGTACAGACTGCAAAAGAGTTAGGATTAGATGGGCAAGTTATGGTTGCCTATGTCACTACGGAATGTGACAAATTTATTGAACGCGAAGAAAGAAGATTAGAAAAAGAGGCCGAAAGAAAGTTAGAGGCTGAGACTAAGAGGTTGCAAGCTGAGGCTGAGACTAAGAGGTTGCAAGCTGAGGCTGAGACTAAGAGGTTGCAGATTGAGGCGGACAAAGAGGCTAAAGCATTGGAAGCCGAGGAAAGAAGACAGGCTGCAGAAAGGGAAGAGAAGAAATTAGCTGCAGAAAGGGAAGAGAAGAAATTAGCTGCAGAAAGGGAAGAGAAGAAAAGGAGGAGAAGAGATTTAGCAAAAGGGAAATGAAAAATTATGAGTTTACGACATGAAGTTACGACTAGGGAGTTTGAGTTTCAGGCCATGCTCCTGAAAATGGTGCCAGTCCCTTTGCCTCTGATGCCACTGCTAGCCAAGGAGCCTCAACCTCAGCTATGAATTTTCATTTAGATCATTTTGTTGAGAAAGACGATGATATTGAGAGCTACCTAAATAGGTATGAGCTATTAGCTACCACGTATGGGTTAGAGAGAGAAAGGTGGAGCTTAAAGTTATCTCAGGGACTTCGTGGGGCAGCTTATGAAGTTTTTGCAAAAATGAGCAGAGGTGATCAGGAAAATTATGACATGCTAAAGCAGGCTCTTTTGTTAAGATATGAAAAGAATGCTGAATTTTATAGGAAAAAATTTAGGAATGCTAAACTACTGTCAGGTGAAACCTATCACCAGTTCTCTGCACGAATAGAGACATACTTGGAGAAATGGACTTCTCTGGGGAAAACCCAAGATCTTAAGGAAATGGTCCTTATAGAGCAATTAAGAGAGTCCATGGCTCCAGACCTGAGAAAGTTTCTCATGGAACAAGGTGCAGAGAGGCTGGATGAGTTGCTAAATGTTGCTGAAAGGTATCAAGCAGCTCAAGCAGAGGTAACAGGTAATAAAAAGAAACAAGTGGATAACTTTAGGGCACCACAGAACTTTAATAAATTTGATCCTAAGGATCAAAATAAAGGTAAGCACCAATTTGATAGGCCACGGTATGAAAATAAAAATAAATTCCCACAATTCGATGAAAGGAAATATGATGAAAGAAAATCTTTCAACCAAGGAAAAAGGTGGTGTAAAAATTGTCAGATGGACAATCATGACACTGACCGTTGCAGAAGGAAACCTGTGTATATGGCAACCCTTCAGGTCAGGTCGACCTCAAGACAGGAGGAGGATATTATGTTAGATACCACTCCAGAAGAGATGAGGAAGGCACAGGCTGGGGATAAAACACTCAAGCCTTGTTTCAGAAAATTGTCAACTTGTCATACAACTCCAGGCAAGGGAGATTTTTACATGAAAAACAAGTTGATGTATAGGAAGACTGGAGCTAGATCCAAAGGTCACGGACAGCTGGTTCTTCCAAAAAGATATAGGGCAGACTTAATAAGGAGCCTACATGTGAAACCAGATGGGGACCATGAGAAGATAGGTACCATCATTCAAAAGGTGGCTCACAATTATTATTGGCCCAAAGCAAGATGGGACATTGAGAATTTTGTAGAAAGGTGTAGCATAGCACATGAGGGAACACCCACAAGTGGGAACATGGATCAGGACCTGGACACGCCACGGGGCAAAATTAGGCCTGATAATAAAAAGAGATATAAATTTGATAAAGTGGACCAAATGGAATGGGAAGCCCCTTTTCACGGACAAGCTTCACTTAACTGTTTTACAATGGCCACTATGCGGAGAGTGCAAAAAGATGTCTTACCCCAGGATAAGCCGAAAATCCCTCAATCGGACTTAAACAAACTGGAGGAAGAGGATGTAGGGAGGAAATCTCTCATCAAGAATTTTAAGAGGGGAGACAGCCCCAAAAGAAAAATTGGTAGCGGTCGTTTTGTGAATGATAATTCTGGGAGGAAAAATCATCACTATAAAGCTTCGAGTGGAAGAGACCATACCGGTGCATGGACAAATAGGTCCACACAATTAAAGGTCCATATGTAGCTTTGTTAAGAACGTGGACTGATGAAAAGGCAGAGGAAAACATTACATCTTCATACCAATATGTGAATGAGCTGACCACTCGGTTAAAAACTGGCTGGAAACTTGCCAATGAAAATTTGAAACAAGCCAGGAAGAAACATGCTGCCTATTATAACAGGAAGGCGAAAGACAGAAATTTGGCTGTGGGAGAGAAAGTACTGCTTCTTTTGCCTGGGAGTCAGAATAAGTTACAAATTGGATGGCAGGGTCCATATACAGTTCTAGAGAAGGTGTCTAGAACAAATTATAAGATAGATAAGAAGGGGAAAGAAAAAATCTATCATGTGAATCTCCTGAAGAAATATTTGGAAAGAGAACATCAGGAAGAGACACACTTGTTGACCTTGTCCATCGCCATGGAGATGAAAAAGGAACCACTTTCATCATTTGAATATCCATTACACCCCTGTGAGACAGCAGCACAGGTGAAAATCAGTACACATTTAACGAAAACTCAGAAAGAGAGAGTGCAACAGGTTCTAAATAATCATGCAGAGGTGTTAACAGACCGACCAGGGCATACAAACCTATTGGAATATGATATGAAACTAATAGACTCCACACCTGTCTGTATGAAACCATATTCGATTCCGTTTGCTAAGGAGAAAGCTTTGAAGGAAGAGATAGACTATCTATTGAAGGAAGGAATTATTTCACACAGTGAGTCTTCGTATAGTTCCGGTGTTGTACTCTTAAGGAAGCCCTCTGGAGAACATAGACTCTGTATAGATTACAGGAGACTGAATGCTATTACAGAAGGACAGGTGGATCCATGCCGGATACAAATCAGCTGTTTGCCAGACTAAATAAAGCTAAATATTTCTCAAAAGTGGATCTGAGTAAAGGATACTATCAGATTCCAGTAAAGCCTGAGGTTAGACCATACCTAGCTTTTAGTACCTCAGAAGGACACTATGAGTTTAATAGATTGCCATTTGGATTGAAGAATGCGCCTAGTGTCTTCTCTAGAATGATGAGAAAATTATTGGATCCTCTGAATAATCCCTGTATAACAAATTTTATGGATGATATCCTTATAGCAACAGAAACATTTGAGGAACACATTGACTCTCTGAACATGCTGTTTGATCGACTTAGGGAGGCAAATTTAACAGCCCGACCAACCAAATGTTGCGTTGGATGTAAAGAATTGGAATTTTTGGGACACACAGTTTATCAGGGAAACATGACCCCTGACCCAAAGAATTTAGAGAAACTACAGAAAGCCCCGAGACCACAAACCAAGAAGGACGTGAGATCCTTTGTCTCATTATGTGGTTTCTACCAGAAGTATATCAAAAACTTTAATTCCATATGTGCACCGTTAACTGAATTGACACGTAAAGGACATCCAGATCGCATTACATGGACACCACAATGTGAAATGACTTACCAAGAATTGAAGGAAAAGCTCACAAGTAAACCCATTTTGAAATTACCTGACTTAAGTCAAGAATTCATTGTAAGGACGGATGCAAGTAATATTGGGTTAGGTGCAACTCTACTACAGAAATCAGATGCATTGGATGGGGAATTAAGCCCAGTGGCATATGCTAGCAGAAAGTTGAATAAAGCTGAAATCAACTACTCAACTAGCGAAAAAGAATGTCTTGCAGTAATATGGGCGATAAAGAAATTCAATATTTATCTATATGGGAAGGCATTTAAGTTGCAAACAGACCACAAACCTTTATCGTTTCTAGCACAGGCTAGGCATGAGAACTCCAGGTTACTCCGATGGTCTTTACTTTTGGCTCCATATAATTTTAGCATTGAGTATATATCTGGAAAAACCAATTTGGGAGCGGATTTTTTAAGCCGCCATCCGTGTGATGAGAATCACCGTAAACCCCAGAAATAATAATAAATTTCTCTATGTGAATATAGAATAAAGGACTGACATATAATGTCTGTTTTAAGAGGGGAGGTGTCGTGGAATATTCTAATCCACATATATAAATTATCAAGTAAATATAAAGCCTAATAAATACATATAATAAATAAAGGAAGAAGAATGGTAAAGAACAGTGCTGTCACAATGACAGTACTCGAAATCCCCCTTGTTTTCTGCTTCGTCTGCAAATTGTAACGCTTTCACGTTGATAGTAAAAGCTTACTATATTATTACCCGCTTTCTTCAATGAAACGTGTGCTGTATTTCTTGGAAAAAACATTGAGATACCAAGCTGAACAATGACCTAATTTTAATATTTCATTCATTCCATTTTATACACGGCGAAACGAACGAACAGATGGACTAAAGGATAAAGAGAGAGGGAGGGCTGAAAATCAGGAACGCAGGCAACACGCGTCGCGCGATACACAAATGCTGCCATCACGCGTGTAAGACTACATGCACTAATTTTTTTTCAGACGGACAGTGATAAAATACACTACCCTTCCCAGACAGCACATCTTCGAAACAGGAGGTAGAAAATACATATTTTGAACGCAGCCACGTAGCTCTTTTAAATTTGGATATTTGGGTTCCTTAGGGCTTGCTGACAAAGAATATGTAAAACGTTACGCAAATAGTCCAGGAATTAATAAATTATAACCAAAATAAAATAGTGGGGATGCCTGACAACACAAAATCATTTCTGCTCATAAAATTTTTTATAACGTGTTTGAAAAAAAACCTTACGTTACATAAATAGCCTACCATGTAAACTCCAAATTGATTGGAGCGCAACAAATGAAAAACTAACCACGATTGGTCGGGCTATAAATACTATCTTGGTTGTTAGGGAGACGTAGAAAGGTAACATTTTTTCAAACACTTGTCGAAACGTGGCCTCATTGGCTAGACTCGCTGATATACTCACTTAGGAGCGTTAGTTCGAGACCACTAGTGCAAATAAGCTTGATAAAGCGACAGTGCGTTGAAGCCAGCTCACATTTTTGCTAAAATAAAAGCCTGGAACATAAGCAGATGGGAATTTGTGCCAGTAATTGTGCCAGAATTCATTGCTAATCAACGTATCTGTGTTTATTTCCATGAAATTGTGGTAAGCTTGAACCATTCAGTATCTTTTAATGAAAATTGAATGTAAATTGTTGAATACTCAAAAGTTTTCAGTGATGTGTTGTGATCAGTGTAAAAGGAGAGTATAAGTTAGTTATGAAGTAGAAGGTACATCCTTCTTGATTTCAGGGACCGTGGTCTTGATGGTACTGAGCAGCACCTGGTCAGAGCTTTGCTGAATCCAGAGTCGGACAGCATACTCCTTGGTCTTTTTAGCTATCAGTGAGGTGTCTCCAGAGCCCAGGGGAGAATTCGAGCAGAGGAGTCCCTTCCTGCCGCCATCACGCAAGATAAGCTGATTTGGCCAGCTGAGCTCAACATTATATCCCCTCATCTTGAAATGACTTTGTAAAAATAACATTCAGAGGGGAATTTAATTGTCTTAATATCAGGAACTGAGAACATCTCCAATACTAGTCCCAAAAGACAAACTATTGAAGTCATGATGACAAATACCAACAGAGCTTGAACAAAACAAAACCAGTATTACCTCATATTACCACTACACAACTGACACACATAGGATATTTTTAATAATATATGTCACTACATTATTCATATTGATAAAGTCTGTACATATACTTGTAATTAAAATTGATTGTGATTCCTGGTTCCTTTGTAATTGAATCAGGACACATATTCATTCATAACAGAAATGAATACATATTGTTATTTGAAAAGTTATCAGTGACTCCTTAAGATATTCTCATAGAGTGTTATATGTATGTGAGTGTCACAGTGTTGTCAAGAGTAGTGGATTAAATTAAATTGTTTATATGTCTGTTGTTGTGACTTACACTTCATCATACCCATACCCTAGACACATAACGTAGTCATCACACTATTCCAGAATAATTCTGACTGAGATATATAGATATGTGGTAGCAAGTAAGGTTATCTATAATACACTACTCTTAATAGATATAGATACCTTCACAGCTGATCTCAGTCAGTACACTAAGTCCCCTATAAATATTTATAACATCCCACTTCACCACATAATGTTATGTTCTATTGCCAGGTACTGTTTGTTTTGAGTCTCTTGTGTTGTATATAACTTCGTTCTCAGCATTGCACCTTTTTATGTGTGATGTTTATGTTGTTCTAACTGGTCTTGCAACGTCTGGATAACCGGGTTTGTTTTGTCTATTTGTTTTGCCAGTTTGATTGCTTGTTCTAATATCTTTTCTTGTGTTTTTGATGTCTTGTGAATGTAGGTGGCTAGGGCCTGTGTCCTCTCTTGTATGGTGTTTTTTAATGTCCCAATATCCTGCAATATTTTGTTCAGGGGGTCTGTTCTGTGTATCCTTATATAAGCTGCGTTATTTCTTTTGTGAAGAAATCATGTTTAAGTAAACTGTTATTAAACTTCCAAGGTGGGGATCTTTTAGATGTTGTAATGGGCGTCCCTATACCTAACACTGTATAAACCGTTGTATGGTCTGTGAAGTCAAGTGTGCTGTTACTATGTTGTGCTTCCTGTACCCTGTAAATGTCTGATGTATATATCCTATCTATCCTAGATGCTTGTCGTAAACCAGGGTGTGTCTTATCTATGCAAGTGTACGATCTATTATTTGGTTCAACACTTCTAAATGGATCATTCAGACCATGCTCTTCTAAAATAGTGTGTAATATCGTCAACGGAGACGTCTGATCCTTAGTTACATGTTGGTTCTGTGTTTGTAAGGATCGACCGGCAAGATCTAGGTCAGACATGATACAGTTAAAATCCCCTCCTAAAATTAAGTTCTCTCCTTTATGGTGTAGTGACAAAACGTCAGAGTTCTCGATAAAAAAGTTGGCTGGTTTGTTCTTTGACTTGGAGCGTACATATTGACTAATGTGTATGTGTCTTGTTCGCTTTGTTTATTGTGTATTTAGACAGAAACTAATCTGCCATTGGTGTCCATGTTATGGTGTGTTATTTCCCAGTCTTCTGATGTTTGTAAGATCGCAACACCTTTTGTGATGTCCCTATACTAAACCACCTGTGTCGTAATCCTAATTTTGTTATGAATTGTTTTGCCCGGAAGTCTGAAACAACTCTAGTTTCTGGCAAAAACACAAAATCAGGTTGGTATTTATTAATTAGCTTTACCAGATAGTTTAGTTTATTTGTTAATTCATTTATATTTAGTGACAATAAGGTTAAACTAAAGGGTATTGGGAGGGGGGGGGGGGGGGGAGGGGGGGGGGGTCCAAAAAAATGTGCAGTAGAACTTTGTACAAGTAACATCTATAACCGGTTGTTGTTGTTTTGAACATGTGCATTGTTTATAAAAGGGTGGAAGAGCGCCAAAAAATGAAGACATCGTCTCCTTTTTTTTTTTTTTTTTCTCCTCGCTTGAGGTCGCATATTTTTTCCTCGCATGAGGTCGCATTAGTACCCGCCCAAACCCGGCCCTGGTCAAGACCACATGTCCCAACACAAGAAGACCCAATGACAAACTGTGTCACTGTAGTGATCTTCTGTGTTCTCACACAAGAGACCTAATGACACATGAATGTCACTGTACCGGTCCCTGTGTCTAGACACATGATCCTAGCCAAAGGCCGGATATTGGGCCGTGGGGTCTTCACAGCATTATTCATGCCTTCTTTTTTTTTTCTTTTTTTTTTTCCTCGCTCGAGGTCGCATATTTTTTCCTCGCATGAGGTCGCATTGTCCCCGCCCAAACCCGGCTCTGGTCAAGACCACATGTCCCAACACAAGAAGACCCAATGACAAACTGTGTCACTGTAGTGATCCTCTGTGTTCTCACACAAGGGACTTAATGGGGGGCATATACACCCAGAAAAAGACAAAAAAGGTTATTTTTGATTTTCATATAATAATTGTGTTTTAAATATTTATAAGCCTTTTTACTTTGATATTCTTTTTGAATTATGTGTTTATCTGTAATAGTTTATGAGTTATCAATGTTCAAAGAGAATCAGATAAGTGTTTTAACATTTTAAAAACTAAACTTTAACGAAAACAGGGCTTGCGATTCACAGTTCCGGTGATATTTTCTACAATTTTAAAGCTATAGCCTTCAAATTTTGCACACTTATAGCCCATGTTATCCTTTATGGCATGAACCTCCACTTTTTTCTTACATGGTATAGAAACAGAGATATTGCTATACAAAGTTCTAAATTTGTGCTATTTAAAAGGGTCATATTGCAAGAGCCATATCTACAAAACTCATTGAGGTAGACATTTTTGGGTGGTTCACGCCATAGCTAGGGATGTTATGCACATCATCTGCTGGTTTGGCATTCTTTGCACCTTTTATGTGAGTGAAATTCATTCCCAGGTGCACTGGGGGTTTTCCTTTCTTTTTTTTTTCATCACTTCATGTTAATTAATTATTTTCACATAAAACATTAAAATTTATAAAGTAAACTTTGTTCATCATAAAATATAATATATCTTGTAACATGTGGCCAAATTTTATGTCAACAAGTTTGTTAGTTATTTTCCTGTTAATTTTTTAAAAAGATAACCCATTTCTGGGTGGGTGTTCCCCCTTAATGACACATGAATGTCACTGTACCGGTCCCTGTGTGTAGACACATGATCCCAGCCAAAGGCCAGATATTAGGCCGTGGGGTTTTTACAGCATTATTCATGCCTTCTTTTTTTTTTCTTTTTTTTAAATATTCCTCGCATGAGGTTGCATATTTTTTCCTCGCATGAGGTTGCATTGGCCCCTGCCCATACCCGGCTCTGGTCAAGACCACATGTCCCAACACAAGAAGACCCAATGACACCATGTGTCATTGCAGTGGTCTTCCGTGTTTTCACACAAAGGACCTCATGACATAAATGTCACTACTTTCCCTGTGTGTAGACACATGATCCTAGCCAAAAGCCAGATATTAGGCCGTGGGGGGGTTTTACAGCATTATTCATGCCTTCTTTTTTTTTTTTTCCTCGCATGAGGTCGCATTAGTACCCGCCCAAACCCGGCCCTGGTCAAGACCACATGTCCCAACACAAGAAGACCCAATGACAAACTGTGTCACTGTAGTGATCTTCTGTGTTCTCACACAAGAGACCTAATGACACATGAATGTCACTGTACCGGTCCCTGTGTCTAGACACATGATCCTAGCCAAAGGCCGGATATTGGGCCGTGTGGTCTTCACAGCATTATTCATGCCTTCTTTTTTTTTTTCCTCGCTTGAGGTCGCATATTTTTTCCTCGCATGAGGTCGCATTGTCCCCGCCCAAACCCGGCTCTGGTCAAGACCACATGTCCCAACACAAGAAGACCCAATGACAAACTGTGTCACTGTAGTGATCCTCTGTGTTCTCACACAAGGGACTTAATGACACATGAATGTCACTGTACCGGTCCCTGTGTGTAGACACATGATCCCAGCCAAAGGCCAGATATTAGGCCGTGGGGTTTTTACAGCATTATTCATGCCTTCTCTCACCTTTTTTTTTTTTTTTTAATATTCCTCGCACGAGGTTGCATATTTTTTTCCTCGCATCCTAGCCAAAGGCCAGATATTAGGGCTCTGGGTTTTACAGCATTATTCATACCTTCGTCTCGAGACAATTTTCTTCATGTAAGACGATTGTGTTGCTTAAAGAGTTTGAAGTCAGGGGTGACTAGTCAGATTGAGTGTGAAAATATGGGTTAGGAAGTTTGCGTAAAATATTAGCGCACTGGTGGATTTTGTTAATATGGGGGATAAAAAAATGAGCGGTTGTGTTTTCGACCTAAGGGATGCAATCGTTTATTTTATGGCCCTTAAAATAGGTTCTGGATTTAGTGTATAAAAAGTTGCATGTGGTAAAATAATAGTTTTGGAAATTTGTATACGCTGTATGATTCCTTAAAGGGGAATAAGAATATATCGATCTGACTTATTCAGCGAAGGGAGACGAATTATTATTATGTCCCTTAGGAATATTGGGTGAGTTGTTTTTGTCTAAAATAATGTGAACAGAGCATGAAGCACAGGTTTTGGAGTGAACGATTCGTGACAAAGCTTGAGTTGTAGAGTTTAATGAATTGTAATGGTAAATCGGAGAAAATGAGTAGTAGTTCAGATTCAGATGCGATAGGCGTTAGATGGGAATTTGTTGTCTCTCTGACATTGAACGCCTTTGGAGTGGGAGCAAAGTTTTGTGATGTGTTAAAGTTGTTATCCTACGGTTTCTCTCGTTTACTGTGGTTTTTGGACCAACAAATTAATACCAACATGGCAACACCAGTAGTCCCAGAGATATAAATAAATATGGCAGAGGACCTGGCAGGGGGTACACTCTACAAATCCGGCACAATGGTTATCACAGTTACCGGCCCACAAGCCAGTAGGGCATCGTATTCCTTGATGGCGAGTATACTCGCAGTCCCGGCCGTAGTGGGCATGATAGGTATCGCTACTTCATACCGGTTTGCAGGCCCAAACAAATGGTAAGCTAACCTGACGACTGCGGCGCAGATAAAACATTATCAAGGACTGCAAAGTAAAAGGTTTGAGTGGTCCAATGCACAGATGTCTGTTTATATTGAGCATCAAGACAAAGAAAAGATGAAGGGCATCCTACACTGGATCTCCATGACGATGAAAACGGGATCGGTGCAGAGAATCACAGCAGCGGTGTCCGATAACAAGAGTGCAGAAGTGTGTAATTACAACAGCTTTCGACAAGTGGACATTCCTTTTCAAACAAACTACGCAGCAGATTCCCCACTTTCTTAATTTATAGATGACGAGAACAGAAAAAAGTGCAACGCGTCTGGGTGACTCTGCCTGGCCGCAAGATCCAGTGTGCGGTATGTGGCCTGGACACCCACTGGGGGAAGCCAATGCCCGAAGAAGAAAACAGCTACAAGACCCAGGCCTACCGAGATGGAAGACGCCATCCAGAACGCGACACCATCTGAGCGTAACCAGACAGAAGAATGCCATGCTTCGGCGAGTCCACTGGCTAAACAGAACAACAACGACAGTTTCACTGTGGTGGACTATAGGCGTACACCTAAACGAAGACGAAATCTGTCTAAGCGGAGTGATTCGCCGGTGGAGAAGTCTAGAGGCGAACTGCCCACCGAACAGCTGAGCACATCAGCTGCAGAATCCATGCCGAACACGGTGGGGAAGTTCCTGCAGCTAAGTCTAACAACTGCACCACCGGTGACACAAGACAAGCTCTAGCCCAGTTCGGCGACCCTGACAGCAGGAGACGATAAGCTGGATTCAATGGTGACCCGGCCCGGCATCTTTATCGATGATACAGAATTCGACTCGGACAAAAAAAATGACCCACTATCAAGACCTCCTCCTCATGCTACGTCTACATGTACGCGGAACAGTGGGCAGAGAAGAATATAAGACTTTTTGCGAGAAAGGACAAAGAATTTATAGCGAACAGAGCGCAGAACTGTTGGCGGACAAGAGCTTACGACAACTCAAACGAGTGGCACGCGCACCAGGAAGACATTTCTGATCCGGTTTGTTTCAGCAAGGCCGCTCATGCTGGGTCTCACCGGCGTCCCCACCTTTGGACCTGGGAACTAGTCGGAAGAGAGATGCGTGAGGAACAGCCCATGAGGTCGAGGAAGAGTGGCTCCTCGCTAGGTAACAGCAGAGCCAATGTGAGTTTAAGAATAGGACAGCCCTTTGTATATTGTAATTTTCTTCATAACCGTAATGTAGGAATGTATAAATGTTTTTCAAATGCATTTTCACCCAGTACTTAGTACACACAATATTCCATGCCCCCCTACAACATGCACATGGGCTACAGTAGGACGACAAACACTTTTTCCTTTTATGACGGAACTGTTCGACAGCACGACCCTATCCACGCCTTGACTGAATCCTCAATGGTTTAAAGCAATGCATTTTTGGCCAGTGTCCCCTTTGCTCATATGTCGTGCAATTTAACTTTAATTACACTCAACATTAATGTTTAAGAACGAAGCTAGAACATGTCATAAAACTGATACGCAAACATAAACCTGACTTTTTATTTTTACAAGAAACAAGAATTACTTCAGACACACACACGCTAAACAATTAGTGGCAAGATTAGGGCTAAGGCACGGGTGGTTCCGTTTTGGCACTAAACATACGGCAGTGGCCATTTTGCTAGTCTCTGAGGAGTGGGAAACAGTATACGACAGGGCAGATAGTAGCGGAAGGACCGTCATAATACAAATACGAGGTAAACACAACAGACAAGACATACACACACTCATCAACTTATACGTACCTGTCATAAAAAGTGACCAGCCTGCGTTTTTTGACGGGCTGCACGACACTTTAGCTAGGTATTATACAGGAGTCAAAATAGTGTTAGGCGGGAACTTTAATTGTGTGCTGTATAAGTTAGATTTATCAAGGAGGTCAGTGGAATCGCAAGGACGGGGAATAAATAACGAAAGATCATTGCAACTACGACTTTTACAATCCATGCTAGACGAGCATGACCTTTTGGATGTTTATAGGAGAATATAACCACAAACACAAGCATACACACACGAAGACAAGACGAACCCGTATTTTAGACGTGCCCCGAGACGACAGATTTTACTGGTCACGTTGTTACACTGTGCACAGAGCCTATCACATTAAGAATATCTTTAAATTTACAGGCCATCAGGCCGTTTACACAGTGTTAAACATAGGACATTCGCACGAAACTCAAGAGATCCCCACACTGGAAATTTAACAACAATCTGTCACAGAACAGATTGGGGCGACCCTTTCTTCTTCCTAATCTCTGTTTCGGTACCTTTGTGGAACGGATTTTATTGCGTGCTTCCAATTGTCGCACATTCTTTCTCTGCTACATAGGAGATATTTTGTATCTGCATTCTTTCGCTACTTTCAGTATATTGTGTCTTGTCTGTTTATGTGACACTCCTGGTAGATGATAATTCTAAACATTTGCAGGAGCGGCTGAGATAACTTTATCGACAACCAAGTTGGTTAATCGCAGGCGCGACCGAAATCAGTACACAGATTACTACGTACATCGCCCAGCGCAATCGGCTTAATCACTGATAAGGCACGGGTGCGTCTCCGTCAAGCAACAGATAAGACATTACTTTAGCAAAAGTAATAATTTGTTATATCTGACACACGTTGTCGTCTGAGGTTAACGACGTGTTTGTGAGTTGGTACACAGGGCAATCAGATGTTTACAGCCCATTTTCAGAAAAGTAATGTTTGAAATTTTGCAATACCTGAGTCATGCAAAATATTCAAATCAGATTGGCTGATCATTTGAGCTCCATAACAACGAATGCGTGGGAAGGCAGTGAATTTAACCTGACGCTTCAGTCAGTCAATACTACTGTGAAGATCGCTTGCCAAGACACTAGACATTGCCAGAGTGAAGCCTAGAATTCAGAATTCTATTTTATCAGACCGGACACCTTTCATTTGAGTATTTATCAGGACTTACAAAAACAGCCCAGGAAATCTCTATCATTTTAATAATGAAAGCCGCTGTCTGAAGAAACTGAAGGAAACACACAAAGTCAGAGAGGGAACTTATTAAATTAACGACACCCCAGATGCGTGTAAAAGGCCGATTGAAGTCTCTTTTATTCTTCTGAGCAAAATGTCTGTGGGCCAGGATTGGCGTAAGTTGTGATTTTACATTTTAAATTACTAACATGTGAACTAACATATATACATATATATTACCATATGAATTTTTTAATGTGTGAAAAGTGCAAGGAATGTCCTAGTTATTTGAGGCTGCAACTTCAGCGTAAGGAGTGATGATTTCATGAACCACCACTGCCTAGGGCTGGTGATTGCTTTATTGCTAGTTTTGTAAAGGGAACTAAGTGGTCCCAGGTTCCATATGGAGTAAGGAGGAAAAGATGAAAGAAATGATGTACATTCTAATTATAATACTTACAGTTTCAAATCAGTGTAAATGCCGATGTTAACATGTGCACTTTAAAATTAATGGAAGTATCAAACTTTTCAAATCAGTGTAAACATAAATGAAAAGATATTCAATTTATATTGTGAACACTTTTCGATCAGTGGAAATGTCAATGTAAACATATTATATCTGAGCTATTAACCTTTTCATTTAAATGAAATGTAAAGCTAAAGCTATTCAATTTAAATATAAAAGAAAGTTTTATCCCGAGGGATTAAATTTAATTATCATCGAGGGTAAATTCTGAGTTAAATTGGATCGTGGAATGGGGACCCATAACCATGGGTCGGAAAACGCAATACTCAGGAGAGCGTTTAGTTTCTATTCTTTTGCCATAGTTATTGGTGGTACCAGCAGAAAGTACTATCTCTGGAACAAGAAGGGAACAGTGGCTTGAGCTTTAAGAGGAAGGACCAAATTTGTAGACTCTCATGACGTTTCTGGGAAACGAGCTATACCCGACAACCTTGACCAGCGACGATTGTGAGCAGTGTGAAAAGGACCAACCCATCAGAAGGAGCAGAACCGTCATTGGCAGCTAAGTTATATATATTCTGCCACTTGAACTTCATGTAACAACTTACCTCCTATCACGACCGAGATGATAACTTTTTCTTGATCCATAACTATTCAAATTATTTTCAAACTGTTAAAACGTAAGTGATTATTAAATTTTGTTATTTGTAATTGTACAAATTTAACTTCGATTTAATCCTTTAAAATGTACTGCACGTTTGTCTCAGTCAATTTACTACACACACTATAAACTGAGCTATACCATAATAATAAGAATTCCACTAAGTAAATCAGAGGTGGTGGCTTAACGAGTGTGACGTGTGAACGTAAATATAGTCAAGGAGATCCGACCACGTTTGCTTCCTTAATTAGCGTTTACGTTTTGCTAAAGCCAACCACGCAATTCGCTGTCCGTTGACTCACCTTTGAAGCCACGCCTATGTTTTTCCTGTCTTACATGCGCAAATGAGTGTTTACAAACAGACCTATTAGCTAACCCGCGACCTTCCAGATAACAGTCAGCGAGTTATGATTCGTTTATCTGAATTATCACGCGAGCGATTTGCCTATCATCATTTTGACAGACAGAAGCGCGCGTGGGGATAATCGGGTTCTTTTAAGAGGAATAGACGGGCAGAAATTTTGCCGTGTAACTGTTTGATGTTCAAAATTTCAGGGGAGTTAAGTATTTCTTAGTATTTGATCTACGGCAGGGGGAGGCAATCTAAGACGGCCGTTCGTACGACTCACGTTGTGTGATGTTCGTCGGCAAACGCCGTTAGAGCGAATAGCAAAACCTTTCTTCTCGAGGGACTTAGATTTCTAATTCCCCAAAAATCCAGAAGGTGTGAAGTCTCGCATCCTTTGGAGATATGACACAAAATCTGTATATATTCTGCCTTCTCTCCTAATCAGTTATGTCTCTCGGAAATTTTGGATAAATCTAAGCTCGCCAGACTAGGAACCATTTTATTCGATAAATGTGTTAAATTGTGCCGTGGGGATTTACGTTTCTGATTGTGGCTTGGTCAAAATCAGCGGCTAGCGTGTTTTCTCTAATTGTGGGCCTTTTTCTCACTTACTGAAGGCATATGAACTGTAACTTGAGCTAAACTGGACTTTTAAATATCCAGATTTTTTTTATTCAATTTATCAGCCCGCGGCGGCAATAAATATAACATTTTATCCCGACTACTGACAGTCGTTTACCCAAGTGAATTTTATCCAGGCGAAAACGCTTTTTCATAATCGGCACTCATCCCGGACAAAGTCGAGAGGATTTATCATCATCATTCATAAATTAACAGTTTTAGCAACCATATGCTTTTCCTGCTGTTTACTGGGAATGCCATATCTCAGAGAGTTCCGGTATTAACTATTATAAGTGACAATTGTGTATCCAGAAATTTATCACCAAGTTAGGCGTTCCCCGTATAACATTTAATTATTAGAGGAACTGGGGCCCGATTCGAATGATACCAACTACTGGACTTTATATGCACATTCACGGATTATTCTTCCAAAACATTGTTTCACCAGATTAGGTAGGGAGCAAATGAGTGGCCACGTATAACAAATGAGAGAGAGTGAAATATTTTCTTTTGTTGCAAGGAACATTGTACCTGCAAACTTCTGTTGTTTTAACTATTGTTTAATTTTTTTACTGGATAGCTTAAGTAGAAACTTTGTTCTTTTCTTTACTGTCTATTCTATACCCTAGTGTTAATCGTTGGCCTTTTGGGTTATTAACTTCTGCAGGATCTTTTCTTAACAGAGGGAAGGGCACTTATGGGGTTATTTTCATATGTCTGTAAACTTGATTTATATTGATTTCTAGATGTTTGATGTTGTGAGAAGTTTAAGTGATAATAAACTAAACAAAACTTAATTTATCGTGTTGGTCGGCCCCATACCCTATTATCCATTGTATTTTCACGTTTGCGTGTCTTGTTGTCACATAACTGTGTGTGTGTGTGTAGATAACTTATAATTAACATTATAGGGAAGTGTGACAGATCGTCTTTCTTCTAATGATAGTCGTATAGATCGGCTGGACTAGAGAAACCACTCATTCCAGAGACAAATCTTCACCTTAATCTATTTCACTTGTGGAATCTATTCTAACACCTTTCTTTCTCATATACCCCACCTTCTGCTCTACTCAGACGGGACCAAATAAATCGCTATACCTATCTAAAAATGTACGACAACGAGCTAAAATTAACCATTGCTTAATTCTTAACAAACGTGGTCGGCAGATTCTAGAATTAACTTGCTCAGCCAAAGCAGCATTGTTTTCGCTTATCTGAATATCTTGTGAAGACTCAATTTGTGACAGAAGTGGCATAACCCTTTTATCTACATCTCTGCCAAGAGTAATTTTGTGTGGAGGTAGACACTTTTGAAGCCCTTATTAGATACTCTTGAGCTTTGGCCACTGTTGGACCACTGCTGCAAAGCAGGGGAGGCAATACCGTCACACAATCTACTTAAAAATACTTTTTACACAGAACAAATATCGCAGCTCATACAAGGATACACGCAAGACATACCCATAAAAGATGTCGCACAATATTGGGACCTCTTAAAAACACCATAAGAGACAGGACACAAATCCTAACTACGCTTATACACAAGAAATTGAAAAAACAGGAAAATATATTAGAGGAAGCGCTCAGTTTATCTAAAAAGTTAGATAGCTAAACCTACATAATCATATTTTACAAGAACAGTTAGAACAATACCAAGGGGCCCTACTTAGGACAAAGTTAAACACAATGACACAAGAGACCCCTAGCAGACTATACCTAGGAATAGAACAAAATGTACAGCGCAGTAAACAAATACACCAAATAATGGATATGAACGGACAACAACAAACAGACAACACTATTATATGTCTAGCATTTCTAAACTTTTACAAACAATTATATACTAAAGAAGAAACCAACCAAGAGGTACAAGACAAATTCCTTCAATATGCAAAAGTGCTTAAGCAGAGAAGATAGCAAAAAACTAGACCAAACTCTATCAGTAGAAGACCTAAAGGAGGCTATTAGCACTTTTCAGAAAGTTAAAACGCCCGGGCCGGACGGGCTCATAGCGAAATTTTACGTCTTTGTTTTCCCCATTCTAGGGCACCTTTTAGTTAAAATGTTTGAAGAAGCGTTTCAGAAAGAAGAACTCCCGGACAGTCTAAACCAATCCTACATTGTGCTATTACCCAAAGAAAATACCGACAAAAAGTCAATTAAAAATTATAGACTTATTTCGTAACTAATTACGGACTACAAAATTATGGCTAAAGCTCTCATAATCAAGCTTAAACCGCTTATGCATAGCTTGATTCATGAAGACCAACAAAATAGTGTACAGGATAGAAACATCAGTAGACACACATTTTTTGAGAGACCTGATCACCAAGGTTGCCATTCAAGTTCTAGAGATAAACCCAGATTTTCATCTTAAAAAAACCCAGAAATACCCAGATTATTTTATGCCTCAAATACACGGGATAGACGATGCTTACACAATCTTTTAGTGCAACTTTAGCACAAATAAGCTGTGTGCTACCAATTTTTATTTATTTCTTCATTTTTATTTTATTTTTTATTACCAAAAATTCACAATTATATAAAAATGATTTTACACCCCAATATATGAACTCTTGAAAATGAGATATTTTAACAGTAACATACTTAATTTAGTTGCATTAACAAAATGTTCATCAAATCAAATATAAAATGTTAGTTGTAACTTGTTACTGTTGAAAATTGTCACTTGTCAGCGACTCGGCATCGATGTCGACAACTTCTCCTTCGTCAAGATCACATGCATGAATTGACAACGTGGAATCTTGATTGTGGAGCAATTTTGTCTTGGAGACAGGGCTCTTTTAGTTTGATGAAAAACTTGTTAATGTTCAGAGTTTTGCTTTTGGCTTCGAAGTTTTTCATGTGCTTCTATGTGCTTTTATGTGTCAATAAAGCTGTTTTGTTGACATTAGTTGTACAGGAACAGACCGTACAAATCGCAGCAAAGCGATTGCCAGAGTCCGGCTTTATCCAGTCCTTCAGTTCGCTGTCTGTTAGCCATTCCTCACAAAAAGCCTGCTGATACCATGGCTTCACTTTTTTACGGGGTGGCGTGTGTGTCGTCATGCTGCTACAACTACCTAGAGAACCTTCATCGCTCATTTTATAATCTTAGTTTTTATCATTTGTTGACCAAAAAAAATAAACAATATGCTGTTTATCTGCTTAAGTCTAAAATTTAAAAAGAATACTTTAAAACACATCGCTAAAATGACTGAGTATTGTAGATGACAGCCATTAACAGAATAACAGGAAATAGATAGCTGATGTAAACGAGTACAAAATACAACGTCGTTGATGTGGTTAAAAGCAAGAATTAAATTTAAATGGAATAAAAAATATTTAGCGCATAATTTTGTACATTTGATAGGAGGGTTTGGTTTTCTTCCATTCATAGAAACGGAAATACGAGGAGAACAGAGTGAAGAGGAAAGAGATGGGGATGCACCCGACAGATATACACGAGCGGCGGAGAAAGAAAAAAATGAGAAAACGGTTCCAGAGGAAATACAGTATAATGTATAATGCTCAGTGCACAGAATATACATTGTAAATGCCAAATGTCAAATATACCCAGATTAATGCAGATTTGGAAAAAAAAATACCCAGATACCCCGACGGAAGCCAAAAAACCCAGATCTAGTAAAAATTACCCAGCTGTGGCAACACTGCTGATCACAAACACGCACGACAGGCAGTGTCATAGTGCAAAACTATCATTAGATCAGGAAAAAGACTTCGACAGAGTGTCACATTCCTGTTTACATGGTAGTTTGCTAGCGTGTAATATAGGGACATACTTTAGAACATGGATTACGATCTTATATAAAAAACCTAAAAATGTTGAATTTTAGTCAATGACACATTAACAGAGCCCTTCAAATTAACTAGATCAGTTAGACAAGGGTGCCCTCTGTCACCCCTGCTATACGTAATAACAATAGAACCCGTTTTGGAAATAAATAAGACAAGATACAAATATGACAGGAACCTTCATTCCAGGCAAAGGAGAAAGGAAGTTTTTAGCTTACGCTGATGACACTACCTTCTTTCCTACAACAAACAGATCTATTCAGAATATATTAGACATATTTACAGAGTTTGGGCAAGCTAGTGGGCCTAAACTAAATATCAAAAAATCTTACAAAATGGGTCTAGGCAAGTGGGCTAACAAAATATATTTTCCTTTCCAATTAGTCCAGGTGAACAGACTAAAAATCTATGGGATAAGCTATGCCTCCAACCCGCGAGATCCTAACAGGGAAATATGGGCATAACTATTAGAAAAAGTACAAAACGCTTTGGAAAAATATAAGTATAACACCACCACCATGTTTGGAAGAAGCGTCATAGTTAACTGCATTATCATTCCTAAAATAATTTATATAGCAAGTGTCCAGAACATACTCAAAACACTAATCACAGAAATGAACAAACTTATTAGGACCTACATATTCAGGAACACTAGAAGCTGTATACTGCACAAAACACTAATACAACAAAAAGACAGAGGGGGGATAGCCTTACAAGACATTGGCACTAAAATAAAAGCTTTAATAGTTAAATATATAGGAGACATCATTAAAAACCCGGATCAACATCCATTGGCACATTATTATATTGGGGTTAGCTTATCTAGTCTATGCAAGTTGGACAACAACAAGCCTCATTTTTTTGCACTGTACCATCCTTTTATAAGCAATGCATACAGAGCTTAAATGGGAATGAGCAGCTAACAAACCAAGACACCAAACTCATATACAAACTCCTAGTAAGAGCACAAGAACCACTATTGAACACGAGAATAAAAAGAGGTTACAACTACTTCATAACTGACTACACACAGACCTTTAGGAATATTCACACAATAAATGTCAAACCACAAGCAAAAGATGTTACATTTAGGTTACTTGACAGCATGACACCCATTGTTCACAGATCAGCAAAGACAGGAATAACAGCGCCAAAATGCAGTTTATGCAGTGGCAACATACAGGGAACAGAAGACCACTTGTTTTATCAATGCAGCCCAGGAATAATAGCATCCAACACAAAGCAAAACCTGTCATGTACAGAACCATTATGCTAAACACTTTGCCAAAGACACCAAAACAGATAGAACTCAAATTATTATCCTTATTAGCTGAATTCGGATACCTAGTATGGATTTGCATGAACAAGGCAGTACACGAGGGCAGACATTACGACTATAAAACATTCGCACAAATATATATACACAGAAAACACAAGCGTTAATAAGACAAATCTAAAACCTTTGTACTGGAATGTGAATGGAATATTATCATCCTTCATTGCTGACACACTCTGAAATTGCACCTGAGTGGCTAAAAATAGCCTCTCGGGTTGACTACTAAATTTTGCTTACTATTCTGTTTTTTTTGCATTTAATTGGTTAAATAGACAATAAACAAATTTTGTAGATAACTGTGATACAAGACGTAAATGCCAAGGTAGCTCGCTCAACGGGCACTTGCTTTAAAATTGTACAAGTCATCTTCATTTTAGGCATCATCAATCCTTATTTTTTTATTTTTTTTTGGTCTCCTGTAGATAAAATCACTAAACATTTAAAATCATTTCCTCTATTGACCATTACCGCCTTCATCGATATTGTTCATCACCTTCACAAACCACATCTCTTTAGTTCCCACTCTCACGTTAATATTAAAAGTTTCGTAAATAATAACGATGATGTTGTACAAAATCAGAACCCAATAAAGGTTTAAAAAAAAATGTGTTTTCTCCCATGTGTTAAAGAATCGAATGGTGAGCCATTTTCGGGGAGTGATTAAGACAACATGCCATAAGTTTGGTTGCCTTTTGTGTCCACAAATGATTGCACTGCTGTCAAGCTCTCTGGGCGCTCAAATGCCATCATGAAGATGCAGCAATAGTGAATGCAGTCAGCGACCCATAGCTGTACTGCTTGCATCAGGACCAGCGAACCAGAGCTGGTCAAGACCGCACTCCACCTCCACGTGGTGGTCCTGGAAACAGTCTGCAGCAGTGCAGTCTGGCTGAGCGAGTGCGGATCGCAATGGGAAGGCAAACCCGGTCCCTAAAAAATGCCGTGCTGAAGTCTGATGTGTCGACCGAAAGGTGCAGATATCACAGCTTAGGCGTAAACAGACACAACGCAACCACCGTCCTTTTCAGGGCGAACGAGGAAGAAGGAAGAAGAAGAAGAAATGCCATCATGATAGTAAATTGCCGCTTGGTGCAATTTAGAACAGTTTACGAATATTTTCATGAAGTGTGCAAGATGTTTTTCCAAGTTTTCAAGACCAGCAGTTTTCAAGACCAGCGGGTATGCATAAAACTGTAGTAGCTGATAGACAAGTGAAGTACAGCCGCTTTTTGGTAGAAATATTCAACCCTGGCGGTGTAGGCCAGTCTTTGTACAAGATACCCAAGGAAAATCACACAGTCGTTTTAGAGAATAGAACTTTGTCAGAAGAAGAAAAACTAGAATTTAGAAGTTCGAGAGAGAGAAGTTAGTGACAGTGTCATTAAGAAGTTTTCTAACGGTTCTCAAGCCAGTAGGCTAAGACAGCAGAGACAGTTATACTGAGAGGAAAAATGCATTAGCAGAGACTTAGAGGAAGGAATGAAAGGAGGAAGCAAGGACGATATATTTTTTGTAAATCTTCATGAAACAAAAGTTGTTGTACAAAAGCTGTATACAACGGTGGAAGGTCGGGCAGAGTAATCCCCTTCCACATGATTTTGTCTGACATTGTGAACAGATGTAAATAAACAGTTGCACATTTTCCGTTTCACCGATGTTAAAGTGAAATCTGTTTATCATGAGTTTACATCACCCCACATATGTCTGGGCAGCTGTTTGTATTTGTGTTGAAATATCACCATCATTAACAGCCACCCACTGATAGGACAGTGATCGAACAATCCACTGTACGCTTCACCATCATCACACACGGTCACACATCTCACTGTGATCACAGTTTATTAGATCCACAATAGTCCAGGAGGAAGTTCTTATAGTGAACACATCAAACACATTATAACTGTGGTATGCGTTCATGTAAAAATTGGGTCTCGCCACGAAAGCGGTTTCAATTACTTTATCCCGGTTATTTAAATCTAGAAACCTCAGAAATGAGGTATCTGAGGAAAGTGGTTGAAGTAACAAGAAGAGACATGGTACGCAACCAGACGATACATCAAGGCCTTAAATCCTACCCCCTGCAGATGCAAGTAGAACAGTCCCAATTAAGATGGTTTGGCCATGTCTGCAGAATGGGAGAAGATCGGCTAACACTACAAGCATGGGAAACAAAGAGCCAAGGATCCAGACCCCCAGGACGACCCAGAGTTCGCTGGGAAGACAACATTAGACAATCTTTGAAGGACCGAGGACTAGAATGGAACCAGGCCAGGAGGAAGACAGCCGATAGGATAGCCTGGCGCTCTCTCTTCCAAACCTCTACACCTCATGGTAGAAGGGGAACGACTAAGTAAGTAAGTAAGTATTTAAATCTAGTATCCCAACTGCACTTGTCCCGATTATTTAAATCTAGTATCCCCACTGCAATCTCAGTCATAGATCTAGTACTAGACTCAACAGCTTGTAGAGCCATGGTTGAAGGATTATGATTTGATTTTATGACACCTTCGTTTTAGCGATGCGCGTTCTGTTCAACCAAGATACACGGTCTGACGGTTATATTAGGCATTATTCGATATTTGTAGAGAAAATACTTTAGTAAGTCACAGATAACAGATCTAGAAAATTACTGATGCGCACGATTCCTAATTTTCTGTGATTTCGAACTGAGTCGTCTGGTGTTTTTTGTTTTTTTTTCTGTAAGGAAAAACACAGTGTAATTCAAGAAAGGATGAGCTAGGTCGGCAGTACACGTTGCATCATTTACAAAGACAAAGCTATGAACATTCATAAGAAATTATACTATATTTTTTTCTAATAAGCTTAATGTTGTGCACTGATACTGCCTCGATGTTATCGTCTGCAAATCTTGAGTTTCCAGACAGATTTATCTGTCATCTCGATACAGACCGTACATCGGAAGCGATTACCTCATTATCTCCCGTCTTGTGCAAACATAGGGATAGTCGCTAGCCACCTGGGGTCCAGTGACGGACCGTCAAGTTCAAAGGGATCAATAGAGATGACCGTCTCTATCAAATGTGGCCAGACGAATGAAGCGAAAACCTATTAGTCGCTGATCGGTCAAATTACATGGCGTTATTACAGTTCTGTCTGAGATCGGCTCAAAGCAAAGATGTGAAAATTAAAGATAGTCCCATGGCCGATACTTCCGTAGGGGTGTGGAGTGTTAGAGACTTCACCCTGCTGATCCAACGTAGAGAGCAAAATAATGAATGAAAGGGTAAAAAATATGCCAAATAATAGGAAAGCTCTACCAACATTAACATGGAAAGCCGGAATCTTAGGAATCTGAAACTCAAAGTCAGAGTGGGAGCCTAGTGTAAAGGAATACCCCAGACCGCGTGTAAGAGCCATCTTAAACAAGTTTCCTTCACTTTTTTTCTCTGAGCCAGGAGTCAGTATTTCTAAACAGATTTTAGGGTGAGTTGTACATTTTAAAATTCTATATTTTGCCCTTATTAACTTGTGAAAATTGCTAATGGATGTCCAAGTCATTCGAGCTGGCAACCTCAGAATATTGAATGATGGTTTTATGAATCACCACTGCAAGAGCTGGTGACTGCTTTATGCGGGTTTCTCATAGAGAACCAAAAGCAGAGGTAGTCCCAATATCCATATGGAGCAGGGAATGAATAATGATGATAGAACTGATGTGCATACTTATTATATTAATCACCTTTTCAACCAGTGCTAATGTAAAGATATTCAATATGAATGTAATGATTGTTTTCTGCTCCCTGAGATTAATAGTAATGCTCAGAGAGGGTAAAGTTCTGAGGTAGATGGGATGGTGGAACGAAAAAGAGGGGGGTGGCACATGATTGTGTGTCAAGAAACACAATACTCAGGAGGGTATGTGTTTCTCTTCTTTCATAATACTAGTCGGTGGTACCAGTTGAGGGTACTATCTCTGAAACAAAGTGTGTGGTATAAGTGGCCTGCTGTCAACGCTAGACACCATCATCAGATGGGTCTTGAAGACGCTGGACCAGCTTCGTGATTACTCCCTAATATTTCTTGGAACGTGTTACAACTTCTAGACTTGATCAGTGACGTGAGTGAACCAGTCCATAACATGCACAGAACCAAACGTCGGCTGGAGCAGAAACCAACAAACTTACTGGCATCTAAGTACAAACTTAAAACTCCCTCAATATCCATAACATCACCCTGTGATGATTACCTTTTTTCTTTGTTAAAGAATTATTCATTTTACACTCTTAAATATAATTGATTATTTAATTTGTTATTTGTATTTTTATACAAATTTGTAGCTGATTTAATCGTTTTACTCTCCTTTTCTCCTGTGGGTTCCAGTCAAGGGCAATTCTGGCTGTGCTTAATTTTTCTCTTCTGAGTGTAAGAATTAGGTTGTGACAGAAAAATTGCTTCGAATTACCTGAAAAATGTAACTATTAGAACTTGACTTAAACGGCTTTTTTTTTTTTTTTTTGTAACATAGCCATAGAAGACATTTGGCCTTGACCTTCCGAAATGCTTCTGCTATAAGCAAAATTCAGTTTAAGCGAGTTCCGCTTAAGTGTGTGCACTGTGCGTATATATATATATATATATATATATATATATATAATATATATATATATATATATATATATATATATATATATATATATATATTATATATTTATATATATATATATATATATATATATATATATATATATATATATATATATACCGCTGAAACCTTTAAAAATATGATGATGCTTAATTGTCCTCTATCCTAATTGTTTTTTCTGGTTGTGGCGCCGAAATCATGTAAAAATGTGTAGATTTCTGGCTCGCAGTATTTATGTTCAATTTTCTTCAGAAGCTAAAACGCACAAGGCTAAGCAATTTATTATGATTTGAAATATTTTGTATTTGTTTTTATTAATATTCTGCTTTTCTGGCACATTATATATCAGGGAAAGTTATAGTGTTATTGTCAATATATCTCCAGCAAATGATAAAAAGCAGTAAAGCCATCATGACGTCTGTTACGGATGGTTCTCTGGACGAATCTCGTATGCAGCGAGATTTTAAAAGCATCCTGGGAAATGTATTCTCGGCGGGAAGCTGGTTGAACTGTTGATCATAGCGACGCTATCAATTTATAGATCACTTAAGAAACCGCTCTGATTTATCAGAGATATATCCTCGGCATGTTTATCGAATGGCTGTAATGCTTGACGAAGACAAGAGAGAACGTGATAAGTGGATATTCCAAGCGAGATGTGGAGAAAAACACGTTTACATGACAGCAAATAAATATTTAAAAGGGAATCACAGCAATGGCGTATTGGATGTATGTCGATTGTATGGTGCCCTGCTAGTGTCGTTTGCTGAGAAAGTAAGATAATTTGTTTATGGGCGTGTGCCGATGTGACTGTGTGTATGAATGTTCGTAACTTGTATGTGATTATGTGTCTATGACTATAAAGAATAATCAATCTGGGATGCGTGATCAACGTTTCTCTAAGAAGAGAGAAAAATATCTTAAAAGAGTATAGGATAGCGGATACTGCCGTAGAGAAGTGAAGTGTTAGAACCATCACAATACTAGGTCTAGCTTTGAGAGGTTGGTGACTAGTTCCTTTTCTTGCTGCCGTTACCGTTCCTAACACAAGATGAGTGTCATGTAACTATTTACAATCATAGTGCCAACACGAGAGGTCAAATCTGACGGTCAAAACTTATAACTGGAAAAACTCCATGACTACGTGCTAACCTTAGCTAGATACGACTCATAAATATCCAGCCTGAAAAATGACAGTGCATCACCTAACATGCAGCTGGAATACTTCAACTGACATCCTGCTGATAGTAAAACAGCAAATATACTAAAATGGCTTACAGGTCTAACCCTGGCTATGTCAACTGCCTTGCATGGCAGGCTTCTCCCAACTGAGTCATTTTCCGTCAGACTCGTGGTTAATGATCACCTGATCACGTCACGTGATCTCGGATTCACAAGAACTTAACAGTCCATGACTAAAGTTCTGAGCTGTAAATAACAATACATCGGCTATGCTCCCAGCGAAGCATATGCATGTTACGGTTGTCATAAAACATACCGTTACAGACATACATTACTATACTGACAAATACATCTAGACCGTAGGATGAGCGTACACAACATATTAATGTCTACGTCAGCGATGGTAATTGTATCATTCTGTCTCCAGAGACTTATTGACCTTGCCCCGTGCTACTGGAACGAATGAACAAACTAAATTTGTTTTCTAGAGAGAAAATAATTATCGTTGTTGTCTTTTTTTTTCACATTTGTGCCCCGAAATTAATTGAGACGCGTCCAGATATATGTTGCCGTGGGAGACCAATGAGCTGTTAT
The DNA here is from genome assembly GCA_024509875.1 of Oreohelix idahoensis. Taxonomy (NCBI): domain Eukaryota; kingdom Metazoa; phylum Mollusca; class Gastropoda; order Stylommatophora; family Oreohelicidae; genus Oreohelix; species Oreohelix idahoensis. Next base: position 674,902 of record JAMPIV010018895.1, on the reverse strand, counting down.
CTGCTGCAGTGGTCTTAGCTGTCTGTCTGTCATGGTTCACTCTCGCGGCGACATTGATGTTACCGTTTGGATGGTCCCTAGTTCGAATCCTCGGAGTGCTTATCACGTCTGTTACTTTCATGTTGTCAAGTATTTTCTGTGGATGTGTGTGTGTGGGCGCGCGAGCGCGTGTGTGTGCGTGCATGTGTGCGTGCGTATGTGTGTGTAAAAAGAAAAATTTTTTAACGATATGACGAATTCATAATTAATGATACCTGGCCATCAACTTTTACTCCAATAGATTTATGCTACATTTATTTTCTGCTTTTTAGTACATTTGGTAACAACAAGAATAATGGTCTGTAAAACTATTCTTCTGTGATGGGGTGGGCGAGATGGTGATGATGATAGTATTGTGATATGTTTGATCACTCTCTTTTCACACTCGCACCGACCCGAACAACAATAAAACTCTTGATTCTAGAGGCAGGGGCTGTATTTATTTTTACAACCCATTCAGTGACAAAGCAAACATTAAACAAATAAACTAGCGAACATAACAAAACAAAACACCCAGCATGTGCCCGATTGCTACTCTGAAGACGCAAACAAAGCAACGGCTGGTTAAAATCATAGTTAAATAATGATGCTCTCATCCTTCCACGCCACCTGTCACCCTCAACTATCACACACGCACACACTCATGCGTGTCGTCCAGTGCGACTAGTATGGTGTTGTGCATGAGGCTGGCAACCTCACCATGTAACACAGATTGCTACCGAAACCACTACTGCAAGGGCACACTCTCAGCTATCACACACACACACACACTCATGCATGTCGTCCAATGAGACTAGTATGGTGTTGTGCATGAGGCTGGCAACCTCACCGTGTAACATTGGTTGCTACCGAAACTACTACTGCACGAGCATATGAATACTTCATGCAGAGGCAAACCACACTGGTGGCCCCATGCTCCCTCAGGAGCGGAGAAGAGAAATATATATCTCCAAGTGAGCCCACGTGCTCTCAAACCATTCTACACATAACCATAATTAAATAATAATAACTTACTTACTTACTTACTTACTTAGTCGTTCCCCTTCTACCGTGAGGTGTAGAGGTTTGGAAGAGAGAGCGCCAGACTATTCTATCGGCTGTCTTCCTCCTGGCCTGGTTCCATTCTAGTCCTCGGTCCTTCAAAGATTGTCTAATGTTGTCCTCCCAGCGGACTCTGGGTCGTCCTCGGGGTCTGGATCTTTGGCTCTTTGTTTCCCATGCTTGTCGTGGTAGCCGATCTTCTCCCATTCTGCAGACATGGCCAAACCATCATAGTTGGGACTGTTCTACTTGGGTCTGTAGGGGGTGGCATTTTAGGCCTTGACGTATCGTCTGGTTGCGTACCATGTCTCTTCTTGTTACTTCAACAACCTTCGTCAGATACCTCATTTCTGAGGTTTGGAACTGGCTTTTATGGGTTGTAGTCATTGCCCATGACTTGCATCCATATGTCAAGACTAATAATAATAACATGGACATAAAATAATATTCTTCAACTACATGTACATCAAATACTCTCAATAATAAGAGTAAACCACCACCTCGAACTGATCCATCTCAATATTCGTCACTGCCCTCTGAACATGTCGTAAGTGGCGACTGGTGCGCCTGGTAACAAGCGTGTCGTATACGACCCCTGATGAGACTGAAAACTCATCACATGAAACACATCGTTACCGTCACCGAAACAACCACAGCAATAGCCTCAAAATGCTTATTGTGGGCCTGTAATCGACACCAGCTGCATTGGTGTTTCCATGCTCCGCCGGGAGCAACCAGAGAAACACATGTCTCGACAAAGGAGTGGCCTCGCGCTCTCCCGAAATCTAAATGACTATTCTCACTTCAAAGTAACCACTAAAGATAAACAGTAGGATATTGATAAGTAGGCTATCATGAAATACACTTAAATGCTCTTACATAAAGAATAAAATATAATTATTCTCGACTTAAACAAAACTGGAACTAAATACATGTTGCGTAGCATTATATGATGTGTGTATAAATGTTCTGTGGATGAAGTCACATGTGCCACACAACGTTGAGGGTGTTGTAATTCATCTGCTTCTCTCAAGGTATGATAATCCTGGCCTTTGCAGAGTAGTGTGCCACCCTCAGACACCAGGGATGATGAGGCGTAGTAACTTGGTGTCTGTAGTCTGGTTTAAGTGTGATGTAGATGTGTATACAAACAGTGAGCATTACGAACAAGGCCATCCACACAATGACGTCACGTTAACTCACGATGTGAAAAGTCAATAAAGCTTTAAACAGCAGTGATGGGTTTTTGGCAATATATATTGTACGCCACAATGACAAAATGCATGGACATCGTTATGCAGAAAACATCACAGGTATTTTCACAACAGTCATTGTATCATCGAAGTAGTCGACTCAACAGGCACAGCAAACAGCATAATATTAATGTACATGATATGCCTTTTAGGATATCGTAGACCGCTGTACATGTAGTCAGGTAGTAAACTTCCCCTTTCCATAAGAGCTAGTAGATATCAGCTAGGAGATTAAATCTATTCTCCTATTTTTGACCTCAACAAGACAGGCATGTCTTTTGAGCGTCACATTATTGTTCTCTATGTTCCTTATACAGCAAAGGTATCAAACCTAGATCCATCAACAAAGTTCAGGAAGCAAGTAGTCCGTAGGACAGGCATCAATCGATGCGTGACAATATAAGTGGATCATAAGGCAGGCTAAGCGAAAGTCAACATCACAAGATGGCGATAAAGTCACTTAGCAAAAAAGGATTCATTTACCTGTTCATCAGGAATTAAATCACATAATCACATATGCCTCCAGGCATTAGGAATAACATGGAGATATATCATCTCAAAAAAAAGGAACAACAATCATGAGGACTCCTTCCTGAATAATCTAAGCGAAGACTAGCACATAGCTACGTCTCGCCTTATCAGCTTCTCTGCTCAGACTAACCTGGGCGGAAATCGTTTAAACAACGCCACAAAAAGAGACATGCGCAGAACACGCGAATAGAATACAACTCAGCCAAATTTACGAAACGAAGAATGTTCTACGATGTTCGACTAAAGACCTTTTACCTTAAAAGGAAATGAATCTTGAAACATTGCGATTGCCAACTGTTTTCAAAGAACTGGCGATCTGAGCGCTCCATAAATGGACATGACTCAAAAATCGTTCACACAACTATCGGCAACCCTAGCTATCAAGATAAGACAACTTCTTGACGATAGCTATCAAGATTAGACGACTGTAGAAATAAAAGTGACTACAATTCCATGAGTTCCTTCCCATGCATTAAAAATTAACTATAGTCAGAATGCATGGTCAGAATAAGTTGCGACAAGTTTTTAGCAGCAACATTACCGCCACCTCCCGATAAAAAAAAAATGTGCAACATTTTTTTTTTTTTTAAATATCCAAGAGTAAAACCAAAAGCGGTTTATCAACGCACGAATTATGCGGGGATAACTAATTGCACTGCCTAATATGAGGCTAAATTGACACATAAAGTGTCTGGTGAGAATATTTCTCAACAGATAAAAAATCTGATTCAAAAATATATCGGGGAGGTGCCACCAACACACACTACGCTTGCATGAAAATACAATATAAATATGCAAGTTCATATCATTATAATCAAATAGCAGTGTCATAATCTAATACCGCTTAGAATGGATGTACACATCTGATATTGAATGTTAAATATTACATTATCTAAATGTTTAATATTACCATTACACAATGAAATTAAACATATATGACGATCCAGGACACATCTCCTGTCGTTCCAAAGAAACTGTACAATGTGGAACTCTCCAAGTTTGACAACAGAAAGGTAGCTTCTCAGATCAACAATAACGTGCTGAGAAAAAACAACCAATATAATTCTATTTAATAGCCATTAAGTTTCATACTATACAATACATTATTATTAACAATTGTGACCGAGTGAACTTTCGGCCCTTATATTAACTACTCAGTCTTCTTCTTATATTAAAGATGGAACAGAAGATGATGATAACAAAGGACAATAGTATGTGTTCACCTAAAGTGAGGACAGATGTGCTAATGTATTGTAGTAATATAGGTGTGTTATGGCTCTGTCGTATATCTAGAAATAGAACAGAAGTATTAGTTGGAATCATGTGGGCATCTAGACAGAATGTCAGCCATCACATTATCCGACCCACGGATAGCTCGTACCGTGAAGTGAAAAGGTTGAAGAGCAATAGCATATCGAGTGGATCTCGAACTCTTCAAGTTCTTAGTCTGAATAGCTGTAAGAGCTTTCTGATCAGTTTCTAGAATGAAATGTGCGCCCAGGAGGAATCTTTGTAGTTTGAGAATAGACCAAACCATAGCCAATAATTCACGGTCTAAAACCGAGTAGTTCCTCTCTGCCGCATTTAGTTTTCTAGAAATGTACATGACAGGATGCAGAGTTTCAGCATATTCCTGCATAAGTGCTGCTCCGATCCCAGTGGATGAAGCATCACTTCGAAGAACAAAAGTTCTATCAAGAGTAGGTAATCTTAGGATGGGAGGAGAAGAAAAAATATTTTTAATCTGGTCTAATGAAGATTGACATTCCTGAGACCAACGAATCAGATTAGGCGACCCTTTCTTCAACAACGTTGACAGAGGTGCCATTATCGAAGATAGATTCGGAATAAATCTTCCATAGAATTGAATTAACCCCAAGAGACTCTGGACTTGTTTCTTCGTCTTAGGTACAGAGATGTTCAATATTTTCGAAGTATTGTGGTCTTCTGTCTTCAAGAGACCATGACCAACACGATGACCCAAGAAAGAAATTTCACCAAAACCAAAATAAGCTTTAGAAGGTTTTGCTGTCAGATTATACTCACGTAGAGTAGACAGTAGGTCATATAAACTCAGATAGTGATCTTCCCAAGAATCACTGAAGAGACAGATATCATCTAAGTAAGCGATGACATCTGAACGATGAGAAAGAATTCGACGCATCATGCGAACAAAAGTAGCAGGGGCGTTCATAATACCAAAGGGCATTACATTCCATTGAAATAAACCCCTAGGTGTAGAGAAAGCAGTCAGAGGTTTGGCATGATCTGCTAAAGGCACTTGCCAATAACCTTTTGACAAGTCAAGTTTAGTGAAGAATCTAGAATTAGAAAGTCTAATAAGTAGATCTTCTAGTAAAGTCATAGGTTCAGCATCGAACTTTGTGACTTGATTTAATTTGCGATAATCAACGCAAATTCGTATGTTCTTATCTTTCTTCCGAACAATAACCATGGAAGAAGAATATGGAGAAGTCGATGGTTCAATTATGTTTAACTGGATCATTTCATCCAATTCCTTTTCCACTTGTGACTGAAAGTGTATAGGGATAGGATACGGCCTAACCCTAATAGGATTATTGTCGGTAAGAATAATGTCATGTTCTATGACATTCGTGTGACCAGGGATGTCGGTTAGAACATCCTTAAATGTCTGTAACATCGACGAGACTTGACGATGTTCATCAACAGAAAGATTAGGAGAAATGGACACATCTTTCCAAGATTCCATAGAATGTAGTGGAACCACTGGAAGAGGAAGATCGACATCAGAAAAAACAGATTCCTCATCCTGTATGACAGACAAGGATGAGTAATGACCATGAGGAACAGAAGAATCGTCCGTTGCCTGGAAAATAGGCAGCAAATAGTCTGGACGCTCATGAAATTCCGTCAGCATGTTGATATGGAAAGTTTTATGCTTTCCATCTATATCGACCACATAGTCAACATCGGAAATTCGTGAGACTATTGCATATGGACCTTTCCATGCAATCAGAAGTCTATTTTCCCTACTGGGGAGTAGGACGAATGCTTTGTCACCTGGACAAAGTTGTCGTAGACATCTGTTCTTGTTAGCAAACTGCCTTGCTTTTTCTTTAGCAATTTCTGACGAAGCAGTCGCTAGTTTGCATGCCTCAATGATCTTTTGCCTAAGAGCAATGACATACTCATATGAAGATTGAGTGTCATCACTAATATCATCGGCAGTGATGAGATCGTGTAATAAAGACATAGGGCCGCGCGGACGCGCGCCAAAGACAAGTTCAAAGGGAGAAAATCCTGTGTGCTCGTTTGGGACCTCTCTATAGGCAAAGAGAGCCGCAGGTAAAACCCTGTCCCAATCTTGAGGATGGTTTTCAGTTATCTTACCAAGTAAAGTCTTGAGCGTTCTATTCAGACGCTCAACTAACCCATTAGACATAGGATGATAGATGCTACTGAGAGATCTTTTAATGTGTAAGGTAGACATTACTTGAGACATAGTATCAGATATGAGTTGAGTGCCATGGTCTGACAGTATTTCTCTGGGGAACCCCAAGCGAGAAAATATCAGCCAAAGAGCATCTGCGATATCTGTAGTAGATATGCTCTTTAGAGGGATAGCCTCTGGCCAACGTGTGCACATATCGACACATGTAAGGATAAACTGATGTCCTCTGGCCGACTTTATCTTAAAAAGGCCAATAATATCTATGGCCATTTTTTGGAATGGCCGAATAGGGATGTCAGCAGCCTGGATAGGCGCAGCATGTCGTGGTCCTCTAGATTTGACCTCCTGACATACCTGACATGATTGGCAGTATATACGAATGTCCTTGTTAACAAAGGGCCAAAAGAAAGCCGCAAGGACTCTCGACTTTGTACGGGAAAATCCCATGTGTCCAGCACATTGCGAGTCATGAGCATGCTGCAATATTTGCACTCTCATACTCTTGGGAACAAGAATTTGCGAATGTGCTGACGTAGCCGAGTCTTGTACCATACGTACAAGTACGCCGTTTTTCATTTCTATCCAAGATTTTCTTTGTGTATCCTTATTTGGATCACCTTTCTTCGCAAGAATGAAGAATTTCTTTAGCGTAGGATCTTCTTCTTGTAATTTTATGAACGAGTCACGAGAAATAACCAAGGTACTATCTTGGCTATGAACTTCATTATCATTATTCAACGAAGTTTGCGGTGTTTGTAGAGCTTGTGCTCTTGTAACCACTGCATTGGTAGCTTGCATATTATCATCTTCCCAAGCAGCAATCTGCTGTGGGGTACATTCCCTAACTCCGTGGATACGACCAATAATAAGGTCCGCAATTGGGTTAGGTAAGAGACAGGCATGCACATCTCCCGTAAAGAAAGGAGTGGCAATGTGAATTACAGCAGTAGGATATTTCTCTAGAGTGCCGCCAAATGTGACACATTTGATAACCCTTCCTGTCGCACAGGATGGATCTACAAGCGATTGTCTAACACCAATAGTGGTGCATCCGGAATCGAAAAGTAGTGAGACCGGAGTATTATTAACAAGACCCTTATGTAGGATTAGAGAACCTCTCCCGTCATGTGCAACCGAAGCAGGAAGAGCGGGGAGAGGGTGACCACAACTCAAAGTCGATATTGTAGTCGGTTCGAACAAAGTACTGCATTGGGGGCACTTGTTTGCTCTCCCAAAGTCAAAAGATGAACAAGTGACAGCGTCAGAGTTTTTATTATCAGAAACCTGATTACAGGCTCCCTGAGATTCTTGTTGAACCGAGTTAGCCTGCTGATATCTCTTTTTTTTGTTTTGAGATCTACCGCGACTACCATTACCTCTGAAGTTATCACTGTTGTTATTATCTCTGTAGTTATTATTGTCTCTATTATAACTGTTATCCTGTTTCGAATTACAGTTTCCATGATTATTATCATGTCCACATTGATGTGAACATCTATTTGTTTGGTTTTGAGGTTTACGCGAGGAAAAGCCTCTGTTACCATATCCTCTTCTGAAATGCTTAAAATTATTAGGTTGGAAGTAACGAGGACTGTCTGCTCGTCTCCAATTCTTCGACGAAGAATCACCCTGAAATTGATTTCCATAATTTTGACCGTAACTACGGTTACTTTTCCTATCAAAATTTTGTTGGAATCTATGACTAGAGTTTTGACCATAAGGTGCTGCCGAAGCAACTGGCAGACCTTCTTTTACTTTAGAGTTACCAATGGTTACGTGAGGATGCGCAGTTATATACTGGCTACAGAAATCTTCCATTTCTTTTATTGTTTTAGGTTTACGTTCATGAAGGAAAGCAAGGAAAGACTCATTGACAGAAGACATGACTTTGTCTCTAAGTATTAAGTCCATAAGTCCTTCATAAGTTTTTTCTGTCTTAGACAGCTCCACCCAACGTAAAAAAGTAAGACGTGTCTTTGACATGAATTCAGAGAATTGCACACCAGTTTCTGGTAACATATTTTTAAATTGAAGACGATAGCCGTCTTCGTCAAGTTGGTATTTTTTTTAACAATATAGCCCTGACAACCTCATAGTTGTTCTTGTCAGGCTCATCTACCATGCTTAACATACTCAAAGCATCACCTCTAAGTATTTTGGACAAATGATAAACCTGCAATGATTTATCTATGTTATGTACTTTACATGAAGTTTCAAATCTGTCCAAATAGAATGTAATATCGTCGATGGAAGCATTGAATGGTGGTAGGTTAAGTTTGAAAGTGCTTGCATTAGTCTTATCTGAGACCTTATTTGCATCATTAGCATTACCTATGTTCATCACCCTTAATTTCTCAACTTCCAAAGCTAAGAGTTTTTCTTCATGCTCCATTTTTGCTTTTCTCTCATCAGACTCTCTTTGTAACTTCCTTTCTTCAGCTTCAGCTTGTTTTTCTAATCTTTTATTTTCAGCCTCTATTTCAAGTCTTTTATTTTCAGCCTCAAGTCTTTTATTTTCAGCCTCTTTTTCAAGTCTTTTATTTTCAGCCTCTGCTTCTCTTTTTTGTTTTTCCATTTCCATCTGGAATCTTTTTTCATCCACCTGCATCTGCAGTTTCTTTTGTTCAGCTTCCATTGCTTTATCATATTGAGCAGTTGCAAATTCTTCTAACTTATCACCAGTCTTCCCAAGCAATTTACCCTGCTCAATAAAGTGCTCAAATGTAGCCATGATGAGTAATAATATGAGTCCACAACCTGAAATAATTAATTATCTTATTTCAAATTTAATTATAACAAGTCTTAAATGAAGCACTTGTTTACTCACAACACTATATTATTATCCCAATCTCTGTGGGAAACAAGTCTTATATCAAAGAACTTGTGTATAGACCTTTTTGAAATATCATCAATCAACTCTTGATCATAGGTGCACTTCCCATTCAATAGTGCACAATAGTATTCATCATTTACTAATCATCAGTGTAGTAGTAATGCATAAGCACAACCCACTATTAAATGTGAATTAACTACTATAAGTGTAACCAATGACTATGTAAACACTATCACAATGTAAACAGTAACAATGTAAACATTACACTGTAAACAATACAATGTAAACAATACAATGTAAACAATAATAAAGATTTAGCAACAATACGAAAACATTCGTAGAAATCAACAAAAAATAAAGCGAAAATTAAAGAAATATCACAAAAAATGTGATGATATCTACGAGGATATTAGACAATACACATGACACCACAGTGTATAAACAAAAATGTTGTATGAAACTAAACTATAGTAAAGAGGAGGCTAACAAATACAAACAAATCAAAACAAAACTAAAGAATGTGAAGAAAATCCCGAAAACAACACTGACCATATCGTCACAACTAACAAAAAATAGCAACAGAAGTCGCTTTGCAAATTCCAGTATCGGAAATTTGCACACCCTAAAGAAAACGCTCACGATAGACGACCTCTATCACGTGGTATGATCTAAGGGAGACTCCGCCCAACCGAAAACCCGCAGAAACATAAACCTATAAATATAAATATACAAATAACATATAAACATATAACATGTAAACAAAAGAATGAGATGAAACACAGAAGACTCAGTAGAAGTATAAGGGCACAGTTCACAAACAAACAGGCCACTTAACTTATTGGTATCCAAACGTCAGCCACAGCAGAAAAAACAGATGACAATCAGCGTCCTAAGGAATGAAGATCCAACGATGATGGTACATCTGGACTGCTCCAACTGCCATGACGATGGTACTTGAGCTTCTAAACAGTACAGGTAGTGTAAATAACGGCACTTGACCTTCTTATACAACCGTAAATTGTTTGAATCGGTACTTGGCCTTCTTATTCAACCGTAAATTGCTTGAATCGGTACTTTGCCTTCTTATTCAATCGGCACTTGACCTTCACAAACGACAGCAACACGTTTCAACTGGCAATGTATGACTCAACGCCGGGTACTGCCATAATTCTGTATGTAGATGTCTTGAAAAATCGCTGTATGTTGTTATCTGGAACGATGCAGTTTGTTGAATTCTTGTTGAATGAAGCGGGTAAGGGACCCCGAGTATGCTGGTACCAGAACAAACCAGCTTATGGCCACCAAATGTTGCGTAATATTATATGATGTGTGTATAAATGTTCTGTGGATGAAGTCACATGTGCCACACAACGTTGAGGGTGTTGTAATTCATCTGCTTCTCTCAAGGTATGATAATCCTGGCCTTTGCAGAGTAGTGTGCCACCCTCAGACACCAGGGATGATGAGGCGTAGTAACTTGGTGTCTGTAGTCTGGTTTAAGTGTGATGTAGATGTGTATACAAACAGTGAGCATTACGAACAAGGCCATCCACACAATGACGTCACGTTAACTCACGATGTGAAAAGTCAATAAAGCTTTAAACAGCAGTGATGGGTTTTTGGCAATATATATTGTACGCCACAATGACAAAATGCATGGACATCGTTATGCAGAAAACATCACAGGTATTTTCACAACAGTCATTGTATCATCGAAGTAGTCGACTCAACAGGCACAGCAAACAGCATAATAATAATGTACATTATGTGCCTTTTAGGATATCGTAGACCGCTGTACATGTAGTCAGGTAGTAAACTTCCCCTTTCCATAAGAGCTAGTAGATATCAACTAGGAGATTAAATCTGGTCTCCTATTTTTGACCTCAACAAGACAGGCATGTCTTTCGAGCGTCACATTATTGTTCTCTATGTTCCTTATACAGCAAAGGTATCAAACCTAGATCCATCAACAAAGTTCAGGAAGCAAGTAGTCCGTAGGACAGGCATCAATCGATGCGTGACAATATAAGTGGATCATAAGGCAGGCTAAGCGAAAGTCAACATCACAAGATGGCGATAAAGTCACTTAGCAAAAAAGGATTCATTTACCTGTTCATCAGGAATTAAATCACATAATCACATATGCCTCCAGGCATTAGGAATAACATGGAGATATATCATCTCAAAAAAAGGAACAACAATCATGAGGACTCCTTCCTGAATAATCTAAGCGAAGACTAGCACATAGCTACGTCTCGCCTTATCAGCTTCTCTGCTCAGACTAACCTGGGCGGAAATCGTTTAAACAACGCCACAAAAAGAGACATGCGCAGAACACGCGAATCGAATACAACTCAGCCAAATTTACGAAACGAAGAATGTTCTACGATGTTCGACTAAAGACCTTTTACCTTAAAAGGAAATGAATCTTGAAACATTGCGATTGCCAACTGTTTTCAAAGAACTGGCGATCTGAGCGCTCCATAAATGGACATGACTCAAAAATCGTTCACACAACTATCGGCAACCCTAGCTATCAAGATAAGACAACTTCTTGACGATAGCTATCAAGATTAGACGACTGTAGAAATAAAAGTGACTACAATTCCATGAGTTCCTTCCCATGCATTAAAAATTAACTATAGTCAGAATGCATGGTCAGAATAAGTTGCGACAAGTTTTTAGCAGCAACAATACACAACGTGTCACATGGCGTAACATTTACCACGCGTGGCGTGTTATTCAGACTCGCTGGCGCCGCTTTTTATACAGTCCTCGCCACGTGGGTGCCATCTTGCTATTGTTAATCTTATCTAAATTCCTGTGAAATAGCTTCATAATATATCTGCCTTTCTGATGAATGAAATAATCGCTCTTAAACTTTCACATCTATCTATCTATCTTTTTATCTCATTAAACATTAAAATAGCCATATCGATATAATTTCAGAATTATGCCTATAGAAGACTAATTCTAATTTAAATTAACTCACGTGCTCAAGGCATTTACAGCTTGGCTCTGTGTGTCTTACTTCGTCTGTTCTCTCTGGGCGGCTGATCTTCAAATAGCCTGGTTTGATGCTCGCTATTTCTTAATATAAACCGCTAAGCCTAAACACTCAACTTAGTCCGCGCTGCGCGGATTAATTTAGCTACTTAAATGACACTCGCAAGTTTTGCTTTACCAGGCATGAAAACACAGATATACACAACTATTTCTAGAGCAAAAACACCACTATCAAATATAACACACAAATATGCACCAAAACTAATTTTTAGGCGTTATTATGGCCTTTTCATCAATCTTGAAGAATTTACATCCCAGCATGCTTCGCGCACTTCGAAAATATGGGCGATAAATGTGCCACTCACAATGAAGGGGGAAGCTGGGGTGTCTTCCCGTGAAGGGGTAAGCCGGGTGTCTTTCCGGCCCTATCACACTTCCATTTCATATTTCTTTCTTTCTCACGAGCACCAACCATTTATCTATTTTCGTTAACTTTTTTCCTGTCGGCACTAAGACTATTGAGCATGCGATTGATTCAGCGCTTAGAGCACCTCCCTCTAGCGGCATAGTTACCAGGATCTGGGACTGAAACCTGGAAGCATCATGCTCCAGGTCTACCCAGCTGTGAACTGGTACCTAACTCTGCTCTTGAGTTAGGAAAGCCAAAAGCAAAGAGGAAGGTAACTGGGCACTAAACCTCTTATAGTGAAGTCTCTAACACTTCACTCCTCTATGGCAATATCTAATACGAGACCACCTTTTCCAGTTGACTACGACTATTGTAATCAGTAGGCTAGACTTGAAGTGCGTATATTTAAAGATGAGTTGAACCCTTGCACTTTCTGATCATTCTTTTTTCCGTGATGCCTTTCAGAACCAGCTTCTCAAGACTGACAGAAAATACATTATAAATTTATGTCTCTATACCTCCCCATAAGGTGCCGAGTTTTATTTTTAGTTAATTTTTACTTTATTTTATTTTATGTTTTACTCCAAGTGTAAGCGTCAACCTTGATTGCGTTTATATCACATTTACAGACATCGTCGAGAGGCAGGAGATGACAGTATGTGTGTATTCTAATCATGAGCGTCTCACGGTGCAGCCCGTGACATAAAAAAAAAGATGAGCAAACAAATAAGAAAAGTGGTGGTGACGTGAGGAGCTGAGAGTTTCTCAGAAGAATATTAATGATCTCCTGCCCGCTTAGATATCTCGTGGGGAGAAAGAAAAACCTTGAAAGAAACCTATAGCTAAGATATAGATATATGAGAGGGGGTGATAGGGGATATTTGAAAGTAACAGAGAATGAGTTTTTTTTTTTTTTCCATCGTCTTCAAGTTCCATGGCAGGTGGCATAGGCGATCATGTATACCAGGGGTTCCCAACCTTTTCTATGCCCTGCACCCCTAGGAAATATTTGATTAATGTTCGCACCTCTACAAAAGTAATATCACGTTGATAGCTCAGTTGGTTTAAGCGTGATACTCTTGACCTTAGGCTTCTTTGTCGCACCCCCTGAAATGCCATCTCGCATCCCCTGGGAGTGCGGGCATCCCAGGTTGGGAACCGCTGATGTATACCAACAACTATGTCCCCAGTTCACTCAATACCTTTCTGCTCCCAGGCATCTATCTATCTATCTATCTATCTATCTATCTATCTACCGTTCTTTGCTCGGGGAATCAGTAAATAACGTCTTTTTTTCTTACGTAAAATGAAATATAGAATAAAATAACCAAAACTGAAATTCTTGTTTAAATATTAATGCGGTATTTATTTAAACTGTGTGACATGCCTTTATATAACAGAATTTCCTATCTACAGTACTATTGATCACATCTGTTGTTGATTTCTTTCCATGCCATGATTTCAAACTGTCCAGAATTTTCTCTCATTGTCGTCCACTATCTCTTTTTTTTTCTATTTTCTTGTTGTCGCAATATACTCCAGCTTCCTGTTCATAACATGCCGAAAAGAAAGTGGATTGTTTGTTTCTAATCTGAGGAATAAATTTCATTTGCATATTGGCATCTTTCAAGACATCCCCATTTCAGCTGCCCATGTTTTGTTTTTTAGCATTCTTCTGTAAAACTACATCTCTGTGGCATATGGTGCTTTACTACTTGCTTACTAATTGTCTATAACTCACTTCCGTATATCATGATTGGTCCTATATAACTCTAAAGAGCTTTCATTCTTACTTCCACCGAACAGAACGTTGCTGCATACAATGCTGGTACTTTGCAGGTATTTGAATCTATGGACCTGTTTTAAAATTGTTCTATTTACTTTGAAAAAGCATTCCGGAGAAGTTGGTTTCTTCAACATGACTATACCTTCCGTCTTCTTTTTTTTTTTTTTTTTTGCTATCAAGGCTAACGTCTTTATTTTAACTTTCTGTCACTTCTGCATCAATCTTTTCCTAAAACTTTTTTTCACTATTTGCCATTAAGAGTGTCTCATCGGCGTACCTGAAGCTAATTATATTATGTCCACCCACTGATATTTCTGGCATGTCCTATATGGATTTAATTTTTTTTTTTTTTTTCACTGTGCACATTGAACACCTGATGACAGCACATCTTCCTCTTTGATCCATAACCGCCAACCGTCAAAGTAGTCAGTGGGCATCACGCCTGGTGGCGTCTTGTAGGGCAGCAACAAATTGATTCCACTTTGCTCTGTCGGCGGCCATCCTTCGTACAGTGCCCCAACTCTGGTTCATTCTTCGCATCTCGGCCTCCACAGTTCTCCGCCAAGTTGTTTTGGTCGGCCTCTCCTTCGCATTCCCTCGGGGGGTCCACAGCATAGCTGTTCTTGTGATGGTATCAGGGTCCCTTCTGAGGACGTGGCCAACCCAACTCCAGCGTCTGCTAGCTATGATGGTGTGCATGTCCTCCTGGTTACTCCGAATAAGTAATTCTTAGTTACTGATGGTGTTTGGCCAAAAGATTCGAAGATTGTGTAGAAGGAGGACAGTTTCGACATTTCATTCTCTGTTACTCTCCAACATTCCGCACCATAGAGAAGCACAGAAAATACACAGCTCTCATACAGTCTTAATTTAGTGTTTGTGCTACTGGGAAGACTTCCAAATGTTGTTGAGACTAGCAAAGGCTGTTCTCGCTTTATTCATTCTGTTGTTAATGTCCTTGCTTGTTCCGCCGTCAGGTGTTACTATGCATCCTAGGTAAGTAAATGTGTCTGTCTGTTCTAACTGCTGGTTCCTTACTGTTATTGGCTCAGGATTGCCCACATTTAGTGTCATGACCTCTGTCTTCTTCAGATTGATGTTCAGGCCAACCTGCTGACCCTACTTATTCAGTCTGTCGGTTTTTTCTTGGATGTGTTGATGTGAATGAGCGAGTAGTGCATTGTCATCAGCATATTCCGGGTCTTCCAGTGTAGAAAACGTTGTCCATCTAATTCCTCTTGGACTGCCCTCTGTTGTCTGGCGCATCACCCAATCTATGGCTGTCAAAAATAATGTTGTTGATCCCTGTTGTACTCCTGTTTTCACTTCGAAAGTTACTCAATCCAACACCGCATGTAAAGTTAGAATAGAGGTTTGTTATGATGGAAACAATGCAGCTGGGAATTCCATAAGCCTTCAGTATTTTCCATAGGCTGTCCCAGTGTATGCTGTCGAAAGCCTTTTCAAAATCAGCAATGTTAATGTATAGCTGTCTCTGCCATTCTGAGCACTGCTCTATAATGTTCCCGAGGGTGAATATATGATCTGCACATCTTCTGTTCTTTCTAAAACCCGCTTGTTCTTTCCTCAGTTTATGGTCAACTGCTTTTGAAATTCTCTGGATGATTATCCTGCCTAGTATTTTGCTGGGAACTAAGAGTATATTAATTCCTCTCGAGAATGACAGCACATATCGCTGTGTAATACTTTTTTTAACCTGTCGAAATGATCATATTTGGCTGCTAATTCTTACAGCAGCTGTTTGTTGGCAGCACAAATTCTGTATTATTCTCAAGCCCTTACCATGGAGGTTTAAGCTTTATATCATTTTTCATAATTTACTGATGATTCACTTTGTCACATGATTTAGTGTAGTCTATAACATTCAAAATATAGATCTGATTTTACTTCTGTTGTCCCCTCTATAGGGACAGTTTATGGAAAATATTGAGGGCTTATGGAATTCCAAGCTGCATAGTGTCAATCATAAAAAAAGCCTCTATGCCAACTTTATGTGTAGTGTTGGGCAGAGCAACCTAACCTTTGAGGTGAAGACAGGAGCACGACAAGGATGCCCCTTATCAACCACTCTATTTTTAACAGTCATAGACTGGGTGATGCGCCAGACAACAAAGGGCAGTCAAAGAGGAATAAGATGGACTACATTTTCTACATTGGAAGATCTGGAATATGCAGATGACATTGCACTACTAGCACAGTCACATCAACACATCCAGGAAAAAACGGATAGACTTAATAAGTATAGCCAGAAGGTGGGCTTGAACATCAATCTAATGAAGACAGAGGTCATGACGCTCAATGTGAGCAACCCTGAGCCCATACCAGCAAGGAATCAGCAACTGGAATAGACATACACCTTCACATACCTAGGATGCATAGTAACACGAGACGCCGGAGCAAGCAAAGACATCAACAACAGAATGAACAAAGCAAGAACAGCGTTTTTTAGTCTAAACAACATCTGGAAGTCCTCTCAGTACAGCACAAGCACAAAATTAAGATTATATCAGAGCTGTGTGCTTTCTGTGCTTCTCTATGGTGTGGAAGGCTGGAGAGTTACAGAGAAGGAAATGTCGAAATTGTCCTCTTTTCACACAACATGCCTAAGAAAAATTCACCGAATCTTTTGGCCGAATACCATCACCAACCAAGATCTGCTTACTCGGAGCAAGCAAGAGGACATGCACTCCATCATAGCTGGCAGACGCTGGAGCTGGGTTGGCCATGTCCTCAGAAGAGACCCCGATGCCATCACAAGAACAGCTATGCTTTGGACCCCTGAAGGAAAACGAAAGAGAGGCCGACCAAAAACAACTTGGCGGAGGACTTTGGAGGCTGAGATGAAAAGAATGAACCAGAGTTGGGGCACTGTACGAAGGATGGCCACCGACCGAGCAAAGTGGAATCAATTTGTTGTTGCCCTACAAGACGCCACTAGGCGTGATGGCCACTGACTGGTTTGACGGTCGGTGGCTAAGGATCAAAGAAGAAGAAGAGTTATATGTAAACTTAACCATGTTTCTTCAGGCACAAGCCATTGCATTCGCCGCTGTCCAGACATAATTGTTTCATTAAATTAACTTAAAATTTAAATATGATTTCTCATCATATTCCCTGAGTTATGATGCATACTCGGGGAAGATAAATTTTCTGAGGGACACAAACTGGTGGACGGACAGTGGAAAAAGCGCCTGATTAATACCAGAAAAACAAAGACTCAGCAGAGACGTTTGTTCCTTTTGTTTCTTCTAAAGATTGTGGTACGAAGCAACAAGATCTGATTGTTGTACGGGGCTACAAGATCTGTTTGTGGTATGCGTCTACAAGACCATTTGTGGTACGATTCAACGCTATGAATCTGTGATTCATACGCTTGTTTTGACACTAGACGGCTACGTTCAACGGGCCTGTGGAGATACTAGCCCTGACATCAGGAGAGTTACCTTCTGCAAACATCGCTCGTGACGTGCCCTAGTTACAGAAAACGGATTGACGAAAACAGCTGCAGCCGCATTCAGAGATCTGGCAAGTCTTACTTGTAGAAGGCCAGCATTCTAAGAACTCTGTAACCATAATCAATTCCCACCTTAACCTCAATGAAGACAAACTTTATTCTACAGCACATTTATCACCCATATTCATTTTTACTTCTGTTAAAAGAATTGATCACTAAATTTGTTACATGTTATTGTACAAAGCCCTAGTTGATTCGGTTATTACAGAGAAGAGCACACGTATGAATCAGTATCTTATATATATATATATATATATATATATATATATATATATATATATATATATATATATATATATATATATATATATATATATATATATATATATATATATATATATATATATCGAGCTAATAAGAAAAATTTTTTTGTTAATTCAGTTGGGGGGCTTGAACAAGCTAAATCATACAAAATATATCTTCACAAAAGTTATCGGGCAGATAATAAATTAACTGTCCTAAGACACAATTAGTATTGTTCTTGATTTATGAATATCTTGTGAAACCTCCCTCAAGGTAGAAGCATCATCATCCTTCTATCTGCTTCTCTGCCAAGAGTAATCTTGTGCGGAGGTAGATACCTTTGAAGGCCCCCATTAGATACTCTAGGTTTTGGCCATTGTTGGCATGGGGAAGCAACCCGTGACACTGTCTGTCTGTCCATCTATCTACACTTCTTGCTAATCCCTAAGTACCCGTCTGTATTCATGAGATGGAGAATCGTATGTAGGTCACTAAAAAAAAAGCCTGTATGACATGTGCGAGAGTATTGTGCCTAACGTGACTTATCGGTTCACCTGATCTTATGCTGCCTCGTGTAGTTGCCGGGGAACTCTGAGGAGACTTGTTACCTCAAGCATGTCGTATGAGGCGACTAATATGAGATTGTGCATGAGGGCTGGAAAACTCATTATGTAAAAGAAATTGTTCCAGAAACCTTTGCTCAAAGAGCACATAAATGCTTTGTTGCAGGTTTCTTGTCAAGGTACCAGCTGCAATGGTTTATCCATGTTCCGTTTATAGCAAAAAGGAAAGAGAAAAAGAAGATGAAGGTCTTATGCTTTTTTTCTCTTCTTGTTATATATTTGTTAGTTATACTGGCCTGAAGAACGTAGCTTTTACTGAAACATTCGCCTTTTTTACGGTATTCCGCAACAGAGGGACAGAAATGTAAGTAAGAAGGCTTAAGAAATTTAATTACAAGATTGAAAAATAGCTCAACAAAGATTATAGATAAACAAATTAACAGAAAATCAGGATATGCGGCAAATAAGATTTGAAAACTTTTTAATGGAAACGATTTTTTTTAAAGTTATAAATTGCATTTCGAGGCGACAGTGAGAGCGATGATTTACCTGAAAAAGTTAATTTTGTTTGTTTGTTTTTATTTTATTTTATTTTAAGGCATCTAAGATCTTCACTGATAACTAAACAAAAAAATATATCAAATATTCTTTTTGAAGCACATTATAGTAATAATATAGATCAGTAGTCATCTATGCGTTTGGTTTTAGTTATCAGCTGAAAACATGCCACGGTTATAGGCAAGTCAGATTTATACATCCGGTAGTCATCATCATCTAGAAAGAAGCAATTCATATTTTGTTGGTCATGTTATGAGAAGAGGAAAGCTGGAACATATCGTAACAACAGGCAAGATTGAAGGGAAAAGTGATAGGGGAAGACAAAGAGAGCAAATACTAAACAGTTTGACATTGTGGCATGGAAAGAAGTCAACAGCAGAATTTATCAATTGTACTGGATACAGGAAGTTACAGAGAGACATAATCTCCTACGCCACTAGGCATGGTACTTAAAGAAGAAGTCATCATCATCATCTAATCAATTTTGTTTAGCTCCCTACAGAACATAGAGCCATCACAGTAGCTGGTCTTCTTGCCGGAAGCCTGCACCAAGTTTTCACATGCTTTGCATGGGTTTGGCCATTTCATTAGAATGGAACCCGATAAATTACCACTACGCGCCTACAACAGTAGACGATGTGGTTTCATGGCACGGGGGATACCGAGAGGCACATGGTGTGACAATTGACTGTTATTTTTATTTTCAACCCGCCCCGTTCCTTTTTAATTATTATGGTTGGTTCTTTTTTTCTTCTATTCTTACCAGGTTTCTGATTTGTAAACATTTCTTGGTTCTTCTTTATGGCTCTAATAATTGCAGGAACACCACCACCGGGGGGAGGGGGGGAACCTCTACCCGCATTTTGCTTGATCTATTTTGTTTCATTCTTAGCGGATATCGTGCAGGAAGACGGTCAGTAAATTGGTATAACATTAGGTAAACACACGGCGGTAATCGACTTTGTTTCGTCCTGGCCTTCATTATACAGGCATAGCGGGACTTGTACGTGATCTGTGATGAGGTGATTTTACGTAACATCTGTTGTTTGCTTTATCGGAGCGAACCTTCTTCGTGTTTGCTCACGGGCGAGCAACAACTAATCCTTTGATATCCGATTTCAGGAGAGAGAGAGAGAGAGAGAGAGAGAGAGAGAGAGAGAGAGAGAGCTCGTTCGCTTGGCGATTGGTTGCGGCATCGTCAGATGTTAAGACAATGTTATGCTGTTTCAGGGAAACTCTTACGATTGTTTTCTATTTTAATTTAGGTAGTAGTCCTGTTATTACGTCACACTGGGGGTAGTTGCATCTTGTTGGAGAAAATTCTAGATCTATTACGTATCGCGTCTGTCTTCTCGTGCACGTGTGTCGTGTGAAATTCTAATCCACATATATAAATTAAAACGTAAATGTAAAGCCTAACAAATAAATATATAATAATAAGGAAAGAAGAATGGTAAAGAACAGTGCTGTCACAATGACTGTACTCGAAATCCCCCTTGTTTTCTCCTTCGTCTGCAAATTGTAACGTTTCACGTTGATAGTAAAAGCCTACTGCTTCAATACCCGCTTTCTACGATAAAACGTGTACTGCCTTTCTAAGAAAAACCTTGAGATACGCAAGCTGACCTATATTTAATATTCCATTCATGTCATTTTATACACTAAGTTACCATAAACGAAAGACAGATGGACTAAGGATAGAAAGAAAGGGAGGGGCTGAAAGCCGGAACGCAGGCAATACTACCACAGTCTCGCGATACACAATTAATGCCACTCCTAACACGCGTGTAAGGCCACAAGCACTAACTTTTTTTCAAATCGACAGTGATAAAAAACACTACCCATACGAGAGTTAGGTTTTAAAAACGAGAAAAGCGCTTATTAGGAAACATGACATTATACTGGTTTACGTTTGAAAACATTACAGTACCCAGACACCACATCGATCGAAGTGAACGGGAGGTAGAAGAAAATACATATTTTGAACGCAGCCCCTTAGCCCCATTAAATTTATATATTTGGGTTCCTTAGGACTTGCTGACAAAGAATATGTTAAACGTTACGCAAATAGTCTAGGAATTAACAAATTATAGCCAAAAGAAATAGTGAGGGATGTCAGACAACACCAAAATCAGAATCGCTCAGTGGCAGATTTTCACACCACCATTGTACGGGAAATAGGTCCCCATGTTACCTCCTATTTGATTGGCGGAAAGTAAATGTAAGGCTAAACACGATTAGTCGGGCTATAAATATTGATTCTTTGTTGTTAGGGAAACGTGAGTAGGAGTACTTTTTTTCAAACGCTTGTGTAAACATGGCTCGATTGGTTAGACCCGCCAATATAGGCAATTTGAAGCGTTAGTTCAGCACCACATTTTCAAATAAACTTACTAAAGAACCAGTGCGTTGAGCGCCAGTGCATATTTTTCTAAATAAAAGCCTGGGACATCGGCAGATCGAAATTGTGCTATATTCATTGCCAGTCAACGTAACTGTGTATTATTCCATGAATTGTGGTAAGCTTGAAATATTTGATATCTTTTTAATGAAAATTGAATGTAAATTGATAATTTATGTCTGTATATATGTGTGGTTCAGTAGCGAACATGAGGTAAAGCCTATATAGTGCTCCAACCTGAACAGAAGGTGTCGGAGGAAAGTAAAACTACATGGAATTGCCAAACAGTACACTGACACCTATCTTATTGACTAGAAAGAAATAATGCTGGAATTGCAGAGGCGTAGTAACCATTAGGGAGGAGTATACTGGTGAAAATTGTTTCAGATGAAGATAGCAGTTGGCCTACCGCTCTGAACTCAGTGTTTGTTATGTATTGTGTTCAGTCTGGAAATTTATTATAAATTAGTTCTGAAATAGGAGGTACAACCTTCTTGTTTCAGGGACCGTGGTCCTAAAGTTATTGAGCAGCACCTGGTCTGAGCTTTGCTGAATCTAGAGGCTGACAACATACTCCTGGGTCCAGATAGTGACCAGTGAGGTGTCTCCAGAACACAGGGAGGCTATCGAGCAGAGGAGTCTTTTCCTGCCGCCATCACGAAAGATAAGCGTCTGTGGCCAGAGGAGCTCAACATTATCTCCCCCCCCCCCCCCCCTCAAAATCTGACTTTATAATAAAACAGAGGGAAAATACAGTGTTTAAATTAATAGGAACTGTGAACTTTTCCCCACACTATTTCCAAGATAAACAAACACTTGAAGTCATGATGACAAATAACAACATAGCTTGAAAAAACAAAACCAGTATTACCTCATATTACTACTACACAACTGACACACATAGGATAATATTAATAAAATATGTCACTACAAGGTTCATATTGATAAATTCTGTACATATAAAGCAAGTAAGGTTATCTGCAAAACACTAGACCTATTAGATACAGATACCTTCACAGCTGATCTCAGTCAGTACACTAAGTCCCCTATAAATATTTATAACATCCCACTTTACCACATATATTGGGGTCTCGCTCCCGGGATATTGAACTTTCTCCTATTATATATATTGGGAATAAGAAGAATTAAAAGGTATCCTTGGGTGGAATTAAATAACGTTGAGCTCTCAGTGCCTGTGGTGTCTTTGGATAAGTAATATTAGATTGTATTGTTTAGTTAGACATTACATACATTTACCTGCTAGAAAATGGCGGACCTGGCCAAATTTCGATCTGCTGCTGTACAGACTGCGAAAGAGTTAGGAATGGACGGGCAAATTATGATTGCTTATGTCACTGCTGAATGGGACAAATATATTGAACGGGAAGAAAGAAGATTAGAAAAAGAGGCCGAAAGAAAACTAGAATCTGAAAGATTGGCCGAAGATAAGAGGTTAGAGGCTGAAAAGGAAATTAAGAAGTTACAGATTGAGGCTGAGGCTAAGAAATTGGAAGCAGAAGAAAGAAGATTGACTGCAGAAAGGGAAGACAAGCGTTTAGCTGCAGAGAGGGAAGCAGAAAAGGAGGAGAAGAGATTACAAAGGGAACACGAGTTACGACTAAGGGAGTTTGAGTTTCAAGGCCATGCTCCTGAAAATGGTGCCAGTCCCTTTACCTCTGATGCCACTGCTAGCCAGGGAGCCTCAACCTCAGCTATGAATTTTCATTTAGATCATTTTGTTGAGAAAGACGATGATATTGAGAGCTATCTAAATAGATATGAACTATTAGCTACCACATATGGGTTAGAGAGAGAAAGGTGGAGCTTAAAGTTATCTCAAGGTCTTCGTGGGGCAGCTTATGAAGTTTTTTGCCAAAATGAGCAGAGGTGATCAGGAAAATTATGACATGCTAAAGCAGGCTCTTTTGTTAAGATATGAAAAGAACGCAGAATTTTATAGGAAAAAATTTAGGAATGCTAAACTACTGTCAGGTGAAACCTATCACCAGTTCTCTGCACGGTTAGAGACATACTTGGAGAAATGGACTTCTCTGGGGAAAACCCAAGATCTTAAGGAAATGGTCCTTATAGAACAATTAAGAGAGTCCATGGCTCCAGACCTGAGAAAGTTTCTCATGGAACAAGGTGCAGAGAGGCTGGGTGAGTTGCTAAATGTTGCAGAAAGGTATCAAGCGGCTCAGGCAGAGGTATCAGGTAATAAAGAGAAACAGGTGGAAAATTTTAGGGCACCACAGAACTTTAATAAATTTGATCCTAGAGATCAAAACAAAGGTAAGCACCAATTTTATAGGCCACGGTATGACAATAAAAATAAAACCCCACAATTCGATGAAAGGAAATATGATGAAAGAAAATCTTTCAACCAAGGGAAAAGGTGGTGTAAAAATTGTAAGATGAACAATCATGACACTGACCATTGTAGAAGGAAACCTCCTCATTGTGCTGCTATGACATCTGGGAAAAAGGAAAAAAGGTCAAACCTGCAGAACTACAGGAACCATACCACCCCCCAGTGTGTGAAGATGTCATCTGTAATGGTGTCACTATAAGGTGTTTATATGATACCGGTTTAGATTACGATTCGTGGAGATTCAAACTGCAACCAAGGATGTAGCTACCATGACACTTCCCGTCGCCCGGATAAAGGTGAAAACGCGATATGTGGAAGGAATCATAAAAGCAGCAGTGATAAATGAGCCAATCTACCCTCTGATATTGGGGTGTAGATATGTCTTCTTGTGGAATCCCAAGAGACCTGTGATATTGGCAACAGTGCAGACCAGATCACAGTCTAAAAAGGAGGAGGATAATCCAATAAATACTCATCCAGATGAGATGAGGAAGGCACAGGCTGAGGACAAAACACTCAAGCCGTGTTTCAAGAAGTTGCCCAAAACCCCTACACCTCCAGGCAAGGAAGAGTTTTATATGAAGAACAAGCTGATATATAGGAAGGCTGGATCTGAATCCAATGGTCACGGACAGCTGGTCCTTCCCACTTCATATAGGACTAAAGTGTTGGAACTAGGGCATGTGATTCCCTTCAGTGGTCATATGGGGATCAACGCAACAGGACAGCGTATAGCTTGTCACTATTTCTGGCCAGGGATAACTGAAGATATCAAACGATATGTAAAATCCTGTCCAGAGTGCCAACGAGTAGCACCTAAACATTGGACTGCACCAGCAACTCTGGGGAAATGCCCATAGTGGGAACACCCTTTGAGAGAGTTGCCGTAGATCTTGTGGGACCGCTCACCCGAACCAAGAGAAGGAACAGCTACATTCTGACTCTGGTGGACACTTGTTCTATGTGGGGAGAGGCGGTAGCCCTGTCATCGATTGATTCTAAACATGTGGCAGAGGCATTGCTCACAATTTTCACAAGGTTAGGCTTTCTCAATCAAATCTTGACTGATAATGGCTCTCAGTTCAAGGGGAAACTAACAGAAGAAGTTTTCAGGATCTTCCAGGCCAAACACTTCCATTGTAGTGTGTACCACCCACAAGGGAACGGCCAAGTGGAAAGATTTAATGGCACGTTGATGTCAATCCTGAGAAAGTTGGCACACGAAAAACCAGATACATGGGATCAGTACCTTCACGCCGCCCTCTTTGCTTATCGGGAGGTACCCCCTATTTCAACCGGAATGGCCCCGGCAACATTATTATTTGGTAGGCCAATAAAAGGTCCACTGGAAGCGCTGTTAAGAACGTGGACTGATGAAAAGGCAGAGGAAAATATTACATCCTCATACCAATATGTGAATGAGCTGACCACTCGTTTAAAAACTGGCTGGAAACTTGCCAATGAAAATTTGAAACAAGCCAGGAAGAAACATGCTGCCTATTATAACAGGAAAGCTAAAGACAGATTTGGCTGTGGGAGAGAAGGTACTGCTTCTTCTACCCGGTAGTCAGAATAAGTTACAAATTGGATGGCAAGGTCCATATACAGTTCTAGAGAAGGTGTCTAGAACAAATTATAAGATAGATAAGAAGGGGAAAGAAAAAAATCTCTCATGTGAATCTCCTGAAGAAATATTTGGAAAGAGAACATCAGGAAGAGACACACTTGTTGACCTTGTCCATTGCCATGGAGATGAAAAAGGAACCACTTTCATCATTTGAATATCCATTACACCCCTGTGAGACAGCGGCACAGGTGAAAATCAGTACACATTTAACGAAAACTCAGAAAGAGAGAGTGCAACAGGTTCTAGATAATCATGCAGAAGTGTTAACAGACCGACCTGGGCATACAAACTTATTGGAATATGATATGAAACTGATAGACCCCACACCTGTCTGTATGAAACCCTATTCGATTCCTTTTGCTAAGGAGAAAGCTTTGAAGGAAGAGATAGACTATTTGTTGAAGGAAGGAATTATTTCACACAGTGAATCTTCGTATAGTTCCAGTGTTGTACTCTTAAGGAAGCCCTCTGGAGAACATAGACTCTGTATAGATTACAGGAGACTGAATGCTATTACAGAAGGACAGGTGGATCCATTGCCGGATACAAATCAGTTGTTTGCCAGACTAAATAAAGCTAAATATTTCTCAAAAGTGGATCTGAGTAAAGGATACTATCAGATTCCAGTAAAGCCTGAGGTTAGACCATACCTAGCTTTTAGTACCTCAGAAGGACACTATGAGTTTAACAGATTGCCATTTGGATTGAAGAATGCGCCTAGTGTCTTCTCTAGAATGATGAGAAAATTATTGGACCCTCTGAATAATCCATGTATCACAAATTTCATGGATGATATCCTTATAGCAACAGAAACATTTGAGGAACACATTGACTCTCTGAACATGCTGTTTAATCGACTTAGGGAAGCGAATTTAACAGCCCGACCAACCAAATGTTGCGTTGGATGTAAAGAATTGGAATTCTTGGGACACACAGTTTATCAGGGAAACATGACCCCTGACCCCAAGAATTTAGAGAAACTAAAGAAAGCCCCGAGACCACAAACCAAGAAAGACGTGAGATCCATTGTCTCATTATGTGGTTTCTACCAAAAGTATATCAAAAACTTTAATTCCATATGTGCACCGTTAACTGATTTGACACGTAAGGGAAATCCAGAACGAATTACATGGACACCACAATGTGAAATGGCTTACCAAGAATTGAAGGAAAAGCTCACAAGTAAACCTATTTTGAAATTACCTGACTTAAGTCAAGAATTCATAGTAAGGACAGATGCCAGTAATATTGGGTTAGGTGCAACTTTGCTACAGAAATCAGATGCATTGGATGGGGAATTAAGCCCAGTGGCATATGCTAGCAGAAAGTTGAATAAAGCTGAAACCAATTACTCAACTAGCGAAAAGGAATGTCTTGCAGTAATATGGGCGATAAAGAAATTCAATATTTATCTGTATGGGAAGGCATTTAAGTTGCAAACGGATCACAAACCTTTGTCGTTTCTAGCACAGGCTAGACATGAGAATTCTAGATTACTCCGTTGGTCATTATTGATGCAGCCATTTGAGTTTAGCATAGAGTATATAAGTGGAAAAACAAATCTGGGAGCGGATTTTTAAGCCGCCATCCGTGTGATGAGAATCACCCTAAACCCCAGGAATAATAAGAAATTTCTCTATGTGTATATAGAATTATAGACTGACATATAACGTCTGTTTTAAGTGGGGAGAATTTGTCGTGTGAAATTCTAATCCACATATATAAATTAAAACGTAAATGTAAAGCCTAACAAATAAATTTAATAAAAGGAAAGAAGAATGGTAAAGAACAGTGCTGTCACAATGACTGTACTCGAAATCCCCCTTGTTTTCTCCTTCGTCTGCAAATTGTAACGTTTCACGTTGATAGTAAAAGCCTACTGCTTCAATACCCGCTTTCTACGATAAAACGTGTACTGCCTTTCTAAGAAAAACCTTGAGATACGCAAGCTGACCTATATTTAATATTCCATTCATGTCATTTTATCCACTAAGTTACCATAAACGAAAGACAGATGGACTAAGGATAGAAAGAAAGGGAGGGGCTGAAAGCCGGAACGCAGGCAATACTACCACAGTCTCGCGATACACAATTAATGCCACCCCTAACACGCGTGTGAGGCCACAAGCACTAACTTTTTTTCAAATCGACAGTGATAAAAAACACTACCCATACGAGAGTTAGGTTTTAAAAACCGGAAAAACGCTTATTAGGAAACATGACATTATACTGGTTTACGTTTGAAAACATTACAGTACCCAGACACCACATCGATCGAAGTGAACGGGAGGTAGAAGAAAATACATATTTTGAACGCAGCCCCTTAGCCCCATTAAATTTATATATTTGGGTTCCTTAGGACTTGCTGACAAAGAATATGTTAAACGTTACGCAAATAGTCTAGGAATTAACAAATTATAGCCAAAAGAAATAGTGAGGGATGTCAGACAACACCAAAATCAGAATCGCTCAGTGGCAGATTTTCACACCACCATTGTACGGGAAATAGGTCCCCATGTTACCTCCTATTTGATTGGCGGAAAGTAAATGTAAGGCTAAACACGATTAGTCGGGCTATAAATATTGATTCTTTGTTGTTAGGGAAACGTGAGTAGGAGTACTTTTTTTCAAACGCTTGTGTAAACATGGCTCGATTGGTTAGACCCGCCAATATAGGCAATTTGAAGCGTTAGTTCAGCACCACATTTTCAAATAAACTTACTAAAGAACCAGTGCGTTGAGCGCCAGTGCATATTTTTCTAAATAAAAGCCTGGGACATCGGCAGATCGAAATTGTGCTATATTCATTGCCAGTCAACGTAACTGTGTATTATTCCATGAATTGTGGTAAGCTTGAAATATTTGATATCTTTTTAATGAAAATTGAATGTAAATTGATAATTTATGTCTGTATATATGTGTGGTTCAGTAGCGAACATGAGGTAAAGCCTATATAGTGCTCCAACCTGAACAGAAGGTGTCGGAGGAAAGTAAAACTACATGGAATTGCCAAACAGTACACTGACACCTATCTTATTGACTAGAAAGAAATAATGCTGGAATTGCAGAGGCGTAGTAACCATTAGGGAGGAGTATACTGGTGAAAATTGTTTCAGATGAAGATAGCAGTTGGCCTACCGCTCTGAACTCAGTGTTTGTTATGTACAGTAGAACTCCATTTATCCGAACCCCATGGGACCGAGCATCGTTCGGATAATCAAATGTTCGGATAATTGGATTACATAATGTATCGAGTCCATGTACACATATTTCTAAAAATAATTAACCATCACAAGGAAAATACACTATAAAACATATTTACTTGTACTGTAATAATAATACCCACACTGTATTAGATCACTGTATCACCAAAATCTTTTATTACACTGCAGTGCATGTACTACTTGTATTAATTATTTTTGTTACGAAAGAGAAATGTTTTCAAAATAACATTACAAACGATTCAAAACCAGGCGCAACTTACGTATATATGTACTTGCACAGATGTAGCCCACTATTTAAAATAATGAGGAATCTTCTTTTGCACCAAACTGGATAGTCTCCTTTTGGCTGCTAAGTCCCGCATTCTCTTCAACAGCAGAAGCTGTGTAGGACAGCTGTCATCTTCTTGCTCGTACCAAGCCATCGCTGTTTCTAGTGCTATAAAGGACTCTTCAGGACTTGGTCGACGTTTTGGTTTTACTTCATAATCTACAAGTACATCATGTGCTTCTGAGGAGTCTTCATCATCGGTCACTACATGTATTTGGTTTTCTTCTTGCACAAAAGACAAAATTTCTTCGTCATTCAAAAACTGAAAACCAGAATCATTATCATCTTCTAGCCACATGTGTGCATCATCTTTGTCACAGTCCGAAAATCCGGGCATTGCTTGAAACAGTTCCACAACTTCATTTATACAATCATCATTTGTGTCCACTGCAGTAGTTTCATTTCCTCCTTTTTTCCCAAGCAATCTACTCCAAGCCTTGTTGAGATTATCTTGTGACAGGGTGGTCCAAGCATCAGCAAACATATAGCAGCAGTCTTTGAGATTAAGCTTTTTGGAAAACGCCACCACACTTTCTTCATCTTCAGCCAACAATAAACGACGCAGGACTTCCTTCTTGTACATCTTTTTAAGCTTTGCTATAACACCCTGATCCATTGGTTGAATCAGTGCTGTTACATTGGGAGGCAGAAAAATTACTTTAAAATTTGCGTCAACTGCATTCAATGTATCCGTCTCTGGATGAGATGGTGCACTGTCCAGTAGAAGAATTACTTTTCCAGTTTTCTTTTCTTGTTCTCTCAACCTCTTCACATTTGGGATGAACTGATTTGTATACCAATCAAGAAATATTTCACTATTCATCCAAGCACTCTTCTGTGCTTTGTAACACAATGGGAGACATGTCACATTCTTTAAACAACGTGGTTTTTTTGGCTTTGCCGATCATTAGCACCGGTAAACGATGACTTCCACTGGCATTCGCGGCTACCAAAATTGTTACTCTCTCTTTGCACTTTTTAAACTCAGGGGCAGCTGCTTCGCGCTGAGATGCAAGTGATTTTTGAGGCAATGATTTCCAGTATAAGCCAGTCTCATCGGCATTATACACATCATCGAGTGAATAACCTTCTTCTTCAAAAAAAGCCAAGAATGTTTCTTTAAAATTTTTAGCGGCAGTTGCATCGCTAGATAAAGATTCCCCTTGAATCTCCAATTCTCGTATGCCATGACAAGATTTAAAGTTTCTTAACCATCCCTGGCTAGCCTTAAAGTCAGGAGGACCGTCAAGTTGATTATTGAACTGAAGTGCCTTTTCACACAACAGAGAACGAGAGATAGGTTCCCCTTTGCTTCTTCTTTGCACAAACCATATATACAAAGCCTCTTCCAATTTCACATCTTTCGCATTTCTCATGGTTTTACGTTTCTTCGACCCATTTTCACTATCAAATTTCGATGCAAAACTCATAATTTTATCCTTGTTACTTTTGATGTCAGAGACGGTAGCTTTCCCAACATTGAAAATCCTCGCAAGTGAAGACACAGTTTCACCTTGTCCTAGTCTCTTGATAATTTATGTTTTCGTTTCAATTGACAAAACATTGCGGTTCCTTTTATATGCTTTAGGCCTACTGGAAGATGCC
Source organism: Oreohelix idahoensis (assembly GCA_024509875.1). Classification (NCBI taxonomy): domain Eukaryota; kingdom Metazoa; phylum Mollusca; class Gastropoda; order Stylommatophora; family Oreohelicidae; genus Oreohelix; species Oreohelix idahoensis. Next base: position 644,116 of record JAMPIV010018895.1, on the reverse strand, counting down.
ATATCGCACAGAGAAATACTTGTACACCAAAATTATTCTGCTGTAGTAGCAGACACAATTATTTTAAGTTGAACTATCTGTTTAGCCAGTGTTCTACCTAGAACGCACACGTACACTGGATTGGTAAACCAGATATTAACTGACTTTATGATCTAACTGACTTCCTGTACGTAAGCGACCGACCATTAGCCATCCCATTCTCTACAAATTGTTCGCACACATTTGAAGTTTGCCGCATCAAAAGATTCAGAATTTTAGTCTAACGTGACTGTGGCATCTGATTTTTTTTTTTTTCTGGAAAAAGTGTTCGGATAATTGGATGTTCGGATAATTGGGGTTCGGATAAATGGAGTTCTACTGTATTGTGTTCAGTCTGGAAATTTATTATAAATTAGTTCTGAAATAGGAGGTACAACCTTCTTGTTTCAGGGACCGTGGTCCTAAAGTTATTGAGCAGCACCTGGTCTGAGCTTTGCTGAATCTAGAGGCTGACAACATACTCCTGGGTCCAGATAGTGACCAGTGAGGTGTCTCCAGAATACAGGGAGGCTATCGAGCAGAGGAGTCTTTTCCTGCCGCCATCACGAAAGATAAGCGTCTGTGGCCAGAGGAGCTCAACATTATGCCCCCCCCCCCCCCCCCCTCAAAATCTGACTTTATAATAAAACAGAGGGAAAATACAGTGTTTAAACTGATAGGAACTGTGAGCTTTTCCCCATACTATTTCCAAGATAAACAAACACTTGAAGTCATGATGACAAATAACAACATAGCTTGAAAAAACAAAACCAGTATTACCTCATATTACTACTACACAACTGACACACATAGGATAATATTAATAAAATATGTCACTACAAGGTTCATATTGATAAATTCTGTACATATAAATTGTAATTACAATTGATTGTGATTCCTGGTTCACTTTGTAGTTGAATCAGGACATATATATTAGTGAAAGTAATTAATACATATTTATATTTGAAACTTTACCAGTGACTCATTTAAGATAGTCTTATAGAGTGTTAAATGTGTGTGAGTGTCACAGTGTTGTCAAGTGTGGTAGAATAAATTAAATTGTTTATCTGTCTGTTGTTGTTGTGACTTACACTTCATCATATACATACCCTAGACATTTAACGTAGTCATCACAATATTCCAGAATAATTCTGACTGAGGTATAATGTGGTAGCAAGTAAGGTTATCTGCAAAACACTAGACCTATTAGATACAGATACCTTCACAGCTGATCTCAGTCAGTACACTAAGTCCCCTATAAATATTTATAACATCCCACTTTACCACAACGTGTTCCTAAGTTGCATCAGAGAGTTGTTACTATAAAAACAGGTCCTGGTCTGTTAATCGTCTCTCAGTCCGTGAATAGTGTCAGGCATAAATTCAGTTTGCCTGAAGGGATATTCTGAACGTCTGGGTATGTACTTAGAATTAGATAGTTGACGTGAAGGAATTTTGGCTTAGGACTTTAGAAAGACAGTGTAAGCCTTCTAAGGGGATTTTTGTTATTATTGCCATCAATTACCTGACCTCTAAATGCTATAGCCAGGGTAGTGTAAAGTTCGTTGGTAATTATACGATGTCTAGCCAGCGAGTTTCTTTGATAAAGTTGAGTGCTGTTATTAATATAGAACTGTATTGGTATAGGACCTAGGCCTGATGTAGTACGGGGTAAAATATAATTATAATAGGTTCCGGGCAACCTCTTTGTGTTTTGCTATCTAAGGAAATAGGGGCGTATGTACTTGGTGTTTTTTTTTGTTTTGTTTTTAGCCTAAGTGGCCGTGTGTATTTATATTAGCATCTGAAGGGTACGTTGGGTGAAGGGTGTATTAGTGTTATGATAAAGGGTGTATGCATTTGTGTATAAATAATTTGTGCCTAATTTGATAAAACTTTCATATGCTGCCTTTGATAAGTATGAGGCTCAGAAACCATTAACTAAAGGAGTATAATAGTGACAGTGAAGCGGTGTTGTGACGCGTATCTGCCTAGGTCACGAGCTGGCCTCAGAAGCAATCAGGTCAGCCCGCGTCTGTGTTAAGCGTAAGAGACAAGCTGTTGTCTTGTGAAAGGGAGGAAAAGGGGTGAGCTGTTAAGTCTGACCTGAGGGCAGAAATATGGTAGAGCATGAGGGCTTGTATTTAGTTTGGAGTTTTATTATGGTATGGGAAAAGGGGGTGTATGTGAATATTTGTGTTTGTAATGTTGTTGAATTATGGTTGTAGTGAATTGGTTGAATATAAGTTTTTTTTCAGCGATTTACGGCGTCGTAGGCAACCCATAAGACTGCAACCGACTTTGCCTTCTCAGAGAGGGAGGCAAGAGACATCATTGTAATTGAAAACTGGGTACACGCAAAGTAACGGGCGCCCCTAGTTACGTCTGCAAGACGGAGGGGCATTAGGGATTCTCCTGACGTGGGGAAACATATACCTCAGCTTGGAATTGCCTAGAAATTGGAGCTCTCGGCTCCCACAGCCCAATACGCAACATGCTACGTTGCATTGTATTGTTTACATACTGCCAAAATAAAGCAGTAGGCCAAAACCCGAAGCAGTTTAAATCGTAGTTTGTGTGAAGAATTGAGTGCCATCATCATTGCTAGATCTACAGCCAGATGCACAAATATATATATATATATAGGCACCTAGGGCCCCTTGATCAGTTATTCTGGGGAGGAGAGAGGGAGATCATGCCTCTCGAATACTAACGGGAGGAGGTACCCGACAAAGTGTAACGCATCTGAGCCTCAGACAAAGTCGATAGCGACAGGAAGGCGCAGAATTTAAGGAGAGGGGAGAAAGTGGAGTTAGGCGTTTTCAGGAACTGAAGAGTTAGATAGATCATACTTGGAGGTGAGAATCTGAGTTAGTCCTGCAGAATTCAGTGGTGTAGAATTTAGTTGTGTAGAAGGTAGTTGTGTAGGACAGCCGAAAGCGCCTTGAGACATTTTAGTCAGATTAGTTATTAATTCTTCCTCTGAATTGGTTAAACGGGACAGAGTGAAAACTAGTGGAGTGTGCCCTTGTGGTGTGTGGGACTCCACAGTGTATTTAGTTAGTAATAGTAGTGTTCAGTTGGTGGTGGCTCTTACATAGAGACCCCCTTCCCCCCCCCCCCTCCTCAACCCGTTTAATTCTTTATTCTTATTTGTTTCGTGATAATGTGGAAGAGAGCGTGGAAATTTGATATTTGTGTCATTTATTTATTTGTTCTTTTTTCAGCTTGTGCGAACTCGCACGTTATTGGGTTTTTTCTGCAGTGGTAAAAACTTTTTTTTTTTTTTGTTTGTTTTTTTTTTTTATAAACTTATAAATGTGCACTAGATCAGTTTGTCTTTCAATATACTGTACCTGTATCCTTTAACTGTACAGTTGTGTCTGTGGATAGTAATTAGTGTAAACATTATCTCTTCGGAGCAAGAGGTGGTGAGGCAGTAGCTATAAAAACAAGTCACAAGTGGCGAGGGAGAGTCAATCTAGGTTCTCACCCTTGAAGCTATAAGTCCCATCCTCTACAGTCACTTGAATTCTCATCTTAATCTTCTCAGACTTTCCTCAGAAATGATGTCTTATCTCTTTACTCAGACAGACTCTTATATAAGCCATTTTGTGACACATGGATAGACAACATCACCGAAATCCTACAACAACACGGGCTCACAGCGGCCAATACGATACACTTGGCACAAGAGCGAAAACTTCAACCTGCCCTTTCCATTACGCTACACGGCACCGCTGGACTGAAAAAGTAAAGTAGAACTTTATAAAGATCTATGTTGATAAAACCATATCTGTATTCAAATTTTAGAGTAAATGGAATCGGTAATAAATGCAGTCTATGTGTAACTTTTACCTCTGCCGGGAAATCTGCTCCCTGTAATTTTTATCAACAGAGTAGTGACAAAATAACATTTTACCGAAGGTTAACTTCACTTCACAGAAGAGAACGCGTTCCTATCTCATGCAGTTCACAATTCAAGTGAATTTTTGTAAGCTAGGTCGTGAGTTTTAAATTGAAACACGGAAAAAGTAGGCTTTTACATGACGGTGAGAGAGAGCCTAGTCCGAAATTTATCTAGGTTAAAGTTATTTCTATTTTGCCCCTCGATCACCTTGATATCTACCAAATCATATCCTGTGGTCTAACGGTAGATCTAATATACCTCAAGCCGACCTCAGATCTAGACAAAGCAATTAAATCCATTAAAGATGAATTGAGAGAAAGCGAAAAACGTGATCAAGATCTCGCCAGGTTGGCTGAGCTGCAGTAAGTCATTGTTTCACTTGGAGCCAAGATTACTAAAGACAATCACGTAAATATGTTTACTGCATTATTATAATCGTGTGCTCAGAGGCGGATTTACAGGATTTCATCGTGGTAAAGGGGGCCCCGAATGGATAATTAAAAATTCAAATTTTAGATGGGGAAGCAGCTAAAAGTGAAGTTTGAGATGAGCTAACATTTACTCTGTTGTCACAGAGGCAAAGTGTCTTGTGGGTGAACTTTGACATTTCATGTACTTGGAAAATCAATACCCTTTAGCCCCCAAGGAGCATAGGCCTTCAACAAACACATGCCAAGTCTTCATGTCACGTGCCATTAGCTCAAGCTTTTCTACGTTTTCTGTTTCCAGTTCGCTTCTCCGTGTGTTTCTTGGTCTACCTCTGCCTCATTTACCCTGAAGGTTCCAGAACAAGGACTGCCTTGTTCACTCAATGTGTGTCCTATCCATCGCCAGGGTCAACTTTTCATCTCTTGTTCCACTAGCACGTGTCTGATTCTTGTCATCAGTTTCACATTAGTGACCTAGTTATACCATTTCAATCCTTCTATTCTACGCAAGCCCCCATTTATGAAAGTCTGTAGCTTTTTGGTTGTTGATTTTGTTGTTCTCCATGTCTCAGGGCCATACAATAGAACTGACTTGACATTTGAGTTGAAAATTCTTATTTTAGTGTCGGTCTTAATTTTTGTTTGGTGAAGGAAGATTAAACGATTTCGCCTTCCTAGCCAGCTTAATCAAAGTCACCAACAGCGTTTCCTACTGTAGAGACTAGGCTGAGCTTTCCCTGACTTTGCTATTTTTAAGCGCATTACGTGAACGTTCATTTAACGCTTTGAAAAGGTCAAGAACTGCTTAAGGCCATCATTAATCTGGGAACATTTAATCTCTATGGCTGCTTTGTACACTGAAAGGATTACAATGGGCACTTAAAAAACTAACTAGCAATCTTCTGAAACATCAGGAAAGAAAAACGTGGAATGAACACTTTTGTATGTAGCTTAGTTGTGAGTTTTTTGTTTTTTTTTTAATTTTGCTTCGTTTCGTTTTAGGTTGCATGTTATGTAACGTATAACTGGTGCACCATGTTTTTGTCTTTCTCAAGGAAGGGCCCAGAGATAGATTTATGAATACGGCACCCTGTAAATTCTCGGCTGCATATTAATGATCTTTGTCAGTATGCATCTCAAAAATTCTGTGAATTAACTTTCTATGCCAATTTTTTTTATTTTAACTGTCATTATTTTCGCGTCTGTAACGTTTTTATTTCCCTCTCTTTTTCTGTCCGTTCAAATTTAGATTCCATGGAGCACAGATATTTAAGCAGATTTGCTCGTGCCTACATTTCCTGGGCAGTTCGCACCATTTCCCTAACATCCAAGGTCCCGCGTCTGGAAATTCTCCTACGTGATAAATGGGTGAATCGGCTGCGATCCGCTTGGCTTTCACTGCCTTCACCTCATAATCGTCTTTGCTCCAGGGCTTTTAATCATTTCGTGTGGCTGAGCTCTGTCTGGTTTCATTTTTAATGCCAAATTGCTGATAGAAGTGAGGTTGCTGATCTCTTACAGTTTTCAGTAGTTACATTTTACAATATAGCCTGATAGAAAGTAGTAGATCTATTATTTGTTTTCCATTTCTTTTCTTTTTTTTCTTTTTTTTTGGTTGCAAGATTCTACTCATTCATTCTTGTGACAAAATATGTTCGTTCTCTTTTCCGGTCTTCGATTCTCTCCGGCCTTACTTACTCCAACCATCCCTTCTAGCGCAATTTTTCCATTTTATTGTTTACGCTCTCATTGTTTCAAGATTACCTTATTATATCTTGTCACACCTCTCACCCACTCCTCTCTCCTGGTTATTTTCTCTATTTTTATCGGTGACACTTAGCGAAGGAGCCACATTGACTTTTCGCTTACCACCAGCTCCAGAAGGAGTAAGAGTCTACACTGAGCGACATTTCTGTTGTTAACTCAGACTTTTTGGCTGGAAAGATACACTAAACAATGTTGTCGCATAATAAGATGCCAGTTCGCAAACATGACGTACCCAAATACACGGTCTATTTCACTGGGATGTAGGATTGACCATTGAACCGGACGTGAATTCTAAGATTAGAAGAAAGTAACCCAAGAGACATCGCTTTGCGATTAAAGTTATATAATCCTACGTCAAGTGCGCCTAGTTAAATGTCTAACACATCTGAAAGGTACGGCATATTAAACTGTTACCCGACAATATTCTCATGGTAAGTTATAATATGTACATTTTATATTTGTATTTTGACATGTATAACATGTATTACTTACTTCTGGATGTACAGTGACAGATGAGACTGGCAACCTCATCACTGCAAATAATGTGGCTCATGAACCACCACTGCAAAGCTGGAGACTGCTTCGTGCGGGTTTCCTCACAAGGAACCAACAGCAGAGGTGGCCCCAGGCTCGATAGAGAGCAGGGAGTGGATGATGATGTCGTGGTGTACATATTTATTATACAAGCAGTTTAGTAAATTTCATCATCATCATCATCATCATCAGCTGCCATCTCCAGAACGAAGGTTGGCTGTAATGGATCTCCAACGTCTTCTGCCTCTTGTCTTGGTGGTGCACTCTGATAGACTCTATCCTGTCCATCTCTTGATGTTATCTTCCCAATTATAGCGCTGTCTTCCCCTTGCACGTTTGCCTTCAACTCTCCCTTCTATTATGGTCTTCTGCCAGGTGTTATGCCTTTTTATGTGGCCAAAGTATTTTAGCTGCCGAACTTTGATCTCCCTCATTAATTCTCTTTTCATACCTAGATTTTCTAGGACTTCCTTATTTGTTTTCTTCTCTTTCCAGGAGATACGCCCCATTGTTCTATATATCCATATTTCAAGAGCCTCAATTCTTTCTTCCAATTGCTTATTCATCGTCCATGTTTCTACACCATACAGTAATGCAGAATATATATAACACTTTATGATTCTCAGTTTTAATCTGTGGGATAACTGTTTAGATGTCAGTATATGTTTCATGTTGTTGAATGTAGCTTTGGCCATTCCTATTCTCTTCTTGATTTCTGTTTCACATCTGCCATCTTCTGTTATTATATGACCAAAATATAAGTAGCTCTTGACTAAACTTCATACGTATATACAGAAGCAGACGCCAACCGACCCCACACTGGAAGATAAGTACTATAACAGGGCAACCAACGAACATTTCACCATTTTTCAAATTTTGCACCTCAGTTTAAATCATCCGATGATGATACATATCACTGCTTCTTTTTTTATAAACAACTTTATTTATTTTACATTGTTAAACTGTAAGTGATTATTAAACCTGTTTATCTGTAACTGTAAAGCTACAGTTGGATTGATGACTATTGTGTGAAGTGTATGTTTGCACCCGTATATGACTCTCTTTAGTTCTAAATACATAACCAGATAGAGCGATTAGATTAAGATGTTGCTGAATCACCTTCAGCTGAGGGCTCAGAAATACGAGCAAAAAAAATATTATTTCACAACAGGGGCGGGAGAACAATAAACTCATGACAGCTTAGATTATATCTGTTGTTATGCTTGCTTTTCTTTAAAATCTTGTGAGGCTCCCTTAAATAGAAACATCGTTTTTCTATTTTTGTCTCTACCAAGAGTAATCTTGAGCGAAGATTGACAACTTTGAAGATCCTCACCGTTATACCCTAAGTTAGGCCATTGCTGGGCCACTACTGCGGACCAGGGGAGACAATCACGTCGCAATTCGTTAATCTGGAGCTGCTTCAGAAGCATTGGTCTTCAACAAACTTATGCCAAGCTTCCTGTCCTGTTCCATCCATCCCAGTTTTTCCTTGACTTCCTTATCCCTCTCTTGTCTGTCTCAAATTCACTTCTGTCTGTGTGCGTCTATTTTTAACTGGTCTCCCTCTTTCTGTCTTAAACTGAAGATTTTAGAACAATCACTGCCTTATAAGGCTATCAACTGCTTTCCTCAATATGCGTCATATCTAACGTCAGCGTCTTGTTCTCATCTCTTGTCTGGTTCTTGCCATCACTCCCACACCTGCCATATCATTTGAATTATTTTGTTTGTTCTACAGAAGCTTTCATTGAGAACGTCTGTAACTTCTTGAACACCGTTTTTGTTGTTCTCCATGTCTCTGATTTTTCTTAATAGTCTTCAACTTCTCTCACACAGTTCATCTTCCAACGGAGCATAGGCCGTCAACAAACTTAAGCCAAGTCTTTCTGTCACGTGCCGTCAATTTACAGTCTGTGTATGTGTTCTTCACGTCTGTCTCCAGTTCTCTTTTCCACGTGTTGTTTGGTCTTGCTCTACCCCTCTTACCCTGGTGATTCGAGAACAGGTACTGCCTGGTAATGCTATTAACAGGTTTTCTCAATGTGTGTCCTATCTATCTACACAGTCTTTTTCCCATCTCTTGTTCCACTGGTTCTTGTCATCAGTTCTACATTAGTGATCTTGTCATCAGTTCTACATTAGTGATCTTGTCATCAGTTCTACGTTACTGATCTTGTCATACCACTTCAATCCTTCTATTCTACTCAAGCATCCATTAATGAAAGTCTGTAGACGTTACTGATTAGTATGAACATTTCAATAACTAACGCATCACTGATTATTTTTATGATTTAGATCCTGTTTTAATGATAATCTGTAGTCACTTTGTAAATTCTAAAACCTTCCGTTTTAAAATGTTCTTAATGTGTTATTTTTTAATTCCCCTCTTCTCTAATTCGCCCCCAGTATCGTCATAATCGAAAAAAGGGAAGGGAAAAAAGGGAAGGGGACGACCTAGAAGACGGTGGTAATTTGTTTTACAGTATAATGGTGCCAGACCCATACACAACCTCATATTAGTCGCATCTAGCGACATGCATGACGAGGACGGTAGTCTTAATCTTTCTTGTCTCCTCAGAGACTTTCGGAACTACATGGTTCAAGAACAGAGACTCCCAGAACTAAATGATGCGATAACAGAGACTCCCAGAACTACTTGGTTCAAGAACAGAGACACCCAGAACTACATGGTTCAAGAACAGAAACTCCCAGAACTACATGGTTCAAGAACAGAGACTCCCAGAACTACATGGTTCAAGACCAGAGACTCCCAGAACTACATGGTTCAAGAACAGAGACTCCCAGAACTACATGATGCGATAACAGAGACTCCCAGAACTACATGGTTCAAGAACAGAGACTCCCAGAACTACATGGTTCAAGAACAGAGACTCCCAGAACTACATGGTTCAAGAACAGAGACTCCCAGAACTACATGGTTCAAGAACAGAGACTCCCAGAACTACATGGTTCAAGAACAGAGACTCCCAGAACTACATGGTTCAAGAACAGAGACTCCCAGAACTACATGGTTCATGAACAGAGACTCCCAGAACTACATGGTTCAAGAACAGAGACTCCCAGAACTACATGGTTCAAGAACAGAGACTCCCGGAACTAAATGATGCGATAACAGAGACTCCCAGAACTAAATGATGCGATAACAGAGACTCTCAGAACTAAATGATGCGATAACAGAGACTCCCAGAACTAAATGATGCGATAACAGAGACTCCCAGAACTAAATGATGCAATAACAGAGACTCCCAGAAGTAAATGATGCGATAACAGAGACTCCCAGAACTAAATGATGCGATAACAGAGACTCCCAGAACTAAATGATGCGATAACAGAGACTCCCAGAACTAAATGATGCGATAACAGAGACTCCCAGAACTACATGGTTCAAGAACAGAGACTACCGGAACAAAATGATGCGATAACAGAGACTCCCAGAACTAAATGATGCGATAACAGAAACTCCCAGAACTAAATGATGCGATAACAGAGACTCCCAGAACTAAATGATGCGAAAACAGAGACTCCCAGAACTAAATGATGCGATAACAGAGACTCCCTGAACTAAATGATGCGATAACAGAGACTCCCAGAACTAAATGATGCAATAACAGAGACTCCCAGAAGTAAATGATGCGATAACAGAGACTCCCAGAACTAAATGATGCGATAACAGAGACTCCCAGAACTAAATGATGCGATAACAGAGACTCTCAGAACTAAATGATGCGATAACAGAGACTCCCAGAACTAAATGATGCGATAACAGAGACTCCCAGAACTAAATGATGCAATAACAGAGACTCCCAGAAGTAAATGATGCGATAACAGAGACTCCCAGAACTAAATGATGCGATAACAGAGACTCTCAGAACTAAATGATGCGATAACAGAGACTCCCAGAACTAAATGATGCGATAACAGAGACTCCCAGAACTACATGGTTCAAGAACAGAGACTACCGGAACAAAATGATGCGATAACAGAGACTCCCAGAACTAAATGATGCGATAACAGAAACTCCCAGAACTAAATGATGCGATAACAGAGACTCCCAGAAGTAAATGATGCGAAAACAGAGACTCCCAGAACTAAATGATGCGATAACAGAGACTCCCTGAACTAAATGATGCGATAACAGAGACTCCCAGAACTAAATGATGCGATAACAGAGACTCCCAGAACTACATGGTTCAAGAACAGAGACTCCTGGAACAAAATTATGCGATAACAGAGACTCCCAGAAGTAAATGATGCGATAACACAGACTCCCAGAACTAAATGATGCGATAACAGAGACTCCCAGAACTAAATGATGCGATAACACAGACTCCCAGAACTAAATGATGCGATAACACAGACTCCCAGAACTACATGGTTCAAGAAGTCACCAATGACATGACATGATCATCAATGCGATACTATCAAAAGGAACGATAATACACACACAACAATCTTTGAGAGGAAAAAAAACCTAGCCGTTAGATGTGTTAAACGTTGACAAAATCAGCTAATTGTACCACAGAACAGTCCATGTTTTGAGATCCCCAAGATAAAAGAAATAAATGGATATCCTAAACTACAAAGAGAAGAGAGCTTGAAACATACACAATGATATAGAAAACTTGTGAACTACTGAGTACACGACGCAAAGTAAGAGGCATACGTTCCAAGAGAACGTAACTAAAGTAAAAAAAAAAGAGGATTCTCTTAATCTACATTGGCAAGAGCAACGGAATCTACAAGTACAATGCAATATCACAATTAATAATTTAATTTAAAAAAAAACCGAACAAGTACAGTAATCGTGTTATAAGATGTCTGTAGAAGATAACCGAATTTAGATTTAAATATCAAATTCAATTTCCGGCAAGTTTTATGTAGAGTTTGCTGAAGAGCGCGTCACAAGTTTGCCACTGCACTCTGGGAAATGTTCAATCTTGTCTCATCTCCAACATTGTCTAAGAGCTAGTTAGGGAACGGGTTAGGGTTTGTGTAATTTCTGTCACGCATTCTAACTGGTTAATCATCATCATCATGTGACGTATTCTTTCCAGAACGTTGTCTCCATTACAGCTACTCTGAACGCATCACGATTCTGGGCAAGTCGACCTGCATCAGCCAAAGACAAGTTCAGACTCTCTGTGATGTCCTGGGTCCACCGTCGTCTAGGTCGACCCCTTCCCCTTTTTCCAGGGACCATGCCTTCCATCACTGTTTTTTCCAGACTATTATGTCTTTTTATATGACCGAAAAATTTCAGCTTCCTTATTGCGATGGTATTTAGGAGCCAATGTTCCTGTATATTTAGTGAGTGCAGTACTTCTCTGTTGGTCTTTTTTTTTTCTGTCCAGGGTATTCTCAACATCCTTCTGTAGCATTTCATTTCGAATGATGTAATCTTTTTTGCAACTGTTTTATTGAGTGTCCAAGTCTCGCAGCCGTATGTTGCTACTGGGAATATACATGCTCTGATCAGTTGTAACTTTGTTTCTTTGCTTGTGCCTTGCCATAGGTTTTTCATCTGTATTAGCTTATGTGAAGCAATTGCAAGTCTTCTTTTAATTTCTACTACACAGTCGCCAGAGCTGTTAATGATTGATCCTAAGTATTCGAATTCATTGACACTTTCCAGTTCTTCGTTATCAATTTCAATTTCTGGTTTGGTCTTTACTTTGTCTGTTGTCAATACTTTGGTCTTCTTGGTGTTTAGGTATAGATTCTGGGCCTCGCTGTGTTTTTTGGTGGACAGAAGTAATTGTTCAAGTCCTTCTGGGTTGGTCGATAGGAGGACTGTGTCGTCAGCATATCTGATTTCCGGGATCTGGTACCCGCCGATGTTAAATGAGTCAAACTCTGTGTGTTCTTGGTCATCTCTTACGTTTCTCATGATATTCTCGGCATAAATGTTAAACAGGTAAGGGGAAAGGGTACAGCCTTGTCTTACTCCTTTCTGTACTTCAAACCATTCTGATGTTTCCCCCTCTATTCTTACGGCTGCCTGTTGTTCTTGGTACAGCAGTGCGATGAGTTGTATAAGGTGGTTTGGAAATCCCATATTTTTCATAATAGCCCATAACTGCTGATGTTGTACACAATCGAAAGCTTTTGTGTAATCAATGAAACAAGTATGTAGGTCAACGTTGAATTCTCTACACTTTTCTATGATGATCCTCATGTTGAATATATGATCCCTAGTGCCTCTACCTGGTCGAAAACCCGCCTGTACTTCATTTATTTCTGTTTCTAGCTTTTGTTGCATCCTTTTCATTATGATTTGTAAAAGTATTTTGCTGGCATGGCTTATAAGAGCTATAGTTCTGTAGTTTGTGCACAGTTTCAGGTTGCCCTTTTTTGGCAAGGGTATGTAAATTGATCTTTTCCATTCCTTGGGCCAAATTCCGCTTTGCCAGATCTTGCAGCATAATGCATGGTATATACGAGCGCTGCCTTCTCTTCCTGCCTGTATCATTTCAGCTGTTATTTCATCACAACCAGGAGATTTTCCACTTTTTAAGTGTTTGATTGCATTCCGGACTTCCTCTATGGTAGGTTCTGGTTCACGTTCCGCTTCATTCATGACGTTGTTATCTGCCGCTTTGTTTATTTCTGTATACATTTCTTGACAGTACTCCTTCCATCTGTTCAGAATATCTTTACGTTCTGTTAGAGTGTCGCCTTTCTTGTCGTTTATTGCTCGAGGTGATGATTTAAAGTTGCTGTTTTTCAATGTTCTTACTTCAGAAAACATATTCTTACTCAATCCCTGTTCGCGCATTTCCTCTATTTTCCTGCAGGTGTCGTTTATGTATTGTTGTTTGTCTTGTCTGACTCGTTTTTTAATCTGCTTTGTGTATTCCTTGTACAACTCCTGATTTTCTGTATCTTTTTTTGGACTTCATTTTTCTTCTCTCTACCACCAACTTCAGTGTTTCGTCTGAGATGTATTCTCGTCTCTTTATGCTTCTTTTAGGAATTAACCTCTGTGCATTTGTAATATATACATCTCTGATGTTATTGGCAAGTTCATCTGGTGTCATTTCCTCCTGTACTGCCATAAGAATGTCAAATTTGTTCTGAATATCGACACTGTACTCTTCTGGTATGGCGCTTGTGTCATAACGTATTACTTTGTCGCTTGTAACGACTTTTTTCAATTTGATCTTGAAGTTTGCAGCAAGAAGTTCATGGTCGGAGTCACAGTCTGCTCCTGGGAACGTCTTGATGGATGAGATACAAGATCGCCACCTTTGTTGTATTAAGATATAATCTATTTGGTTCTTGCTTTTTTCCGTCCGGTGACGTCCATGTATATAGTCTTCTAGGGTGTTGCATAAAAAGAGTATTCGTGATGACTAGGTTGTTTTCTAGGCAGAATGTTGTCAAGCGTTCTCCTCTCTCATTTCTCTGGCCCAATCCATAACTTCCTTTCACTCTTTTTTCATGTTCTAATCTTTCGTTTCCAACTTTGGCATTAAAATCTCCCATTATTATCCTAATATCTTGCTTATTTGCTTTCTCTAATGCATTTTGCAGTTCATTGTAAAAATCTTCAATTTCCTGTTCTTCAGCAGCTGCTGTTGGCGCATATGTTTGTATAATTGTGATGTTCTTTCTTTTTCCTTTCAGTCTGATTGTGACAATGCGGTCATTTATGGGATTATATCCTAATAGTGAGGCAGCTGTCCTTTTAGACAGGTAGAAGCCTACGCCGCTCTGACCTCCTCTCTCTTTGCCTGAGTATATGAATGTTCCTCCTGATGGAATCGAAAAGTGTCCCTGGCCCGACCATCTGTGCTCTGAGATGCCCAGGATATCGATGTTTAGTCTTTCCATCTCGTTCTTCACTATGTACTGTTTTCCTTGGTATAAGCTTCTGACGTTCCATGTTCCTATTTTGATTATTTTTCTAAGACCGATGACATGGTTTTTCCGTGGTAACACAGTCAGGCTTTTGGCCGTCATCACGATTACCTGTACTGACGCTGCCAACGATCTCTTCCCCAGTTAAATATGATCTGCCTGGCCTGGGGGCCTCACCACCAGATCTTTGTGTAGTATTCAGATTAGCCATTATGGATTTCTTGGCATTGTACATCCAGTAGTTTGCCATTGCTTTCTGGATGGTTCTGGCCGCTTACCATTACAGTCCGTGGTGCGCACCTCAGCCCGATACCAGGCCTTTCCAACTCCTGCCCTAGAAGCCGTTGTCAAAATATTATTGATCATCCGCCCGTTCGGCCAGCAGTTGTGTGTACTGTTTAAGGGGGACCTCCCTTTTTCAATTTACTCATGTAGTTTGGCCGGCCAGTCAAAGCCGTTGCCCGGGGGGTGGCGCTGCCGTACACAAGCAGACTCGAGGAGCCATACATGAGCTGAACTGGAGTGGGGGAACCAAATAGGATCCAGGCCATCCTCAAAAAGAGGAAACTGGTTAATATTAGATCTTATTTGTCTGTTATTGGATCTTGTGTGTGTGTGTGTGTGTGTGTTATTGGATCTTATTTGTAAGTGTTATTACATAGATCCCTCTACATCTTAATGCAATGAGGACAGTTTTGTCAGAGATAAACAATAGGTACAACGCGTTGATAGATCCAAGGGGAGTGCCACGGGACGATCACCCCTCCCCCCCCTCCTCTTTGGGACTTTGAAAACCCTTTATTTCATATCAACTGCTACAGTATCTTCCCCCCCCCCCCCCCGCCCACTTGGGACTTAAATGTAAGTAATCTTTAGGTCGGACGACGGACGAATTAAAACATGTCTGGTACTGGACAATGTTAAATACCCTAAAGGTTACGAACGTAGTTTGCAAGTAATTCTACGTGGCGGGATAATATGTGTAAATATGGAGGTGTCGGGGGAACCTTATCATTCTAATGTATCCCCCCCCCCCCCCCCGGACAATTCCTAGATCCGCCAGTGCAACACAACGTGATACCGCACAACCGAAGTCGAGGGGAACGTGTATTTGCGTTTTTTAAAGAAGAATTAAATGGTAAAGGGTGGGAAAATTATAAAGGGATGGTAGAATAACCTGTAAAGGTTAGCCAGTAGCAAGCACACTGATGCAATTATGTTGATTGATGCAGTAATATGATTTATCGCGAATGCGTGATATCAAAGTTCGTCAAGGTGGACATCTGTGTAGCAGTGCAGACTTGTATCACACCATGTAACATTCAAGAGTGTGTGTGGCATTCATCACATGAAAGGTGTAGATGTAGCTTGATGGAATCATATGTTGTACGTGTACAGGTATGGAGTCAATAATATAGGTGAATAGCTGTGTACGTTTTTCTCACCATTTATTATAGTCACAGCAACAAGACGTAAACAAATCCATGTAAGCATGACACAGGAACATGGCGGATATGAAGACAGTTCACTACAATTGCATGTACATAAGTTCCAGTAAATATATGATTATCAAAGTGTTGCAGACTCCAATTTAACTTTCATTCCACAACTAGCAGAAAAACCCCGCATTACAGAACGGGTAAATAACTGTATAAATATCCAACAGTTTCATTCTGACTTTTCTTAGCTCGCACTTCTTAAGTCAACCCCAAACATGGCGGGCGACGAAAATAGCATAGTCCATCCCTCTAATCGGACGTATCAAAGATAGGCTGTCCTTTCGAAGATAGTCTTATATAACTCCCTCGTACATCAGGCGAGTTTTCACTTTCAAAGTTATAATAGCAATAACTTGTAATTCATCTGGTCTTCCACTCCAGATACTTATATATTAGGCCTCTATAAAACAGTAAACATTGTGGATTCCTCATCTGTAGACCTAAGCGTCTAAGTTCAAAGATATACCGCTAATCATGCGGGTTTTATAATAACCTCTATTCTCCTGGGTCTCTGTGTGTAAATCTAAACCTAACGGTCTTAGATGGCTCCAACGAGCATAACAAGTAGAATACTCTGCCTTTCAACCATTCGTGAGCTCTCGTCACCGGTTGACTCAAAATATGATCCTTACAAAGGAAGTATGAAAGTTTCGTTTTTTACCTAGCTACGAATTTCTAACACAACTTAGAAGCAACTGCCGTCTTCCTGACGAACAGAAATAACACAGGGGACTTTCAATAACAGTGGAAGAGTTTCCATCTCCAGAGGCAATGTAGAGACTTATCCAGACATTCCGTCTGACAGACCCAGTTCAACAAAAACGGCCTCCCGCACAGGAAATCTTTTTTAAACTCTTAGTTCGGGCATGCGCTGTTCGCATCCCCTCTGACCTATGCAGTCAGCTGGTATAACCTTTTAGGGGAGTAACTACATATTTACTTTCCCTCAAAGCAAAAAATGAGTATTCGCCCTTAGATTAGGGTTCAATCGAAATATTTTCAAACATAACAAGTATACAGACAGACTACATTATCAGTTATGAAAACTGCACGTAACAGTCTTACCACACCTCCCGGGAAAAAATGAAACTTTTTTTTTTTTTTGAAATACATCTAGGAGCAACATACAATAGGCTCACACCGCATGAATAATGCGCAGATGAAAAGTATAAATAAATATAACGCCAAATGTGAGGCTAAGTCGACATATGGAGCGACTGGTGAGAATATATCTCATAATCTCAGAGAAAGCGTTTCTCTAAGTATAAATGTTTCCAGAGAGGTGTCACCAACTTATACTACAATACTGGCAATGACACAATGTATATAATAATTTCATACAATAATTTCATATTAGGTATCTTAAGTTCATGATTAACTGTCGTGAATTATTCTAATCCCCATATATAAATTAAAACGTAAATGCAAAGCCTAACAAATAAATTTAATAAAAGGAAAGAAGAATGGTAAAGAACAGTGCTGTCACAATGCCTGTACTCGAAATCCCCCTTGTTTTCTACTTCGTCGGCAAATTGTAACGCTTTCACGTTGATAGTAAAAGCCTACTGTGTCGCTGCACGCTTTCTTCAATGAAACGTGTACTGTATTTCTTGGAAAAACCTTGAGATACGCAAGCTGATCAATGACCTAAATTTAATATTTCATTCATTCCATTTTATACACGGCGTAACTAAAAGACAGATGGACTAAAGGATAGAGAGAAGGGAGAGGCAGAAAGCAGGGACACGTGCAACACTAAACACGAGTCGCGCGATACACAATTGCTGCCATCACGCGTGTAAGGCCACATGCACTAACTTTATTTCAAATCGACAGTGATAAAATTCACTACCCATACCAGAGTTAGGTTTTAAAATCCTGAAAAACGCTTATTGGGAAAGATGACATTAGATGGGTTTACGTTTGAAAACATGACAGTACCCAGACACCACATGGGGATTGAAGTGAACAGGAGGTGGTAGAAAATGCACATTTTGAACGCAGCCACCTAGCTCCCTTAAATTCGTATATTTGGGTTCCTTAGGGTTTGCTGACAAAGAATATGTAAAACGTTACGCAAATAGTCTAGGAATTACCAAGTTATGGCCAAAATAAAATAGTGGGGGTGCCTGACAGCATGAAATCATTTCTGCTCATAAAATTTTTTTATAACGTGTTTGAAGAAACATTACGTTACGGAAATAGCCTACCATGTTAACTCCTATTTGATTGGAGCGCAACAAATGAAAGACTAAACACGATTGGTCGGACTATAAATACTATCTTGTGTTGTCAGGGGAAACGTGAGAAAGGGGTACTTTTTTGAAAAGATGTGTAGACATGGTTTGATTGGGTAGAGCTACGAATATACTCAATTCAGAGCGTCTGTTCATTGCCACATCTTGTAATAAACCTACTAAGAAACAGTACGTTGAGCACCAGTGTATATTTTTTATAAAATAAAGCCTGGGACATCGGCAGATCGGAGTTGTGCTATATTCATTGCCAGTCAACGAAACTGTTTATTATTATTTCCATGAATTGTGGTAAGCTTGAAATATTCAATATCTTTTAATGAAAATTGAATGTAAATTGATAATTTATGTCTGTATATATGTGTGGTTCAGTAGCGAACATGATGTAAAGCCTATAGTGCTCCAGCCTGAACAGAAGGTGTCGGAGGAAAGTAAAACTGCATGGAATGGCCAAACAGTACACTGACACCTAGATTATTAACTAGAAAGAAATAATGCTGGAATTGCAGAGGCGTAGTAACCATTAGGGAGGGAAATACTGGTATAAAGTATTTCAGATGAAGCTGACAGTTGGCCTAACGCTCTGAACTCAATGTTTGTGAGGTATTGTGCTCAGTGTAGAAATGGAGTATAAATTAGTTCTGACGTAGAAGGTACAACCTTCTTGTTTCAGGGACCGTGGTCTTAAAGTTATTGAGCAGCACCTGGTCAGAGCTTTGCTGAAGCCAGAGGTGGACAGCATACTCCTTGGTCCATATAGCAACCAGTGGGGTGGCTCCAGAACTCATTTAAATAATCGAGCAGAGGAGTCTTTTACTGCAGTCATCACGCAAGATAAGAGAGTGTGGCCATGGAGCTCAACATTATGTACCCCCATCTTAAAATGACATTATAAACTAAAATTAAGAGGGGAATTTAATTGTTTTAATACCAGGAACTGAGAACATCTCCAATACTAGTTCCAATAGAAACAAACTATTGAAGTCATGATGACAAATACCAACAGAGCTTGAACAAAACAAAACCAGTATTACCTCATATTACCACTACACAACTGACACACATAGGATACCATTAATAATATATGTCACTACAAGAATCATATTAATAAATTCTGTACATATAACTTGTAATTAAAATTGATTGTGATTCCTGGTTCCCTTTGTATTTGAATCAGGACACATATACATTCATGACAGCACTGAATACATATTGTTATTTGAAAAGTTATCAGTGACTCCTTTAAGATATCCTCTTAGAGTGTTATATGTATGTGAGTGTCACAGTGTTGTCAAGTGTGGTGGAATAAATTAAATTGTTTATCTGTCTGTTGTTGTTATGACTTACACTTCATCATACACATACCCTAGACATATAACGTAGTCATCACACTATTCCAGAATAATTCTGACTGAGGTATACATATGTGGCAGTAAGTAAGGTTATCTATAATACACTACTCTTATTAGATATAGATACCTTCACAGCTGATCTCAGTCAGTACACTAAGTCCCCTATAAATATTTATAACATCCCACTTTACCACATATATTGGGGTCTCGCCCTCGGGATTTTGAATCTTTCCCTATTACAAATATTGGGGGTAACTCACTTCAGGGAATAATAAGAATTAAAAGGTATCCTTGGGTGAAAATAAATAAGGTTGAGCTCACAGTGCCTGTGTTGTCTTGAGTTAATTAGTCATAGATAAAATTGTTTAGACATTTATCTGTTAGACAATGGCCGACCTGGCAAAATTTCGATCTGCTGCTGTACAGACTGCGAAAGAGTTAGGAATGGACGGGCAAATTATGATTTCTTATGTCACTGCTGAATGTGACAAATATATTGAACGGGAAGAAAGAAGATTAGAAAAAGAGGCCGAAAGAAAATTAGAGGCTGAGACTAAGAGGTTGCAGATTGAGGCTGAGGCTAAGAGGTTGCAGATTGAGGCTGAGGCTAAGAAATTGGAAGCAGAAGAAAGAAGATTGACTGCAGAAAGAGAAGACAAGAGATTAGCTGCAGAGAGGGAAGCAGAAAAGGAGGAGAAGAGATTACAAAGGGAACATGAGTTACGACTAAGGGAGTTTGAGTTTCAGGGCCATGCTCCTGAAAATGGTGCCAGTCCCTTTGCCTCTGATGCTACTGCTAGCCAGGGAGCCTCAACCTCAGCTATGAATTTTCATTTAGATCATTTTGTTGAGAAAGACGATGATATAGAGAGCTATCTAAATAGGTATGAACTATTAGCTACCACATATGGGTTAGAGAGAGAAAGGTGGAGCTTAAAGTTATCTCAGGACTTCGTGGGGCAGCTTATGAAGTTTTTGCAAAAATGAGCAGAAGTGATCAGGAAAATTATGACATGCTAAAGCAGGCTCTTTTGTTAAGATATGAAAAGAACGCAGAATTTTATAGGAAAAAATTTAGGAATGCTAAACTACTGTCAGGTGAAACATATCACCAGTTCTCTGCACGAATAGAGACATACTTGGAGAAATGGACTTCTCTGGGGAAAACCCAAGATCTTAAGGAAATGGTCCTTATAGAGCAATTAAGAGAGTCCATGGCTCCAGACCTGAGAAAGTTTCTCATGGAACAAGGTGCAGAGAGGCTGGGTGAGTTGCTAAATGTTGCTGAAAGGTATCAAGCAGCTCAAGCAGAGGTAACAGGTAATAAAAAGAAACAAGTGGATAACTTTAGGGCACCACAGAACTTTAATAAATTTGATCCTAGGGATCAAAACAAAGGTAAGCACCAGTTTGATAGGCCACGGTATGAAAATAAAAATAAAACCCCACAATTCGATGAAAGGAAATATGATGAAAGAAAATCTTTCAACCAAGGAAAAAGGTGGTGTAAAAATTGTAAGATGAACAATCATGACACTGACCATTGTAGAAGGAAACCTGTGTACATGGCAACCCTTCAGGTCAGGTCGACCTCAAGACAGGAGGAGGATATTATGTTGAATACCACTCCAGAAGAGATGAGGAAGGCACAGGCTGGGGACAAGACCCTCAAGCCTTGTTTCAGGAAATTGTCAACTTGTCATACAACTCCAGGCAAGGGAGATTTTTACATGAAAAACAAGTTGATGTATAGGAAGACTGGAGCTAGATCCAAAGGTCACGGACAGCTGGTTCTTCCAAAGAGATATAGGACAGAATTAATAAGGAGCCTACATGTGAAACCAGATGGGGACCATGAGAAAATAGGTACCATCATCCAAAAGGTGGCTCACAATTATTATTGGCCCAAAGCAAGATGGGACATTGAGAATTTTGTAGAAAGGTGTAGCATAGCACATGAGGGAACACCCACAAGTGGGAACATTGATCAGGACCTGGACACGCCAAGGGGCAAAATTAGGCCTGACCATAAAAAGAAATATAAATTTGATAAAGTGGACCAAATGAAATGGGAAGCCCCTTTTCACGGACAAGCTTCACTTAACTGTTTTACAATGGCCACTATGCGGAGAGTGCAAAAGGATGTCTTACCCCAGGATAAGCCGAAAATCCCTCAATCGGACTTAAACAAACTGGAGGAAGAGGATGTAGAGAGGAAATCTCTCATCAAGAATTTAAGTGGGGAGAAAGCCCCAAGAAAAGAATTGGTAGCGGTCGTTTTGTGAATGATAATTCAGGGAAGAAAAATCATCACTATAGCGCTTCCAGTGGAAGAGACCATACCGGTGCATGGACAAATAGGTCCACACAAATAAAGGTCCATATGTAGCTTTGTTAAGAACGTGGACTGATGAAAAGGCAGAGGAAAACATTACATCTTCATACCAATATGTGAATGAGCTGACCACTCGTTTAAAAACTGGCTGGAAACTTGCCAATGAAAATTTGAAACAAGCCAGGAAGAAACATGCTGCCTATTATAACAGGAAGGCGAAAGACAGAGATTTGGCTGTGGGAGAGAAGGTACTGCTTCTTCTCCCCGGGAGTCAGAATAAGTTACAGATTGGATGGCAAGGTCCATATACAGTTTTAGAGAAGGTGTCTAGAACAAATTATAAGATAGATAAGAAGGGGAAAGAAAAAATCTATCATGTGAATCTCTTAAAGAAATATTTGGAAAGAGAACATCAGGAAGAGACACACTTGTTGACCTTGTCCATCGCCATGGAGATGAAAAAGGAACCACTTTCATCATTTGAATATCCATTACACCCCTGTGAGACAGCAGCACAGGTGAAAATCAGTACACATTTAACAAAAACTCAGAAAGAGAGAGTGCAACAGGTTCTAAATAATCATGCAGAGGTGTTAACAGACCGACCAGGGCATACAAACCTATTGGAATATGATATGAAACTGATAGACCCCACACCTGTCTGTATGAAACCATATTCGATTCCGTTTGCTAAGGAGAAAGCTTTGAAGGAAGAGATAGACTATCTGTTGAAGGAAGGAATTATTTCGCACAGTGAATCCTCATATAGTTCCGGTGTTGTACTCTTAAGGAAGCCCTCTGGAGAACATAGACTCTGTATAGATTACAGGAGACTGAATGCTATTACAGAAGGACAGGTGGATCCATTGCCGGATACAAATCAGCTGTTTGCCATACTAAATAAAGCTAAATATTTCTCAAAAGTGGATCTGAGTAAAGGATACTATCAGATTCCAGTAAAGCCTGAGGTTAGACCATACCTAGCTTTTAGTACCTCAGAAGGACACTATGAGTTTAATAGATTGCCATTTGGATTGAAGAATGCGCCTAGTGTCTTCTCTAGAATGATGAGAAAATTATTGGACCCTCTGAATAATCCATGTATAACAAATTTCATGGATGATATCCTTATAGCAACAGAAACATTTGAGGAACACATTGACTCTCTGAAGATGCTGTTTGATCGACTTAGGGAAGCAAATTTAACAGCCCGACCAACCAAATGTTGCGTTGGATGTAAAGAATTGGAATTTTTGGGACACACAGTTTATCAGGGAAACATGACCCCTGACCCAAAGAATTTAGAGAAACTAAAGAAAGCCCCGAGACCACAAACCAAGAAGGACGTGAGATCCTTTGTCTCATTATGTGGTTTCTACCAGAAGTATATCAAAAACTTTAATTCCATATGTGCACCGTTAACTGATTTGACACGTAAAGGACATCCAGATCGCATTACATGGACACCACAATGTGAAATGGCTTACCAAGAATTGAAGGAAAAGCTCACAAGTAAACCTATTTTGAAATTACCTGACTTAAGTCAAGAATTCATAGTAAGGACGGATGCCAGTAATATTGGGTTAGGTGCAACTCTACTACAGAAATCAGATGCATTGGATGGGGAATTAAGCCCAGTGGCATATGCTAGCAGAAAATTGAATAAAGCTGAAATCAACTACTCAACTAGCGAAAAAGAATGTCTTGCAGTAATATGGGCAATAAAGAAATTCAATATTTATCTGTATGGGAAGGCATTTAAGTTGCAAACGGATCACAAACCTTTATCGTTTCTAGCCCAGGCTAGGCATGAGAACTCTAGGTTACTCCGATGGTCCTTGCTTTTGGCTCCCTATAATTTTAGCATTGAGTATATATCTGGAAAAACAAATTTGGGAGCGGATTTTTTAAGCCGCCATCCGTGTGATGAGAATCACCGTAAACCCCAGAAATAATAATAAATTTCTCTATGTGTATATAGAATAAAGGACTGACATATAATGTCTGTTTTAAGAGGGGAGATGTCGTGAATTATTCTAATCCCCATATATAAATTAAAACGTAAATGCAAAGCCTAACAAATAAATTTAATAAAAGGAAAGAAGAATGGTAAAGAACAGTGCTGTCACAATGCCTGTACTCGAAATCCCCCTTGTTTTCTACTTCGTCGGCAAATTGTAACGCTTTCACGTTGATAGTAAAAGCCTACTGTGTCGCTGCACGCTTTCTTCAATGAAACGTGTACTGTATTTCTTGGAAAAACCTTGAGATACGCAAGCTGATCAATGACCTAAATTTAATATTTCATTCATTCCATTTTATACACGGCGTAACTAAAAGACAGATGGACTAAAGGATAGAGAGAAGGGAGAGGCAGAAAGCAGGGACACGTGCAACACTAAACACGAGTCGCGCGATACACAATTGCTGCCATCACGCGTGTAAGGCCACATGCACTAACTTTATTTCAAATCGACAGTGATAAAATTCACTACCCATACCAGAGTTAGGTTTTAAAATCCTGAAAAACGCTTATTGGGAAAGATGACATTAGATGGGTTTACGTTTGAAAACATGACAGTACCCAGACACCACATGGGGATTGAAGTGAACAGGAGGTGGTAGAAAATGCACATTTTGAACGCAGCCACCTAGCTCCCTTAAATTCGTATATTTGGGTTCCTTAGGGTTTGCTGACAAAGAATATGTAAAACGTTACGCAAATAGTCTAGGAATTACCAAGTTATGGCCAAAATAAAATAGTGGGGGTGCCTGACAGCATGAAATCATTTCTGCTCATAAAATTTTTTTATAACGTGTTTGAAAACATTACGTTACGGAAATAGCCTACCATGTTAACTCCTATTTGATTGGAGCGCAACAAATGAAAGACTAAACACGATTGGTCGGACTATAAATACTATCTTGTGTTGTCAGGGGAAACGTGAGAAAGGGGTACTTTTTTGAAAAGATGTGTAGACATGGTTTGATTGGGTAGAGCTACGAATATACTCAATTCAGAGCGTCTGTTCATTGCCACATCTTGTAATAAACCTACTAAGAAACAGTACGTTGAGCACCAGTGTATATTTTTTATAAAATAAAGCCTGGGACATCGGCAGATCGGAGTTGTGCTATATTCATTGCCAGTCAACGAAACTGTTTATTATTATTTCCATGAATTGTGGTAAGCTTGAAATATTCAATATCTTTTAATGAAAATTGAATGTAAATTGATAATTTATGTCTGTATATATGTGTGGTTCAGTAGCGAACATGATGTAAAGCCTATAGTGCTCCAGCCTGAACAGAAGGTGTCGGAGGAAAGTAAAACTGCATGGAATGGCCAAACAGTACACTGACACCTAGATTATTAACTAGAAAGAAATAATGCTGGAATTGCAGAGGCGTAGTAACCATTAGGGAGGGAAATACTGGTATAAAGTATTTCAGATGAAGCTGACAGTTGGCCTAACGCTCTGAACTCAATGTTTATGAGGTATTGTGCTCAGTGTAGAAATGGAGTATAAATTAGTTCTGACGTAGAAGGTACAACCTTCTTGTTTCAGGGACCGTGGTCTTAAAGTTATTGAGCAGCACCTGGTCAGAGCTTTGCTGAAGCCAGAGGTGGACAGCATACTCCTTGGTCCATATAGCAACCAGTGGGGTGGCTCCAGAACTCATTTAAATAATCGAGCAGAGGAGGCTTTTACTGCAGTCATCACGCAAGATAAGAGAGTGTGGCCATGGAGCTCAACATTATGTACCCCCATCTTAAAATGACATTATAAACTAAAATTAAGAGGGGAATTTAATTGTTTTAATACCAGGAACTGAGAACATCTCCAATACTAGTTCCAATAGAAACAAACTATTGAAGTCATGATGACAAATACCAACAGAGCTTGAACAAAACAAAACCAGTATTACCTCATATTACCACTACACAACTGACACACATAGGATACCATTAATAATATATGTCACTACAAGAATCATATTAATAAATTCTGTACATATAACTTGTAATTAAAATTGATTGTGATTCCTGGTTCCCTTTGTATTTGAATCAGGACACATATACAATCATGACAGCACTGAATACATATTGTTATTTGAAAAGTTATCAGTGACTCCTTTAAGATATCCTCTTAGAGTGTTATATGTATGTGAGTGTCACAGTGTTGTCAAGTGTGGTGGAATAAATTAAATTGTTTATCTGTCTGTTGTTGTTATGACTTACACTTCATCATACACATACCCTAGACATATAACGTAGTCATCACACTATTCCAGAATAATTCTGACTGAGGTATACATATGTGGCAGTAAGTAAGGTTATCTATAATACACTACTCTTATTAGATATAGATACCTTCACAGCTGATCTCAGTCAGTACACTAAGTCCCCTATAAATATTTATAACATCCCACTTTACCACATTAACAAAGAAGAAAAATCATCAAAGAACAGCGGTAAATATACATCAATGAACCGCTAAGTAGTGATACAATCACTATATTACAAATTACAAATGTGTACCTATATTGATATAGAAAGAAACTATTATAGCCTTAGACGTATTAGGAAGTCCAAGACATAAACGTTAGGTGGAATCATGTGGAGATCTACAATCACAACGAGATCTATCAAAATTCTTATCTCTGTTGAGCCCATTGCTCTTATTTGAACTCCAGTTAACATAGATATGATTGTTATTTTTCTTCTGAACAAAATATCTATTTGATGGTTTTTGTTGTCCTGGAGAACAATCATTACAATGTTGATAACCTTAATGAAAGTTCTTATAGTTACTAGGACCAAAATGTTGAGGACAATTAAATTGCCTCCAGTTCTTTGAAGAAGAACTATTATCATATGGACGCGTTTGGTAATGTCCATAATCACGATTATCTCTTTTAGCAAAATTGCTTTTATTTTTCCCTGTGTCACTGTGCTTAATAGGTACATCGTACTGTCTGAGCTGAGTACGATGGGTACTAACAGTTTTGTTTTCTTTTACTAACTTATCAGGAATCTGACAATTCGATGCACGGTTTCCCTGAGGAATCTTATCATGACACTTATCAAAGTCCTCACCGTGATCCAAACTTAATTTACCTTTGTTGGCCTGACGCCAACTCCCATTAGAGTCAGTGTCGTTATTTCGTGGGAAACCATATTTTCCACGAAAAGATTTGTTCACATATTGCTTAGTGTTATTATGAGCATTGAGTGTCTGTCGCTGGCTCTTTGCATTAGCATATTGATCTTCAGCTTTATGTCCAAATCAATTCACCTTGGTAGCATACAACATTTTATTGTTCAAAACAATATCTAACAAACCATCAATTCTGTTGCGAAGTTTTGCAATTTCTACTTCCGCAACAGCTTTCTCTCTAGAAACAGCTTTGTATATTCTTTCGTTGGTTTTAATTTTTCTGTCATAATCCAACCTTATGTCTTGTAACTGAGAAATAAGATTCTTCTCTTTAGCCATACTATCTTTAAGATCTTTTCTTAACTTTGTCATCTGAGACGTATTTTCTAAGACCTTAGCCTTCTCCTGAACAAGTTCAAGTTTGAGTGCTTCCATTGCACTATGATGAGTAGTCATCAGTTTATCAACCTTTTCTGGAAATACCACATTCTTATCTTCTAGTTGGCGGCTTAGAAACACATTCTGACTCAATAGATTAGTGAGTGTATCATTATATATCTTCTTGTGTTTCTCAGCCTCCACTTTTAATTTCTCATAGTCCATTTTTACTTGTTCAAGCTCACTAATAAGAGACTGTTCTTTACAAAGATGATTGTTCTTCCTTAAGCTCACTTCATCTTCTAACTCTTTTTTCTCTTTTTCCCGTTGAGATTGTCTCAATTTATTCTCATTAGGAAGAGCTAATGTTTCTATAATCTTCCACAGTAGTTTCAAATCAAGCGTGGAAGAGTTCAACTTCTTTACCTGATTACCCAACATCTCTTTTAATGAGGTCACTTCATTCTCTAACTCTTTCTTCTGACTAAGAGAAGAGTCATAGACTTTCTTATTATCTTCTATCAACATCATCATTTTATCCTTTAATATTGTATTTTCAGAATTCATTGCTGATAACTTATCAGTAAGAGCTTTCTTATCACTTTGAAGCTCATTTATTGTTTCCTTTAATGCATTCAACTCCAAAGCTAAGGGTTTTACATCATGTTCCCTCTTCGCTTTTCTCTCCTCGGCTTCCCTGTCTAGCTGCATTTGCTTCTTTTTTACTTCAGATTCTCTTTGTAATTTTTTTTCAGCTTCTCTGCCTAATCTTTTCTCCTCAGCCGTTTTTCTAATATTTTCTCCTTAGCTTCTCTTTGTAATCTCTTTTGTTCAACTTCTCTTATTTGTTTTTCCATTTCCATTTTACCTTTTACGTATTCTCATAATTCCGCAACAGACATACACGAGGAACACGCCCGTTCAATGTAGCAATCCAAGAATTCGTTTACTTCCTCATTAGTCATTCCAAAGGATTTTCCCTGTTCAATGTAGGAATCTAAGAATTCTTCTATTTCCTTAGTAGTCATACGAAAGTATTCCTTTTCGACCCAAAAATACAAACTAGACATTATGTCCGATAATCTGAGATCAGTAACCTGAAATAATAATATAATTTATTTCAACCAAACAGGACCAAGTTTTTAACAAAAACTTGTATAATCAGCTCCCTTAATCTCGATGTCTTTTGAAGACAAGTCTTTTGTAAGAACTTGTATGATTATTTTACAATAATAATACCAGACATTTATATCATAAGTTCAATCAAAATGTAAATAGTGTATGTCTAAGTATGTGTACCAATAGAAAACAAAACAATAACAATAATACGAAGACAAATATTCAAAACACTACGATAACATTCGCAGAAGTCAACTAAAAAACTAAACTGAAGGAAATCTCACAAAGGATGTGATGATAACTGCGAAAATGTAAACAAAACAAATGACGTCACAGCGTATAAACATAAAGGTGTATAAAACTGAATGACAGGAAAGAGTAGACCTACAAATACAAACAAATTTAATCAGAACTAAAGAATAGAAAAAAAGTTACAAAAACAACGAAGAAAAAAACACACCTCGTCACAACTAACACAAAATAGCAACAGTTGTCGCTAGCAGATTTTTAATCAAGAAAATTGGACCTATAGAACACTAATATAAGACCTCTATTACGTGGTATATCTTATATTAGTCACGCACCCAACCTTCCACGAAACATAAACTAATTTAATATACAAACAAATAACATGTAATATAAATACATATACATATAGCATAAGTATGAAAAGTGTTGCAAACAGGCTTAGCTATAACATATAAAGTATAGTTTACAACATGAAATGGGCCACTTTTTAAATAATTATATTGTTCAATAGTCAAGAACAGTTAATTTTCTAGGAATGACGTTCCAACGATGAAAAAATATACTATTGATTCTGCTTCAGAAACTGTGGCAATATTAGAATTGGATTTCTGTTCTTCAAAATAACAGTAATGACAACGTTCATGGAACTTGGCCTTCTAAACAGCAGTTTTGACAATCAACGCCGGGTACTTTGCATTCTGTAAAATAACGTCTGCGTAGAAAATAAGAGTCTCACTGGCAACGCCGGGTACTTTGCAATTTGAAGAAGGTAAAGTCTGTGTAGAGTCTCAACTCGTAAACCCAAATATTTGATCCACCACTGATGCAAATACTGATGCAAGTAATGCTTATGCAGTAAATCTGATGCAATAAGGCTGATATATATATATATATATAAGTTATATATATATATATATATAGTATATTGTATATATATATATATATATATATATATATATATATATATATAGCGCGAATGCGATGGCGGATATGAAGACAGTTCACTACAATTGCATGTACATAAGTTCCAGTTATATGCAAAGAGACTCCAATTTAACTCTCATTCCACAACTAGCAGAAAAACCCCGCATTACAGAACGGGTAAATAACTGTATAAATATCCAACAGTTTCATTCTGACTTTTCTTAGCTCGCACTTCTTAAGTCAACCCCAAACATGGCGGGCGACGAAAATAGCATAGTCCATCCCTCTAATCGGACGTATCAAAGATAGGCTGTCCTTTCGAAGATAGTCTTATATAACTCCCTCGTACATCAGGCGAGTTTTCACTTTCAAAGTTATAATAGCAATAACTTGTAATTCATCTGGTCTTCCACTCCAGATAATTATATATTAGGCCTCTATAAAACAGTAAACATTGTGGATTCCTCATCTGTAGACGTAAGCGTCTAAGTTCAAAGATATACCGCTAATCATGCGGGTTTTATAATAACCTCTATTCTCCTGGGTCTCTGTGTGTAAATCTAAACCTAACGGTCTTAGATGGCTCCAACGAGCATAACAAGTAGAATACTCTGCCTTTCAACCATTCGTGAGCTCTCGTCACCGGTTGACTCAAAATATGATCCTTACAAAGGAAGTGTGAAAGTTTCGTTTTTTACCTTTGCTACGAATTCCTAACACAACTTAGAAGCAACTGCCGTCTTCCTGACGAACAGAAATAACACAGGGGACTTTCAATAACAGTGGAAGAGTTTCCATCCCCACAGGCAATGCAGAGACTTAACCAGACATTCCGTCTGTCAGACCCAGTTCAACAAAAACGGCCTCCCGCACAGGAAATCTTTTTTAAACTCTTAGTTCGGGCATGCGCTGTTCGCATCCCCTCTGACCTATGCAGTCAGCTGGTATAACCTTTTAGGGGAGTAACTACATATTTACTTTCCCTCAAAGCAAAAAATGAGTATTCGCCCTTAGATTAGGGTTCAATCGAAATATTTTCAAACATAACAAGTATACAGACAGACTACATTATCAGTTATGAAAACTGCACGTAACACACACTCTCCGATCAAAAAACATTTTGGAAATAAATATAGTTCATCATCTTACTGAGTTAATTTCGTTCACTGACTTGCCAGAGTGGATTATGCTAATACAAATTTGTCAAGAAAGAAACTAAATGTAAGTAAAGCAAAAGAAGCCATCACTGGATTCACCATCAGCATCATTATTTATTTTTTCACTCCCTAAGGAGCATGGAGCCGCCACTGAAAGTGGTCCCTTAGCGAGAAGCCTTCACGACAGCACTCATGTACCTGGACAGCGACGGTTTCTGAAATAATTTGTTTTACATAAAAAGGTTACTAGACTCATACCCCGTTTAGCTGTCACGTTAGCGTGTTTATTAGACTATTACTTGCAGCAGAAAAGAACCACCTGAGCTCTTTCCAGAACATTCTTTTTTTGTCATGGCACACACAGTGTATTCTTATTTCAAACAATAGTGGACAACTAACCTGTTTAAATACCAACGGGCTGATCACCCGTTTGCCAGTCACTTCGATTACGGAAACAACAGCAAATGGATTGATTTGCCGTTGCCCTAAAGACGCCAATAGGCGTGATGGGAAACAATGGCAAAGAAAACCTATCTGCTGTTGCCCTAAGACGCCACTAGGCGTAATGGCCACTGACTGCTTTGACGGTCGGTGGCTAAGGACGGAAGAAGAGAAGAAGAACCTGTTTAAATACTGGGAATTCGACAATTAATCTGCACAAACACGAGGCATAAACAGATTCAAATAAGGAACCAACAACAGTTTTGATAGTTCTGTATGTTTAACATAAAAAATTATGAAATCCAGCCGGTTTTAGCGCAGTGTAGCTACAGAGGTGTCAACCTAGCACCAGTTTGTCGCCAGTTGTATCACAGACTTGTGGATCTACTGTCCTGGTGATGCAGGGGTACGTGACAATGAGCAGACAGACTAGCTTCGATAGCACAAATGTGGGGACATATGGGTATGGAGAGATACTAAGGACAATTAATGTGAACTGTTGGAGAACGGCATTGCAATCAGTGAATCAACAAGTCAAAGTTTGCTTCAGACGTAAGACTATCAGGGATTGACGTAAGACTATCAGTGATTGACAGTAAGACTATCAGTGATTGACGTAAGACTATCAGGGATTGACATGAGAGGGCGCACCACTCGTGTATACAACCGGCACGCTACAGGAACAATTAGCATTATACCCTTCGACATTTGCTGAGGGAGATGGAGCACCTGTGGGTTTTCCCGGAATGCAATGATGTCGACTATCATCAACAATAACAATAATAATCATACATTAAAAACACTTAGAATGTATTTGTTTGCAGATGAATTAATCGGCTGTCTATTTCTGGCACAAAAATGCGGGAATATGTGGTGTTTTCTATCTTCGTTACCGTGCATAAGGGATATTACTTTAACGAATACAGGAATTAATATCACTTCAATCAGTTATAAGCCTTCTGCTCCTTAAGGAGTACAGGAATTACTCCATGCCAAGCCTTCCTCACTTGTGTCGTCGGTTTATGTCTTCCCTGTTTTCTGGCTCCCTTCCATATCTGTCCTCAGTTCCCTTTTCCGTGTTTTCTCTGTCTGTCTCTACTTCTCTTTCCCTGGAGATTCCACTACAACAACTGCCTTGTAATGCTTTCAACAGGTTTCCTCGATGTGTGTTCTACCCAAAATTTCATTAAGCGGCTGTTCGTGTCGAAAATGAGGCCAACGCTCGTCTCGAGAAGTGAAAGAGCAGCTGATGAAGTCATGCTCATTGATGTAAACGTTTATCAGCTTTAAAACATGACGAGAAGATAAACTTACCAAAGAAAGACAACCCAAACAGAAGACAAGGCAACATATGAAGAGATAAAAGCAATAATCAAAAATAACTAAACAGAAAAATGGCTTAAGGATCACCCAGACTCCTATTCTGCAGAACCATACTATACATTACCAAGAAGAGATCAAGTGATAATGTTCAGACTAACAACCGGTTATAGCAAACTCAGACACCATCTGTACAACAAATTGAACATCAGACAGACAGATATGTGCCCATGTGGGGAGGACAAACAGACAGAGAGATATGTGCCCATGTGGAGGACAAACAGAGAGATATGTGCCCATGTGGAGGACAAACAGAGAGATATGTGCCCATGTGTGGAGGACAAACAGACAGAGAGATATGTGCCCATGTGGGGAAGACAAACAGACAGAGAGATGTGTGCCCATGTGTGGAGGACAAACAGACAGAGAGATATGTGCCCATGTGTGGAGGACAAACAGACAGAGAGATATGTGCCCATGTGGGGAGGACAAACAGTAGAACACGTACTCCAAAACTGTCGGCTCCACGAGAGGAGCAGCGTCCCAGTATGGCCTTCTCCAACCCAATTGAGGTAGAAACTGTCATGTGACGATACAAGCCTGAGACGGACTGCCAGCTTCATAAGAGCGATAGCTGTGTTACATTGAGAACGAACAACGAAGAAGACATGAGTTACCTATAAATAAATGCTAATACGTAGTTGTTAATGTGGCGTGGAAGATGGCCGCATCCCTAAAGATATCTTCTACGGATAACGCAGATAGCAAAAGAACAGCCAGGCAACCGCAGCTGAGGTTCAAAGATCCCGCAGGAAGGAGCACCATGAAAAAAGCAGCTTAGGGTTATCACTGCAGAATGGGAGAAGATAGGCTACGACGACAAGTATGGGAAACTAAGAGCCAGGGATACAGACCTCCAGGACGACCCAGAGTTCACTGGGAGGACAACATTAGACAATCTCTAAAGGACTGAGGACTAGAATGGAACCAGGCCAGAAGGAAGACAGCCGATAGGATATTATGGTGCTCTCTCTCTTCCAAACCTCTACACCTCACAGTAGAAGAGGAACGACTAAGTAAGTAAGTAAGTAAGTTAACACTGAAAAAGTGAAAACTATGATACTTCTAACAGCAGATAATGAGCCTACGTTATAAATAATAATAAATGGAAAGATACTGAAACAAGCAAAAATGTCCTTATAACTTGGATAAATTATAGTAGAAGATGACAGATGTGAAAAAAGCAACCAAGAAGGGAATTTAAGAAAGGGCCAAAGATAGTTCCAACAACATGTGACCAGTACTAATATCTAAACTAATAACTTACAAATTAAAAATGAGTCACCAAGTGTAACATACATTCTTCATTATTATATGGTGTAGAGCAGTGGTGGCCAAGCTAAGGTTGGCCGAGAGCCTGATTATGGTAAAGGGTAACACCAGAGGGCCAGACCTATAAAATCCTTAAAAAAATAACGTTCTGATATTTAGTTTTACATAAATAATGAACCACATACAGAAAGCAACGGCAAACTACTGTACTGCACATCTACCAAGACATGTATACCAGTCTTCGAACTGAAATTACTGTAGTAAAAAAAATAATGAATCTGTTGTTTTAATTTGTTTTGTAATTTGTAATATGACATGTAATTATTTATTTCAAACATACATTTGTGTGTTATTTCATTGCGAAGAGTGTGGCTTCAATAAACAATAAGAGGCCCGCCAAAACAGGTTGGCGGGCCGGTCAAAACTGGTTAGCGGGCCGGATCTGGCCCGCGGGCCGTAGTTTGGCCACCGCTATTGTAGAGACATGGACAATGAACAAGCAGTCAGAAGAAAGAGATGGGGATACATAAAATAATGGGTCACATCTCATAGCAAAAAGAAGATAAATAAAGAAACCATAGAAACCCTAGCCATCGAGAGAAATAATGAATGAGATCAAAGCCATACCGATGTAATATTTTGGTCACATAAAAAGACTTAACACCGTGCTGAAAATGTAAAAGAATGAAATGTTGACAGCAAACGTGCACAAGGAAGACAGCTATAAATTGGAAGATCACATCAAGAGATAGACAGGAAATAACCTATCAGAGTGTACCATCAAGACAAATGACAGAAGACGATGGAGATCCATCGATGGAGAGATTAAGCTGCATTGTTTCGCCAGGCATGTGGCCTGGTGAATATTATTTGACCTGGCGTTTATGACAGGTTACGCCTTGTCCCCCCCCCCCCCCCCCCCCCGCCTGTCACCAACCTGCCTGCATGGCAGCTAGTAATGTCTCACTTGTTCTGGCCCCTACCCTTTGACCTTCCTGGCGTGGAAGACCTTTCTTATAGTTGTGCTATCGCCATCAAAAGCTATTACATGGAAATGTACAGGGCCGGATTAAGCTAGTGCGGGGCCTGTAGCATATGTTAAGAAAGGGGCCCTATATTTTAAAAAAAAAACAATAAAACAACACAAATATATTTGAACACATACATTTTTAATTTGCATAGTAATTATCATTATCAATTAATTTGTGCATGTAATCCTATGAACTTGCCACTCATGTTGCTGGCGTTGTCATAACTTTGACCACGGCAGTCTTTAATATCAATGTCATTTGCCTTTAACAAATTAAGTAGACTTTTAGTAAGCTGTTCAGCACTATGACCTTCCATATCCAAAAATGTCACAAATCTTTCAACTGGTCCAGATGGCAAAACATAGCGCAGAGTCAAAGTCAGCTGGTCCATATTAGATATATCTGGAGTAGAATCCAATGAAACGGAATAATACTTGCATTTCTTCACTTCACAGAGAATGTGATCCAGAATACTGGATCCAATCAGATTGATTAATTCCTCACACGTTGTTTTAGATAGATATGATGTATGTCCAAATCCTTTGTTTGCATGAGTACTTATATGCTCTGCCAGAAAAGGATCAAACTTGGCCAGTAATTCCCGTTATAAGGGGACCCAACAATTTCATTACTGCCACGAAATGAAAGGCCTCGTTCTGCTAAAAACTTCACAACTTCAACTATTCGCTCTAGAAGTTTGTGCCAATACTTTTCTTGAATGTCCATTTGTTTCACAAGTTGGGAATCGACACGTTCACCTTTGTTTTTACGCATCAACAGTCAAATTAAAGCTTGTCTATGTGAGGAGCTTTCTTCATGTTGACGCAATAGATTGCTTGCATTTTTCCAGTCATTAAACCCTTCCACAGTAAACTTTGATGAACATTCTGAACTCATAAGCTTGCATGGGAAACAGAATAGGCGCCCTTTACTTTCTGAATAGCATAACTATTTTCTTGCATGTTGCTTGTCTGTAAGTTTATGAATATGTGTAAAATAAGACTTCTGACAGTATCGAGTTTTCTTTTCAGTGTCATACAATCTCACGGATGAAAAAAGGCACTATCAACATGTTGACATTTTTCACTTCCCTTGGATATCCAATATTCACGCTCACAGTCATCTACTCGTATATTGTTCGGCCAGTCACCAATATCATTAGAGTACTTCTTCGTTTTACTTATTCTTTCACATTCAGACTCAGTGTATACTGGGTTTTGCTGTATGTTTTCTGCTGCACAGCCTGCACTAGTACTAGTTGTTCCTGTACTTCCAGCTTCAGCGGTTAGAGTACCACCACCATGAACATCAAAATATTCTGTCAGCTTACGTGTTTTTGATATCACAAGTTGATCTCTTCTTTCTTTTTCTTCCTTCGCTTTACGTTTTTAACTTCCAGAAGCATAATTACGTCCAATATCTCTGTGTCTACTGCTCATTTTTTGAGTTTTCTAACCTTACAAATCAAGAAATTTTAATCAAGATCGAAAGAGAGTGCGAGCACGCCGTATACCTCAATTAAAACAGAACGTTTCCGTTTCCTAAATTCTAGTTTTTATTGTTAATGCAAATTCATTTCACAAAGAACGAAACAAAATTAGAGGGGCAGTCGCCTAGAGCCAAAAAAGTGGCTTCCGTCCAAACGTGACCAAATTTTCTACGCCACTTAAATGGCTTCCGTCCGCAAACAGTTAAGATAAAAATAATGAAGAGTCACACTAAGTCACCCTCTTATGCTCTTTCTCTCACAATTTCGTGACACCAAATGAAAAGGCGCTAAAGATGGCATAAATCACAAGATCTTTGGTTTAACGCTCGTATTAGATGATCAAAAAATTATGTACATATTTATTGGCGCGGGGCCCCTAAAAGCGCGGGGCCCGTAGCATATGCTACTTGTGCTACTACGTTAATCCGGCTCTGGAAATGTAGGTGGCAAAACATCCAGAAAGGTGATACCTGTCACCAGCTGCAGAAAATTCGGCAAGTTACAACCTTCTAGCTCCACACCGGTAATAACATGCTTAGATAACAACTGTTCAGTATGCTAAAGACGGGAATTATCACTGACTGTTTATATGGCATAATAACATGACTACCGAACATTTGCTGCAAATATACTGGAAATATCAGAAACAGAGATGGCACACATGGACGTTATCGATACTCATTTAGGACAAGCTCTATGGTGATGTCAGCAATCTGTGGCTGGTCATCATCATCATCAGCAGGAGCACTTTCCTTTTTCCTCCTAATACAATATAAAGTCGTTACTGAAGCTGGTCCTCAGACTGGAACCTGACACTTAAACATGCATGTGCTCTTGCAATGACAGCTTAAGTAGCAATTTGGTTGATATTGTGATATTGCTAGCCCCTAGCACAATCTCATTAGCTGCCTCTT
Organism: Oreohelix idahoensis; assembly: GCA_024509875.1. NCBI lineage: Eukaryota > Metazoa > Mollusca > Gastropoda > Stylommatophora > Oreohelicidae > Oreohelix > Oreohelix idahoensis. The sequence goes on along the minus strand of JAMPIV010018895.1, from coordinate 606,618 downwards.
CCTACATGCCTGAGCGAACAGTAAGCCTAATATCTCGTTGTCTCCTCAAAGACTTCCAGGAACCAGACAGGACAGAGGTAGATTGCTTCAAGTATATTCGATTCGATGTCTGAGGGTGATCGAAGAAAGACGTGTGTGTTATAAGAGAGCTTTTAATGTATACATGGAGACGACTTTTGGAGACAAACAATACAGCCATCCGCCAATCTACAAATTACGACAAGAAAACGGTGGTCGGGTGCACGTTGCGAAAATCATTAAGTAATATAGCAGCACAGGCAAAATAACGGAAGGCACTATCATACAAAGATAATAAAGAAAGGTCATTCTTATGAGTACAAGAAATAGAATTTGGGTCTAGAAAAATCTCCGAAAACTTGTACTCACTAAAAAACAAAAAGAAGAAAATTCATACACATGTGTATGAGAAAGAGAATTCGGGTCGAGGAAAACCTCAGAAAACTTGTATTCATTAAGAAAGCAGCAATATAAATGTAGACAAACTCAGAGAGCGAGTTACTGGTATCTGACCATCCATGGTGTATAAATATGCAAGGAGTCAAATTGCAATGGTTGACTGACTTATTGCAATATACGTAGAAAGGGTTTGCCCTCGTGTTGTGTCTTTGAATCTTATGGCTATCATGAGTCCTTGCGAATTTGAAATAATTTTGTTGTCTCAGTGATTTAATATCCTAATTTTCTTAGTATCTCGTCCGTAACTAATTCTAACCAACTTGCTATCTTTTCATGGTGCGTTTTTAGGGGAAATTATGGAAACTAACTTGCACATCCATTGAAATAACGTGCATCTCTTCACATTTCTTTACGGCGGGTGTTTCAGAAATAATCATTCTTTTTTTAAAATGGACAACAGTTTCTGGCGTTTTCTTCATTCATATTAAGCAGAGTTCATCGCGCAAAGCATCTCCATCTTGTATTTTATATATTTAATCACAGAAGTACTATTGCTCATCTCAGATTAAGGTTCTATGACTTCGTGCCACTCATTCCGTGTCATTGATTTACTTCTGAAGGAAATTTGGAAATGCGTGAAATTATCACTGGAGAATGAATGCCGGTCATTACGACATGCAGCAAAAAGAGCACAATATAATTATTTCCGGTCACGTGTTAGGGGGTTAAATGTTCGTATTGACATAATTTTGATGTCCCTGCGAGTTTGAAATAATTTGGTGCTCCTGCGAGTTTGTAGTAACCTGCTGTAGTAACTTGTTGTTACTGCAAGTCTGTAGTAACTTGCTGTTCCTACGAGTTTGAAGTAACTTGGTGTTCCTGCGAGTTTGTACTCGTATTAATTTGGCGTTCTTGCTATTTTAACATAATTTGATAGCCCTGCGGACCTGACTTAATTTCTCAAGGAGTCCTGCTTGTTTGTTATACTCGTACATATTCCACTTCATATACGTTCTGTGCTGCAAGCGTGTATGAGTGTGTTAAAACGTTTGTGTGTGAATGTGTGGTGAGCGCATCTTATTTTACATGGAGCAGATTTGGATTAAGCACGTCTTCCCTCTGACATCTGCGCGGGAGGATGTTAGGACAGTTGCGCTTTTAATAAACACAGATTTTTTTATGCTTCAGCTCAAGATGTTTGCTGATGTGAAGTGACGGAAGTGCCTATAATGAAGGACGTAATATTTTTTGAGACGCATGAGCTATTCCAGACAAGTACATCAAGCTCTAGATAATCGATTGTAGGCTGGATGACAGATCAACCAACGAATGATCTAACAGACTTATGTAACCCATTACAAGGCATTAGCGTCTGATTAACAGAGTGGTAAGAGCTCTTACCTCTCGAGGAAAAGTTACCGGGTTCCAAGCTTGGAACTTGATAGTGCTACGCTGCAGTCTGCGCTGCTAAAAATGGGCACTTGATTTTGTTCTTGAGTTAAGAAAGAGAAGGGCAGCGAGGAAGGGAAAAGGTCACCCCATCTCATAAAGCTGCATCTACTATAGGGAACTCTTCACTCCCCTGCAGCAATATCTGCTACAAGACTATCTACTAGCACACAAGACTATCTACTAGCACACAAGACTATCTACTAGCACACAAGACTATCTACTAGCACACAAGATGTTGCACAATATAATATTAGCACTATTCATGTCTTGCGTTTCTTCCAGTCTACATTCAAACTACAATTGTTGTCAAGCAATCAGTTGTTGTCTGGTTTAACCTTCTTCTTGTTACTTTTATTTTAAATAAAAATGTGCCTCGTTTTGGCAAGGCGCCCCTTCAACCAAGACACAGGGTTTATCGGTTATATTAGGGCACATGTCCAAATATTAAAGACCATATGATCTGGTTGCTCTTCAAAGCGGTTTTCTTTATTTCGCAGAGATCACTTTGAGTCAGATGTTTGATTCATTTGTTTGTTCTCTCTGTGATGTGTTTCCTGCCTTTGTGACTTCATCCATGAGCTGTACAGCTTGTCTGTCTAGTATGGTTTATAATCGCCCTTCCTCCTCCCGTTGCTCCTCAAGAAAAAGGGTCAGTAGGTGTCGTAATTTTTATAGACAGGCCTAAGATATTTATGGTCCCGTCCGAGCAGAGGTGATATAGTGAGAGCTATGTGAGAGGAAGCTGTGAGAAATAGTCCTGTTTACGAAGAGAACTGGTGTAAGAGAAAATACGGTCTTGGATTGAGTAATTGCTCTAAATCCAGCCTATCTAGTACGACACACTTTAATGGAAACGCACTTTTTCACTTGATACTGATTCAAATTACACTACCCTCACGTACGCACACACAAACAATTTTGTTACATAAATACGTACATACGTAGAAAACAGATAATCTATGGGTCACATATAAATGGCAGGGGAGGTTTTGACCAACACCAATAGCTTAAGGTTTATTAAGTTTATTATATCGTTAGAAAATAGATCACAACATCAATACATAGTAATCATTACATCAGTGAATTATAGTTACAGAAGAGAAAGAAAATATACTCTCATAAACCCTCCCTCTGATATATGGAAAAACTAGGGAAGATCCCAACAGAGGTAATTTACCCAAAAGATCAGAACAATGATTGCTAATGGGAGTGGGGAGTAGTCAGGTCGGATAAAGAATATGTCCTTAATTTAAACTATCCCGTGGGCCTTCAGACTTAGTAAGAGATAGATAAAAGAGAAGATGTTATATTAGTAGTAACTTAAGAAATAAATTCTTTCGTTCCGTTTCACTTTCTACATACATACAGTGAGCTCACTACAATTATGCTTACCCCTTTGCCGACGCTGCATACATTCCATGGAATTTATCAAACACAGTGTATTTAAGACTATTATATGTCCTGAAGTTTGTCCAGTTCAGCCCCAGAAACTCCGTCTAGGCAACTGCTATTTTTCTCGGAGATTCGCTGAATTGGTGCGTTGATTATACTTTTTCCTGGGGGGTATTCCTCTTCGTACTGCAGGTATTGGGTTGGGATAAGTTTTTTCTAGGTTTCTGTCGTAGTGAATGTGAAAATATTATCAAACAGCAGAATGTTACTCCCAGGCTGTTCTCGGAAGGAAATAGCCGGGTATGACCCGTGAATGCTCTCTGTAGAATTTGGTGGTAGGAAAACTTTACTGTCATATGGGTTTGTTTAAAGAAAATTAGTGCTGTAAGTTCTGCCTCATCAGGGCAGGAAAATTTATATGTATAAGATGACAAAAAAAACTTCTGGCATAGTCCCGTTCCAGTTTAACATTTAAAACAATTTAACATTGAAGTGTTCTGGTTATTTAACCGCTCTCATGGATTGAGAAGGTGGACTTATAAGGGTCTCCACCATCAGATTTTTTTTTCTGTCAATGTTTGTATGTTTAGGAACATATAATTGGGATGCCAATTATATGTTCCTAAACATACAAACATTGATGGAAAAAAAAATTGGGATGCCCTATATGGCAGCGAGACCTGGACGACCTATGCTAAGCAAGAAAGAAGGCTCAATACCTTCCATTTGCGGTGTCTACGCCGCATCCTCGGCATCTCGTGGAAAGATAAAGTGACAAATGTCAGGTGTTGTCACGTGCTGGCCTTCAAAGTATGTATACGCTGCTTAGACAGCGCAGACTTCGCTGGCTTGGCCATGTTCGCCGCATGGAAGATGGTCGCATCCCAAAAGATATCTTCTACGGACAATTAGCAGATGGCAAGAGAACAGTTGGGCGACCACACCTGAGGTTCAGAGATGTGTGCAAGAGAGATATGAGGGCACTGGACATGATCCAGCAACATGGGAGGATGAAGCTGCCGATCGCACTAAGTGGCGATGCTATTTACGGCACCACCTCAGATTGGGCGAAGAGAGGCTCACACAAGAAGCAGAGGTGAGGAGAAAACGTCGAAAGGAGCACCAGGAAAATAAGCAATTGAGGGCTGTCACCTCAGGGGCGCATTCCCATAGTCAGTTATGACTGAAGGGGCTATTATTATTATTATTATTATTATTATTATTATTATTATTATTAATTGGGATGCCATAAACCATCTGACCATGCATCTCTATAAGAACCGCTGGATCGCAAAGGTATGACCACCGCAAATCAAGAAACTAAGAATATTTCTCCACGTTATTTGTATAGGGAATATAATAGAATAAGACTCCAAATGCGCGCTAGACTATTCCAGAACTCTTGATAGCAACCGACAACCTGAATTTTAGGATGTTTCATTATATATTAGATTTGTGGAAATCGTTAGCTCCATGTCAGATTTCTCGTCTCTCCTGATTCTCGGGAACTTTTAGCATTTGGGCCGCGAATCAAAGCTCTTTTCCACAACTTTTTACCGCCAGACTCCTCCGTTCCTCTTCGTCCTGCAGAGATTTCTAACCCGCGTAGACTGTTCGCGTTCACGTGTTAACCAGAGGTGTTAAAAACTCTGTTCACTCTTAGTGACTACCAAAGGTGTTAATAACTGACCGCCTGCCGCCTCTGGCACGCCTCCTTGAAGGGATGACAGTAAGAGATCCAAAGATAGCTTTATTTTAATAGCTCGAGAGAGAAGACAGTAGGCGTGGCTAAACTAAAATAAGACAAAAGGCGAATGTCGTGGCTGCTAGCATGATATCTTATTGCATACTACTCGTATATAGCACGCGTGGGAATTCCACGTGGGACCCACGTTGGCGATTTGATTTCAACAAAATTGAGGGCCCCCGGTGAGATTCAAGGGTAGCTTCTATTTTCATCTATCCCAGTAGGTAATTGTAGACTGGCCTTGTTCAAACATTCAACCGTTGTTTTCTTCTAGCTATTTCGTCCATTAATTGTCTCACGATATATGTAGCTCGGTATTGTATATCTCTTGCTGTATATCATATTGTATATATATTGTATATCTCATGCGGTATATCATATTGTATATCTATTGTATATCTCATGCGGCTTGCGACCTCATCATTTAAAACATATTGTTACAGAAACAAACACAGCAAGAGCACATGTATGCTTGTTGTAGACTTCCTGCAAGGAGTTCAGGTTCAGTGTTAGTTCAATGCCCCATAACGCGCATAAGGAGCAAAAGGGGAAATATTGATGATGATGATGATGTCTGCATGTCTGCTCGCTTATAGTTTATTGGGAGCAATAGTATCTTTGTTTCTGTTGGATATATTCCATATTTAATACCAAGATTTACTGGACCACACGTTCTTTTATTTTTGGATATGCGTCCTAATATAACCGACGTACTCTGTGTCAAGGGCAGAACGAAGCGCGCTTTACCAAAAGTTTTATTAAATTAATATATACTACTCGTCAATAGTCAAGGGCCACCCTATTATTTTCAATACACTTTTATATAAGCGCATAGAATGATTAAATGAAGGAAGTTTTTAGTAAAATTGGGTGCAATATTTTCCTCTGACAGTCCTCTATGCACGTTAAGCATAAAAACAACTCACCGACAACCATGGTGATCACGTGCAATTTGGTTTGCTGACCATAAATTCACATTTTTAATCTGTTTTTTCAAACTTCCGTACAACCAAACAGGTGAAGTAATCGTGCAGATTGACATTCCACGTGCAATGGCGACTTTTCGTGAACAGAGTTCACTCTTAATTTGTTTTACAATCAGCAGACTTAGGGTAGTTTCATCACTTGCAAAAACCATGCCATCCAGAAGAAGTCTTGACACCTTACAAAGAATGAGGGCTATAGCGTGGGTTGAAAGTGGTTTATCTGTCCGTGAGGTTGCTAGACGGCTTGCAGTGTCACACTCTACTATCCAAAGAATTTTGGAGAGATTTCAGGCCACAGGAAGTGTGGAGGATCACCACCGGCCAGGTCGCCCTAGATGCACCAATAGACATGATGACCGGTACCTCTTGTTGTCAGCCCTGCGCCATCGAACAGTGACTTGTTCCACTCTAAGATGTCAGCTGAGACAAACTGTAAACGTTAATGTCAGTCAAAGCACCATTCGCAGACGCTTACATGAATTTGGACTGGCTGCTCGACGTCCTGCAGTCCCGCTGCTCATCGCAGAGCCCGTGTTGCTTGGTGTCGCGAGCACATCCGATGGACAAGGCAACAATGGAGTCAAGTTCTCTGCACTGATGAATCTCGCTTCACTGTGGCATTCAATGATGGCAGGATTCGAGTTTGGAGACGACCAGGAGAGCGATTTACTGATGACACAATTCGAGAGGTGGATCGTTATGGTAGGGGTTCTGTAATTGTCTGGGGAGGCTTCTGCAGACACGGCAGGACCCCACTCTACATCATCCAATGCAACTTGAGCGGCCCAAGATAACAGAACGAAATCTTGAGACCAATTGTTCAGCCTGCTCTGGAGGCCATAGATGTAATGCCATCCTCCAAGATGATAACGCTCGACCCCATCGAGCTCGTGTGGTTAATGAGTTTATTCAGCAACATGGGATCATCAGGATGGCGTGGCCAGCTCATTCACTTGACCTTTCTCCGATTGAGCACCTCTGGGATGTCCTTGGTTGAAGATTGTCAACAAATCACCCCCTTCAATGGATGTTGCACAGCTGACTGCATTTCTGCTTCAGGAATGGCAAGCTGTTCCTAAGGATACTCTTCGGACCCTTGTGGACTCGATGCGTCTACGCTGTCTTGAATGCCTTGCTGCAAACGGTGGTCATACCCGATTTTGAAATGTCTATTTGTCCAATATCTATTGTGTGACTTGTGAAAAGGTGGGTGACACACTTCACAGCTTCATTGCGTTTGAATGTGTGTTTCCATTTCTTTACGTGACATGTCAGTTATGGAATTCAATAAATGCCGTTTTGACTGATACCAATTTCGTTTATATCAGATTTGTTTTATGGTTTTAACCAAGGTTTTTCTAAGTGGCCCTTGACTTTTGACGAGTAGTATATATATATATATATATATACACCGCCTGTTCACAAAGTTCCGGGACTCATTTTTTATCCGGAAAACCGTTATAAGGAGCTAGGTGATATTAACAAAGTGCACGTGTCAACCACGTGGCACTATATGTACCAAACCTGAAGTTTGTAATTTTGCGCATGCGCTGTGTGGTAGCGTATAAGCGGATGTGACGTAATAGTGCTCGTCGAGTTTCAAAAATGGACAGCAAAATTCACCAACGTGTGTGTATTGATTTCTGTTTTTGTCTAGGAAAAACTGGTTCCGAAACTTTCGAAATGTTGCAAACAGTATTCGGAGAGTCCTGTTTAAGTAGATCTTAAACATTTTAGTGGTATTCCCGTTTCAAAAGTGGACTCCGATCCTTTGAAGATGGCCCCCGTCAAGGGAGACCCTCCATCTCCCACATCGACGAGTTCGTTGCACGTGTGCAAGAAATGATACGCGCTGACCGACGTCTGACTATCAGAGAGGTTGCTGATGATCTTGGAATATCAATTGGTACGTGTCATAAAATCGTAACTGAAGATTTGCACATAAGACGGGTGTCAGCGAAACTCGTGCCACGCCACCTGACTGAGGACCAGAAGGACGATCGGTTGTCCATTTGCACTGACCTCCTTGAGATAGCATAAAACGACGCAAATTTCATGTCCTCGATAATAACTGGTGATGAAAGCTGGGTGTACGGATATGACCCGGAAACAAAGCAAATGTCCTCCCAGTGGCAAACGCAATCATCTCCTCGGCCGAAGAAGGCACGACAGGTCAAGTCCAATGTCAAGACCATGTTAGTAGCGTTTTTCGACATTGATGGCCTGGTGCATCATGAATACGTCCCTATAGGACAGAGTGTCAATGCTGAATTCTACAAAACAGTCCTGCAACGCCTCCGCGACGCTGTGCACAGACATCGCCCTGAGAAGTGGCGCACAGGCAATTGGCGTGTTCATCATGACAATGCACCTGCACACAGGTCTGTCACCACAAACGCATTTTTGACGAAGCACAACATTCCATTGCTCCCGCATCCTCCATACTCACCCGATCTTGCTCCGTGTGACTTTTTCTTGTTCCCGCAACTTAAGAAAACAATGAAAGGTCGTAGATTCGATGACATTGAGCAGATTCAAGCCAACGCGACGAGACAGATGAGGGCTATTCCGCAAAGTGACTACCAGAGGTGCTTCCTTCAGTGGCAGGAACGTTGGAATAAGTGTGTACACTCACAAGGGAACTACTTTGAAGGAGATAGAACCAAATAGTATGTAAGTCTACTTATTCGAATAAACAAAAATGAGTCCCGGAACTTTGTGAACAGGGGAGTATATATATATATATATATATATATATATATATATATATATATATATATATATATATATATATATATATATATATATATATATATATATATATATATATATATATATATATATATGTTACGAAATACCAAAGATAGCATAGCCATTACATGGGAGATAATTCATTGATTTTTTTTTCTATGGGAAACAACCAATAATTTTAAATAATTGTCCATTAAATTTAGTGGCGTAATTTTTGTTTTCATTTTCAAATAACATTTTTGTGCTTAATACACAAGAATATAAATGCGGTAAAATTACATTTGTATTAATTACGGTTTAGTGCATTTCTAAATTATATTTTTTGTTTTTGTTTTTTGTAAACTATACTAGATTTTCGTTCATTGGAATCAATTTAGTATTGATGTTCTTAAGTGTGACTGTGAATATTTAAAGTCAAATAGGGTGAATCCTTCCACTTTGTTAACCATACACTTCAAATTGAGATTGTGTAAATAATACCACCAATCAATCAACATCAAATAGAAATGGTAAAATAAAGTGTAATCATTATTGACAGTGAGGCCTGCATACACTATAAAAAGATAAAGGGGAAATTATGGTGACTGCATATCTGCCTAAGTCTGTTTGCTTGTAGTTTATTGGGTCAGTAGTTTCTTCGTTGTGAAATGCTAAATAAATTCACCGTAATGTATTGTGTAGAAACATGGACAACGAACAAGTAATTAGAAGAGAGAATTTAAGCTCTTGAGTCCAAATATATATATATAAGAATGGGGCACGTCACATGAGAAACGAAGGAAACAAATAAAGAGGTTCTAGACAGCACGGGAATGAAAAGAGAATTAATGAAGGAGATCAAAATTAGACAGCTAAAATATTTTGGCCATGTAAGAAGACATAACACCTTGCATAAGACCATAATAGAAAGAAGAGTTGAAGGCAAACGTGCATGCAAGAGTGTCACGTAGACAGTGACTTAATTTATTTTTCCATCTCGTCTCAATGTTATTACTCTTTAATGTTCTGTTTTCCCAGACATTTTGTTTCTCTTTGCTTTGTTACCTGTGTGGCCCAATTGTTTTCTCCTTCTCAAACCCCACCCGAGGTTGTTTACGTTCGAGCCTGCAGCGGTCAGCGAACGATAATGTTACGTCAGCACACCTGGCCTGATCAGAAGAACGTCTGTTACGCTTAAAGTGTTAGCCACGAGCGGCTAGTACCCTTTGAGGCCTGGGTAACGAGTTTGATCTGTTTCAAGGGCAGATAACAATCGCGGTCAGTTTGTGGGTTGTTTGCCCTTAGATGAGCAAAGAGCACATAATATTATGATTGTCTCTCTGGGGGAATTTTCGCAGAGTTGTTGCTTCTGAAACCTTTGCCTTACCCGGTATTACGATTACGCCGATACCTCTGAAGAAATATGCAGGCCAGGTGTCCGGGGGGAGCGTCCTTGTAATCTATAAGAGTAGACGGGGTTAATAAGACAAAGACATTCGTGAATATTCCTGGCCCGTAGATGACCATCATGAGATAAGGCAAACTTTAACACAGTACTAGAATGTGTTTGCCTACGTTCTAGTCATTTTCGGGGTGAGTTGACATATCTTATTATAATATGATGTGTTCATGTTAGCTTTTATATATCTGTTAGGAAAGTGAATTCATTTCTGAGGACTTCTCCTAGTAATTTAGTTCAGTGATAAGGTAGCGCTGTCTACGGCCTAGTAAGGGTGCTTAAACTGTTACGGTTTATCATGGGTTAAATGTTAAACTTACAATAACAGATAATAGGCGTAGAATCAGTCCACAGACGCTTATCATGGGTTAAGAATAGGCTAAATTAACTGTCATTTCTGTAAGATAATGTCAGGTGTGGATTGTTCACTTAAAAACTGAATAGTGAGATGCAGGTAATAACTCTGGATTATAGGAGATAGTCACTTATTCCTTTTTGATAGATATTTTTAGTGGCAAGAGAGAATCATTTTATGCTTACTTGTGTGGCTAGGCACTAGTCCATAACTTTCCCAGAAAGCAGTCACCAGGCATAGATATAATTCTATCTTATGATTTAGCCACAACTGTATTATTATAGCAAGAACATTGCATTTTCTTTGTACTCATTATGTGGAATATTAATATATTTCCCCAAAGGGACATATGATTGATTTGTGTAATGTCAAATGCTGTAATCTGTTTATGTAAATTCATTTAATGTTGTAAGATGAATAAGCATATTCATTTAACTGTAACTACAGGTTAGGTTTCCTGTATGTTGAGATTGGGAGAAGAGGAGTAGATTGTTGCTGTCAGAACAGTTACTGACAGGTACCTGGGTGTGCAAAAGATATTAAGCCTATGCGGGCGCGTGTTGATAATTGATATTTTTAAGGAACAGGAGACATGGTTAAAGACAGCCCTAAACTATCATAGCAATAACTACAATAAATTTAATCCCATAGTGGAGCGAAACTTTCTGTATAAAGTTAGTGTGATTTATTATTTGCTTGATGTAAAAGGGTGTCTCTTTTTGGGTCTCAGTTTCAGGGATATCGAATTGCTAGAGTCAAGTCTCCAGTCAGGCGAAGAATGTCACATTCTCTTCGTTCTAGAGGGATTCTGAGTACATCTAGCATCACGAGTCGTCAACCCCCATTCCTGAACCTAAACCTTTTTGTCAACGCCAAGTTAAGCTCACGCAATGCAACGAGCCAACGCTAAATCTGGAAACATCGAATGCAGTAGTAGTTCTCTACTCGCCTATTGGATTACCAGTCAGAGCATTGCGGCTTCCAGAATATCCAAAACCGCCCAGTATGTCTATAGCAGAATCTTATAGCACCAAGCCTTTGTGTGCCTAAACGGGGCACTCAGCCAAGCCACGGTCAAGCAAGCCCAACCAGGATTTACTGCCTAGTACGAAAGGTCAAAAGCGCCGGATAAGAGCGCTAGGGACTGCCTTGTCCTCAAGTAACTTCGTCTGGTGTATTTCTGGGTCTATGTAGAACTTCGCACGTATGAGCAGCCATCTATGGACAGAGTTCCAGCCCCCCTCACGCCATTAGAGGTCACCAACGTTTAGCACCAACAAAGAAAGTTTTGTAGGCTAGTCCCTCACGAAGGATCTACATGTAATACACTTTCTGGAGCTAGCATTTGGTCCCACGACCGCGGACAGGCTGTCGCTCAGTTCGGTTATTTGGCCAGCAAGAAAGATAGACAGAGTTCCAGCCCCCCTCACGCCATTAGAGGTCACCAACGTTTAGCACCAACAAGGAAAGTTTTGTAGGCTAGTCCCTCACGAAGGATCTACATGTAATACACTTTCTGGAGCTAGCTTTTGGTCCCACGACCGCGGACAGGCTGTCGCTCAGTTTGTTTATTCGATCAGCAGGAGATAAATAGAGTCTTCCAGACCACCTCGCGCAATTAGGGAGGAATCACCAATGATAGCGCCTATACAGTGATTTTATTCAGGTTAATTCCATCACCCATGGAGGATATGTACGAAAAAACCACTTACTGGAGCTATTTCATATGGTCCCCGAAAACGGACGGACTGACACTCGATTTATTTATCTCTCTGTGTTCTACAGGTTTTATGAATGGTGATCTGTGTGTGGTTGTTGGTGTATATGATTATTGATGACTATTGATGATTATTTGATTATTGATGTAATTTTATGTTGTTGTGATGATATGCATTATTTTCATGTTTTTCTTCATTTAATAAAGTTTACACCTTTATTAATACGCTGTTCACGACCTTTCCATCCATAAGTAACTTGTTTTTTAGCTCTTTACTATAATCTCTATGTATGATAAGAGAAAAGAGTGAGAGCAGGAGGTGCTTAGACAGACATAAGTGAGTTGAGGCTTGGAGAGAGAGATGATTTTGATAAATCTTCTTCCAGGTTGTCTCAAGTCCATCTCCTATTTACACCTTTCTGTGTGTGTAATCTATAACTCTGTCAGTCCACTATCCCTTGTCGATTTCACTACTGTTGTCCAACTCGACAAATACTCTACACTCAAACTCAACCACGACAAAGAGGAAGACAGGTTTACGTAAGTGGGAAGGTAACATCAAGAGATAGACAGGAAAGAGTGAAGCAGAGTGCACCATCAAGACAAGAGATGGACAGAAAAGAGTGTAGCAGAGTGCACCATCAAGACAAGAATCAAAAGAGGTTAGAGAGCCATTGCAGCCGACCTTCGATGTGAAGGTGGCACCTGATGATGATGATGATCTTTGTTCCTGTTGTACATATTACATATTTAATAAGAGCTTTATTGACCTTGCCCTGTGAACTGGCAACTAACATGTCCACAAAAATATTACAAGCTATACAAGAAGTCGTCTGCGTTCAATCGAGGAAGAAATCTCTGTGTGTTGCGTATTTTGTCATAAAGTCCAACTCTGTGCACCAACACACACACAAAGAACAAAAATAGAAATAAGCAAGTACGAGTTATATGCTGAAAATCATGCTTAAAAACCCTCTGGCGATATAATATTTATTTTGAGGCCTACTTCATACAGTGCAAGATACTTCCAACATATTCAGTACATATAATTCATTAGATAATTCATTGCTTCTTTGATATGGGAAGCAATCAAAGTTTTAAGATAATTAGACATTAAATAAAATGTCGTAATGTTTTTGAAGTGAAACGTTTGTTCTATTTTACAAGAAAAAAATAGCGGCCAAAAGTAAACTTTTTCTTTTCTTTTCTTTATTTTTTTCTTTTCTTTATTTTTTTCCTTTCTTTTGTTTTCTTTTCTTTTTTTTTAAATTCTTTTGTATATATATATATATATATTTTTTTTTCATTGAAATAATAAACCATTGAGGTTCCTATGTGTGATTGTCAATAATTAAAAACTGTTAAAGTAAATAACCCAATACTCTATACACTTCAAATTAGACATCGATTAAGTTAATTATCTAGACCCTGAGGTCTTTTATATTAGGACATGCGCCCTCATATAACCGACGGGCCCTGTGACTAGGTTGAACGAGGCGCACCTCGACAAAACGAGATAACATTTTATTAAACAAAACAAGTCGGTACAGACACTTATAACCGCCACTCCATCAACATCAAAGGGAAAAATACTGTGGACTCTGGCGTCTTGAATCTTCTTTATCTTCAAGTTTCTCGCAAATGTTTATTCAATTTTGTTTTCTTTCCTTGTGGGGTACAGCCTACAGACTTTGTTCGTCACCGATTCATATTTTAAATTGTCTTTATCAGCTTTACCAACGAGATCCAGGTTGTTTCAGTGGTTCTTTCGCAGTTTTTCTTAAGTCTCCATGTTTTCCTACGCGACAGGGCTTTCCAACCACCTTTGATCTCCATGTTTTCCTACGCGACATTGAAGCGCCAGTGAAATAAGAGATGAGAAGAAGACGATGGAGATGAATAGGACACGTGTTGAGAAAACCTGCTTATAGTGTCACCAGGCAGTACTTGTTCTAGAACTTCCAGAGTGTTGTAGCAAAGTTTGATTTGCTGGGGAGGTTATGATGGTATCCTAAAAGAATGAAATCCGTGTCTGTATTAACCGTGTGAGGTCAAGCACATGTAGGCCCCTGACTCTATAAATGATGATGATTATGAATTATGTGCAGGGAACCTAACGCTACCTCCCTAGATCTCACACGGTCACTATTTTGGCTCTAGTGTCTGGTGTATGATGTACCTAGTGTCTAGGGGAGAAATGAAATGATGGTACACAACACAAAAACACTTTAATTTTCTATGAGGAAGTGAATAAAACCAGTGGTTAAGTTTTTCTTTAAAATGAATATTTTTTCTGTACAATTTAATCTGTCTGTCCAGCCATATCTTTTGGACAAGTCTTTGAAAATGAGGACAAGATAGTTTACAGAAAAGATCAATTAAAATATCTGGACTCTTTGTCCACTAACTATAAAGTCAATATATATCTTTCCTGTTGGAATGTTCACAGCTTACACTTTATTCATCTAAGAGGGAGAGTCACTGTGTATGAGGGGCTGTAGTTTCATCATACCCCATAAACTTCCTGAGTATAATTTGAAATACCAGTGTTTATTAAACGAAAGTGTCAGATATAACCAGATGCTTAACACATCACCTGGGATTCCTTGTAGAATGATAATACAGTATAAAGTTGCAGAAAATCTCGATCTCTCAAAATGCCCAAGCTCCTCCCGTTATCTTTTGACAGCATAAACGAATGGTCGGAGACTTGATGGCTTTATTCTCTCTCAGCAGGTTTCCTGTTACCGGCTGGCAACAGGAAATAAAACCTCTGCAACAAAAGGACACCCTGGCCTTTTATATCTGATCACTTATTATATTTATTATTTTCCTACGGTGATATGGGGTCAGCCTCGCGTGCATTACAGGTGAACTCGCCCCTAATTTTACATGACTCCCACCTTGCTGTGACCACACCTCAGGTCCCTATGGCAGATACGCCACTGTACGTTTACATAGTTTTCCTCAATAAAATAATGTGGAGTAACCACATTTCCTTTTGTATGATTTTCTCTTCTTTTTTTTTAAATATAAATGCTTCAGGCATGTTGAACAGTGTTCATGGAACACGGAGGCTTACTAATATATTCTAATGCAATAATATGACAACACAATCATGACAACATACATCAGTTAGATACATTTCAATGTGAGGACTCAACAATGTCTGCTCCCGGCACATCCTTCACTTTTCCCAATAGCAGTATCTAACTTTGGCAGTGGGATTAAACATCTTAAATTCATAAAGCATTCTTACCACAAATTTCAAGAAATATAAACAAATGACACTGACTTGCAAAGAAGTGGCCTCAGTTTCTTCTACACTGTCCAGACTGTGAATACTTCTTTATTTAATTTTAAAATTAACACAGCTGATCTCAGCGTATTTGAATGAAAAGTTTTGTTCAACTGGCAATTAATAGTGAAAGCCTTTTGCTAATATTTATTAGCACTGGCCAATCGAAAGCTTGCGACTACCAGAATTCAAATGTAGTTTTTGAAAAACAAAAATGATTCCAAACAAACTCTGCGTCTGGTAGTCGATTGGCCAGTCTGCTTTAGTTATGCCAATAAAAAAGATGTTAGTTTTGGATTAAATTTTCCTACCGCTCCCCTTTCCCTCCTATACTCTTGTTACCCAAGCGAATTTGAATGTACCTCAATGCCTCTTTTCTAAGCTGCCGTCCCCACTAACGTTATGAAAAAAACAAGCAGGAACAACAGTCTGTCTGGTCGCGCGTCCTTAGACATTTAGTATTTTCTCAATAACTTGGTTAATACTGGGACTATCATATTATTTAAAACACATTCTTGCTCAGTGGACTCTAAGCTATACTATCATATAATTTTTATGGTCAGTTTCATTATGGTTTAGATTTTCAATTTTGTCACCGGCAATCGTCAAATAAAAATGTTACACAAGACGGCCATCTTTTCCCCCCCTTTCTCATCTCTCGTTAGCATGTATTTTCAAATAACTACTTGTTTTAGTGACGTCAGAAATACTACCGCGAGGAGGAAATAAAATTGTCTGCGTGTTTGCCTCTGTTGGCTTTGCCACCGCGTGTATATATGCAAGGCACAACGTGTCAAGCGAAGCGGGGTTTTGCGTGGCGGGGTAAGAATTTGCGTTAATTATTTGGATTGTCTCGTGTTATACTACCAAATTTGTAAGGATTACTACTTATTACCAGCGTTAAAGTCAAAATATTACGTTAATTCAGACAGCAGTTTAGCGGCACACTTCCGCAAAATCGTTAATTGTAAGTCTTGCCGCAGTCTCTATCAGATCGGCAAAATGTTAAAAATGTACGTCATAAGGAAGCGAGGAGGTTTAAACGGTGGGATCGGTTCTAAGCCTTTCCACGGCACAAACTTCAGCGCTATGCTGGCGTGTGAGAGTATCACCGTCAGACACAATAGGGCGGTGATAACGCTGGATCTTCTCCATCACATCGATAAACGCCTTTTCTTTCTTGTAGTAATAATAAAGGCTGTTATTTTTGGATGCTGTATACTGTGTTTTGTCAGTGTACGTTGTAAAGATGTACTGGGACTGAATAGTCAACTCAAACAACCGAGCACAGTGTCAGGTATACATGTCACCTTGTCCTGGGACACAATGAGGCCCTGACAAGAATACAGTGTTGACAATGAGTGTTACAGTAAATGTCAATGCGCGAATGTGCAGACTGTTCTGTGGAGTTGACTGAAGGTTCAAACACTCATTCATGCGTATCTAGAAGTTACTGATGCAGACTACTGTAGACATTTCAATAGTTTAATTTGACGCACACACTTGACAGAATGGGTACAGTTACAGGAACATAAGTCGACATAAACATCATAGTGTTGATCAATGGACTACCGTCATAAATTAGCATTCATGTAGAATAATCTTGCAATGGAACATCTGTAAACACCAAGATTTCCATTGTTTATAAATACCGTCAGTAGGTTCCTTTAGGTAAATTACAGCAAATCTCTGTGAAGATAATGTTAACCCACTGGTATTGGGTTTTCTTTATAATAGTGATCTCTCAATCATCACCTGATAATAAGGAAGCATTCCCGTTCTCTGCTTGATGATTTACAATAAGTAGAATTCCAAGATAAATCGGATTCCACAATGGCTGCTGGTTCCCGGTTGAGCATCACTCACTATACGGATGTATAGCCAAATCTTCAATCGAAGCTTTGTTCCTCAACAATACATGATTCTACAAGGATCAGCATATTCTGTCCTCATAGTTGCTGCATATAAACATTTTAGTGCTGCTAGCTAATATGTCGTCCCGACATATTCATAGGTAAATTCATGTAAACGATCTGCCCATCTTAAGCCTAGGAATGAACGAAGTCAGCAAAAGTACGATTACCTTGACATAAGAAATACACTAGCAAGCACAAACGCTCTCCCGGCGTTATAGAATCACAACTGGGGAACTCATAGACTAAACAATCCTGGAAGAAACTATCTTCGTCCCCATAACGAATTGAAGAGATCACAAACTCTTGGGCATCTCTACGACATGACTTCCCGCCATAGGCTTTTACAACCGAAGGACACTCTAACCTATCCTCATCCGCCGAAAACACCTGACACCCTAAAGTACAGTACAAGAAAAAATAGTTCCACTTAAACATACTAAGATATCAAGATATAAGACATACTCGTCCTACATAGACAAGAACTACCCATAGATTCGGGCCATAGACATTCTGAAGCAAGAACAATCTATTCCTAACCAAACACAGAATAGATTCAAGTAAGTCTAAATCCCTCCGCTGAGTTCGATTCTTAGAACGATACAAAGAGCGATAACTCACAGAATGAATACTTATTGCCTAATCTGAGTTCCGTCCCTCAAGACCAAAACATGCATTCAAAGATGAATATGTCTTTATCAGACAATTAAAACATTTTACATTTGTATGCGTAATCCGTGCCACCAAAAAATATGTGGGCAACAGGCGGGTTTATTTATTATCATTTTATGACTAAAATCTTACTGAAAATGAGCGATTATTCTCGCAGATTTTACTACAAGTGTAACAGATAGACCGAGACAAAGGAAAACATTGAGAAGAGAACTGGCGACAGATGTGAAGGAAATGAAGAAAACATGAAAAGACCTTGAGCTGATGGCACGTGACAGGAAGACTTGAAATATGTTTGTTGAAGGCCTTTGCTTTTTTGGGGAACTGAAAGATGGTGATGATGATGAAAATGATGATGATGATGATGATGATGATGATGATGATGATGATGATGATGATGATGATGATGATGATGATGATGATGATGATGATGATGATGATGATGATGATGATGATGATGATGATGATGATGATGATACTGAAGTTGCAGCTGAAACTGCAAAGTAGTTTGCCATGGAAGCGCTTATTAAACAAAAATTCCCAGTCGTGAAGTTATTAAATGTACAAGCATTACACGTTATCCTTTAAGATCACCATTTCAGCATACAAAACAAATTGTTATAGAAACAACTACTACTATACACCGAAACGCTTTTAAGCAGGTGTCCTGCATTATGGCCCATGCTGTGTTGATACTACACTCCTTAAGAAACGAAAAAGTAAACGATGGATTGATGAATGGTCTTGTATCGCATGAATTTTAAACAACTTATGTACACAGCTCTACCATTTTTTTTGTGTCTGCCTGAATTATAACCTCTTAAAACACCTTCATAGGATTCTCTCCTTTTTGTCTTCTTAAAGTCTTCCCAGTTCAATATTCTGGGAGTTCCTTCTTCGCCGAGCGATTATCATAATCCACCTCTACATTGCAGTCTTATGCAATTCTCGATAAAGAAGATTTGGTTTTGTATTCAGAACTTAACTTAAATGATGAAATTCCAGCGGTACTTAAATATGAATCAATCATCACTATACTTTTTTTATTGTTCTATCTTCTTTATGAATACGACCTGGGAGATTATTTTGCAGTTTAATCACATTTTTATACTTCACAAACTGAACTTGGCAAAAACACTTTTTTTTTTCAAAAGTATTGGTAAAGGTAAACAACATAATTACTGCCGTATGACAGTGAAGTTTAAGAAACTTCAATTATGCGGATAACTCTCTTGAGGAAGCAAACGTTTACAGTGTCTGTGAGTATATAAGGAAGATTAAGTCTACTGATCCCTCTGGTATGTCGTAAGAGGCGATATATAAGGTTGCATTAAGCTGGCAACCTCATAATGTAAAACAGATAGCTAAAGAAACCATCGCCGTGTGAGCACGATGCATTGACAAATGCTTTCTGCAATGGGACAAAATGTAGTTGTACTCCGTGCTCCGGAAAGTGAGAGTATACTGAGGACAAAAATTAACATTACGATCTGTCAAATAATAAAAATTAATTAAAGTACATGTAGAAGAGTACTGGATGCATAGGCGATAGAGGGAAAAATACGATGACGAAAGATCTTGAGTGGATGGCACACGACAGTAGGATGGCATGAATTTCTTGAAGGAAAGTTGTTTTTTTTTTTTTTTTTAGGAGGGGGGGAGGGGGGCGGCCTGCGGCAGGAAAGGGGGGGGGGGATTAGGATGGGAGTTAAAATGTAATTATGCTGATGATGACGGAGACGACGACTTAAGTATTAAAATACAAAGAAATAAAACCTATGTGAATACATGTAAACAGCACAGATAATGATACTTCTTACAAGAACCAAAACAAATGGTTACAGTTATAGTGTACGTACCAGCGAAGGCCAAGTTGAGAATGAATATATGCATCCTGGACTTTCTAGACTTGGTCAAACATATGGCGATGATCACTAAACTGTTTCCTACAACGATCATCACGAAGAGGATGTAGAGGAAGGTCAGATGTTCTGTCTGAAAGATCGTCAAAACTGAATGAAGACTTGTTTAACTGATTTTAAAAACCTACATTATAACAGAAAAAAAGCAATTTTAATGTTTTTAACATTTGCAATTAATTTGATATTTGCGTTGTTTGTGTCACATAATTTTGGGTCGATCTCTTGTACTCTCCGGAAGTAGTCAGTTAAGTGGTCGGCTCATTTCTTTATCTGCTTTCAAGCAGATATTAGCTATTTTCTAATTAATTGTACACTCGCTTCAGTGATTCGTCATGTTGCTTTAAGCTTCTCGGCTTTGCTAAGATTAGGCACTGGTAAAAAAAACCCAGATGGGCCGGTAAGTTTGCGTATAGTGCCCGAGCGTTGTGTTTACCTAAGGCGTGCCGGGCAATAAATCATTGGCTTGCGGACAGATTACAGACACGCACTTGACAGTCCGAATGTTGTAATAAGCTTCCGGCACAATTATTACTGTCACGGATTGTCTCCCCTGCTTTGCAGTAGTGGTCCAACAATGGCCAAACTCAAGAGTATATAAATGGGTCGTCAAAGGTGTCTACCTTCGCACAAGATTACTCTTGGCAGAGTTGTAGATAGAAGGGTAAAGACGCTTCTATCCCTAGGGATATTTCACAAGATATTTTCAGAAGTCAAGAACTATGTTGCCTTGGGCTGAACAATTGTTAACTTATATCTAATCCGTCGCCTTTTGTGAAGGATTATGCAACGGTTATGGCCCGTACAAGCCCCCAGCTGAGTTAATTCAGCAAATTTCCTCTTATAAGTAATAGCTCTATATATGTAAATATATCTCTCGATGTCTATACATATATATGTATTTATTAAAGAAACATACTCATACGTTTGCTTTCATACTTATATAGCTAATAAATGATTATTGTTTTTGTTTTAAGATAACAAGTAACAAGTTTAATAATCAAGTACTCTTTAACAGTTAAAATAAATATGAATCATGGGTGAAATTTAAATGGATATAAAGTTTCTCGTCATCGAGACTTGATAAGGGATGTATAATAGTCCTTCTGCCGGTGCCCTTTTTTACAAGAACTTAGTTCTAGGTGAGTCCTGTCACCGTGGTTTCCGTCACTTCTTTTTAGATGACGGCCCTTCTCCTCACAATTTGCTCAGTGTATGTGGTTTAGGGTTGATGCTCTTCTCTCACGCTTAGTGGCGTAGAACGTTAGTACCACAAACCGTCTGATAGCTTGTAACCACGAACCCAAATTTTTGGGAATACACAATCTCCTCGCACAGGTTAGAATGGACACGAGCAATTTAGGTTATATGCTCTCGAATTACTTGGTCTGGAAATTTTTAATCCCTCTTTTGACGGGTGAATCTGCGAAACACTTGGTCTGGGAAAGTTTCTCTTATGACGGGTGATCCAATTCCCTAGGTTTCCAGTCTTGGTATTTTAAGTCCTAGTCCCTTAAGTTTACAGTCTGTGTATTTAAATATGCGGGTTTACTTGTAAGTTCCAAAGTTCCCCAAATAGTCTATCTGTCACTTATAATATTGGAATCCGTGGTCCGATCCTTTTCTTTCTGGCTTTTTTTGTAAGTTGCTAGTGTGACGTGCGATGCAGTCTCTGTGCTTTGTCTCTGGTTTCACTAGATTATATATCTGATTCTCAGTTAGAATCCCAGATTGTACTTCCCGGCAAACTTGCCGATGAGATTCATTGTGTATTCCGGCTCTCACTTCAATCCAATCGTAAGATTTTTTGCACTAAGTGGGTAGAGGTGTTTAATTTAAAATATTCCCCACGTGTTTTAAAATATTAAATTTAAAATTCCAAATGCGTGACCTCTTTCAAATAATGCGGTAATATTTCCGGTGACATCTTGTGCAATCTCACAAACAAATGTGTGAACTGATTGATGGCCAAATGCTACCTTCCGCCCATATCGTCTTCCAGACAGATTATCTGTAATAATCTCACAGGAATGGCCCGGCGAAAGCTATTATCTCATTAACGTCTGCTTTTACGCACACCTCAGACGGCTCTCTCAGACAGACAATATTGGCTTCCTATTTATCCTCGTACGAGACCATATTGTGTTAAACGAGGATTGTCTCCGATCAAAGGTGGCCGGCGACTCTATGATATAAACGTATTACCGCTGACCGGTGCTAATGGCTGGGTATTGTTACGATAATAGCACAGTTCACCTGGCGGAACGTAAATAGTGGTCACAGTAAAAGAATGTAAGGGCAATAAATATGCCAAATAATAGGATGATGAGTGAAAAAATGAAAAAAATGAAGAGATACTGCCGGAGTGAATGAGAGTTATAAAAATTGCACGACTGATTTCGCCCCAATTACGAAGATATTACTTGAGATAAAAGTAAGAAGTTATTTGTAATCACTGACGAGAATAGTACGGAAATCTCACTTCCATATTTGGAAGACATGACCGTTGCATTAACGCACAGAAATTTCCTAGTGGAAATATTTTGAATTACCCACCAAAATACACAGGTTTTGAAACGATCGGAGGGCATTCGAAACATAGGAAGAACTAAATTCCTGATTGGACCCAACCTAAATCGTAACAAAGTACTGCGGGGGAGAGCGACGTGTAATACAACCTGACACTTTAGTAAGTTTAGTACACTGTGAAAATTCACCTCGCGCCAAGAAGACAACCAGACCTTGCCAGAGTTAAGAATAGCAGCATATTTCATTGACTAGACCGGACCTTGTTTGAGCATCTTGAGGACTTATAGCCCAGGAAAACAATATCATTTTAACATGGAAAACTTGAATCTGAGGAAACTGTAACACAACGTCAAAGTGGGAACTTATTGCTGAAATAACAACACTCCAAACCACGTGTAAGAGGCACCGTCAAGCTACCTTAAACTATATCTCTGAGCCAGCAGTCTATGAGCCTAAAGATTGGCGTAAGTTATACATTTTAAATTCTATATTTTGCATTATTAACATGTGAAATAATATCTTTATATTTACATGTGAATATTAATATGTGAAAATTGCTAGTGGATGTCCAAGTCATTTGAGGCTGGTAACCTCAGCATATAGAATGATGATTTCATGAACCACCACTGCCAGGGCTGGTGACTGCTTTGTTGCGAGTTTCTTACCGAGAACCAAAAGCAGAGGTAGTCCCAAGCTCCGTATGGAGCAGGGAGTGAATGGTGAAAGAAATGATGAACATAATCTATATTATTAACATTTTCAACCAGTGTAAATGTAAATGTAAACATATTCAATCTATATTGTTAACATTTTCAAACTTGGTAGATGTAAAGGGAAACATATTCAATTTACATTATTAACCTTTTCAACTGTTGAGGGAGAGGTTTTATATTTATGCTTCGTGCTTATTCCTGCCTTTTGCGTTTGCACGACTGTTTGTTTGTATCCCATATAGATAGGAATGTGATGTCCAGGGTTCTCTCTTTATGTGCCTGGCGAATAAACATTAATTCTTAGTATTAACTTACTTTGTGCACACATCTCTTTCTCCAATGAAAGTAATAATAACTGAATGACGGTTCTGTAACTTTAATACACATTACAACGAACTTCACATTAGACCCATTGATGTGGTCAGGCAATTAGAACATAATCCAGATTAATAATAATAATAAAAGTCACTCATTCTCATAAACAATTATGAATGTTAAATATGCCATACATTAGAATACTTCCATGTAAAAAACAGGAATATACATTAGGGCTATCCACACCCGCCCAGACACACATCTGTGCCGCCTAACGGCTGGTCATTCAATGCCCACTTCGCTAACTCTCGTTTTTCACCCGCCTCATTAGCAATACTTTCACAGCCAGTCTCATCACGTGACATAGAGTGGCTATTTGGGTGAAATGGCAAAGTGCCAAACTCGGCGTTAAAATTAATGCATTTTCTACTCCCAACATTGCCCCCCTGTTCCCGAGCGGAAACCAAGGGTTTTCGCTTGAGAACAGTGGATAGTTAGCCCAAGAACTATTAATCTATTAGAAAAGAAAAATCCTACTGTTCAGAATAATATATATGAAGTATTAATTGTAGTGCGAAATGACATGAAAACAGATATATGTAAACAGTTTAGACAAAATGTAATCCAATCTTTCAAAAAATGCAATTAAAGTCATAACATGAATGTTTCAATAGTATATCACTGTCGTGAAACATTCTAAATCCACATATATAAATTAAAAGGTAAATGTAAAGCCTAAAACATAAATTTAATAAAAGAAAAGAGAAATGGTAAAAGTACAGTGCTGTCACAATGGCGTACAAAAATCCCCCTTGTTTTCTACTTCGTCTGCAAATTGTAACGTTTCACGTTGATAGTAAAGCCTACTGCATCACTACACGCTTTCTACAATAAAACGTGTACTGTATTTCTAAGAAAACCTTGAGCTAGGCACACTGCGTAATGACCTAAATTAATACTTCCATTAATTTCATTTTATACACTACGTTAACATAAACGGAAGGACAGATGGAATTAGGATAGAGAGAGTGAGGGCTGAAAGCAGGAACGCATGCAACACTAACACGCGTCTCGCGATATATAATTAATGCCACCCCAAGCGTAAGGCCAGAAGCACTAGCTTTTTTTTTTCAAAGGGACAGTGATAAAAAACACTACCCATACGAGAGTTAGGTTTAAAAACCTGAAAAATGCTTATTAGGAAATATGACATTATACTGGTTTACGTTTGAAAGCCTGACAGTACCCAGACACCACATCGTATCGAAGTGAACGGGAGGTAGAAGAAAATGCATATTTTGAACGCAGCCCCTTAGCCCCATTAAATTTATATATTTGGGTTTCTTAGGACTTGCTGACAAAGAATATGTTAAGTGTTACGCAAATAGTCTAGGAATTAACAAATTATAGCCAAAAGAAAATAGTGAGGGTGTCAGACAACACCAAATAATAATCGCACAGTGGCATGTTTTGAAACCACTATTTTACGGGAAATGGGCCACCCTGTAAAATCCTATTTGATTGGATAGAATGATATGTAAGGCTAAACACGATTAGTCGGACTACAAATACTAATTTTGGTTGTTAGGGGAAATGTGAGAAGGGTAAAATTTTTTGAAAAGCTGTGTAAACATGGCCCGATTGGTTAGACCCACCAATAAAGTCAATTAGGAGCGTCAGTTCAGTGCCACATTTTAAAATAAACTTACTAAGAAACAGTGCGTTGAGATCCAGATCATATTTTTCTAAATAAAAGTCTGGGACAGGGGCAGATCGGAATTTGTGCCATTATTCATCGCCAGTCAACGTATTTGTGTATTATTTCCATGAATTGTGGTAAGCTTGACATATTTGATATCTTTTTAATGAAAATTGAATGTAAATTGATAATTTATGTCTGTATATGTGTGTGGTTCAGTAGCAAACATGAGGCAAAGCCTAGATAGTGCTCCAACCTGAACAGGACGTGTCGGAGAAAAGTAAAACTGCATGGAATTGCCAAACAGTACACTGACACCTATCTTATTGACTAGAAAGAACTAATGCTGGAATTGCAGAGGCGTAGTAACCATTTAGGAGGAGAATACTGGTGTAAATTGTTTCAGATGAAGCTAGCAGTTGGCCTACCGCTCTGAACTCAGTGTTTGTTATGTATTGTGTTCAGTGTGGAAATAGATTATAAATTAGTTATGAAGTAGGAGGTACAACCTTCTTGTTTCAGGGACCGTGGTCCTAAGTTATTGAAGCAGCACCTGGTCTGAGTTTTGCTGAATCAAGAGGCTGACAGCATACTCCTTGGTCCAGATAGCGAAGTGTCTCCAGAACACAGGAAGCAATCGAGCAGAGGAGTCTTTTCCTGCCGCCATCACGAAAGATAAGCTTCTGTGGCCAGAGTAGTTCAACATTATGTGCCCCCCCCCCCCAAAAATTGACAGTATATTTAACACAGAGGGACAATAAACTGGTTCAAATGACAGGAACTGTGAACTTTTCCCAATACTATTTCCAAGATAATCAAACACTTGAAGTCATGATGACAAACAACAACCTAGCTTGAAAAACAAAACCAGTATTACCTCATATTACTACTTCACAACTTACACACATAGGATAAGAATAATAAAATATGTCAATACAAAGATTATATTTATAAACTGTGTACATACTACTTGTAATTACATTTGATTGTGATTCCTGGTTCACTGTGTAGTTGAATCAGGATATATATTTGAAACTTTACACTTGACTCATTTAAGATAGTCTTATAGAGTGTTATATGTGTGTGAGTGTCACAGTGTTGTAAAGTGTTGTGGAATAAATTTAATTGTTTATCTGTCTGTTGTTGTTGTGACTTACACTTCATCATTTTCATAACCCTAGACATTTAACGTAGTCATCACAATATTCCAGAATAATTCTGACTGAGGTATAAATGTGGTAGCAAGTAAGGTCATCTGTAATACACCACACTTATTAGATACAGATACCTTCACAGCTGATCTCAGTCAGTACACTAAGTCCCCTATAAATATTTATAACATCCCATTTTACCACATATATTGGGGTCCTGTCCGGGATTTTGAATCTTTCCCTATTATAAATATTGGAGGTAATTCACTTCAGGGAATAATAAAAATTTAAAAGTTATCCTTCTTCTTCTTCTTCCATCCTTAGCCGCCGACGGACAAAGCAGTCCGTGGCCATTATGCCTAGTGGCGTCCCATAGGGCAACAAGAAATTGATTGTTGTTCCGTCACGCCTAGTGGCGTTTATAGGGCCACAAGAAATTAATTGTTGTTTCCGTAATCAGATTGACTGGCAAACAGGTGATCAGCCCGTTGTGAAAAGGTATCCTTGGGTGGAATTAAATAAGGTTGAGCTCTCAGTGCCTGTGGTTGTCCTTGGATAATTAATTACAGATTGTATTGTTTAGTTAGACATTATATAAATTTACCTGTTAGAAAATGGCGGACCTGGCCAAATTTCGATCTGCTGCTGTGCAGACTGCTAAAGAGTTAGGAATGGACGGGCAAGTTATGATTGCCTATGTCACTACTGAATGTGATAAATATATTGAACGGGAAGAAAGAAGATTAGAAAAAGAGGCAGAAAGAAAATTAGAATCTGAAAGATTAGAAAAAGAGACTGAAAGAAAGATTGAGGCTGAGGCAAAGAGGATGCAGATTGAGGCTGAGGCTAAGAGGTTGCAGATTGAGGCTGAGGCTAAGAAATTGGAGGCAGAAAGAGAAGAAAAAAAAAGGAAGAAAGGGAAGCCGAGGAAAGAAGACAGGCTGCAGAAAGGGAAGACAAGCGATTAGCTGCAGAGAGGGAAGCAGAAAAGGAGGAGAAGAGATTACAAAGGGAACATGAGTTACGACTAAGGGAGTTTGAGTTTCAAAGCCATGCTCCTGAAGATGGTGCCAGTCCCTTTACCTCCGATGCTATTGCTAGTCAGAGAGCCTCAACCTCAGCTATGAATTTTCATTTAGATCATTTTGTTGATAAAGACGATGATATCGAGAGCTATCTAAATAGATATGAACTATTAGCTACCACGTATGGGTTAGAGAGAGAAAGGTGGAGCTTAAAGTTATCTCAAGGGCTTCGTGGGGCAGCTTATGAAGTTTTTGCCAAAATGAGCAGAGGTGATCAAGAAAATTATGACATGCTAAAGCAGGCTCTTTTGTTAAGGTATGAAAAGAACGCAGAATTTTATAGGAAAAAAATTTAGGAATGCTAAACTACTGTCAGGTAAAACCTATCACCAGTTCTCTGCACGGTTAGAGACATACTTGGAGAAATGGACTTCTCTGGGGAAAACCCAAGATCTTAAGGAAATGATCCTTATAGAACAATTAAGAGTGTCCATGGCTCCAGACCTGAGAAAGTTTCTCATGGAACAAGGTGCAGAGAGACTGGGTGAGTTACTAAATGTTGCAGAAAGGTATCAAGCAGCTCAGGCAGAGGTATCAGGTAATAAAAAGAAACAGGTAGATAATTTTAAGGCACCACAGAACTTTAATAAATTTGATCCTAGAGATCAAAACAAAGGTAAGCACCAGTTTGATAGGCCACGATATGAAAATAAAAATAAAACCCCACAATTCGATGAAAGGAAATATGATGAAAGAAAATCTTTCAACCAAGGAAGGAGGTGGTGTAAAAATTGTAAGATGAACAATCATGACACTGACCATTGTAAAAGGAACCCTATAGTAATGGCCACCCTTCAGGCCAGGTCAACCTCAAGACAGGAGGAGGATATCCTGATAGATACCACTCCAGATGAGATGAGGAAGGCACAGGCTGGGGATAAGACCCTCAAGCCTTGTTTCAGGAAATTGTCAACTTGTCATACAACTCCAGGCAAGGGAGATTTTTACATAAAAAACAAGTTGATTTACAGGAAGGCCGGAACTAGATCCAATGGTCACGGACAGTTGGTTCTTCCTAAAAGATATAGGGCAGAATTAATAAGGAGCCTACATGTGAAACAAGATGGGGACCATGAGAAAATTGGTACCATCATCCAAAAGGTGGCTCACAATTATTATTGGCCCAAGGCAAGGTGGGACATTGAGAATTTTGTAGAAAGGTGTAGCATAGCACATGAGGGAACACCCATAAGTGGGAACATTGATCAGGACCTGGACACGCCACGGGGCAAACCTAGGTCTGACAATACAAAGAAATATAAATTTGATAAAGTGGACCAAGTGGAATGGGAAGCCCCTTTTCACGGACAAGCTTCAATTAACTGTTTTACAATGGCCACTATGCAGCGAGTGCAAAAAGATGTCTTACCCCAGGATAAGCCGAAAATCCCTCAATCGGACTTAAACAAACTGGAGGAAGAGGATGTAGAGAGGAAATCTCTCATCAAGAATTCTAAGGGGGGATAAAGCCCCAAGAAAAGAATTGGTAGCGGTCGTTTTGTGCATGATAATTCTGGGAAGAAAAATCATCACTATAGCGCTTCGAGTGGAAGAGACCATACCGGTGCATGGACAAATAGGTCCACAAAATTAAAGGTCCATATGTAGCGCTGTTAAGAACGTGGACTGATGAAAAGGCAGAGGAAAATATTACATCCTCATACCAATATGTGAATGAGCTGACCACTCGTTTAAAAACTGGCTGGAAACTTGCCAATGAAAATTTGAGACAAGCCAGGAAGAAACATGCTGCCTATTTCAACAGGAAGGCTAAAGACAGAGATTTGGCTGTGGGAGAGAAGGTACTGCTTCTTCTCCCGGGTAGTCAGAATAAGTTACAAATTGGATGGCAAGGTCCATATACAGTTCTAGAGAAGGTGTCTAGAACAAATTATAAGATAGATAAGAAGGGGAAAGAAAAAATCTATCATGTGAATCTCCTGAAGAAATATTTGGAAAGAGAAAATCAGGAAGAGACACACTTGTTGACCTTGTCCATTGCAATGGAGATGAAAAAGGAACCACTTTCATCATTTGAATATCCATTACACCCCTGTGAGACAGCGGCACAGGTGAAAATCAGTACACATTTAACGAAAAATCAGAAAGAGAGAGTGCAACAGGTTCTAGATAATCATACAGAGGTGCTAACAGACCGACCGGGGCATACAAACTTATTGAAATATGATATGAAATTGATAGACCCCACACCTGTCTGTATGAAACTCTATTCGATTCCTTTGGCTAAGGAGAAAGCTTTGAAGGAAGAGATAGACTATTTGTGGAAGGAAGGAATTATTTCACACAGTGAATCTTCGTATAGTTCCAGTGTGGTGCTCTTAAGGAAACCCTCTGGAGAACATAGACTCTGTATAGATTACAGGAGACTGAATGCTATCACAGAAGGACAGGTGGATCCATTGCCGGATACAAATCAGTTGTTTGCCAGGCTAAATAAAGCTAAATATTTCTCAAAAGTGGATCTGAGTAAAGGATACTATCAGATTCCAGTAAAGCCTGAGGTTAGACCATACCTAGCTTTTAGTACCTCAGAGGGACACTATGAGTTTAACAGATTGCCATTTGGATTGAAGAATGCGCCTAGTGTCTTCTCTAGAATGATGAGAAAATTATTGGACCCTCTGAATAATCCATGCATCACAAATTTCATGGATGATATCCTTATAGCAACAGAAACATTTGAGGAACACATTGACACTCTGAACATGCTGTTTAATCGACTTAGAGAAGCAAATTTAACAGCCCGACCAACCAAATGTTGTGTTGGATGTAAAGAATTAGAATTCTTGGGACACACAGTTCATCAGGGAAACATGACCCCTGACCCCAAGAATTTAGAGAAACTAAAGAAAGCCCCGAGACCACAAACCAAGAAAGACGTGAGATCCTTTGTCTCATTATGTGGTTTCTATCAAAAGTATATCAAAAACTTTAATTCCATATGTGCACCGTTAACTGATTTGACACGTAAAGGAAATCCAGATCGAATTACATGGCCACCACAATGTGAATTGGCTTACCAGGAATTGAAGGAAAAGCTCACAAGCAAACCTATTTTGAAATTACCTGACTTAAGTCAAGAATTCATTGTAAGAACGGATGCCAGTAATATCGGGCTAGGTGCGACACTGCTACAGAAATCAGATGCATTGGATGGGGAATTAAGCCCAGTGGCATATGCTAGCAGAAAGTTGAATAAAGCTGAAACCAACTACTCAACTAGCGAAAAAGAATGTCTTGCAGTAATATGGGCGATAAAGAAATTCAATATTTATCTGTACGGGAAGGCATTTAAGTTGCAGACGGATCACAAACCCTTGTCGTTTCTAGCGCAGGCTAGGCATGAAAATTCTAGGTTACTCAGATGGTCCTTACTTATGCAGCCATTTGAGTTTAGCATATAGTATATATCTGGAAAAACAAACCTGGGAGCGGATTTTTTAATCCGACATCCGTGTGATGAGAATCACCGTAAGCCCCAGAAATAATAATAAATTTCTCTATGTGTATATAGAATTATAGACTGACATATAACGTCTGTTTTAAGAGGGGAGAATTTGTCGTGAAACATTCTAAATCCACATATATAAATTAAAAGGTAAATGTAAAGCCTAACACATAAATTTAATAAAAGGAAAGAGAAATGGTAAAAGTACAGTGCTGTCACAATGGCGTACAAAAATCCCCCTTGTTTTCTACTTCGTCTGCAAATTGTAACGTTTCACGTTGATAGTAAAGCCTACTGCATCACTACACGCTTTCTACAATAAAACGTGTACTGTATTTCTAAGAAAACCTTGAGCTAGGCACACTGCGTAATGACCTACATTAATACTTATATTAATTTCATTTTATACACTACGTTAACATAAACGGAAGGACAGATGGAATTAGGATAGAGAGAGTGAGGGCTGAAAGCAGGAACGCATGCAACACTAACACGCGTCTCGCGATATATAATTAATGCCACCCCAAGCGTAAGGCCAGAAGCACTAGCTTTTTTTTTCAAAGGGACAGTGATAAAAAACACTACCCATACGAGAGTTAGGTTTAAAAACCTGAAAAATGCTTATTAGGAAATATGACATTATACTGGTTTACGTTTGAAAGCCTGACAGTACCCAGACACCACATCGTATCGAAGTGAACGGGAGGTAGAAGAAAATGCATATTTTGAACGCAGCCCCTTAGCCCCATTAAATTTATATATTTGGGTTTCTTAGGACTTGCTGACAAAGAATATGTTAAGTGTTACGCAAATAGTCTAGGAATTAACAAATTATAGCCAAAAGAAAATAGTGAGGATGTCAGACTACACCAAATAATAATCGCACAGTGGCATGTTTTGAAACCACTATTTTACGGGAAATGGGCCACCCTGTAAAATCCTATTTGATTGGATAGAATGATATGTAAGGCTAAACACGATTAGTCGGACTACAAATACTAATTTTGGTTGTTAGAGGAAATGTGAGAAGGGTAAAATTTTTTGAAAAGCTGTGTAAACATGGCCCGATTGGTTAGACCCGCCAATATAGTCAATTAGGAGCGTCAGTTCAGTGCCACATTTTAAAATAAACTTACTAAGAAACAGTGCGTTGAGATCCAGATCATATTTTTCTAAATAAAAGTCTGGGACAGAGGCAGATTGGAATTTGTGCCATTATTCATCGCCAGTCAACGTATTTGTGTATTATTTCCATGAATTGTGGTAAGCTTGACATATTTGATATCTTTTTAATGAAAATTGAATGTAAATTGATAATTTATGTCTGTATATGTGTGTGGTTCAGTAGCAAACATGAGGCAAAGCCTAGATAGTGCTCCAACCTGAACAGGACGTGTCGGAGAAAAGTAAAACTGCATGGAATTGCCAGACAGTACACTGACACCTATCTTATTGACTAGAAAGAACTAATGCTGGAATTGCAGAGGCGTAGTAACCATTTAGGAGGAGAATACTGGTGTAAATTGTTTCAGATGAAGCTAGCAGTTGGCCTACCGCTCTGAACTCAGTGTTTGTTATGTATTGTGTTCAGTGTGGAAATAGATTATAAATTAGTTATGAAGTAGGAGGTACAACCTTCTTGTTTCAGGGACCGTGGTCTTAAGTTATTGAAGCAGCACCTGGTCTGAGTTTTGCTGAATCCAGAGGCTGACAGCATACTCCTTGGTCCAGATAGCGACCAGTGAGGTGTCTCCAGAACACAGGAAGCAATCGAGCAGAGGAGTCTTTTCCTGCCGCCATCACGAAAGATAAGCTTCTGTGGCCAGAGTAGCTCAACATTATGTGCCCCCCCCCCCCCCTCAAAAATTGACAGTATATTTAACACAAAGGGACAATAAACTGGTTCAAATGACAGGAACTGTGAACTTTTCCCAATACTATTTCCAAGATAATCAAACACTTGAAGTCATGATGACAAACAACAACCTAGCTTGAAAAACAAAACCAGTATTACCTCATATTACTACTTCACAACTTACACACATAGGATAAGAATAATAAAATATGTCAATACAAAGATTATATTTATAAACTGTGTACATACTACTTGTAATTACATTTGATTGTGATTCCTGGTTCACTGTGTAGTTGAATCAGGATATCCATTATTGAAAAGAATTATTACATATATATTTGAAACTTTACACTTGACTCATTTAAGATAGTCTTATAGAGTGTTATATGTGTGTGAGTGTCACAGTGTTGTAAAGTGTTGTGGAATAAATTAAATTGTTTATCTGTCTGTTGTTGTTGTGACTTACACTTCATCATTTTCATAACCCTAGACATTTAACGTAGTCATCACAATATTCCAGAATAATTCTGACTGAGGTATAAATGTGGTAGCAAGTAAGGTCATCTGTAATACACCACACTTATTAGATACAGATACCTTCACAGCTGATCTCAGTCAGTACACTAAGTCCCCTATAAATATTTATAACATCCCATTTTACCACAATCACCTGAAAAACAAAACAAGATCAGACAATGTCAACATCTGGCACAAACAATTTCACTTTCCAGTTACATTCCTTGACAATAAGTCTGCCAGAAAGTTTTCTGATCCCTTGATTGGGATAATTGTATATCTATATTCTTGGATAAGCAAAAACCATCTGTGTAATCTACTGTTTGTCGTAGTTTTTTTATTTAGGGATGTTAATGGACGGTGATCCGTCTGGAGGTAGAAGTGTGCGCCAAGTAAATAGCGTGATAACTTGCTTATACACCAAATGATGGACAAAAGTTCTCTTTCACTGGTGGAATACCGAGTTTCTGCTGGTAGCAACTTCCTGCTTACATACAAGCATGGATGTGGAGTATCATTGAACCATTGCAACAGGCAACCACCAATGTCAGTCTGAGAAGCATCAGTCCTCAGAAGAAATGGCATAGTGATATTAGGTAACATCAAAATAGGTGCCTTGGAAAATATAGTTTTAATTTTGTTCAAAGCTCCACTGCAAGTATCGGACCAAACAATTTTGTTAGGAGCTCCCTTTTTAGTCAAAGATGACAGGACAGAAGAAATAGATGAAAAGTTCGGAATGAACTTGTGATAGAAGTTAATGAGTCCTAACATGCTCCTAACCTGTTTCTTTGTCCGTGGGATATCTAATTCTAATATGCGTTTGACAGTGTGCTCATCAGGGTATAACATGTGGTTACCAACACGGTGACCAAGAAATGAAATTTCTCGACAACCAATCTGAACCTTTGAAGGTCTAACTGTCAAACCATGCTTTCTGAGTAGCATTAATAAAGATTTTAATCCTGTGATATGTTCTTGCCAAGAACTATGGAATAAACAGATGTCGCCTATGTATGTGATGACATCAGATCTATCTCCTAAGAGTCTCCGCATCATGCGCACAAAAGTCGCGGGAGCATTGACAAGGCCAAAACACATATAGTTCCATTGGAATAAACCATATGGAGTCATAAATGCAGTTAGAGGTTTGGCTTTATCAGTTAAAGGGATCTGCCAATATCCCTTGGATAGATCTAGTTTGCTAAAGTATGTAGCCTGGGATAGTTGTGATAAGAGATCCTCCAAAACAGGCATGGGCTCGGCATCTGTGAGAGTGACACTGTTAAGACGTCTAAAATCAATGCAGATGCGAAGAGATTTGTCCTTCTTTCTAACTAGAACCATAGGAGAAGAATGGGATGATTCAGAAGGAGAAATGATGCCCATGCGTAGCATATCCATAAGTTCACTATCCACCTGAGATCTGTAGTGTAAGGGTATATTATACGGTCTGAGTTTAATAGGGTGATCATCAGTCAATGTAATGTCATGAGAGATAACATCGGTGCGACCTGGAAGTTCAGTCAGCACATCAGAGAAAGATTCTAAAACAGCAAGAGCCTGTTCTCGATAACCAGAATCTAAATCAACTGATACAGTTACATCTCTCCAAGATTCGGAAGATGTTAAAGGCAGCAGAGGAAAATTAAAAGAAATATCGCTCGCTGTAGAATCATCAGATTCCACAACAGCTGACAAAGTCTGTCGAACTGGTTCATCAGAAATACTGTCTAAGATAGGTTCTAACTCTGCAGGGCGCTCCACATACAATTTTAACATATTAATGTGAAATGTTTTAACTTTGCCCCTTATGTCAATGGCATAATCTACATCAGTTTTCTTCTCAACCACCTTAAAAGGGCCTTGCCAGGAAATTAGCAGTTTATTTTCCTTGGTCGGAAGAAGTAGCCATACTTGTTCTCCTGGTAAGAACGAACGTAATTTTCGAAATTGGTTGCAGCGCAATCTCGACCTGTGTGAAGCATTACGTATCATACCTGATACATAAGTACATGCATCTACAAGGCGTTGTCTGAGATCAATGACCAGTTCATAGCTGGTACGGACAGTAACATCCTCCACTGATCCCAACAACAAATCCTTGAGTATGTGCATAGGACCTCTAGGGTTGGCACCATATACCAACTCAAATGGCGAAAAGCCAGTGCTCTCATGGGGCACTTCTCTGTAAGCAAATAAGACCGCTGGTAACATTCGGTCCCAGTCACGAGGACATGTCTCGGTGACTTTGCCTAACAACTGCTTCAACGAGCCATTGAAACGCTCGCAAACGCCATTGCTTTCCGGATGGTATGGGCTTGTGAACGAATGCTTAATTGCTAACATGTTCTCAATATCTTTCATCATTTGAGACATAAATTGAGTACCACGATCTGATAAGATTTCATCAGGAAATCCTATGCGACAAAAAATAACAAATAGAGCATCAGCAACAGCTGCTGAGGTGATAGTCTTCAATGGTATGGCCTCCGGCCAACGTGTACATAAGTCTATACACGTTAGGATATATCTATATCCTCTATCTGACATGACTGACATAGGACCAACTATGTCAATTGCAAGCTTGGTGAAAGGCCGTAATGGCACATCAGTGACTTGTAAGGGTGCAGCGTGGTGCTTGCCCCTACGTGCTACCTTTTGACAAGTTGTACATGACCTGCAGTATAGCTTTACATCTTTGTTAACACAGGGCCAATAAAAATATGAGGTGACACGAAACAGAGTACGCTTAATCCCTATATGACCAGCTAAAAGCGAGTCATGGGCAGTATTCAATACAATAGGTCTAAAACTCTTTGGAATAACTACCTGTCTCCTGACTAAAACATAGTTGTCAAAGCATCTAGTCAGTACTGAGTTCTTAAATTCAAACCAGTAACGTGAAGTTTTTGTCTTCTTCACATGCTTGCTCTCTGCTAGAGCAAACAATGGTTGCAAAGCAACATCTTCGCGCTGTTTGGCAGCGAACGACTGGGGGGAAACATTCTGAACATTCTGAAGAGTTTCTCTCTCACTAAATGGTATAGCTGGCTCTGCATTGGATTCAGCAGCATGCTGGGCCCTTGTGACCTCAGCGTTAGCCAACACTGGGTGAAATTCAACCCATTTATGTATCTCCTCTGGAGAGCAATCCTTAATACCTGGTATATTACCAAGGATAATGTCTGATACTGGTTGGTCAAGGACACATGCCCTTACCTTACCTGTAAAGAAAGGTGTGGCAATATCTATTTCTGCCACTGGGTAACACTCTATACTCCCCCCAAATGTTATGCACTTCACTGTTTTACCAGTAAAGGCAGATTCATCAATTAGCGATCTACGGACTCCGACAGTGGTACAGCCAGAATCACGAAGGACACTTACATGCCTGTTAT
This sequence comes from Oreohelix idahoensis, assembly GCA_024509875.1. Taxonomy (NCBI): domain Eukaryota; kingdom Metazoa; phylum Mollusca; class Gastropoda; order Stylommatophora; family Oreohelicidae; genus Oreohelix; species Oreohelix idahoensis. The sequence goes on along the minus strand of JAMPIV010018895.1, from coordinate 569,828 downwards.
ACAGGAAGCCAGTATATAATGTGAGGCGTCCCACGTTCTCACAAGATGACATAGCGGGTAAAGCATGCCCACAGATCAATCTGGGCTGTGAACCAGGTTGGAATAAAGATTTGCATCCATAACAATTTTCATCATTAAGTGAGCTAACAATACATGCATTGGCATGGTCGGCTCCCTTCTCATCATTCTTCTTTGCAGTTACACATGCATTACCCTTATCATGATTGCTATTGTCATTATGCCCACAGTGTTTGTTAGTGCTGTTTCCATAATATTTCTTATAAGTTCTATTCCTAGCACATGACCAACATCTGCCATTATTCCTATTACCACTGTAGGATGCATTGTCTTGTGTGGGTCTATGATCCATCCGTTTGTGATGCATTTCCTCATTACGGCTAGAATTCTGCCGCCACTGACCTTGGTTTGAATAACCATAGTCTCGCCTCTGTGGGAAGTTAGATGGTGACCTCTGCCTTGGGAAGTTATATTTTCCTCGGTAGTTGGATCTATAACTTTGCTTTACTCTGCTGTCCATACTCTGAGATCGAGGTCTATGACCACCATCTCTAAAGTCATGACGAGCCACACATACCGGGAGTGCGTCCTTTATAGTTGGTCTGTGAACCTCTTTATCTGGATGAGCTGTCATATACTGTCTCCCAAGTATCTCCATTGCCTCAAGGTCTTTCGGTTTTCTTTCTTGAAAAAATGAGGCAAGATCGGTGCTACATGCCGACAACACCTTGTCACGTAACATTAGATCAAGTAAGCCAGTGAAGGTCTTATCAATTCCGGACAATTCTATCCATCTTTTAGAATATAATTTTATTAATGAGATAAATTCTCCAAAGTCAGCTTTCCTGCTAGGCAGACAGGAATGAAATTTATCACGGAATCCTGCTTCCGTAAGCTGGAATTTACGTAGCAATGTCTCCTTGACAACATCGTAGTCTTCTCTACTACCGCTGTCCAGAGCAAACTAAGCCTGTAGAGCGTCCGCTGTTAGAAAATCGCATAATGTTGCACTCCATTGACCCTTGGGGATCTTCAACGCACTGACCTTGAGCTCAAAACATTGTAAGAAACTATCGACGCAGTCGATTTGTTGGTTGAAATTAGGCAATCGTATCCGGTTTGTGGTCACAGGTGTACTAGATGATGTGTTTGGAGCGTCCAACTCCACTTTTCTTAGGGCGACAGCAACTTCTATAACTTTCTGAATACGCAATTTCTTTATCTCCAAATCAGTTGCTTTCTGAGCAGTTGCAGCAGCAAATCTTAATTTTTCTTGCTCAGCGTTAATCTTTAGTTTTTCTTGCTCAGCGTCAATCTTTAGTTTTTCTCGCGCAAGAGCTTGTGCAAGATCTTTTTCTTTCTCTTCCATCTTCATTCTCTCCAATTTCTCCTTTTCTTCTAACTTGTCCTTCTGCAAATCTTGTGTCTTTTTCTTCTCATCATGTTCTAACTGAAGACTTTTTAATTCACGTTCATTCTGTCTTTCAATTCTTGCATTATAGCTGTCAAATTGTGCAGTAGCAAACGCCTCTAGTTCCGCTCCTGATTTATTAAATTTAATCCCAAATTCTATAAAGTCCTGAAACGAAGACATGGTTTCCTACTAGAAACTACTTTCTGTTCAAAATATAGTGATATTTATAATGATGAACAATACAAAACTCAATACCTATGTAAGTCGTACAAACCCACCAAGGACATAATTAGAATGTGTTAAATTATGGTGGTATTGTTAATTAACACTGCAGTGCTCAATACATGTTATAATAAAAGAAAAAAAAAATATGCAAAATTATGCCGTGTATATCAATGGGTCCAGACAAATGTACAATGAAAAGATGAAGGCAATGATGTCAATGACAATGATGATGATGATGGTATATTTTCAAATACAACACACACAAAAACAAATCAAAATTAACTAAAATAAGACAACAAAAACAATATTCTATATTAACATGTAAAAAAAAAATAATTATTAGACACTACAAATAATTCACAACTAAAACGAAACAACCGTCACATTAACAACTAAAGAGAAGAAGGTATAGAAAGCACTATTACAACAACTGACAATGTGAGACATATATACGAAACAATAACAAAACGTGATACCTAACGCCACATCTAAACAAAAATGAAATGTTCGCAATGCAAAAAAAGGACTATCAGTATGAATGCGTCAAAGCGCTAAAATTCTTTAAATGCAAACCTCACATAAACCTATAGAAAATCACCTTTCATCATACTTCCGACGATGAATGAAAAAAAATGATACCTAAAAAAAAAAATGGCAACACTGAACATATGGAATAGAAAAAAGAAAAATAGCAAAGATGGAGCACGCTATGAAAGCACAAGATGCTTTAAAATGAAGCTAAACGTATCGTAAAATGCAGACTAAAGTATTTTGATCTGAACGCGGCGTAACGTTGTTAATACTGTCTCGCTTGAATCAGGAACACTGAGCCAAAATAGAAACTATAGTTCTGAAAACTTGTTTGATAATATGTCGTCTGGTCGAACTGTTTTATTTCTTTCTTAATAATAAGGTCCGTAAAGTTTCTTTTATAGCTTTATAAATGTTAGTACACGTATGGTCCCTGAAAGCCTTCAATGTTTTTGGAAAAACTAGGTCCTCCATTCGTCTTTAAAATATTCCATAAACAGAAATCAATAATAGCGTGTTTGTTGACCGAAATTCCTGCGGACGTTAAAGGTCACGGGGCGTGGCTAATTTGCCGCAGTGCGTCGAAAAGTTTCGCTTTGTACGGGAAGTTCATTTGCGCGATTGCTGGTTTCACCGCAGTGTTTGCAAAAACGTTCGTTTGCACGAAAGTTCATTAACACGAACAAAAAGTCATTGTTATTCAGCCCAGTTCTTCAAACAGCTTAAAACACGTTGCTTTAAAAGTGCATCTGAACTCCTGTTTCATGTTCAATCATGCTATAGTTCAATTGATGCAAATGCGATATAGATAAACTTGGTGCACATAATTAATTCAGGCACAATGGCTTGGCTACCCATCTGTTGAGGGAGAGGTTTTATATTTATGCTTCGTGCTTATTCCTGCCTTTTGCGTTTGCACGACTGTTTGTTTGTATCCCATATAGATAGGAATGTGATGTCCAGGGTTCTCTCTTTATGTGCCTGGCGAATAAACATTAATTCTTAGTATTAACTTACTTTGTGCACACATCTCTTTCTCCAATGAAAGTAATAATAACTGAGTGACGGTTCTGTAACTTTAATACACATTACAACGAACTTCACATTAGACCCATTGATGTGGTCAGGCAATTAGAACATAATCCAGATTAATAATAATAATAAAAGTCACTCATTCTCATAAACAATTATGAATGTTAAATATGCCATACATTAGAATACTTCCATGTTAAAAACAGGAATATACATTAGGGCTATCCACACCCGCCCAGACACACATCTGTGCCGCCTAACGGCTGGTCATTCAATGCCCACTTCGCTAACTCTCGTTTTTCACCCGCCTCATTAGCAATACTTTCACAGCCAGTCTCATCACGTGACAATAATAATAATAATAATAACCCCTTCAGTCATAACTGACTATGGGAATGCGCCCCTGAGGTGACAGCCCTCAGCTGCTTATTTTCCTGGTGCTCCTTTCGACGTTTTCTCCTCACCTCTGCTTCTTGCGTGAGCCTCTCTTCGCCCAATCTGAGGTGGCGCCGTAAATAGCATCGCCACTTAGTGCGATCGGCAGCTTCATCCTCCCATGTTGCTGGATCCATGTCCAGTGCCCTCATATCTCTCTTGCACACATCTTTGAACCTCAGGTGTGGTCGCCCAACTGTTCTCTTGCCATCTGCTAATTGTCCGTAGAAGATATCTTTTGGGATGCGACCATCTTCCATGCGGCGAACATGGCCAAGCCAGCGAAGTCTGCGCTGTCTGACATAGAGTGGCTATTTGGGTGAAATGGCAAAGTGCCAAACTCGGAGTTAAAATTAATGCATTTTCTACTCCCAACATCAACCAATGTAAAGTTAAACATAAATCTATTCAATTTAAATGTAAAGAAACTGTTTTCCGCACAATGGGATTAATATATATCTCAGCGAGGGTATCAGTTCTGAGATAGATGGGATGGTGAAATAGGAAGAGGGGGACACATAAGTATGTGTCGGGAAACTCAATACTCAGAGGGTATTTGTTTCTCTCCTTTTGTAATACTAGTCGGTGGTACCAGTTGAGGGTACTATCTCTGGAATGAGTGAGGGTATAAGTGGCCTTAAGTCGACGCTAGACACCGTCATCAGACGGGTCTTAGATACTCGGGGCCAGCTTGGTAGTTACTCGCTGACACTTCTTTGAACGTGCTACAACTTTCAAACTTGACCAGTGACGAGTGTGATCCAGTCCTCCATCTACAAAAGAACCAAACATCAGCAGGAGCAGAACGGACAAACTCATTGGCAGCGAAGTAGAAACATAAAAGCTGCCAAGTGAACTATCCATTTCTTTTAACGCCATAACATCACCCAGTGATGATAACTTTTTCTATAAGGAATTATTCATTTTTATAACTGTTAAAACATAATTGATTTTTAAATTTGTTACTTGTATAAAGACAAAACTAAAGTTGATTTAATCATTTTGAATGTACTTCATCCGTATGTCTCAGACAATTTCTTAAATTCACTTAAACAGAGCTATATAATGGGTACTTGCGTAGAATAGAAGGATTAAATGGTATGACAAGGTTACCAATCTGGAACTGATGGCAAGAACCAGTCAAGTCTCAATGGAACAAGAGATGAGAAGAAGACGATGGCGATGGATAGGACACACACTGAGGAAACCTGTTGATAGCATTACAGAGGCAGTCCTTGTTCTGGAACTCCAAGGGCAAAAGAGGCAGAGGTAGACCAAGAAGCACATGGAGAAGATAGCTGAAAACAGAGGTGAAAATGAAAAGGAGAACGTGGAAAGAACTTGAGATAATGGCACGTGACAGGAGGATTTGGCATGTGTTTATTGAGGGCCTATGCACTGTGGTGAAATTACAGTGATGCAACGTTAAAATTCCTCCATTTATAAAGATAACAGGTAAAATAACATGTAGGGATAAAAATATTGGTAAGATACACTGATACATTCTCGCCCACGCCAGCGTTTTCTAGCGCCATTGAAACTAACTAGTTAGAACATGCAGACTAAACGACCTGTCCTTTTAGACGGGGTGGAAACGGAGATAAAAGAAAAAAATGTGACGGTCTGAACACGTGTTTGAATCTAAAGTCTAGAAGACGCAATTTGTAGTTTTAAAGAAAAAATTACGCCACTAGTTGACACAATGTAAGGAAATGGACAAAAAACGACCTTAGCTCTTGTCAGAAACAGACATATCTTGGACGTTCTACGGTAATTAGTCGTTTTAGTTTGAATATAGCGGCAAACGCCGTGAACTAGGGCACAAAAACAAATTTCAAAACTAACCTTCAAAAAAGTAGGTTTTTTCTTAATAATAAGTTTAGGAGAATAAAAAATAGCTAGTTTGATAGCCCATCTTTCCCTGATAAATAATATACTTTTAATTACACAGACGGACAGATAACACGGAAGATATTGACGAAAGACTGTATTGTTCAATATAGACTAACAGACAGTTATTTGTGCATACTTCTCACAAAAATGACTTTTGACGCGTCCTTGAGCCTAACGCAGTAAAACAAACTGCATGTAGACATGGGGGCAATAAAGGGAGGGTAGAAGCTAAAAATAACTTTGTCTCGAAATCGTATAAGTAAGTGGGGGAAAATGTGTGTAGTTTTGTGTAGTTTCGTCTAAAATCAAGTGTAATTTTGGGAAAAAAACCAAGTTAGGACGGACAGACCGACAAAAAAATATTACACACTAGACTGAAACTGGACCTAAAGTTGACATTGTAGTTTAAATATTTGAATGGTAGTGGGGAAGTCCGCTGATTGGACAGAAGCTTTCATATTGTAGAAAAAACAGTAGAGGCAATTGCCATTTTGTAGAAGACTGTCCAGATGCACAGTTCGTTAATGCTAGAAGAGTGATTTCCAGGAGATATTATATATTATCAGTGGGACGCCATAATCTAGCCAGCAGCTCAGCTGAAATTTGCTAGTACAACGTAACTGTGTTTTCAATTTTGAATTGTGGTAAGGAGAAAAATTCATTAACCCTTTTATTTAATATTTAATATTTTGAGTGATTGATACTGCCATGTCATGAAAAATGATTACGACAAGTGAGTGCTTATTCTAGGTCCCCAGCGACAGCCCAGGGCCTAGAGGCAAACAAATAATATAGGAAAACATACCCAAGACTATAGAAGACAGATCTATATTTGAGATCAGTGGGAACATATCACCCATCTTATTGGATGGAAAAGGAGACTAAGGAACATATTTCGGATGCAATGCAGTCATGGGAAACTGGTGCTATTTGATACCGCCTGGGTGAGATGTGCTTAGTCGGTCAGAGAGATCTGACCCGATCTTTGTAATTTTTTTTTTGCTTTGATGTGTGTAAAATTGGTGCAGTAGGCAGTGTGTTGACACATGGCAAAAATTTTGGTTTCAGAGTTTCTGGTCTGGCACTGTGCTAGTGCCAGATGCTTTGAAGAGGTCCAAGAGTGGATGCCTAAGAAGCCTATCATTTTACTCCAGCACTTGTGAGGAGTGGGCCACTTGAATTCTTTACTGCATCGTCACAGGCCAGATAAGTTGAAAACCTGGCCTGTTGTGGATTCATCAAACTTTTCCACATTAAAATAACTAAACAAAATCCTGGTGTATAAAAACTATACTTCAGTTCCATATTTCAAAGACAATGAACATTGTAAACAGAGATCGGGTATGATGACACCACCCCGACTAGACATCCAGTGCTAGTTTTCCAAAGACACTGTAGTTAGTGTTAATATTAACCAATGTAACCATATATCTATGTACAAAATTTTCAAATGATTATGCAATATATATATGCACTTTTATTGATAAATACATATTGTTTCATATGTCCTGACGAGAAGAAAATTTGGTTCAGGACTAAATAAATTCAAAAAATTATAAAATTTAACTTCTAAAGCCAGTGTTAGTTGATTTGATCATAGAGCTTATTATTATTATTAGAATTAGTGTTTACATGTGCGTGTCAGTGTATTTAATTACCTACACATCACATTTCATTACCCTAGACATTAAACGTAGCGAACATACATAATAGCAGAATAAGTCTGTTTGAGGTCATAACTGGTAGCAGAAAGGCATTCTGTAACTCACATAAACTTTTATCTTCAGGAGCCTTCACAGCTGACCTCATCCAGTACACTAGGAAACATAGCAACCACATAATAACATCAAAAACCACTACATGCACCTTGGGGAGCGGAGGGTTATGAAAAGCTATATAATAATAAGAGGAATTTCGCTGACTTAACTCAGCTGGGAGCTTGAACGAGCTAACGAATTATAAGATAACCCTATCCTTCACAAAAGTTGACGGCAGATACTAGAATTAACATTGGCTCAGCCTCATGCAGCATTGTTCTCGTTTTCTGAATATCTCGTGAAACTTCCTTGAGGTAGAAGCATCATTATCCTTCTACATACAACTTTGCCAAGAGTAATCTTGTGCGAAGGTAGACACCTTTGAAGACCCACGTTAGTTACTCTTGAGTTTTGGCCACGGTTGTACCACGACTGCAGAGCTAAGGGGAGGCAACCCGTGACAGTTTGGATGTTTTATATCTATGAGAATTTGGTTCAGTAGGTTACAATAAATATAGCCAGCAGGTGCGTCTGAACATCAATCTGAAGAAGACAGAGGTCATGACACTCAATTTGGGCAATCCTGAGCCAATAACAATAAGGAAGCAGACGCTACCAGACAAGCAAGAACATCAACAACAGAATGAATAAAGCGAGAACAGCCTTTGTTAGTCTCAACAACATTTGGAAGTCTTCCCAGTACAGCACAAACACCAAATTAAGATTATACGAGAGCTGTGTACTTTCTGTGCTTCTCTATGGTGCAGAATGCTGGAGAGTAACAGAGAAGAAAATGTCGAAACTGTCCTCTTTCCAATGTGACCGTTTGGCATACACTACCATTTATACGTGTTAGAATAAGAATAACAGATGTTAAGCAAATAAGGCGTTTTTGCACAAAACGCATTATAGATTTTGGGTTCACATGGCAGTTACGACGATGAGAGGCATTGTGGAGCTGTCTCATAGAACAATTATGAATGCGTGTATGCGTGGAAAGTGTGAAATGAATGTTGTGAATTCTTAGGTTTTTTCCATTGTTTAGAGAGAGAGAGAGAGACGTGTGGAAAAAGTCGAAAAACTGAGAAAACGTGTGCAAATGTAGATAATTGTAACGTGTGGAAAAAGACGGAGTCGTGTGAAAAATGGCGGGAAAAGGAAGGAACTGCATATAAAAGGAGAGATGTAGGCGATCAGTTTCGGCTAGCTATAGGATTTTACAGATAGTGTTAGGTGAACTTCGTCTTTGAGATTATCAAGACATGTTTTTAAGTTGACAAGTTTTTAAGTAGACAAGTTTGTATTTTATTCTGTTGGATACATATTTTTCCTTGTGGATATATATATTTTTCCTTTTGGATAAACAACCAATCATTGTGAAATTTGCAGTGCTTGTCTAATGACATTGTGGTGAAGTGGGATGTTATAAATATTTATAGGGGATTTAGTGTACTGACTGAGATCAGCTGTGAAGGTATCTATATCTAATAAGAGTAGTGTATTATAGATAACCTTACTTGCTGCCACATATATATATATATCTCAGTCAGAATTATTCTGGAATAATGTGATGACTACGTTATATGTCTAGGGTATGTGTATGATGAAGTGTAAGTCATAACAACAACAGACAGATAAACAATTTAATTTATTCCACCACACTTGACAACACTGTGACACTCACATACATATAACACTCTAAAGGATATCTTAAAGGAGTCACTGATAACTTTTCAAATAACAATATGTATTCATTGCTGTCATGAATGTATATGTGTCCTGATTCAAATACAAAGGGAACCAGGAATCACAATCAATTTTAATTACAAGGTATATGTACAGAATTTATTAATATGATTCATGTAGTGACATATATTATCAATGGTATCCTATGTGTGTCAGTTGTGTAGTGTTAATATGAGGTAATACTGGTTTTGTTTTGTTCAAGCTCTGTTGGTATTTGTCATCATGACTTCAATAGTTTGTTTCTATGGGAACTAGTATTGGAGATGTTCTCAGTTCCTGGTATTAAAACAATTTACTTCCCCTCTTAAGTTTATGTTACAATGTTATTTTAAGATGGGGGTACATAATGTTGAGCTCAGCTGGCCACATCAGCTTATCTTGCGTGATGGCGGCAGGAAAAGACTCCTCTGCTCGATTTCTCCCCTGTGCTCTGGAGACACCTCACTGATAGCTAAATGGACCAAGGAGTATGCTGTCCGACTCTGGATTCAGCAAAGCTCTGACCAGGTGCTGCTCAATAACTTTAAGACCACGGTCCCTGAAAACAAGAAGGATGTACCTTCTACGTCATAACTAATTTATACTCTCTCTTTCTACACTGAGCACAATACATCACAAACATTGAGTTCAGAGCGTTTGGCCAACTGTCAGCTTCATCTGAAATACTTTATACCAGTATTTCCCTCCCTAATGGTTACTACGCCTCTGCAATTCCAGCATTATTTCTCTCTAGTTAATAATCTAGGTGTCAGTGTACTGTTTGGCCATTCCATGCAGTTTTACTTTCCTCCGACACCTTCTGTTCAGGCTGGAGCCTTATAGGCTTTACATCATGTTCGCTACTGAACTACACATATATACAGGCATAAATTAATAATTTACATTCAATTTTCATTAATAGATATTGAATATTTCAAGCTTACCACAATTCATGGAAATAATAATAAACAGTTTCGTTGACCGGCAATGAATATAGCACAACTCCGATCTGCCGATGTTCCAGGCTTTATTTTATAAAAAATATACACTGGTGCTCAACGTACTGCTTCTTAGTAGGTTTATTACAAGATGTGGCGATGAACAGACGCTCTGAATCGAGTATATTGGCAGCTCTAACCAATGAAACCCTGTCCACACATCTTTTCAAAAAATTTACTACTACTCCCGTTTCCCCTGACAACGAAAGATAGTATTTATAGCCCGACCAATCGTGTTTAGTCTTATATTTGTTGCGCTCCAATCAATTAGGAGTTAACATGGTAGGCTATTTCCGTAACGTAAGGTTTTTTCAAACACGTTATAAAAAAAATTTTATGAGCAGAAATGATTTCATGCTGTCAGGCACCCCCACTATTTTATTTTAGCCATAACTTGGTAATTCCTAGACTATTTGCGTAACGTTTTACATATTCTTTGTCAGCAAACCCTAAGGAACCCAAATATATATATTTAATAGAGCTAATATGCTGCGTTCAAAATATGCAATTTCTTCTACCTCCTGTTTCGAAGATGTGCTGTCTGGGTACTGTAATGTTTTCAAACGTAAACCCATCTATTGTCATCTTTCCTTTAATAAGAGTTTTTCAGGATTTAAAAACCTAACTCTGGGAAGGGTAGTGAATTTTATCACTGTCGATTTGAAATAAAGTTAGTGCATGTGGCCTTACACGCGTGATGGCAGCAATTGTGTATCGCGCGACGCGTGTTTAGTGTTGCACGTGTTCGGCTTTATGCCTCTCCCTTCTCTCTATCCTTTAGTCCATCTGTCTTTAGTTACGCCGTGTATAAAATGGAATGAATGAAATATTAAAATTAGGTCATTGTTCAGCTTGCGTATCTCAATGTTTTTCCAAGAAATACAGCACACGTTTCATTGAAGAAAGCGGGTAATAATACAGTAGGCTTTTACTATCAACGTGAAAGCGTTACAATTTGCCGACGAAGTAGAAAACAAGGGGGATTTCGAGTACAGTCATTGTGACAGCACTGTTCTTTACCATTCTTCTTCCTTTTATTAAATTTATTTGTTAGGCTTTGCATTTACGTTTTAATTTATATATGGGGATTAGAATAATTCATGACATCTCCCCTCTTAAAACAGACATTATATGTCAGTCCTTTATTCTATATACACATAGAGAAATTTATTATTATTTCTGGGGTTTACGGTGATTCTCATCACACGGATGGCGGCTTAAAAAATCCGCTCCCAAATTTGTGTTTCCAGATATATACTCAATGCTAAAATTATAGGGAGCCAAAAGCAAGGACCATCGGAGTAACCTAGAGTTCTCATGCCTAGCCTGGGCTAGAAACGATAAAGGTTTGTGGTCCGTTTGCAACTTAAATGCCTTCCCATACAGATAAATATTGAATTTCTTTATTGCCCATATTACTGCAAGACATTCTTTTTCGCTAGTTGAGTAGTTGATTTCAGCTTTATTCAACTTTCTGCTAGCATATGCCACTGGGCTTAATTCCCCATCCAATGCATCTGATTTCTGTAGTAGAGTTGCACCTAACCCAATATTACTTGCATCCGTCCTTACTATGAATTCTTGACTTAAGTCAGGTAATTTCAAAATGGGTTTACTTGTGAGCTTTTCCTTCAATTCTTGGTAAGTCATTTCACATTGTGGTGTCCATGTAATGCGATCTGGATGTCCTTTACGTGTCAAATCAGTTAACGGTGCACATATGGAATTAAAGTTTTTGATATACTTCTGGTAGAAACCACATAATGAGACAAAGGATCTCACGTCCTTCTTGGTTTGTGGTCTCGGGGCTTTCTTTAGTTTCTCTAAATTCTTTGGGTCAGGGGTCATGTTTCCCTGATAAACTGTGTGTCCCAAAAATTCCAATTCTTTACATCCAACGCAACATTTGGTTGGTCGGGCTGTTAAATTTGCTTCCCTAAGTCGATCAAACAGCATCTTCAGAGAGTCAATGTGTTCCTCAAATGTTTCTGTTGCTATCAGGATATCATCCATGAAATTTGTTATACATGGATTATTCAGAGGGTCCAATAATTTTCTCATCATTCTAGAGAAGACACTAGGCGCATTCTTCAATCCAAATGGCAATCTATTAAACTCATAGTGTCCTTCTGAGGTACTAAAAGCTAGGTATGGTCTAACCTCGGGCTTTACTGGAATCTGATAGTATCCTTTACTCAAATCCACTTTTGAGAAATATTTAGCTTTATTTAGTCTGGCAAACAGCTGATTTGTATCCGGCAATGGATCCACCTGTCCTTCTGTAATAGCATTCAGTCTCCTGTAATCTATACAGAGTCTATGTTCTCCAGAGGGCTTCCTTAAGAGTACAACACCGGAACTATACGAAGATTCACTGTGTGAAATAATTCCTTCCTTCAATAGATAGTCTATCTCTTCCTTCAAAGCTTTCTCCTTAGCAAACGGAATCGAATATGGTTTCATACAGACAGGTGTGGGGTCTATCAGTTTCATATCATATTCCAATAGGTTTGTATGCCCTGGTCGGTCTGTTAACACCTCTGCATGATTATTTAGAACCTGTTGCACTCTCTCTTTCTGAGTTTTCGTTAAATGTGTACTGATTTTCACCTGTGCTGCTGTCTCACAGGGGTGTAATGGATACTCAAATGATGAAAGTGGTTCCTTTTTCATCTCCATGGCGATGGACAAGGTCAACAAGTGTGTCTCCTCCTGATGTTCTCTTTCCAAATATTTCTTCAGGAGATTCACATGATAGATTTTTTCTTTCCCCTTCTTATCTATCTTATAATTTGTTCTAGATACCTTCTCTAAAACTGTATATGGACCCTGCCATCCAATTTGTAACTTATTCTGACTCCCGGGCAAAAGAAGCAGTACTTTCTCTCCCACAGCCAAATTTCTGTCTTTCGCCTTCCTGTTATAATAGGCAGCATGTTTCTTCCTGGCTTGTTTCAAATTTTCATTGGCAAGTTTCCAGCCAGTTTTTAAACGAGTGGTCAGCTCATTCACATATTGGTATGAAGATGTAATGTTTTCCTCTGCCTTTTCATCAGTCCACGTTCTTAACAAAGCTTCGAGTGGACCTTTTATTGGCCTTCCAAACAATAATGTTGCCGGGGCCATACCGGTTGAACTATGGGGTACCTCCCGATAAGCAAAGAGGGCGGCGTGCAGGTACTGGTCCCATGTATCTGGTTTTTCGTGTGCCAACTTTCTCAGGATCGACATCAATGTGCCGTTAAATCTTTCCACTTGGCCGTTCCCTTGGGGATGATACACACTACAATGGAAGTGTTTGGCCTGGAAGATCCTGAAAACTTCTTCAGTTAGTTTCCCCTTGAACTGAGAGCCATTATCAGTCAAGATTTGATTGGGAAAGCCTAACCTTGTGAAAATTGTGAGCAATGCCTCTGCCACATGTTTAGAATCAATCGATGACAGGGCTACTGCCTCTCCCCACATAGAACAAGTGTCCACCAGAGTCAGAATGTAGCTGTTCCTTCTCTTGGTTCGGGTGAGAGGTCCCACAAGATCCACGGCAACTCTCTCAAAGGGTGTTCCCACTATGGGCATTTCCCCCAGAGTTGCTGGTGCAGTCCAATGTTTAGGTGCTACTCGTTGGCACTCTGGACAGGATTTTACATATCGTTTGATATCTTCAGTTATTCCTGGCCAGAAATAGTGACAAGCTATTCGCTGTCCTGTTGCGCTGATTCCCATATGACCACTGAAGGGAATCGCATGCCCTAGTTCCAACACTTTAGTCCTATATGAAGTGGGAAGGACCAGCTGTCCGTGACCATTGGATTCAGATCCAGCCTTCCTATATATCAGTTTGTTCTTCATATAAAACTCTCCCTTGCCTGGAGGTGTATGAGATTTGGGCAACTTCTTGAAACATGGCTTGAGTGTTTTGTCCTCAGCCTGTGCCTTCCTCATCTCATCTGGATGAGTATTTATTGGATTATCCTCCTCCTTTTTTGACTGTGATCTGGTCTGCACTGTTGCCAATATCACAGGTCTCTTGGGATTCCCCAAGAAGACATATCTACACCCCAATATCAGAGGGTAGATTGGCTCATTTATCACTGCTGCTTTTCTGATTCCTTCCACATATCGCGTTTTCACTTTTATTCGGGCGACGGGAAGTGTCATGGTAGCTACATCCTTGGTTGCAGTTTGAATCTCCACTGTTTCTGTGGTGTATTGATCGGCCTGCACCAGGTGAGAACTCACAACGGAATCGTAATCTAAACCGGTATCATATAAACATCTTATAGTGACACCATTACAGATGACATCTTCACACACTGGGGTGTGGTATGGTTCCTGTAATTCTTCAGGTTTGCCCTTCTTTTCCTTTTTCCCCCGATGTCATAGAAGCAAAATGAGGAGGTTTCTTTCTGCAATGGTCAGTGTCATGATTGTTCATCTTACAATTTTTACACCACCTTTTTCCTTGGTTGAAAGATTTTCTTTCATCATATTTCCTTTCATCGAATTGTGGGGGTTTATTTTTATTTTCATACCGTGGCCTATCAAATTGGTGCTTACCTTTGTTTTGATCCCTAGGATCAAATTTATTAAAGTTCTGTGGTGCCCTAAAGTTATCCACTTGTTTCTTTTTATTACCTGTTACCTCTGCTTGAGCTGCTTGATACCTTTCAGCAACATTTAACAACTCACCCAGCCTCTCTGCACCTTGTTCCATGAGAAACTTTCTCAGGTCTGGAGCCATGGACTCTCTTAATTGCTCTATAAGGACCATTTCCTTAAGATCTTGGGTTTTCCCCAGAGAAGTCCATTTCTCCAAGTATGTCTCTATTCGTGCAGAGAACTGGTGATAGGTTTCACCTGACAGTAGTTTAGCATTCCTAAATTTTTTTCCTATAGAATTCTGCATTCTTTTCATATCTTAACAAAAGAGCCTGCTTTAGCATGTCATAATTTTCCTGATCACCTCTGCTCATTTTTGCAAAAACTTCATAAGCTGCCCCACGAAGTCCTTGAGATAACTTTAAGCTCCACCTTTCTCTCTCTAACCCATACGTGGTAGCTAATAGTTCATACCTATTTAGGTAGCTCTCTATATCATCGTCTTTCTCAACAAAATGATCTAAATGTAAATTCATAGCTGAGGTTGAGGCTCCTTGGCTAGCAGTGGCATCAGAGGCAAAGGGACTGGCACCATTTTCAGGAGCATGGCCTTGAAACTCAAACTCCCTTAGTCGTAACTCATGTTCCCTTTGTAATCTTTTCTCCTCCTTTTCTGCTTCCCTCTCTGCAGCCTGTCTTCTTTCCTCTGCTTCCAATTTCTTAGCCTCTTTGTCAGCCTCAATCTGCAACCTCTTAGCCTCAGCCTCAATCTGCAACCTCTTAATCTCTTTTTCAGCTTCTATTCTCTTATCTTCGGCCAATCTTTCAGATTCTAATTTTCTTTCGGCCTCTTTTTCTAATCTTCTTTCTTCCCGTTCAATATATTTGTCACATTCAGCAGTGACATAAGAAATCATAATTTGTCCGTCCATTCCTAACTCTTTCGCAGTCTGTACAGCAGCAGATCGAAATTTTGCCAGGTCGGCCATTGTCTAACAGATAAATGTCTAAACAATTTTATCTATGACTAATTAACTCAAGACAACACAGGCACCGTGAGCTCAACCTTATTTATTTTCACCCAAGGATACCCTTTAATTCTTATTATTCCCTGAAGTGAGTTACCCCCAATATTTGTAATAGGGAAAGATTCAAAATCCCGAGGGCGAGACCCCAATATATGTGGTAAAGTGGGATGTTATAAATATTTATAGGGGACTTAGTGTACTGACTGAGATCAGCTGTGAAGGTATCTATATCTAATAAGAGTAGTGTATTATAGATAACCTTACTTGCTGCCACATATATATATATATATCTCAGTCAGAATTATTCTGGAATAATGTGATGACTACGTTATATGTCTAGGGTATGTGTATGATGAAGTGTAAGTCATAACAACAACAGACAGATAAACAATTTAATTTATTCCACCACACTTGACAACACTGTGACACTCACATACATATAACACTCTAAAGGATATCTTAAAGGAGTCACTGATAACTTTTCAAATAACAATATGTATTCATTGCTGTCATGAATGTATATGTGTCCTGATTCAAATACAAAGGGAACCAGGAATCACAATCAATTTTAATTACAAGGTATATGTACAGAATTTATTAATATGATTCATGTAGTGACATATATTATCAATGGTATCCTATGTGTGTCAGTTGTGTAGTGTTAATATGAGGTAATACTGGTTTTGTTTTGTTCAAGCTCTGTTGGTATTTGTCATCATGACTTCAATAGTTTGTTTCTATGGGAACTAGTATTGGAGATGTTCTCAGTTCCTGGTATTAAAACAATTTACTTCCCCTCTTAAGTTTATGTTACAATGTTATTTTAAGATGGGGGTACATAATGTTGAGCTCAGCTGGCCACATCAGCTTATCTTGCGTGATGGCGGCAGGAAAAGACTCCTCTGCTCGATTTCTCCCCTGTGCTCTGGAGACACCTCACTGATAGCTAAATGGACCAAGGAGTATGCTGTCCGACTCTGGATTCAGCAAAGCTCTGACCAGGTGCTGCTCAATAACTTTAAGACCACGGTCCCTGAAAACAAGAAGGATGTACCTTCTACGTCATAACTAATTTATACTCTCTTTCTACACTGAGCACAATACATCACAAACATTGAGTTCAGAGCGTTTGGCCAACTGTCAGCTTCATCTGAAATACTTTATACCAGTATTTCCCTCCCTAATGGTTACTACGCCTCTGCAATTCCAGCATTATTTCTCTCTAGTTAATAATCTAGGTGTCAGTGTACTGTTTGGCCATTCCATGCAGTTTTACTTTCCTCCGACACCTTCTGTTCAGGCTGGAGCCTTATAGGCTTTACATCATGTTCGCTACTGAACTACACATATATACAGGCATAAATTAATAATTTACATTCAATTTTCATTAATAGATATTGAATATTTCAAGCTTACCACAATTCATGGAAATAATAATAAACAGTTTCGTTGACCGGCAATGAATATAGCACAACTCCGATCTGCCGATGTTCCAGGCTTTATTTTATAAAAAATATACACTGGTGCTCAACGTACTGCTTCTTAGTAGGTTTATTACAAGATGTGGCGATGAACAGACGCTCTGAATCGAGTATATTGGCAGCTCTAACCAATGAAACCCTGTCCACACATCTTTTCAAAAAATTTACTACTACTCCCGTTTCCCCTGACAACGAAAGATAGTATTTATAGCCCGACCAATCGTGTTTAGTCTTATATTTGTTGCGCTCCAATCAATTAGGAGTTAACATGGTAGGCTATTTCCGTAACGTAAGGTTTTTTCAAACACGTTATAAAAAAAAATTTTATGAGCAGAAATGATTTCATGCTGTCAGGCACCCCCACTATTTTATTTTAGCCATAACTTGGTAATTCCTAGACTATTTGCGTAACGTTTTACATATTCTTTGTCAGCAAACCCTAAGGAACCCAAATATATATATTTAATAGAGCTAATATGCTGCGTTCAAAATATGCAATTTCTTCTACCTCCTGTTTCGAAGATGTGCTGTCTGGGTACTGTAATGTTTTCAAACGTAAACCCATCTATTGTCATCTTTCCTAATAAGAGTTTTTCAGGATTTAAAAACCTAACTCTGGGAAGGGTAGTGAATTTTTATCACTGTCGATTTGAAATAAAGTTAGTGCATGTGGCCTTACACGCGTGATGGCAGCAATTGTGTATCGCGCGACGCGTGTTTAGTGTTGCACGTGTTCGGCTTTATGCCTCTCCCTTCTCTCTATCCTTTAGTCCATCTGTCTTTAGTTACGCCGTGTATAAAATGGAATGAATGAAATATTAAAATTAGGTCATTGTTCAGCTTGCGTATCTCAATGTTTTTCCAAGAAATGTAGAAAACAAGGGGGATTTCGAGTACAGTCATTGTGACAGCACTGTTCTTTACCATTCTTCTTCCTTTTATTAAATTTATGTGTTAGGCTTTGCATTTACGTTTTAATTTATATATGGGGATTAGAATAATTCATGACAGACATTAATAAACTCTGATTGAATTTTCTACATTGCTGTGTTACAGTTGGATCATTTGAAAACCATTATACGATATTGCTTATCACTAAGCCTAAAAGGGTAAGAACGGACCTGGGAAGAAAAATAAACTTCAGTCAAGAATTTCCATCTCAGGCTGAAGGCCTGTAAACACTTGAACAGAAACGTATTGAAGGATTAGCTTTCGTCAATAATATTTACCTGCGCACAACACAATTGACTGGCCAACTGACCCGGTCATACACATTCTTACATTGATGTTGTAACCAGCCCGGTAACACCAAACAATGTGCCTAAGGAAAATGCACCGAATCTTTTGGCCATATACTATCACCAACCAAGAACTACTTATTCGGAGTAACCAAGAAGACATGCACACCATCATAGCTGGCAGACGCTGGAGTTGGGTTTGCCACGTCCTCAGAAGGGACCCTGGTGCCATTACAAGAACAGCTATGCTATGAACCCCCGAAGGAAAGCGAAAGAGAGGCCGACCAAAAACAACTTAGCGGAGAACTATGGAGGCTGAGATGCAAAGAATGAATCAGAGTTGGGGCACTGTACGAAGGATGGCTGCCGACCGAACAAAGTGGAAGCAATTTGTTGCTGCCCTACAAGACGCCATAAGGCGTGATGGCCACTAACTGCTTTGACAGTCTGTGGCTAGGGATCAAAGAAGAAACAGAAGGTTTCAGATTAGCAATGAAGCTGACATTTTGCACACGACCCTCTATCGTTGGTAGATTTTAAACTCTCAAATTCTGAAGGCACCTGGAGTGACCTGTCCCGAGCCCGGCATCCAAAAATTAAAGCCAAAAAAAATATATAAAATGTTTACAAGATTACAGATGTAAAAGGATCACAGAGGTCGGTGACGTTGTACACAAAATTGATAACAGGATCACAGAACGAGATGTCGCTGTACACAATAATTTTAAACATTGTTATAGTTTTGCTGTAATTCGTAGTATCGGTAGCAACAATCGAATTAAAGATTTTTTTAGTGGATCAGGGAACAGTAATAAAAGTGGATCTCTTAAAATTGTGTTTTTCTTTACATATTTTACTCTTGTCTGTGTTTGGCACTGTGGTTGACCAACAGTTTTTTTTTCCCCCGAAACACCTTGCGTAATTATTACATTGCTCCATTTTGTTATGGTTTTCTTTTTTCATATAACCAGATCTACTTCTCAGACAGTTAGCAGTCTGCCTCAAGCTTCTCTCATATAATCACGTCAACATTTCTAAAATAAATTAGCGATCTGTCTCAGGTTTATTTCATATAACCACATCCATTTCTGTCAAAAAGTTAATGCTCTGACTCATATTTCTCTCATATAACCTCATCTATTTCTCTCAAGAAGTTGGTGATGTGTCTCAGGTTTCCTTGATTACCATAAAGGTTATCACTCAAATTAGCTGCCGGAAGCCATGCTGTCAATCTGCCTCATGGAGATGACCGACATTTTTTAAGGAAGTGTTCAACTGTTAGCTTGTCTTTCCTCCATGGACACTTGTCTGTCTGCCCGATATTTAGTTTTTTGTTTTGTTTTTTAAACACATGATATTACAAAGGTCTCTAAAGAAATACAGAAAGAAGCGGGGTTGCCACTGTGCATGTCCTAAGAGGCAACTCATATGAGGTTGCACGTGGAATTGGCAGCGTCATCATTTTAAATAAATTGTTACCCCTTTTTTCTTTTTTCAATTTCGCTAAAACTAGGTAGAACCTACGTCTTTACTTACACTCTTTGTCTGATCTACTAAACTGCGTAATATTCTTGGGGACAATTTTCTACATTCCATGAGATGTTATCTTCGTTTTTTTCGCGTCTGCTACCTCCTCCCTTTTACTCTTTTAATTGTGTACTCTGGTTGGTCACGAAATGGTCCCAAAAACTAATTTCGCATTAATCTTGCTTGACAAAGACTGCTGCTTACAGCTGATAGAATCGCAGGTCAAGCCTGATGCATTTTCCACGGAAAACACGTTCTGCTTGGAATAAGTAATTTGAGGGCTTCTGTGTATCCTCCTAGAAGCTACATTGGTCTGATGTAGCGTGGGGGGTAAAGCGGGATGGGGAGCGTGTTAAGGCTTGCTTCGACCTTTTACCGGTATTATTATATTTTAATGCTTATTTCCTAGAACAAGTATCAGCAATCTAGTGTATATCTAATAATGAATAAGCTTAATGAGCATTGAATATATCTGACAAAGAAATGTGGCCATTTCCGTGATACCTAAATTGAAACCCCAAAACGGCTTTAAAGTAATATTTAAAAATGACTAACAGAAGTAAATATAATGCAGTAATTCCATTATTATTCCATGTGGTTCCCGAGTTGAGGGGAGCGGGGGTGGAGGGGTCTATTGAAACAAAGAAAGCATATGACCATGGCTCCCACCAAGCAAGTCGTATGAGGCGACAGGGATGAGGATGTGCATAGGATTGGCAACCTCACTATGTAAAACACACTGCTACACAAACCATTACTGTAAGACAATTGAGCTTTGGTGCAGGTTTTATGCGTGGGAGATACTGCAGTGGTAACCGTGTGCGCTATAAGGAGCGAAACGTTGAAGGGAGTAATGGAAAACCGGAATTACAGTAGAACATCGATTATCCGAACGTCAAATATCCGAACTACCGCCGCCGCCCTAAAGAAATTATAATATCTACTTTCAGTGCACTAATTGTTACCTCATAAGGAAGGTAAGGGTAACCCGAGGCCTGTAAACAGTAAATTAATATGAAACAAATATAAAGATATGTTATCAGGCACTCGTAGGAAATAAAGAAGTAGAACACTAGAAAATAGAAAAATCCTGGGTAAGCCACTCATGTCTGTTGTTTTTCTGTTGTCTTGTGTTCTACTTCTTTATTTCCTACGAGTGCCTGATAACATACCTTTATATTTGTTTCATATTAATTAATTGTTACCTCGTATGGCTTAAAGAAAAATTCATGATTACATACATCTTTTAAAAAATAAACTTTCCCAAGATTCATTATAATTTTATTTCTCTGCAATTACTTGTGTTTGTTTGTTTGTTTCAAAGGTGGCTACATGGTCCGTTGGTAACGCAAATGGTAAAGAAGGTGGCTACATGATCCGTTGGTAGCGTCATGAAAATAGAAGGTGGCTACTAATCCGTTGGTAGCGTCATGAAAAAAAGAAGGCGGCTACATGATCCGTTGGTAGTGTCAATGTCACAAAATTGTTGGGTCGCTCTCTTGTCCACTACGGCCGTATCCTGTGACATTTGTTGTACTGACTTTATTACGTGCTTTGCAGTGGTCGGCACCCTTTTTCTTTCTCTGCTATGTAGCAGATATTTTGTATTTTCAAAGATTCTTACACTCCCCTCAGTGATAAGTCGTCATGTCTGTTTGGTTATCCGTTCCTCCCTGCTGGGAAAGGAACAGATGAGATAATATTAACCGACAATCATGTTGGTTAATCTCGGGTGTGACCGACATCAGACTACATGTTAACACCAAAATCGCCCCAGCGACGTTTGTTAAGCATTGATACGGCGAACGTGTCGCACTTACCAAGATGGTAAAGAGACGGATTATGTGTGCACAAGCGACGAATAAAGAGATTAATTGTCTGTGCGACACATTTTCGACAGACGTGAATGACATCATCATCTCCTGTCCAGGAGACGTGACCTTTTGCATCACGCACCGAATTTCAGGCGGAAATAATTTTGAATTACCCCACCTAAATATATATAGCTTTTGATACGATTGGCAGGCATTCGAAAAGAGAAACAACCAAATCCCTGATTGGGCGCAGCCTAAAATTGTGACAAACAAGGCGTGGGACGAAAACTTGCAATATAATCTGACATTTTTTGCAAGTCTAGTTCACTGTGAAATTCGCTTTGCCAAGAAACAACCAGACTGCCTGAGTTAAGCCTAGAATCAAGATTCTTATATCGGACCGGACATTGTTTGAGCAATTTTGAGGACTTCAGAGCCCAGAATAGACTTTAACATTTTAAAAAGGACAACTGGAATCTGAGGAATCTAAAACACGGGGTCAAAGTGAGAATTTATTGTTAAAGTAATGACCCCTAAGAACACGTGTATGAGGCCTATTCCGGTGCCTTTATTTCTCTGAGTAAACAGTCTGTTAGCCAAGATTGGCTTGGTGGCACCAGTTGGGGGTACTATCTCTGGAACAAGAAGGGAACAAGTGGCCTGTAGTCAAAGCTAGATACCATCATCAGACGAGGCTTAACGACAAGAGGCCAACTTGTAGAAACTCCCTGACACTTCTGGAACGTGATGCACCCTACAACCTTGACCAGCGACGAGCGGGATCAGCGACCCAGTCTACCAAGAACCAAACCATCAGAAGAAGCAGTACCGTCACTGACAGCTAAGTAACAAATAAAAGCTGCCAAGTGACCTCCTTTACAAATTTCAATTACATCACACGGTGATGATAACTTTCTGATAGATAAATAGTTATTCATTTTTGTAAAATCTTGTTAAAACCTAAACGATTATTAAATCTGTTATTTGTAAATATACAAATTTAACGTCGATTTAGTTATTTTGAATGTACTGCATGTTTGTGTCAGTCAATTTACTAAATACACTCTAAACAGAGCTATACCAGAATAATAAGAATTCCACTGAGTAAATCAGGGTGGGAGCTTGAACGAGCTGATTTAATAATTGCTTAATTCTTCATAAAAGGCGGCGGATCAGATATAAGTTAACAATTGCCCTGCCCAACGCATGATTGTTCTTGACTTCTGAAATATTTTATGAAACTCCCTTGAGACAGAAGCATCATTATTCTTCTATCTACAACTCTGCCAAGAGTAATCTTGTGCGAAGGTAGACACCTTTGAAGACCCATATTAGATACTCTTGAGTTTTGGTCACTGGTGGACCACTACTGCAAAGCAGGGGAAGCAATTCCGTGACAGTCAATGAAAAAAGAAGGGGGCTACATGATCCATTGGTAGCGTCAATGATAAAAAAGAAAACAAAATATTGGGGAATTTGGCAATAACTGATCAATCCAAATTAGAGAGAGAAGGAGACAGAAGAAGAAAAAGACATAAATTCCTCGATAAACTGATCACGTGGCATGGACGAAAAATTAAAAGCATAGATGACTCAAGATATCAGAGACGTGAAAAAAGGGAGACGTTATAGTCAACGGTAGTCGACACGATACTTGATGATGATTCTTTCAGAAGTATTTCCACGGCTTAAATCTCGAACTTTGTATCAAGCAAAAAGCAAACATTACAACAGCGTCCTAGGGCGGCTACGGAATGTTATGGTAAGTTCTGCGATTTCAGTATGTAAAAGAAATTTCTACAGAAACCTCTACTTTAATAGCACATGAAGTGCTTTGATGTAGACTGTTTACAATGGCACTAACTGCAGGAGTGGAGCAACAGGTAACAGACGACAATGTATTTCATCTTGCGAGACATCATCTAAGTCCTCATTTTGTCTTGTGCTTGCTACGAAACATGGGACTACCAGCACTGCAGAAGGTCCCACGGAAGGTCCCACGAATGGTCCCACGGGAAGCCTATACGAAGAAGTCACGTGCTCCTGCAGTGATGGGTTATGTAGAAATCTGTTTTATATGACAAGGTTGCCAGCCGCTTGCAAAACGTCATGTTAGTCGCTATGTGCGTCATCCCGGAAGGTGAAATTTTAAAATGCCAACAATAACAAAGAAAACAATCACTAATATTGAAATATAAAATAGTTTTTTCAAGCGCAGGTACAGGCACAAGTGGGAAGAAGAGCATCCAGGCCACATAAAAAAATGGTCCATATTACCAGCTCAGCAGAAGTGAACAAGTGGTAATCTTCAGACTTCGCACAGGTCATGACAGATTGAGATACCATCTATTCAACAAATTAAAGATAGGAACTACTGATGAGTGTAACTGTGGCACCGATAAAATGACTGCCGAACATCTGCTTCAAAGGTAAAAGCGTGAATTTTCCCTCTGATTCGCAGATCGACCGAGGAAAAGCCCGAAATCTGAGCGAAGGCGTTAAAAGTAACAAGTCTGAGCGAAGTTCTGCAAATTTAATATATATATACCTCTGCCTTTAAACTCAATTTATCCAGTACCGACAGAATTTCAGAGAACAACTAGCTTCGATTTTCTAGACTAGCGAATTAATATAATCTATAGCTAAATTGTTCCGTCTGTAGCGTAAATCTAACTAACTGATATTAACCAGTAGGAGTTATTTTAATCGTCGAGTAAATGCACTATTCATTATGAGTACTGATGAAATATATATTTATTTCTAATTCATATGATTAAAAATATAAATGACTAGCGCTTATTTCACGGAGACTTTTATTAAACTATTCAATATGAGATACACGGGTAGTTCTATTCAAAGTTAAATAACTGAGTGTACGAATATATTATATTTTACGCGGGTTAAGGATAGGATTGAGAATACTATATTATGGTTAAGTATTTGTATTTTTTTTCTCCTTTACACAGTATTGGGTCAAACCCAAAATCTACCAGCGGCTTCCATATGAATCTGAGAATAACCTTACAAAAGAACATTTTTATTTAGTATCTGGGTCTTCAAGGTAAACCTGTCTGGCTTCGTATTTACACCTAGAAAGAGACAGAGTATCAACCCAAAGAACATTAAGAATAAATTTTGTAACTGGGCCTATAGATCCAGATTTCTTTTTCCCATTTTTCATATACATTCAGCCCGTGGTGGCAACAAGATCAAACATTTGACATAATCAAACTTGTGACATTTTCCGACTATCGACCATTTGTGGTGTGACAAGGCATTTTATACTAAGAGAAGTTATCGACCTGACATTCCTATGTACTGGAAATCTCAAGCTATTGGCACTGTGAGCACTGTTAAATTTCTTACTTACTTACTTAGTCGTTCCCCTTCTACCGTGAGGTGTAGAGGTTAAATTTCTTACCTGGTCTAATTAATGTGACATAAACAGAAGTCCTAAATAAAAGTAACAAAGTGAACGTTCCCCGGAGAAGTGGATTTAATCTGTCTTTGAGGAGCTGGGGTTTTCTTTGCCAAAATAACACTGGATTTGCTGTGTGCGCGTGTCCTAAAGATTGTTCCAGAAGGTGCAAACCAAGTATTAGGTAAGAACGAATGCACGTGGCCACGGTTGTCTGAGAAGAGAGGAAGGATGAATGAATAATTCTCATATATATATCTTGTAGAATCCAGGTACGCACGTTGTTATTTCTTTTAGTAAAGTTTTTCTTTTTGCAAATACTGTCCCTTTCAGAATAGATTAACGTATAAACTCTGTTCTTTACTGTAGAGGGAAATCCTAGGCCATAGCGTATAAATCTTTAACTCTTTGGGGGTTAATAACTTTCTTCTAACGGGATCTTGTCTCAACAGAGGGAGGGAGGATTACACCTATGAGTCTATTTCTTTATTAATTCCATTAACCTATGTTTATTTGTATTTGATTGATATTCATAATATTGCTGTTGTAGAGTATCTTTATAGTAAATAAAATTTACATAAAAACTTTATTTACATGTGTTGGTCAGCTCGTCCCAAAATATCCCTATTCCATAAATATAATTTGTCACGTCTGTGCGTCTAACTGTCGTCACTTATGTGTGTGTGTGTGTATGTGGGTGGTTGATATATATATATATATATATATATATATATATATATATATATATATATATATATATATATATATATATATATATACTTACTTACTTAGTCGTTCCCCTTCTACCGTGAGGTGTAGAGGTTTGGAAGAGAGAGCGCCAGACTATTCTATCGGCTGTCTTCCTCCTGGCCTGGTTCCATTCTAGTCCTCGGTCCTTCAAAGATTGTCTAATGTTGTCCTCCCAGCGGACTCTGGGTCGTCCTCGGGGTCTGGATCCTTGGCTCTTTGTTTCCCATGCTTGTCGTGGTAGCCGATCTTCTCCCATTCTGCAGACATGGCCAAACCATCTTAGTTGGGACTGTTCTACTTGGGTCTGTAGGGGTGGCATTTTAGGCCTTGACGTATCGTCTGGTTGCGTACCATGTCTCTTCTTGTTACTTCAACCACCTTCCTCAGATACCTCATTTCTGAGGTTTGGATCTGGCTTTTATGGGTTGTAGTCATTGCCCATGACTCGCATCCATATGTCAAGACTGGGACATAGGTGGAGCGGTATACAGCCATCTTCGTTTTCTTACCAACCTCTCTCTTGCTGAGGAATCCTCGATTTATGGCCTGAAAAAGTCTATATATATATATATATATATATATATATATATATATATATATATATATATATATATATATATATATATATATATATAGGTATACTGTCTGACTAACAAAGTTCTGTTGTAGAGATAGGCTGAACGAGAGGATCTTCTCGAGTCCAGGGACAGACTCTACCTATTTTTCCACCATTTCACTCGTGATAAATCTATTTCTTATCTTATCGCTCACTGAGTCACCACCTGTCTAGTTCTAGCTAGAAGGGACCAAACTATGTCTTAATTCCCCTATCGAAAATCTACGACAACGAAAAAGAAGAAGAAGAAATATAAAATAAAGCAGGCTGGTTAAATCCTTTGCGGTTTTAGTTAAGTATTATTGGCATGTGGGTACAATGTTATCTGAATGAGTAATGATTCAATCCAAATTCATGATCTTTCCTGTCGTGAATTGTCAATTACAAAATGTCTGACGGAAGTAATTAATTTATTTCCTAAACACAATCCTAACCAGTCCACATTATTACATTGCCTATGCTTACTTACATCTAAAAACTGGATTATCCAAAAATTTCCTTACCTAGTTGACACAACAATGATCTTAATTTGACAGTTATTTAAATAATGTGTCAGTTAAGACGAGAAACATGATGAAATATGATGCCAGTTTAAAACCGTAGGTCATTTATCATCTTTATTTTTCTTTGCGCTTGTTACTGAGCATCCAGCCACCACTGGTGCTGGTCCACTTTGCAGGACGTCTGCTCCAAACATTGACATGCTCTTGCTGAGGTGGTTTCTGTGGCAATATGTTTTACATGATGAGGTTGCCAGCCCCATATTCAATCTCATATTAGTCTCCTTCTACGACATGCCTGAGGGCGCTGAAGTCCCATTTTTTTAGGTGTCTTCTTGGACCGCCGGGAACTTCAGAACCCGTGGGTAGTATGAAAATAATGCGCTTAATGGTAGCCAGGATCAATGAGGAGCCGGTAACTAATCAAAACCTTTGTCTTCGTGATCATTAACTGAAGAGTTAGGCCCCTTTTGATGTGTGAGTTGAAGACAACGTGATTGTGTCTATGTGTATGTGTTCGAGCATTTGTGTGATTTATGGCACTAAACCAGTGTTTCTCAACCTTTTTGTGTTCACGGCACACTTTTAAATTTTGTAAAAATTTGCGGCACACCTATCTGACTCCGCGCCTGAATAAACAACTACAGTGATATACAATAAATTAAATATACTAATATGTGAGTACTTTAGAAAAAAATAAAACTCTCAATTTGATTTTTCTCTTAATTGTTTAAATTAATTAATTTTGAAGTATATATACTTTGAGCCACTCCGACCAGCGGTTTTTTTTTATTCTATATTGTTTTATATTGTACTGTATATTAGAATTAAATAAACGCAACTATTTTTTATAAATGAAACTTCGTGAAAACTTACAGATCAAGATCACTGAATATCCGATGTGAAAATTCTCAGTATTAAGTGAAATATGATTCTTTTTAAAGCTTTCATAAAGATTCGTGACGTCATCTGTACTAGTCAGATACGCAAACAGGAGATTCATTCATTCATTTGCCTTATCCTTGTTACTAACTGTTATTCATTCATTCAATTACCTTATCCTTGTTACGTACTGTTATTCATTCATTCATTTACCTTATCCTTGTTACGTACTGTTATTCATTCATTCATTTATCCAATCTTTGTTATGTAATGTTATTCATTCATTCATTTACCTTATCCTTGTTACGCAATGTTATTCATTCATTCATTTACCTTATCCTTGTTACGTACTGTTATTCATTTACCCTATCCTTGTTACGTACTGTTATTCATTCATTAATTTCTCTTATCCTTGTTACGTACTGTTATTCATTCCCTCATCAGCCTTGTGGTATTCTATCTTAGTGCTCTTAATGAACCAATGCTAGACTCTTGTCGTTCTTAACATTTATTATACATAGAGATACAAACATGTCTAACATCTCACAACGGCCATTATTCCAAGTCCCGTAACTCTCTCCTCATATCTAAATATAGGACACTACATTCTCTCCTTTTCTTGAATAACAAAAACACACTGAAACTCAAACTATTCTACAAACATCACTAATGACAGACAGAGTCATTGTCAATACAAAACATAATCATCAAGACGTCTTGGGACATTTCGGTGTCTAGGCGGTGGTCTGCCTGTTTGCGGTAATTGCCTGTTGTTGCCCATGGTGACGTCAGCTGGTTCTGTGGCAGTTGGTGGGAACTCAGGACTGACAATGTCATCTAAGTAATCATCATCTGGCTGTGATTTCTTTTTGGCTGCTCTGGCCAGGTTTTCGTTGACTTTCTTGAAAAACGAGACATTTCTTGTCACAACTCTGCCTTCACCTGAAGCACTTATCATGTTTCCCTTGATTTTAGTAATATGGTAAGGTTCTGGATTAAACCTCGGAGTTGATTTGCTCTTTTGTTCTCGCCGTACTAAAACAAAATCTCCTACTTTCAGATGAGACGATCGTATTCTACGATCGTAGTCTACGGTCTGCATGTTGCTTCATTCTGTATTTTGCCTGTGCATCTTTTCTCTGCACATCAGATGAGGCTGGTTGACTCTCTTTGGTTTCAACTGTTGGAATCTTAATCGAGACCTTTCTTTGAAACATGAGCTCATATGGTGATTTGCTTGTTGACATATGAGGTGTTGCCCTATAATTTCTAAGGAAAGCATAAAGCTGTTGTCTCCAACATTTTCCTTCAACTATGGCTGTTTGAATGACCTTCTTGAGATTTCTCATCATCCTTTCTACCTCCCCGTTTGCCCTTGGCCAGTAAGGTGTGATTCTTCTGTGTCTGCATCCTCCAACATGGTGCATAAAATTTGTCATGTCTTGACTGTTAAATGGGGAACCATTATCTGTTTTTAAAATTTCAGGAATTCCAAATGTCGAAAATATCTTGTCAATCACAGGAATGACAGTTCTTGCTGATGTGGAATTAATGATTTCAACAACTGGAAATCTTGAATATTCATCTACCATGACAAGAATATACTGCCCACATGGCAATGGTCCACAAAAATCTGCAGAGACCTCTGTCCATGGAGCTTTCGGAAGCTCAGACATTTTCAAAGGTGTCATATGTGCTCCACTTTCTGTGCAAGCTTGACAAGCTAAACAATTTGCAACAGTCTCTTCAACCATTTTGTCCAATCTGGTGAACCAAATTTTCTCTCTAACCAAACATTTAGTCTTGACTATGCCTTGATGTCCTTCGTGGGCCAGATCTACTGCTCTTCTCCGGAGTGTTCTAGGAATTACTATTCTTGAACCTCTCAGTAATAAATTGTCTTCAGTAAGTGTTAGTTCAGTTCTTAATCTGTGGAAAATATTAAGATCGTCTCTGTTCACATTAGAGAACTATTCATAAGGAATGTTATTCCATTTATTATTTCTGATTATAAACTGAACTGCTTGTAACAGTGAGTCTTTCATGGTCTCTTCTTGTATTTCCTTGAAATTCATAGCTTTTGGAACACTGTTCATGGCAAGGAATCTCACATATGTTTCTGTCTCTTCACTGTTAGTGGGTGTCTTGACATATAATCAACAGGATTATTTTTTCCAGGCTTGTATACAACATTGAAATCATACTGCTGCAGTCTTAAAACCCATCTTTCTATACAAGAAGGAGGCTTGGATGTTCTTTTTCCATATATCAACTCCAATGCCTTGTGATCTGATATGATGGTGAACTTGCTGCCATAAATGTATAAGTGAAAATATTCACAAGCCCACACTATTGCTAAAGCCTCTTTTTCTGTCTGTGAGTATCTAGTTTCTGTATCTGATAGACCTCTGCTGCCAAAAGCTACAACATATTCTTTGTTTCTGCCAACTCTTTGGGTTAGCATTGCCGCTAAGCCGACTGGACTTGCATCTACTGAGATGAATGTCTTTCTGTTCCTATCAAAATAGGATGTACCAGCACTTTTTGTTAGTTCTGATTTCAGCATATCTAATGCTTTTGACTGCGTTGCAGTCTATATCCATGGTGTGTCTTTTCTTGTAAGCATTCTTAAAGGCTGACGGAGTGTTGCATAGTTTTGAATAAAACGTGAACAGTAATTGAACATTCCCAGAAGACTTCTCAAATCAGACACATTGGTTGGTTCTGCCATGTCTTGAAGTGCACTAACTTTTCTGTGGTCTGGAACAATTCCCTTCTCAGAAAAAGTATATCCATAAAAATCCAATGTGTTTTTGCTGAATTCACATTTCTCTGTATTCAATGTGAGGTTATGCTGCCTCAGTCTGATGAATACCTGTTCTAGATTTTCATCATGTTCTTTTGGGGTTTTTCCATAAACCAGAATATCATCAGATACATTCAACTGTCCTTTCAGACCCTGAAGCACATTTTCAATTATATTCTGGAATGCTTCTGCTGCTGAGGCTATTCCAAAACTGAGTCTTTTGTATCTTTGTAAACCTAGATGTGTTGAAAAAGTTGTGATGTATCTAGATTCCGGAGCTAATGGAATTTGATGGTAGCCACTTCTCAGATCTAATTTGCTGAAAACCTTTGCTCCATTTAGATCTACTATTATGTTGTCTATTGTAGGAGTGATGTGTCTCTCTCTCTCTTTCTATAGCTTCATTAGGCTGTCTCATGTCTACACAAATTCTTACATCACCATTCTTCTTGATGACAGGTACTATAGGACTGACCCACGGAGTTGGCCATGAAACATGTTCAATGATTTCTTCTTCTAATCGTTTCATTTCTTCTTCTACTTTTTGCCTGATGTGAAATGGAATTCTTCTGTGCTGTTGTGCTTTAGGTTTCACATTTGCATTTATGTGTAGTTTTAGCTCAAAATTTTTCAATTCACCCACACCTTGGAACAGGTCTGAATACGTTTCAAACAGATTATGTGTTCTCTTGCTGTTGATGCTATCTATTATTTTGACAACCTGCAATTTAGATGCTGTCTTATGGCTTAAAAGAACTTCATGTCCACCTTCTACTACATAGACAGTAGTACTGGCTTGATGATGCTTGGATTCAATAGTTGTTCTGAACATTCCAACCACTTTTAAGGGAGTCTTGGATGCATACGCATATAACCTTTTATTAGTGGGAAACAAATGTGGTCTTTTCTTCAACTGGTTGTACGTGGTTGTGCTTATGACATCCACACTTGAACCCGTGTCAATCATTGCAGACAGATGTGTATCTTGCATTTTAATGATCGTTCTGGGGACATCTGGTCTATTATCCAGTGCATAAACATAAGCCTCTGAGCTGCTGTCAGTGTCCGTGGTGTTTTCCTTTTTCTCAATAACCTGCTGAACGTTATTTTTAGGGGTGAGACAAAACTTGGCAAAGTGATTTTGCTTGTGACAAATGTGACACTCTTTCCCAAATGCTGGGCAGTTCTGTCTTCCACCTTTGTAAGGATATTTCCTTCTACAACATTTGCATTTTGTATATGATTCTTTCTTGGAGTTAAATCTGGACTCATGAAACTTTGGTTTCTGTCTGCTATGTTTGTCAGCTGGTGTGACTGAATCTTGGGTTCTACATCTAGACTCCTGAAATTGCAGTTTGTTGACAGTGTTCTCTTCTTTCTTCTCTGTGTGTGGCCTGTATTTCCACAATTTCTAAAGTTCTGCCAATCTGTAGTACCTCATCTAATGTAAATGATTTTTCACTTTGAAGAATCCTTCTTCTCAACTTTGATGATGTGCATGTCTGTATGACATGATTTATAGTTTCGTCATCTTGATTCTGAAATTGGCAGTGTTTTACAAGTTGGCGTAACCTCGCGACGTACTGGTCTAAATTTTCTTCACCGTTTTGAATGGCCTGTCTGAACTTGAACTGTTCTTACATTGTATTCTTCTTTGGGATGAAATACGAGTTCAGCTTCTGCTTCACCTTGTCGTAATCATCACTTGTCTCGGCCATAGTCTGGTAGATATCATATACATCTTCTCCGGCATAGCGCAACAGTAAACACTGCTTGCGTTTGACATTTTTGACCTCAAATGCCGCCAGACAGTTTTCGAAACGGCTTAAACCATTTTTCCCATTTGGTTCCTATGTTCACATCGTGATCATACTGAAAAAACGTGATGGGTAACTCTAACATCCTCGTCGCCATTTGTGGTATTCTATCTTAGTCCTCTAAATGAACCAATGCTAGACTCTTGTCGTTCTTAACATTTATTATACATAGAGATACAAACATGTCTAACATCTCACAACGGCCATTATTCCCAGTCCCGTAACTCTCTCCTCATATCTAAATATAGAACACTACAAGACTTATCCTTGTTATGTAATGTTATTCGTTCATTAATTTACCTTATCCTTGTTACGTACTGTTAATCATTCACACATTAGCCTTATCCTTGTTACGAACTCTTATTCATTCATTTACTTATCCTTGTTACGTACTGTTACTCATTCCATCATCAGTCTTATCCTTGTTATGTAATGTTATTCATTCATTCATTTACCTTATCCTTGGGTACGTACTGTTAATCATTCAATAATTTACCGTATCCTTGTTACATACTGTTATACATTCATTAATTTGTCTTATCCTTGTTACATATTGTTATTCATTCATTAATTTGTCTTATTATTGTTACGTACTGTTATTCATTCCCTCATCAGCCTTATCCTTGTTATGTAATGTTATTCATTAACTCATTAGCCTTATCCTTGTTACATACTCTTTGTCAAGGGTTGCCTCCCCTTAGCTCTGCAGTGGTGGTCCAACAGTGGCCAAAACTCAAGAGTAACTGATGTGGGTCTTCAAAGGTGTCTACCTTCGCACAAGATTACTCTTGGCAGAGTTGTAAGTAGAAGGATAATGATGCTTCTACCTCAAAGCAGTTTTCACAGGATATTCAGAAAAGCGAGAACAATGCTGCATGACGCTGAGCAAATGTTAACTCACGTATATGCCGTCAACTTTTGTGAAGGATAGGGTTTTCTTATAATTCGTTAGCTCGCTCAAGCCCCCAGCTGGGTTAAGTCAGCGAAATTCCTCTTATTATTATTTAGCTCTGTTTAAGTGTATTTAAGAAATTGTCTGAGACATACGGATGTAGTTCATTCAAAATGATTAAATCAACTTTAGATTTGTCTTTATACAAGTAACGCATTTAATAATCAACTATAGTTAACAGTTTAAAAAATGAATACTTCTTTAACAAACAATAATCATCATCGATTGATGTTATGGAGTATTGGGTAAGAGTTCACTTGGCAGCTTTTATTTTTCTACTTAGCTGCCAATGAGGTTCTGCAGTTGATGTTTGGGTCTTTGCAGATTGATGACTGGATCACATTCGTCGCTGGTCAAGTTTGAAAGTTGTAGTACGTTCCAAGAAGTATCATGGAGTAACTACCAAGCTGGTCCCGCGTCTCTAAGACCCGTCTGATGATGGTGTCTAGCGTCGACTTCAGGCCACTTATACCCTCACTTGTTCCAGAGATAGTACCCTCAGTTGGTACCACCGACTAGTGTCACAAAAGAAGAGAACAAATACCCTCTGGAGTATTGAGTTTCCCGACGCATACTTACGTGTCCCCCTCTCCTTATTCCACCATCCCATCTATCTCAGAACATTACCCTCAATGAGAATTAATCTTAATCCCATTGAGCGTAAACTTTCTATACATTTAAATTGAATAGATTTATGTTTAACTTTGCATTGGTTGAAAAAGTTGAAAACTTTCATTACTTTTAGAGTGAATATGCTTACATTTATATTTACATCTACACTAGTATAATAAGTAGGTACATCATTCTCCCATCGTTCCCTCCCTGCTCCGTATGGAACTTGGGACTACCTCTGCTTTTAGTTCTCTATAAGAAACCTGCTTAAAGCAGTCACCAGCCCTTGTAGTGGTGGTTCATGAAATCATCATTCTATATGCTGATGTTGCCAGCCTCGTATGTCTTGGACATCCACTAGCGATTTTTCACATAATAATATTCACATGTCAACATATACATATTATTTCACGTGTTAATAGTGCACAAAATAGAATTATAAATGTACAACTTACCCCAAAATGTTTTTGGAATCACTGACTGACTTCTGGCTCAGAGAAATAGTCAAGGCAACATGTTGACGATGCCTCTAACACGTGTTCTGGGGTGTTACTTTATAATAAGCTCCCACTGACTCCGTGTTTCAGATTCCTCAGATTGCTCTTGTCCTTGCTAATAATGGTAGAGTTTTCCTGGGCTTTTAAGTCCTCAAGAGGCTCAAACAAGTCCGGTCCGATAAATGAATTCTGATTTTATTCTTAACTCTGGCAGGTCTGGTTGTTTTCTCGACGAGGTGAATTTTCACAGTGCTCTAAACTTACAAACGTGTCACGTTATATTCCCTTTTTCGTTCCTGGCACGTGTTGTTTACTATTAGACCAGGCTCCAATAAGAAATGTTGTTATGTTTACATCTCGAATGCCGGCCAATAGTTACAATCATCCGTGGTTTGATGGCGTCTATTCACTAAATTTCCTCATAGGAAAATTCTGCATGCTATTTAAAAGATCATTTTCCGTATAAGGAGTTGTTGTATCCGTCAATCGCGGTAATGATTGCACTACAACTCCCTAAATTATCACAAAGAATGTCCTGGTAACACTTCTGTCCGGAAGCTATTACAAAATTCCGTCTTTCAGGTGCATGTCTGTAATTAATATGTCCACAGACGGGTAATTTATCTCCCCGTCCTTGTGCACACACCGACCCTCGTGTAACCATCTGGGCGGTGACTCTTTACGGCAGTAATTAGTGAATCACAATATCCATATCAGAGCTAAATAAACTTTATGGGCGTAGGTCGAGTTAATCCGGCGCGGTCAAGGTTTGGGACACGAGAATTTTACCAACATGACTGTCGGTCAATATTGCATCACCTGTCTACTCTCTCAGCCGGAATGCTCAGGTAAACAGACACGACGAATTATTATGGAGAAGAAGTGCAAACAATGACACTAAAATAACCATACTGCCGGAGAAGAAAAGAGAGCGAGCTCAATTATGTGACACTCTTATTCATTCATTCAGTTGCCTTATAGAACTTTAAGGAAGGGGGCATGGGACTACCACTACAGTATAGATAAATAAAACACATACATGGGTTTGTTGCAGGCACTCGTCAGAAAGGAAGTAGAAGGCTAGACAACAAATGCAACAGAAGTGATAGACTTACCGAAGAATCAAACCAGAACCACCCCCCGCTAAGAGTAAGTGCTTCGTAAACAGTAGTAATTAACACGACCCCCTTCCCCAGGACACCTGTGTCTAAGCTCCCGTGCTCTTAAGACAGTGGTTTATGTAGTATTTTGATTTACATGATGACGTTACCAGCTCTCTGCTGAACCTCATATTAGTTGGCTCTTACGACAGGACAGTAATCATTTTTATCATTGTTGTCCTCGGAAACTACACATGGCATGCAAGGTTATAATAATAAATCATATTTCGTGAAATGACAATTTACTTTCTTATTAAGCCTGAAATAAAATCCAGCGTATCCCTCGCAATCTCATCATCAATTCTGCTGATGTGTTTGTAAATACAAACATTTGTGTGTGTGTGTGTGTGTGTATGTGACATGCAGGGAGCGGTTATTGTGAATCTTTTCTTAAACTAGGAACAACATTTGCGTAATGACGGTAGCTTGCATGACCTGAGTTCACACAAACATCATGCCTGGTTCCGGTGTGTATACTAGCGCTAGCAAATAATATTATCTCCGGCAAGAAATCATGTAATTGATCTGACGACCTACAACAAACATGAAGATGTTAATCAAACTTGACGTTATTCCCACGATAAGGTCACGCAATGAACCAGCTACTATAGCACGATTCACTAGCTTTGCCCAACTTCAAAATGCTATATCTCAGCGAATATATAACGCATATAAGTGAAATTTTGTGTGTGAATTTGAAATGGTATAGACCCTATGAATTAAATTTTTCATTAAAATGCGGCCATTGGTTTCAATTTTCGTTTCTTTGCGATATAATATAAAATCCTACTTGCCAACACACATCACACGCACACATATTGAAATGTCTACAGTAAATTATACGACCTCATTTGCACATTTTTGGTTTATCAAGCAATTGGCATGATTTTTGAGTGAAATTGCGTGAAATCGCACTTCTTGAACATAAAACAGTTTATATCCGGTGCAACGCACACATTGTCAATCAGAGGTGTGTCTACAAAAATTATTGTGTGGTTAAGAAGGAAAAATGAGTCTGCGAGTACATTTTATGACATTACAGCAAATCACAAATAGGATTTTTAAGTATTTCTGCAATGAAGCTACTCGAGGAAAACTATATCATTCTATTTCAAACCCACAAAAGAGGACTATTCACGCCTTGGGGATAAGCAAACGATCATTGCACCGCTGGATAGCGACATCTGAAATGTCTAATTCCAGTGTTTTACACACGAAAATTAGGCCAAGAGTGGTGGATAATTTTGACAGAGAATTGATCCGCAGAGAAATTTGCAATATGTTTCACAATAATGAGGCAGTGACTTTAAGGAAATTGAAAATTTGGTTAAGAAAGAATAATGACATTGATATTTCCAAATCTACGGTATGGAGGACTATTAGGAGTTTGGGATTCACTTTTAGAAAATATGTTGGTGGTAGAAACCTTATTTGTGAGAAGCCTCATATAGTTGCAATGAGAAGCAAATATTTACGCGAGGTCAGAGAAATGAGAAGAGATTGTTATGATTTTGTGTATTTAGATGAAACTTGGATCAATGCGCACCACAGTAATGAACGAGAATGGCAATCATCTGATGGAACAACTAAGAGACTAGTACCAAGCAGCAAAGGACAGCGCCTAATAATTGCACATCCAGGAAGCAGCCATCATGGGCTTCTAAATAATACTGAACTCATATTTGTTTCAAAATCCACAGATAATAGGGATTACCATGCAGAGATGAATGGCAAGATATTTCAAGATTGGATTGTGAATCATGTACTTCCTTCCTTGGATAGACCGTTGTGTTTGATAATGGACAATGCCTCATATCACAACGTTGTGGCACCAGAAGATAAAGTTTCTAATTCACCAAGTATTAAAGATGTAATAAAGATTTGGCTGACCATAAACAACATTCCATTGAACGAAATGTCCATGAACCTGAATTACTTGGAATTGTAAAAAAAAGACACAGCATACAAAGATATTTCACATAGACAAGGCAATCCATGAACATGGTCACAGATGTTTAAGATTACCTCCTTACCATTCTCACTTAAACCCAATAGAATTAGTATGGGCCAAAATTAAGGAACAGGTAGCAACAGAAAATAGAACGTTCAAATTAAAAGATGTTGAAATACTTATAAAAGCCGCCATCTCCAATATAGCCAGGGATTATTGGAAGAAAAGTGAGAACCATGTGTTACAAGAGGAAGAGGAATATTGGAAGAATGATGGTTTGTCCTTCATTCAGCCGAGATTGATTTTCAATTTCTCAGAGACATCTGATTATGATTCGGATGAAGTTTAATTTCTTTAAAGATGACCTTACCGTTATTTACAAGCACATTAGAGGAGCAACGTTCCATTATGATATTTATGAACCGCAAAGAGATGATACCCATTGAAATAATTAGATCAAGGAAGGTCCAGTTTGGTAGCGCATTAAATGTCAATGACAAACAATGTCACGAGTATTTCACATGCAGATCATTTAAGAAATCATCTTCAACACGTATTCAATTGCAAACGTGATGGCCACATTATTGTAATAGTAGACACGCCTATGCCTAATCAATTCACAGAATCTGTGCATGAAGTGGTAAAATTTCTTTCTTCGATACACAATAATTAGTATGCCGACAAAGATCAAAGGATTTCATCCGTTTATGGGAACTGGACAAGATGCACAGATATAAAGTATATATTTGTTGGGTCTAACCCAATATAACATCGTATGCAAAAAATGGCATTAATACGTTAGACGGTTAATCAGATAATTACATTTGAAGTTGGGCAAAGCTAGAATCTGTTATGACCTGTGCCAAGTCTGAAGATTACCACTTGTTCACTTCTGCTGAGCTGGTAATATGGATGAGTCAGATATTAAGATTAGAATACATTTAATTATCATCACCATACTTCATCTTCTCGCGGAGCATAGGCCTTCAACAAACTTATGCCAAGTCTTCCTGTCCCGTGCCATCAGCTCAAGGTCTTTCCATGTCTTTTTCATGCCCTTCAAGTCTGTCTCCAGGTCTCCTCCCCATGTGTTACTTCGTCTCTCTCTCTCTTTACCTGGGGAAACATGTCGATAGCATTACCAGGCAGTCCTTCTCTATAGTTTGATTTGGTATGTCGTACAAGACGTCTAATATGAGCTTTACATGTGACTGGTGGCCTCATCATGTACAACAATTTACCACAAAAACTACCACTGCAGGAGCTTGTGAATGTTTGGTGCAGTACAGGATCAGCTCTTGGTGCTGTACAGAATCGGCTCTTGGGGCAGTACAGGATCAGCTCTTGGTGCTGTACAGGATCGGCTCTTGATGCTGTACAGGATCAGCTCTTTGTGCTGTACAGGATCGGCTCTTGATGATGTACAGGATCAGCTCTTTGTGCTGTACAGGATCGGCTCTTGATGATGTACAGGATCAGCTCTTTGTGCTGTACAGGATCGGCTCTTGGTGTTGTACAGGATCAGCTCTTGATGATGTACAGGATCAGCTCTTTGTGCTGTACAGGATCGGCTCTTGGTGCTGTACAGGATCAGCTCTTGATGATGTACAGGATCAGCTCTTTGTGCTGTACAGGATCGGCTCTTGATGATGTACAGGATCAGCTCTTTGTGCTGTACAGGATCGGCTCTTGATGATGTACAGGATCAGCTCTTTGTGCTGTACAGGATCGGCTCTTGGTGCTGTACAGGATCAGCTCTTGATGATGTACAGGATCAGCTCTTTGTGCTGTACAGGATCGGCTCTTGATGATGTACAGGATCAGCTCTTTGTGCTGTACAGGATCGGCTCTTGATGATGTACAGGATCAGCTCTTTGTGCTGTACAGGATCGGCTCTTGGTGCTGTACAGGATCAGCTCTTGATGATGTACAGGATCAGCTCTTTGTGCTGTACAGGATCGGCTCTTGATGATGTACAGGATCAGCTCTTTGTGCTGTACAGGATCGGCTCTTGATGATGTACAGGATCAGCTCTTTGTGCTGTACAGGATCGGCTCTTGATGATGTACAGGATCAGCTCTTTGTGCTGTACAGGATCAGCTCTTGATGATGTACAGGATCAGCTCTTTGTGCTGTACAGGATCGGCTCTTGGTGCTGTACAGGATAGCTCTTGGTGCAGTACAGGATCAGCTCTTGGGCAGTACAGGATCAGCCCTTGGTGCTGTACAGGATCGGCTCTTGGGCAGTACAGTATAGGCTCTTGGTGCAGTACATGATCAGCTCTTGGGCAGTACAGGATCGGCTCTTGGTGCAGTACAGTATAGGCTCTTGCTGCAGTACAGGATCAGCTCTTGGTGCTGTACAAGATCCGCTCTTGGTGCTGTACAGGATCAGCTCTTGGGCAGTACAGGATCAGCTCTTGATGCTGTACAGGATCAGCTCTTGGTGCTGTACAGGATCGGCTCTTGGTGCAGTACAGTATAGGCTCTTGGTGCAGTACAGGATCAGCTCTTGGGCAGTACAGGATAAGCTCTTGGTGCAGTACATGATAGGCTCTTGGTGCAGTACAGGATAGG
This sequence comes from Oreohelix idahoensis, assembly GCA_024509875.1. Classification (NCBI taxonomy): domain Eukaryota; kingdom Metazoa; phylum Mollusca; class Gastropoda; order Stylommatophora; family Oreohelicidae; genus Oreohelix; species Oreohelix idahoensis. The sequence goes on along the minus strand of JAMPIV010018895.1, from coordinate 529,575 downwards.
CTCTTGGTGCAGTACAGGATCAGCTCTTGGTGCAGTACAGGATCAGCTCTTGGTGCAGTACAGGATCAGCTCTTGGTGCAGTACAGGATCAGCTCTTGGTGCAGTACATGATAGGCTCTTGGTGGAGTACAGGATAGGCTCTTGGTGCAGTACATGATAGGCTCTTGGTGCAGTACAGGATAGGCTCTTGGTGCAGTACAGGATCAGCTCTTGGTGCAGTACAGGATCAGCTCTTGGTGCAGTACAGGATCAGCTCTTGGTGCAGTACAGGATCAGCTCTTGGTGCAGTACATGATAGGCTCTTGGTGGAGTACAGTATAGGCTCTTGGTGCAGTACAGGATCCGCTCTTGGGCAGTGCAAATATGTGTCGACATCGGGAAAGCGCCGAATTTTTTTTAATAGTATAAAATCATTGTTGTTGTTGTTATTGAATGAAGACTACTGAGCTTCTCGGTCTTTTACAGCCAATACCAAGCTGAAGACTCCTTGGTATTATCTACACTGTAGATCTCCAATTTTCCTGTGACTTTTCTGCCATTCCAAAACTTGTTGAGTTGAAGTCATAAGCTCCAGTTTCTCCATACTGGCTTGCATATAAATGATCGTCACATCTGGTCCCAAACTAAGAGGAAGACGTTTGTAGCATACTGTGCATTCCCCGCCATCCAAAGGGGCTCTCCAAATGTGCAGAGCTAAAATAATGTGATCTGGTTCTAGGCTCTCCCAAGGAATTGTCACGTCCTACACACAGCCACTTCTCAGCTTCATCTATCATGGATCCATAGTGAGATCCTACTGCATGCAGCCAACCAGGTGAAAGCCAGAATTACATCTGGGGTTCAGGCGACTCCTCCAAGCTTAGTGTGCAATGCTGGGTTCTCAACATGTTTCACCACAGAGGAATCCCTAGAAATGTGTGGGTGATTTCAAGAGTCAATGAGGGTGTAATTAGCCTCACAGACAGAAGTTCACCTCCGCATGTGTATACTAAAGCATTGTGCTTATCTGCTATACATAACTAAAATCATTAAAATATTAAAAGATCATGTAATGTTTTCTGCATTGAGTTTGTAAGTTGTTGTTTCGCTCCATGTTAAGTGTTCCATTCATCATCAGGCCTCGGAAGAAGGAGCATTTTCCTGACATCACCAAGAGATTGGTTTGATTTTGATTTTGGCTTTAAGGAATATTTTCATTGCACACTGACAACTCCATCAGTGCTCCGATCTACGCCCTTATATCACACAAGGAGGATCTCACCACAGTGCACGAATTATGTAGCACCGGCGACTAACCCAATGTGTGTATACAGGAATCACACATTCGATAAATATTTTGGGTGGTGGGTACGTTTCCTCATTTTTCTATTTTTTTCCAGGGCAGCGGTCGTATGGCCTACTCTTTACGATTTCAAACTGTCGAGGGATTTTTAACGTGGGAAACTTGCATACGGGATCTACTATTTTATCCGAGAAGGCTAAGCATCCGATCTCACTATCCAGAAGATCAGAGGAGAGTATGACATCATTAGGAACAACTGGTGCTGAAAAAAATTCCATCAATTATATTCCCTGTACTGGGAATGAACCCGGTACCTTTAGAATTAGAGGCCGACACAATACCTCTTAGCCACTCCGAAACCCCTCCCCCCCTCCCCGGCTGTGACAGGGTGAGAAAGGGATAAATAAAACGTTCTGTGACAGGGTGAATTTTGTGGCAGTATCTTTTATCAATATTCTTCTGTTGTTTTACTGGCGACCGCCAGAGACGGTGATTACAATTATGAATTGTAATAAAACCCAAGTGTTCTTAGGAGACTCGTACTGTTTTCATGATGTAGGCTGTATGATCGTCAAAAATACGGTAGTATTCTATTCTCGATTACCTGATGTAAACAAATAACACTTCCTACTGACGTTCAGGAAATAAGTCCAATCTGGTCTAAATATAAATGAATACCTTTATTTAGTGGTTGCACATTCTGACAACTTATGCTTGTTCATAAATACATGTTCTTCAGTGGTATACAAACCAGTCATCCCAGAAAATATCACACAGCCCTCGGACTTCCAAGATGGTGAAAAACTGCCGCCGCTCGTCCCGTGCTCAAAAACAACTCCCTTACTCTCTAAAAAAAAACAATCACTTCCGTCCTAACTTATATTGCTTCTACCCCAATTTATGATGACGTCATTTCATGAACACTATGATTGAAATACTCATAGGATTTGTGGCTAGTGTTTATTTACTAACTAGACACGCTCAAATATTTAGTGTTTAAATCTTGCTTAAGTATTCTTACCCTACCTCTAATAAGTGGCAGCACCTTAGTGCTAATCCGACGTAGTAGTCCATACTGTCACACCGCCCTCCACCACCACCATCAAGTGCTGGGAACTCAAAGATGGGGTAATAAAGAGTTTTGAATGGATAAGCAGACAGCTGGCGCTCTGGAGTGTGTTGTGGTTGGATTCTGTTCAAGTGATTATTGAGTGGTATATGTTGTCATCGAAGCCAAAAAATGGTGCTCTGATCCCTCCTTGTAAGATGGCTGATGTTGTCATTAGAATCAGCACCGGCCATGGGTCTGTAACCCTCTCTCCCGGTGTGTAGCTTGGCCCATCTGTTCAGTAATGTTTCTTTATTTGTTGTTTGTACTAATTGATTGGTGGTTTGGAGAGTTGTTGCGGTGTAGGTTTGTTTTGGTATTGATTCCTTCTTCACTTATTTGCCTGCTTTGTCATTACCGGGTGTATTTGGTTGTCTAATCAGAATATGAAAAATAGTGCAGTTTTTAATCGTGTTCCCAACTGAAATTAGAAAGACCGCTAACAAATTTCGCTTCGTCGTCCGCCCGTCTGTCTGTCGCAAGAAACAATTCACAAACTTTTAAACAGATTTTCATAAACTTTCAAACTTAAGTTTTTCGCAGTCATTTGTCAATCAATTCCGCACAATCTACATTAAATAAGATTTAAGGCGCTTTAACCTGGCTTCGAATTTGAGGCTGTAGTTTGGTCACGTTTTATCCATTAATTTCTCTTCTTTGTTCCTTTAAATACTAATTAATATGAGCTATTTTAAGAATTCACACGGTTGCTGCAACATGGAAATTACATTGTCTGCTTAGCAATGTTTGTGTTCTCGCTAGAATATTTGTTCCGTGCTGGCAGACGAGGATTTTATCTTACCTTTCTCATTTTTTTTTTTTTTTTTGTATTAAACTGATTTTCTCATTCTTAAACTAACTAAAATGAAACCCGAAAGACAAACACTTGCCAAATGTGCACACGTGAAAAAGAGAAGTTTCAAAAAAGAAATAGTAAAGAACCAATTAGTAAGCCTATACGAAATCTGCTCAATGTTTAATACTTAATAATCTCTAATATACTGGTGATACGAATTCTGAATTCTCTTGTATAATTAAATGATGTGTTTTATAACAATAAAGTTTGAACGTTAAGTGCCAACATCTGTTATATATTAAATACTGTCATGTTTTGAGTTTGATTTGTAGAGTCAGATATTGATTTTTTTTTTTCCTCGCATGAGGTCGCATATTTTTTTCTCGCATGAGGTCGCATTCTCACCCGCCCCAAACCCGGCTCTGGTCAAGACCGCATGTCCCAACACAAGAAGACCCAATGACAAAATGCGTCACTGTAGTGATCTTCTGTGTTCTCACACAAAGGACCTAATGACACATGAATGTCACTGTACTGGTCCCTGTGTCTAGACACATGATCCTAGCCAAAGGCCGGATATTAGGGCGTTGGGTTTGCTAGGAGCATTATCTGTGAGTATTAAATGTTTTAATTAATATTATAAAACCCAAATATAGAGCTTTCAGTGCGCGCCATGATGGAAGAGCAGTTAACATCGATGATTCATTACGCTCTTGGTTTTTAATACCCACCGACTCATACTTGTGTGAAGGTTAAGATCATAAGTATTGTTTTTTGCAATACTTCTAAAAAGAGATAGTTGTATATTTATTATATTTTAAAATAGTACGACAAAGAAGTGTTAGTGAAGTGCCACATAATCATGTCAATTCAATGATGTTTTTCTAGTTTAATTGTTCCCCTTCGACAGGGAGAGGCTGAAATTACATCCCTTGAAAAACATCCTTGCAAAATTAATTTTTTTTTTTTTCACAGCTCAACAAATATTTAAAGTAACTACCTTCAGAGCCACAGATCTGCAGACTTCTTAACATGCTGCAGATTGTGAAAAGTTAAGACATTGGCTTTAATTCGTCCCGCGCCATGGTTTTGGCGGGTACATTTCCCCGTTTCTAATAAGCAGCAACGCTAACGCACTTGTATTATATTGCACTACAGACAGTATTCCTTCTTCTTGAAATCGGTATGCAGATTTCTATGGGTGAAGCTCATACTTTTATTTATGACAGTTTCTTTCTCGATTGTTTCCTTGTGTTTTGCCTGCATCTGATAGTTTCTAATTTCATATTTTTGTTTTTCCTATTTTCTGTTTGTTTTCGTTTGGCCCCTATTACTGATGCTTTCAGTTCCTGTTCTTGTTCGTGTTTAGCCTTTTTCGGGTGACACTGGTTCATAGCTGGATACAGTTTCTACATTATGTCGTAGTTTCCCTTTGTTTTATCTTATACTGCTTGCTGTGCTATAAACATTATTATTATTATTATTATTATTTTTTTTTTTTTTTTGCTTTGATATTTCTTTCTTGTTCAGTATTCTTATTGCATCTTTGTTCTTTTCTACATTTATCTTTATTGTTGCTTAATTGTGGCTGTGGCTGACGAAGGGCAATCCCGAAACGTCTAGTGGTTTTTGTGTACATCTCACACATAAAACTGACTCCTCCTTGTTGTCTAGAAATTGATTTATATTGCTGAATGTGACAGAAAATGTGTACGTAAACGTTACAAGGGAAAACCGATGCTCCGGCCTCTGACAATACGTCTCGGAGTCGTGTTATTGATTTAATCAATGACCAGAGTGTACGGCTCCCCCCCCCCCCCCCCCCCCCCCCCCAATCCCCGTCACTGACTTAGGAAACAGGGGAAGTCCGAGGCTTGTGAGTAGCAGAAATTAAGGGGGAACGACCATTACAGATGGTCAAGGTAGATTATAAGTATTCGGATGACAAACAGTACACGATACACTACAAAAACAACAAACTAACAGGCATAAGAAAATTTGAAATAAGTCCGCCAAGGTAACAATCTTATTCTTTCAGGAAGGTCAACAATTCAAAGAGTTCAAATACATATCTTGGCTTTATTGTAACATCTGATGGTCTAACTGAAATGAAGCAAGAATTACAATGACAAGATTAGCTTACACAGACAAATAGAGATAACTGGATGTTTGCGCAGAATAAAATGATTTAAATGGTATAACAAGACGAATAATGTGGAACTGATGAAAGAACCCGTCAAATACCATTGGAACAGGAGGTAAGGAGATGTTGGCGTTAATAGGATTTACATTAAGAAAGGGAGTTTATAGTATTACAAGGTAGTCCTCTGTCACGGGTTGCCTCCCCTTCGCTCTGCAGTAGTGGTCCAACAGTGGCCAAAACTCAAGAGTGACTGATGTGGCATTCAAAGGTGTCTACCTTTGCACAAGATTGTTCTTGTCAGAGTTGTAGATAGAAGGATAATGATGCTTCTACCTTCAGGGCGTGTTCACGAGAAATTCAAAAAAGCGAGAACAATGCTGAATTGGCTGAGCACGTTAACTCTAGTATCTGCCGTCAACTTTTGTGAAGGATTCTGTAATATAATTTTAGCTCTTAGCTCGTACAAGCCCCCAGCTGAGTTAGTTCAGCGAATTTCTTATTATTATTATTTAGCTCTGTTTACGTGTATTTAAGAAAGTGCCTGAGACATACGGATGTTGTTCGTCCATCACAAGTGATGAGGACCACTCTGTTCATCCAATTATTAGGATTTTAGGATAGTCTATGAGTACGAAGGTGACTGATGAGCCCGATGCGGGCCTGGAAGGATCTCGGACAGTGTGGGCAGGGAATGTTTGCTTCATGTGAAGGTTTTATTTCACGATCTTTTCTAGCTTGTCTCCGCTGTTCCGCTGCTGCTCTTCTGGAAGATTCGCATGCCACTGCACCTTTACGAAGAGATGTGCGCCAGGCAGTTCGGTCTTGCGCAGCAGCTTCCCATGTGTCTGGGTTTATGTCAAAGGTTTTTAATGAAGCCTTAAGCGTGTCTTTGAAGCGCTTTTTCTGGCCACCATGGGAGCGTCTACCCTTCTGCATCTCACCATAAAAGAGTATCTTTGGCAGTCAATGGTCTGGCATGCGGACTACATGACCTGCCCAGCGAATCTGTGACTGCATCAGAATAGTATTGATGCTAGGGATACCAGCTCTGTCAAGAACGGCGGTATCCGGGATCTTGTCTTTCCATTTGATGTTCATTATCTTCCTGAGACAGACTGTATGGAAGTGGTTGAGCTTTCTTACGTGGCGCCTGTATACAGTCCATGTTTCACATGCATAAAGCAGCACTGGAAGCACCGCAGCTCTGTATACCTTCAGCTTTGTCTGTAGACTAATGCCACTTCGATGCCAAACGTTGGTGTATAGTCTGCCAAATGTGCTGCTGGCTTTGGAGATCCTGGTGTTCACCTCATCATCAATGACGACGTTCTGGGATAGTGTACTACCAAGGTATGTGAACCTGTTCACAACATTCAGTTTCTCACCATTTACCTTGATGACTGGCTCAGTATAAATTGTGCCAGGAGCTGGTTGGTACATGATTTCTGTTTTCCCCGTGTTGATGGTAAGCCCAAAGTTGGAGCAGGCTTCGGAGAATCTATCAACGCTACGCTGCAGATCAGCCTCTGAGCCAGCACTGAGGGCACAATCGTCAGCAAACAGAAGATCCCTGATGGTGTGTGATTTGACCTTTGTTTTTGCTTGAAGCCTCCTAAGGTTAAACAATTTTCCATCAATACGATATCTGATGTCGATTCCTGTGTCCCCGTCTCTGAAAGCATCAGTCAGCATAGCAGAAAACATGATACTGAAAAGAGTCGGTGCAAGTACACACCCTTGTTTAACTCCATTTGAGACTGGGAAAGGCTCAGATAGCTCACCGTTTTCCTGAACTCTAGCCTGCATTCCATCATGCAGCTGCTGCACTATTGAGATAAATTTCTTTGGGGCAGCCGTATCTTGCCATGATCTTCCATAGACCCTCTCTACTGACCGTGTCGAACGCCTTTGTCAAGTCGATGAAAGCTGTGTACAGGTCACAGTGCTGTTCTTGGCATTTTTCTTGAAGCTGTCTTGCAGCGAACACCATATCGGTGGTTCCACGTTCTTTCCGGAATCCACACTGACTTTCAGGTAGAAGACCTTTGTCAAGATGAGCCGTAAGGCGATTAAGAAGGATTCTGGCAAATATCTTCCCAGCGATTGATAGTAGTGAGATGCCTCGATGATTGTTACAGTCTTGGCGATTACCTTTACGTTTATAAAGATGTATAATTGACGCATCCTTGAGATTGTGTGGGATGGTTTCACTCTGCCACATTTGCTGGAAGATCATGTGAAGTTTCTCTATCAGAACTGTACCGCCATCTTTATAGACCTCAACAGGAATTGAATCGGAGCCGGGGGCCTTTCCACTAGAAAGTTGACGAATCGCTTTTTTTAGTCTCCTCCAAAGTCGGTATATCATCTAGTGCTTCATTTATAGGAATTTGGGGCAGTCGGTTGATGGCTTCATCGTTAATAGATGATGGCTGGTTCAGAATATTATTAAAGTGTTCGACCCAGCGTTGGAGAATTTTTTCCTTGTCTGTAATTAGTGTTTTTCCATCTGCATTAAGGAGGGGAAATGATCCTGATGATGTTGGACCATAGACCGCTTTGAGTGCATGGTAAAAATTTTTCAAGTCATGGCTGTCAGCAAAGCCTTGGAGCTCATCTGCTTTATTACTCAGCCATGAATCCCGCATCTGGCGTAGTTTATGTTGGACGATTCTACGCATGTTGTTGAAAGCGTCTTTCTTGGATGTAGATTTTGGATCATTTAAATATGCTTTATGGAGATGGTGTTTCTCAGCCAACATCTTCTTTATATCATCTGAGTTCTCATCAAACCAGTCATTTTGTTTCTTGATGGCGGGACCCAGGACCTCTGTAGCAGTGTTGTAGATCTGCTCGCTTAGGGCTGTCCAATTTGTTTCCGCACTTTGGCCGTCTAACGAGATAGATTTGAGACGGTCTTCTAGGGTGTCAGTGAATGACTGTTTAATTTTTGTCTTCTTTAGTTTGGTAATATCCAGCCTTTTTTGAGTTTTCTTTCCCTGAGGGCGCCTGGCAGGTTGGATACGAATTTTAAGTTTAGACACAATGAGGCGATGATCAGTCCAGCATTCGGCACCACACATGGACTTGGTCACCCGGACATCTTGCCTGTCCTTCTTCCTAACAATTACATAGTCAATTAGGTGCCAATGCTTCGAGCGAGGGTGCATCCAGGAGGTCCTGTTGCGGATAGGAAGTCGAAAAATTGTGTTGGTGACAAGGAGGTTATGTTCTGCGCAAGTCTGGAGGAGAAGAAGTCCATTGCTGTTACAGCGACCCACGCCGTACTTTCCGATAGTGCCATTCCAGGAGATGTTATCTGAGCCTACTCTTGCATTAAAGTCACCAAGAATAATAAGCTTATCTGCTTTAGGAACTGATGCAATGACTGCATGTAGTTCTTCGTAAAACTTATCCTTGACGTCATCCTGGTTTGTCATAGTTGGTGCATACGCGCTAATGATGGTGGCATGTTTCCTTCCATAAAGCAGCGGGATCTTGACCGTCATGAGTCGGTCATTTATTCCCTTTGGGGGCTCCGCTAGCTTGCCAATAATTGCTGTTTTGATTGCAAATCCAACCCCTGCTTCTCGTCTTTCTTCAGTTCCTCTTCCGCTCCAATAGAATGTATAACCTGCACCCTTTTCGCAAAGTTGGCCCTCGCCTGCAAGTCGAGTTTCACTCAGTGCTGCTATGTCAATGTTGTATCTGGCCAGTTCTCTCCCTATCAGGGCAGTTCGCCTCTCGGGTCTGTTTGTGTTAAAGTCTTTGTCGAGTAGAGTGCGCACATTCCATGCGCCTAGAATGAGGGGGAAAAATCTGTCCTTTCTTTTTCTTATGTGTCGCCCGCTGAAGTAGGGTACCCACCAACCGCGGTAAGCTGGTTAGGTAATGGTGGAGCAGGCAATGTTTAGGGCACCTTTTCTAGCCCCTTCCTCATGCCATGGAGGTGAGCAGTGCTTTCCTAAAGAGGGCTGCTCAGTCACTCAGGGGGCTGCCGAATCCCACTGCTGCTCCGATCAGTGGAAGACGACCATATGGCCTGAGCCGCCTGTGTGTAGGTCTGCGACTACGACTGCCAGCGCACCCACGCCTGCCGCTTCGCCGCTCGCCCATCGCCACAGAACTTGTTGTGAGTGGATGGATGAGTGGATGAGTGGATGAAAGAGTGACTTGCGCAGTGATTTGGTTTAAAGTGAGGAAGAGTTGCGCAATTCGTCGACCTCACTCTCTCGCCTGGGTCCATCTTAATCCAGTGGCAAGACAAGTCAAGACGACTGGAGATGAAGTCAGGTGCAGTGGATGACCATGGCTTTCTACGTGCCTCGCCATGCTCCTTACGCTCCACAGCGCGTTGCTGGTAATCGCCGCCATGACCGTTGAACCAACAGGTGGTTTCTTCCGCGCAGTCTACCGAATCCAGTCTTCGCATGCATGGGTAGGCAGACCCTAACTCACCGAAGGTTTATAACCAGTCGGCTACCCTCACCTAGTTTAGCCGGCCTGTCAAAGCCGTTTCCCGGGGGGTGGCCGCTGTCGCATGCTGACAGCTACGAGGAGCCACAGGTGAGAGCTGAATGCCAGGTTTGGACCAAAGGTGGCCGAGCTGCCCTGAAAAGGACATGACAGCTCCTTAACCAGAGGTACTACCAATACCTGACACCCCAACCCCCCCCCCCCCCCCCGACATACGGATACAATACTTTCAAAATGATTAAATCAATTTTAAATTTAGATAGATATAAGTAACAAATTTAATAATCAATTAGGTTTCAACAGTTATTAAAAATTGAATAATTATTTAACAAAAATTAGTCATCATCATATGATGTTAATGGGGATTAATATAAGGGGAAGTTTCACTTGGCAGCTTTTATTTGTACACTTAGCTGCTGGGGTTACTGGTCCCGCTGGTATTTTGGTTCTTTGCAGATAGGTGATTGGATCGCTTGCGTCCCTGGTCAAGATTAAAAGTTGCAGCACGTTCCATGTAGAATCAGAGAGTAACTGCAAAGTTGGTCCCGCGTCTCTAAGACCTGTCTGATGATGGTGTCTAGCGTTGACTTCAGGCCACTTATACCCTCACTTGTTCCAGAAATAGTACCCTCAACTGATACCACCAAGCCAATCTTTAGGCTCACAGACTGCTGGCTCAGAGAAATAAAGGCACTTGTAGAGGCTCTTACACTTCGTCTGGGGTGTTGTTACTTTAGCAATAAGTTCCCACTTTGACTTGTGTTTCAGTTCACTCAGATTCCGGTTTTCCGTGTTAAAATAGTAGAGTTTTCCTGGGCTCTAAGTCCTCAAGACGCTCAAACTAGGGTCCGGTCCGATTAATGAAAGCTGATTTTAGTCTTAACTCTTGCACGGTCTGGTTGTCTTCTTGCCGCGAGGTAGATTTTCACAGTCCTTTCAGCCGACTAAAGTGTCAGGTTGTATTGCACTTGTCTACTTTGTTACGAATTAGGCAGGGTCCAATCAGGAATTTGGTTGATCCTCTATTTCGAACCCCCGCCAATCGTTTCAACGCATGTTTTGTGGGGTTATTCAAATTATTTCCACATGGACATTTCTGCACGTTATTGCAAAGGTCATGTCTCCCAAATATGGAATGAAAACATCCGATCCTCTCTCGGCAAAGCTTTCTCAAATACAACGTCTTACTTTCATCTATAGTAATGTAAACAAGATGTACAGGAAATGAATATGTCATTCGTTTCCGCAGAGTGCATGCCGACAGGCCGATAATTTATCGCGGGGCACTCCTAGGTAAACATGACGCGCGGTCACTATACGAAAATTGACCGGGCCCATCTTGGTTTTACTTGCGTCTTAATCTTAGCAAAGCCGAGAAGCGCAAAGCAAACATGATCAATTATCACTGAAAGGAGTGTAACATTGATAAGAAAATAGCTAATATCTGCATGATAGCAGAGAAAGAAATGGACGACCACGGAAATTTCAAGTAATTTAGTACACACACAAAATGTAACTAAATACTGCCGGAGAGAAAAAGAGATCGACGCAATATTTATGTGACATCCTCTTTCGTGACTCACCAGGGAAAGATAAATAGATTGAGACGAAGAACTCACGCAGAAGAGAACTGGAGATAAAAATGAAGAACGAATACTTAGAAAGGCTTGGACGGGTGGCACAGGAAAGGGGAGATTGGATATGTTTATTAAGAAACAGTGCTTATTGGGGACGAATGTATTGATTGATTGATTGATTGATTGATTGATTGAATGTAAGCTTTTTTTACATCAAGTGTAGTATTCCTTCCAAATAAACCTATCATTGTCATTGCATACAACAGCACAAGGATACAAGACACAACCTCTACTATCGTATGCATGTAAAACATGGACTATTCAAAATAACAGATGCAAGGAAAATCAGAGGCAGTGAAGAGATGTGGTTCCTACGAAGAATTCAACAAATACTTTAGATAACCTATAATCAAACACATAAACAAAAGCAAGATCTCGTAACACCAGTAGAAAGTTGTCAAATAAGAAACATGGTAAGACGAAGACAGTCAAAGTGCCTTGGACGCGGCCGGAGAAGAGAACATGAGAGAACCTAATAACAGCAGATAAACTCAAATCAAAGAAAAGAAGGGGAAGACAGAAAAGGGCCTAAAATTACCATATGGCACGGTAGGAGATGGAAGACACAGCCTGGTTCATGACACCAGAAGTCTTGGAGATGGAGAGACATGATCGTCAACACCCATCTTTATGTCACTCAGAGAATGAATGAATGAATGAAGACGAGATCGGTTTTTTTTTTTCTGGAAGCATCTTTTGTCAGTGTTTTACCGTCTGTAAAACCAACAAAAAACCGTTGATGTTTTATCTTAATGCTTTATAAAGGCTTTAACAAAAATATGAGTGAATTAACAACCGTGATAATAAAAACATTTCAGGTATCTGTGAAATAGTCCAAGGTTTAAATTCAGAGCACCTGCCTGCCTGAAACGTTATCAAATTATTACAAGAACTATTATTCCAGTGGTTTCCCCGCGACAGCACGATACTGGTCTCACATATCAAACTCCATTAAATAAACTCGCCAAAAAATAGGATGAAAAAGCCAGCCACTTGTTTGCTTTTTCTTTAAGTCCCTTTCTTATTTTCTTTCTGTCTTATTCTTTCTTTCCTCACCCTCTTCTACCTTAAGCCCATCATTCTATCGTCTCTTTCACGAAGAATTCGATTCTTTTATTTATTTATTTATTTATTTATTTTTTAATTTATTTATTTTTTATTTATTTATTTATTTTTCAAATTCATTATTACTATTAATTTTTTTATTTTTTTTATTTTTGTTTTATTTATTTTTTTTTTTAAATTATTATTATATTATTTTATTTTAAAAACACTTTAATTATGATGATTATTGCAAATGTAATATTACTTTTATAATGATAAATGCCTTAATAATGCTTAAAGTAAATGTGAGGATGAAAGGATATTAGTATACATGATGAGAGAGAGAGGAAGGGCAGAATGTCAGATGGGCCTGCGTGCCCAATTCTTAACCCTTTGAAAATAAAGTTCGTTCGTTCGTTCGTTCGTTCTTTCTTTCTTTCTTTCTTTTGTCATTGCTTTGCTTTGGCACTTGTTTCTCGAGGGAAAGTTACCAAGATCCAAATAACGAAACCTGACAACGTCACGCACGAGTTTACCTAATGCGAATGGGTACTAGCCTCTGATGTTGACTTAGAGAAAGCAAAGGCAGCGAGGAAAGGAGACAGCTGACACCTAGAATAGTGAAGTCTTTAACACACCGTTACCCTATGGCAGTATCTACTATGGAACTAGCTTTTAGCTTTACATAAAACTTTATAAACAATGCAACCGAAATGCGACATAACATCATTTATATCGACCTCCAACATTGCTTAGATCTAGTATTAATTACCAATCTCTCTACGAGTGTTTGATGCTTTTCATGCGTTACCTACTGAACGTAGATTTTGTTTGAGCAAAATAATACGCTGTGCCGTAATTTACAGCTGGGCTGCGATACCTGCGCCTTTCGACCCGGTGTTGCAGGCAGGACGCACGTAATGATAGGAAACACTGTACAGTGCCTCCTACCTGATGGTACCGGACACTGTACAGTGAGCTGTAACTAAGAAACATAAGCATCAAACGAGCAATTAAATGAAACAATTTTTCGAACTTGCTCTACCTATCTTACCCTGAGGATTCCAAAAAAGGACTGACTTGTAGTACTATCAACAAGTTGTAGCTGGTTTCTTTACTAAATGCCCCAAGTGGGGTGCGTTTGGAAGTATGGATTCTATATACTACTTTACTTCTATGGACTAAACAAGAAATAGGACCTGGAACGCCCAGAAATTTGACAGATCTAGCTACAAATAGAAGAAAACTTCTTTAGCAGTGACAAAGATAAAGAGTGTAAGAAACGCGATGAGACTGCTTTGGTAGAAGGCCAAGCTGGAAACATTGTCCATACACTGGGACAGCAATGAATGAAATCAATTACCGTTCCCATAAGTCCTGCTGCAGATCATTGTCATGGAATATTCTAATCCACATATATAAATTATCAATTAAATATAAAGCCTAATAAATACATATAATAAAGAAAAGAGCAATGGTAAAATGACAGTGCTGTCACAAAGAATGTACTCGAAATCCCCCTTGTTTTCTGCTTCGTCTGCAAATTGTAACGCTTTCACGTTGATAGTAAAAGCTTACTGTATTATACCCGCTTTCTTCAATGAAACGTGTGCTGTATTTCTTGGAAAAACATTAAGAGGCAGACTGCGTAATGACCTAAATTTTAAATTCCATTCATGTCTTTTTCTACATTACGTTACCAAAACGAACGAACAGATGGACAAAAGGATAGCGAGAAGGGAGAGGCAGAAAGCCGAACATTAAACACGCGTCGCGCGATACACAATTACTACTATCACGCGTGTTAGGCTACAAGCACTAACTTTTTTTTTCAGACGGACAGTGATAAAATACACTACCCTTTCCCAGAGTTAGGTTTATAAATCATAAAAAAACGCTTATTAGGAAAGATAACAATAGATGGGTTTACGGTTGAAAACATAACAGTACCCAGACAGCATATCTTCGAAACAGGAGGTAGAAAATACATATTTTGAACGCAGCCACGTAGCTCTTTTAAAGTGGGAAAATTGGGTTCCTTAGGGCTTGCTGACAAATAATATGTAAAACGTTACGCCAATAGTCCAGGAATTAATAAATTATACCCAAAATAAAATAGTGAGGCTGCCTGACAGCATGAAATCATTTCTGCTCATAAAATGTTTTTTATAACGTGTTTGAAAAAACCTTACGTTACATAAATAGCCTACCATGTAAACTCCAAATTGATTGGAGCGCAACAAATGAAAGCCTAACCACGATTGGTCGAACTATAAATACTATCTTTCGTTGTTAGGGGAAACGGGAAAAGGTAACATTTTTTCAAACACTTGTCGAAACGTGGCTCATTGGCCAGTCTCGCTGATATACACACTTGGGAGCGTTAGTTCGAGACCACTTGTTTAAAATAGCTTGATAAAGCATCAGTGCGTTGAAGCCAGCATATATTTGGCTCAATAAAAGCCTGGAACATAGGCAGATGGAAATTTGTGCCAGTTTGTGCCAGAATTCATTGCTAATCAACGTATCTGTGTTTATTCGTATGAATTGTGGGACAGTGGTCTTGATGGTACTGAGCAGCACCTGGTCAGAGCTTTGCTGAATCCATTGTCGGACAGCATACTCCTTGGTCCTTTTAGCTATCAGTGAGGTGTCTCCAGAGCCCAGAGGAGAATTCGAGCAGAGGAGTCCTTTCCTGCCGCCATCACGCCAGATAAGCTAACTTGGCCAGCTGAGCTCAACATTATGTCCCCTCATCTTGAAATGACTTTATAAAATTAACATTAAGAGGGGAATTTACTTGTCTTAAAATCAGGAACTGTGAACATCTCCAATACTGGTCCCTAAAGACAAACTATTGAAGTCATGATGACAAATACCAACAGAGCTTGAACAAAACAAAACCAGTATTACCTCATTTACTACTACACAACTGACACACATAGAACATTTGTAATAATATATGTCACTACAATATTCATATTAAATACATTCTGTACATAACTTGTAATTTAAATTGATTGTGATTCCTGGTTCCCTTGTAGTTGAATCAGGACACATATTCATTCATGCCAGTAATGAATACATATTGTTTTTTGAAAGTTTATCAGTGACTCTTTTAAGATATCCTTGTAGAGTGTTATATGTATGTGAGTGTCACAGTGTTGTCAAGAGTAGTGGATTAAATTAAATTGTTTATCTGTCTGTTGTTGTGACTTACACTTCACCATACTCATACCCTAGACACATAACGTAGCATCACACTATCCAGAATAATTCTGACTGAGATATATAGATATGTGGTAGCAAGTAAGGTTATCTATAATACACTACTCTTAATAGATATAGATACCTTCACAGCTGATCTCAGTCAGTACACTAAGTTCCCTATAAGTATTTATAACATCCCACTTCACCACAATCATCATAATTTTGTTTCGTTATGAAACTGACAAAGTTAAGAATGTTACAAGATTACTATTCAGAGGGGAGACTTGTTAAGCGCTTCATGGAACTTTCAGGTTTCAGTCTGTCTCAAACTGTCTAAGAAGTTTACTTTATCAGTAAAGTTTTTCCCTCTTTTTTTTTCTCAATCACTTTATCTATTGAGCTATCGTATACAAGTTCAACAATCGTTTAGATTAAAATAAAGACAGAGAAACTCAGATCAGGCTAAAATAAATATAAATAAAAATTGATATGAGCAAAATGAGCTGACGATGACACAGGTAACATATGATCTTATTGAAACCATGCACAGTGTAAACTGAATGTATCGATGACAAAATCTTCTTCAGGGTTTACGAGAAAAATAGGACATCATGTTTAGGCGCACAAACGTATCGAAAATGGATTTTCGTGAAATCAATCATTATTGACAAAGGCATGTCAGAAACGCACGAATGTTATCATATTTCTAAGCAGGGCTAATTAGTCTTATGTTATGGAGAATGTAGGACAATTGAATGACATTAATAAGGCACCGACTTCTAACGTAGCTCTATACATTAACTTAATCATTACAAAAAAAGCTTCGATTCACGTCATGAAGTAGGGATGTGGTTTGGTTATGAAAAAAACATGACAACAGAATAGAGGTTTGTTTTCATGATCAATATTTACGTAAACCTGAAATCTGTCCCAGACTCCGCGAGCGTTGGCATTCTCTGACAAAGGAAAACATGAATCCCTCAGCTGCTTCTGAGAGGAAATGTTTTCCAGAGTGATCCGTGATTAGGAAGAATGTGAAGTCGAATTATGTGGACTTTTAATGTTGGGTTCTGCAAGAGGCGTAGCCACAACTACAACACCTAAACGCCGGCAACGACACGACGCATTCAGTCATCGTTAGCATAGCAAAATGTAGTTCTTGGTACGCCTTTCTATCACCATTTTTCCTGTCTTTTTTTTTCTCTCTCTCTCTCTCTCTCTCTCTCTCTCTCTCTCTCTCTCTCTCTCTCTCTCTCTCTCTCTCTCTCTCTCTCTCTCTCTCTCTCTCTCTCTCTCTTCTGTCTTTACTCACTCAGTTTCTCTCTCTCACTCGCATAATAAATCAACCATGTGTGCCAATACTGTGGAATTATTACCAACTTCTCTTAATGAAAATAACCAAGTAATTTTTTACACTTTCTTTCAATTATGTTTTCGTCTCATCTGTTCATCCATCCATTAAAGTATCTATCTAATAGATAAAAGGGCCAGGCCTGGCACCGTCTGTCCTATACTATTGTGGTTTTGGTTTTAAGGACGATCTTAACTGCCCACGTACAACTCCATCAGTGCTCCGATCTCCTCCCTTAGATCACACAAATAAAAAAGGGGAAACCCGAGGCCTGTAAACAGTAAATAAATAAATATTACAGACATAATGAGTGGTGGATAGTTGGCCTGGAGGAGAATGTGATTCAATGAGTGGTGGATAGTTGGCCTGGAGGAGAATGTGATTCAATGAGTGGTGGATAGCTGGCCTGGGGGAGAATGTGATTCAATGAGTGGTGGATAGTTGGCCTGGAGGAGAATGTGATTCAATGAATGTTGGATAGTTGGCCTGGAGGAGAATGTGATTCAATGAGTGTTGAATAGTTGGCTCGGAGGAGAATGTGATTCGCTCCCGTAGGTAATTGGTGTTGCCATGCAGATGGTCCTGCGTTCGATTCTCGTGTGAGCCTATCACTTCTGTTGTTTTTCTGTTGTCTAGTTTCCTACTTCTTTATTTCTCACGAGTGCCTGAAACATAGCTTTATGTGAGTAATGTTTATTTAGATCACAGAAGGAGGATCTCAGCACAGTGCACGAACTCCATAGCACCGGTGAGAATCCCAATGTTTGAATATAAAAATCACACATTCTATAAATATTTCTGTGGTGGGTATGTTTCTAATTTTTAAATTTTGCCAGGGCAGCGGCCTTATGGCCTACTCTTTACAATTTCCAACTGCCATGGGATTTTTAACGTGCGTAACTGCCCACTCCTGTAGAACCGTGAAGTAGAAAAAAATAGCAATATGAATAAGTCATCCAAGTAAACTAGGTAAGATAACACATCTTGGAACAGAAAAATTGAAATGGCACCACAAGATCATTGGTGTAGAACTGGTGAGATGAACCAGACAAGTACAAGTGGAACAAGACGCAAGGACAAGATGCGGGTTTTGGATAGTACACACTGTGAGGAAACTAAATGATACAAAGGAAGACCTTGATCTGAAATCTCCGTGGGGTGGAACACAGTGAGAGATTGAAAAACCACACGGAGAAGAAAAGTGGATACATAAATGAAAGAAATAAAGACGGAACTGAAAGATACAGAAGAGATAGCACAGGTCAGGATGGCTTGACGTCAATTTATTGCAGGCCTTGCTCCACGTGGATCTGAAGTGTTAATAAATAGTTAAGGATAATTATTCATTCATTGACAACCTACAGCTCACCACGAACTACAGGTCTTCAACAGACTTATATCAAGTCCTCTTGTCACGTGTCATCAGCTCAAGGTCTTTCTATATCTTCCTAACCATATTCATTAAGCCTTCTGGTTCTCCGTTGTGTATGTTTTCCGGTCAGCGACTACATCGCTTACCATGGAAATTCCAGCGTAAGGATTGGCTGGTAATGCTATCCAACAAATTTCTTCAAGTGTGTGTCCTATCCATCGCCAGCGTCTTCTTTTTATCTCTTATTCCTCTGGTTCTTGCCACCAGTTCCACATTAGTGATCGTGCCACCAGTTCCACATTAGTGATCTTGTCACCAGTTCCACATTAGTGATCTTGTCACCAGTTCCACATTAGTGATCGTGCCACCAGTTCCACATTAGTGATCTTGTCACCAGTTCCACATTAGTGATCTTGTCACCAGTTCCACATTAGTCATCTTTGTCACCAGTTCCACATTAGTGATCTTGTCACCAGTTCCACATTAGTGATCTTGTCACCAGTTCCACGTTAGTCATCTTGCCACCAGTTCCACATTAGTGATCTTGTCACCAGTTCCACATCAGTCATCTTGTCACCAGTTCCACATTAGTGATCTTGTCACCAGTTCCACATTAGTGATCTTGTCACCAGTTCCACATTAGTGATTTTGTCACCAGTTCCACATTAGTGATCTTGTCACCAGTTCCACATTAGAGATCTTATCACCAGTTCCACATTAGTGATCTTGTCACCAGTTCCACATTAGTCATCTTGTCACCAGTTCCACGTTAGTCATCTTGCCACCAGTTCCACATTAGTGATCTTGTCACCAGTTCCACATTAGTCATCTTGTCACCAGTTCCACGTAAGTCATCTTGCCACCAGTTCCACATTAGTCATCTTGTCACCAGTTCCACATCAGTCATCTTGTCACCAGTTCCACATTAGTGATCTTGTCACCAGTTCCACATTAGTGATCTTGTCACCAGTTCCACGTAAGTCATCTTGCCACCAGTTCCACATTAGTGATCTTGTCACCAGTTCCACATCAGTCATCTTGTCACCAGTTCCACATTAGTGATCTTGTCACCAGTTCCACATTAGTGATCTTGTCACCAGTTCCACATTAATGATCTTGTCACCAGTTCCACATTAGTCATCTTGTCACCAGTTCCACATTAGTGATCTTGTCACCAGTTCCACATTAGTCATCTTGTCACCAGTTCCACATTAATGATCCCGTCACCAGTTCCACATTAGTGATCTTGTCACCAGTTCCACATTAGTGATCTTGTCACCAGTTCCACATTAGTGATCTTGTCACCAGTTCCACATTAGTCATCTTGTCGCCAGTTCCACATTAGTCATCTTGTCACCAGTTCCACATTAGTCATCTTGCCACCAGTTCCACATTAGTGATCTTATCACCAGTTTCACATCAGTCATCTTGTCACCAGTTCCACATTAGTGATCTTGTCACCAGTTCCACATTAGTTATCTTGTCACCAGTTCCACATTAATGATCTCTTCACAAGTTCCACATTAGTGATCTTGTCACCAGTTCCACATTAGTCATCTTGTCACCAGTTCCACATTAATGATCTTGTCACCATTCCACATTAGTCATCTTGTCACCAGTTCCACATTAGTGATCTTGTCACCAGTTCCACATTAATGATCTTGTCACCAGTTCCACATTAGTGATCTTGTCACCAGTTCCACATTAGTGATCTTATCACCAGTTCCACATTAATGATCTTGTCACCAGTTCCACATTAGTGATCTTGTCACCAGTTCCACATTAGTGATCTTGTCACCAGTTCCACATTAGTGATCTTGTCACCAGTTCCACATTAATGTTCTTGTCACCAGTTCCACATTAGTCATCTTGTCACTACTTCCACATTAGTGATCTTGTCACCAGTTCCACATTAGTCATCTTGTCACCAGTTCCACATTAGTGATCTCGTCACCAGTTCCACATTAGTGATCTTGTCACCAGTTCCACATCAGTCATCTTGTCACCAGTTCCACATTAGTGATCTTGTCACCAGTTCCACATTAGTCATCTTGTCACTAGTTTCACATTAGTGATCTTGTCACCAGTTCCACATTAGTCATCTTGTCACCAGTTCCACATTAGTGATCTCGTCACCAGTTCCACATTAGTGATCTTGTCACCAGTTCCACATTAGTCATCTTGTCACCAGTTCCACATTAATGATCTTGCCACCAGTTCCACATTAGTGATCTTGTCACCAGTTCCACATTAGTGATCTTGTCACCAGTTCCACATTAGTGATCTTGTCACCAGTTCCACATTAGTCATCTTGTCACCAGTTCCACGTTAGTCATCTTGTCACCAGTTCCACATTAGTGATCTTGTTACCAGTTCCACTTCAGTCATTTTGTCACCATTTCCACATTAGTGATCTAGTCACCAGTTCCACATTAGTGATCTTGTCACCAGTTCCACATTAGTGATCTTGTCACCAGTTCCACATTAGTCATCTTGTCACCAGTTCCACATTAGTGACCTTGTCACCAGTTCCACATTAGTGATCTTGATAATAAAGGATGATTATTAAAACTCTGAAAAATAATCACAGGCAAATGCCATCAATAATCTTTAGGGCTTGAAAGAGAGGAGGTAGAGTGATGCCAATGAACGCGTAGAGAAGAGAACTGGAGAAAGACATGAAGATGGTGGAGAGGAGAGCACGGGGAAAAGACCTTGAGGGGATGGCACAGAACAGCAAGAATTAACGTACGTTTGTTGAAGTCCTACGCTATTTGTGGGGCTAAAGGTCGATGCATTAATCTTGAGGACTTTCTCCTGAAGTAGTGCAACGAAATTGCCATTAAAAGACCGCCACTTCGGAGCATGCAAATTAAACAACTAAAAACCATCCAACAAACCCAAACTTTGTCAAAGAACATCCCAAATATATGGGTCACCACACTGAAGTAACTAAATTCATCAGCGGAAAACGAGGTGCAAACAATATTACATTAGTAAGAGATAAGCAAGGAAATCTCATCACGACAGCAGAGGGACAGGAAACAAGATGGGCAGAGCACTTCAGAGAAACTCTGAACAAGGGACCACCAGAAACACAATTGAATGTTCCTGAGTCTGAAAACGATCTAGATGTAAATACAGACATCCCACGAAAAGAAGAAATCATCACAGCAATCAAATGGTTAAAGAACGGAAAAGCTCCTGGCCATGATAACTTAAATGCAGAGCTATTTAAGACAGACCCTGAGCTAGCAGCAGAACTATCAGAACCACTATTTGCAAAAGTCTGGAAAACAGGGACAACCCCATCAGAGTGGAACAAAGGAATAATTGTCAAATTGCCCAAGAATGGAGATCTTGCAGACTGCAATAATTGGAGAGGAATCACTCTTCTCTCAGTTCCCAGCAAAATACTAGGCAGGATAATTATACAGAGAATTTCAAAAGCAGTAGACCACAAACTGAGGAAAGAACAAGCAGGATTTAGAAAGAACAGAAGATGTGTAGATCATATATTCACTCTCAGGAGCATTATAGAGCAGTGCTCAGAATGGCAAAGACAGCTGTACATTAATTTTGTTGATTTTGAAAAGGCTTTTGACAGCATAGATAGGGACAGTTTATGGAAAATACTGAGGGCTTATGGAATTCCAAGCTGCATAGTGTCAATCATAAAAAGCCTCTATGCCAACTTTACGTGTAGTGTTGGGCAGAGCAACCTAACCTTTGAGGTGAAGACAGGAGTACGACAGGGATGCCCCTTAACAACCACTCTATTTTTAACAGTCATAGATTGGGTGATGCGCCAGACAACAGAGGGCAGTCCAAGAGGAATAAGATGGTCTACATTTTCTACATTGGAAGATCTGGAATATGCAGATGACATTGCACTACTAGCACATTCACATCAACACATCCAGGAAAAAACGGATAGACTTAATAAGTATAGCCAGCAGGTGGGCTTGAACATCAATTTAAAGAAGTCAGAGGTCATGACGCTCAATGTGAGCAACCCTGAGCCCATATCAGTAAGGAATCAGCAACTGGTACAGACAGACACCTTCACATACCTAGGATGCATAGTAACACCAGACGGCGGGGCAGGCAAAGACATCAACATCAGAATGAATAAGGCAAGAACAGCCTTTTTTAGCCTAAACAACATCTGGAAGTCCTCTCAATACAGCACAAGCACAAAATTAATATTATATCAGAGATGTGTGCTTTCTGTGCTTCTCTATGGTGCGGAATGCTGGAGAGTTACAGAGAAGGAAATGTCGAAATTGTCCTCTTTTCACACAACATGCCTAAGAAAAATTCACCGAATCTTTTGGCCGAATACCATCACCAACCAAGATCTGCTTACTCGGAGCAAGCAAGAAGACATGCACACCATCATAGCTGGCAGACGCTGGAGCTGGGTTGGCCATGTCCTCAGAAAAGACCCCGATGCCATCACAAGAACAGCTATGCTTTGGACCCCTGAAGGAAAACGAAAGAGAGGCCGACCAAAAACAACCTGGCGGAGGACTGTGGAGGCTGAGATGCAGGGAATGAACCAGAGTTGGGGCACTGTACGAAGGATGGCCGCCGACCGAGCAAAGTGGAATCAATTTGTTGTTGCCCTACAAGACACCACTAGGCATGATGGCCACTGACTGCTTTGACGGTCGGCGGCTAAGGATCAAAGAAGAAGAAGACACTGAATCTACGTCCTTTGTGTCGGAGCAGTTTATAAAAACTTGACAGAACCCGAAATCTGTCTTACACGATACGATTAAAGGTAAAGACAAATACTGGGATACAGATAAAATTATAAAATGCTTGGATAATGATACAAGATAAATTACTTGGATACCGATAAAATTTTTAAATAATTGGATAATGATACAAGATGAATTACTAGGATACAGATAAAATTATAAAATGCTTGGATAATGATACAAGATAAATTACTGGGATACATGTCACAGAGAGTTTATTGATCGTAAATTGCCTATATCCTCTTCTTTTTCTTTCACCCGTATCCTCTATTTTTATTATCACTCTTTACCTTTTTCCTGTATTTTTCGCATTCATTCGTTTGCGAGTAATAATATTTTTCCCCATTCTCACTTTCGCCAGTTTCGTTTCTCATTTAGAAACGCATTTCATTGCTGATTAAACTGAGAACGCAGTTATGACGTAACGTGTCAGCCCCTACCCGAGACGCAGAGTGTTAGAATGCATTCCGTCAGACAGGGGAGCAGACAGCTGTCTACAGTTTCGGCTAAGTTTCTGGGCCTGAAGTGTGAGAATTCACTCCGTCAGACATGATGAGGAGACATTTGTCGGGTAGTTTGCATCTGACATGTAGTTTCCAAGGTAGATTCTCAGTGTCAGGTGATATGACACTCACGCTCCACGTCCAGAGTTGGCGTAAGGTGCGAGAAAGCAAAGTGTCAGTTATGGTTCTCAGGATGAGTTTCTCGGGGTAGGTGCAAAAACTGCCCCTGCAGTGCAGACAAGTTGTCTACATTTGCATCTGACACGTAGCGCTTCGGCCGTTTCTTAGACGGAGGTGTCAGAGACGCAAGGTGGCAGTTACGGCATGCGTTTAGGTGTTAAACGTAAGCGTTAAAGACGGAAAAGGGGAGAGTACTTCGTTTTGCGAAATTAAACGTTTACCTCTTTGTCTGGAAATAGATATTAACCAGAGTTTGAAACTTTCTTTTCATTCTCCAACTTGCAGTAGACAGAATCACTCGTGCTAGTGAATGAAGCTTGTATAGCGAAGTCATTAGTTTCTCGTCAAATTTTGCCGAGCTTCTAAATACCTATCTAGTGAATTATCCTAGTCGTTGTGAAACTATAATTCTGTTTGGAGGTAAAATATCATATATAACATCTAGTATTTTGTGAAGTGTTTAAAGTGTTAAATCGCTTATTTTATTCCTCTAGTTAGATTTGGTGCAGAGCGCTTAATTTATATAGTCTGTATTATTTTATAGTGACGAGTTACAGTGGAAAACAGAAATTATATTTCTAGCTTAAACTCAGTCGGCTATTAAGGAATTTAAATTAACTGCTAATAATCAGACGAGAATAAACTTTCTAAACTAACTTATAAATGCTAGAAGCCTCATGAGTGTTGACGGAATACGCATGTATTCCTAATTCATGAGGATTGATGATTTTTATATATAACTTATTTCACGGGAAAATTGAAATGATAAGACAAGCTACGCTTGCAGTTTAAATTATCAGTTATAGTATGTATAATTATTTGATATGTGTTCTTTCCATTTTTATATAGTGAAACTGTGGTACCCAAACTTTGCCACCGTTTGAGTAAAAGAGATAAATCTGTGAAGAAAACAACAAACATTCTTACCTTAAAGATTTGATGTATAACTTTTACAAGAACTTTAAGAGGTTAAAGAAGTAACGGGTCATCGAGCCTGATTTGATTCTTCCTGAGAAAACTCTAGTCACTTTTCCGCCTTGGTGGCAAGTAACATATTTCAATCAGTAAATTTCCCGACACTGTTGACAAGTGGTGGTGTTACCAACTAAATTCCTATATTGAGAAAAGGTGCCGACCTGACATTCCTCATTCGTTTGAAATCTAAGATGTTGACACTGTGCTAGCTATAAACGCTCGTGCTTGGACAATTTTATGTGACTTAAACAGACATCCAAAACAATAGTATTCCCAAGAGAACGGTCCCGGAAGTAGTAAATTCAACCCGTCTTTTTGGACCTGGGGTTTTCTTGGCCAGGATTACCATTGAAGATTCTGTATGGGCAAGTCCTAAAAATATTTTTTGTTGTTGTTGAAAAATGCACGTGAGCACAGTTGACTGAATAGAGTGAATGCAGGACTGAGCGATCCCTTTTATGGTGGTATTTTGACACCCATTCATTTTTGCTGTCATAACATTTCTTTATTTCTTTATGCAAGGTATTGCTAACTATATATATATATATATATATATATATATATATATATATATATATATATATATATATATATATATATATATATATATATATATATATATATATATATATATATATATATATATATATATATATATATATATATATATATATATATATATATATATATATATATATATATATATATATATATATATATATATATATATATATATATATATATATATATATATATATATATATATATATATATTCCCTTATACTAGATCAGAGTATCCAGTCTGTTCCTACCTTAAAGGGGAAGAATTTTAGACTAAATCATATGTATCTATGACTCTTTGGGCTATCACTTTCTTCTAACGGGACTGTGGGCTATCCATCGAGGGAAGGATCATACCAACGGGTCTATCATTCTGGTAGCATTTCTGATTTTTGTTTATGATTTTTTTTTGTATATGCTTGATGTGATCTGATATGTTGTGAGAGAGTTTAGTCTTGATAAATAAACTACTCATAAAATTTATTCCAGCGTGTCGGTCAGTTCGTTTTCCCAAACTATTCATATAATCATTGTTAGAGTTTTTCCCACGTCTGTACGTCTAACTGTCGTCTTATGTGTAGATGCATGTGAGTGGATATATATATATATTTCATATATATGTGTGTAGACTGTCTGACCCAATCTAAATCTGTCGTAGAAGATAGATGAAAGAGAGAAGATTTCTTGATTTCAGAGACAGCCTCTGTCACATTTCTACCTTCTCACTCGTGGAAATCTATTGCTATTACTACTTCTCATTGTGACTATAACTTATTCTAATCTATTCAGAAGGGACCAACCCAAGTCTTAATTCTCCTATCAAAAATCTACGACAATACAGATAAAATTACAACATAATTTGATAATGATACAAGATAAACTAGTGGGATAAAGATAAAATTACAAAATACTTGGATAATGATACAAGATAACACACTGGGATAAGGATAAAATTACACAATATTTGGATAATGATACAAGATAAAATACTGGGATAAGGATAACATTGCACAATATTTGGATAATGATACAAGATAAAATACGTGGATAAAGATAAAATTACAAAATACTTGGATAATGATACCAGAAACAATACTTGGATAAAGATAAAATTACGAAATACATCGATAACGATGCAAGATAAAAATACTGGGATAAAGATGAACTAACAAAATACTTGGACAAAGATATAATTACAAAATACTTGGATAACGATACAAGATAAAATACAGGGATAAAGATAAAATTACAAAATACTTTGATAACGATACAAGATAACATACTAGACTAATGATAAAAGAAATACTGAGATAAAGATAAAAGACATTCTGAGATAAAGATAAGTAACAAAAACCGAGATAAAGATAAACAAATACTGAGATAAAGAAAAATTATAAATACTGAAATAAAGATTTTAAAAACAAATACTGAAATAGAGATAAAAGACAAATACTGCATTAAAGACAAAATACTAGGATAAAGATAAAAGACAAATACCGAGAGAACGATAAAAGACAAATAGTACGTTAAAGAAAAAAATATAAAATACTAGAAGAAAGATAAAAAGCAAATACTAAGATAAAGATAAAAAACAAAAACTGGGTTAAAGATAAAAGGATAAAATACCAGGAGAAAAATAACCGGCATACTGAAATAAAGATAAAAGACAAATACTTAAATGAATAACTGTACAAATAATGCGTATCGTGTGGGATAGATTATAGTTTCTGTCTAGTCCAAACATTTATACTCTATGTATCCTTCCTTGGGAACCAAAACCAGCTGTGGATAGTTAGCTCGCAGAGTTGATTAATGAGACTTCAGATAATGGAGCTGGCAAGAATTTCCAGCGAGGACTAAACATGCAGAAAGTATTAAACACTATTGTATCACTATTGTATATTGTATCCACAGCCGAAAGTAGATAATTGTTACAGGGAATACGTCTAAAACTTCGACAACAACGAGAAACTATCGCTTAAGAGGTTTATTATAATATACAATGTTGCCTCGTTTCGGCGAGGCGCGTCCCGTTCAACCTAGTCGGTTATATTAGGATGCATGTCCAAATATAAAAGACCTTTAAGGTCTGGTAACGTTAATATCGCTACAGAGGGAACACTTCTACATTTATGGCAGATTTGGTGTGCACTTCTTATCACATCCAATATCATAATTCCCGCCGTAAGGTACTTCGGTCCGTCGGTCTGTCACACTTTGCACATCGTCATTTGCGCCCGTTCTCTATTTTCGAGAGAGTGCATTAACTTTCGAGCACAGCTAAGGGGGTGCAACTGTGGTTGAAAGTTAGACAATAATTGTATTGTTTCCCCTTATATGTAAGGTAAAAAAAAAAAAAAGGAACCCGTTACACGCCCATTGAGGCATATTGGGAATATGGTGTTAGGCCCATATTATCTTGACCGTCGGCACACGAGGGGTGATGTGGTCGGCATCACGCCGGCCGCCTTAACCTTCCCAGAGTAGCTCTGGTACCCATTCGGGGCTGGGTCGACCCAGGAGCCGTTTGTGGCCTAAAAATTTTCCGCCTCATCTGGGGATCGAACCATAGACCACTGCGCTAGGAAGCCAGTGCACTAACCACTATGCTACCGCGTACTATATGTACTATATGTACTCTCGCGAAAATAGCAAAGTGTGACGGTGTGCATTAAATCAACAGACAATCAAGATACTCTTCTGTCCAGTTTCATTTAGGAAACGGATTTAACTCGTAATTTTTCTTAAAAATAACCTTAAAATGTAAGTGTTACACATAAGAATTATGCAACGTTAACAGTGTACGCTAATTTTTCCTTATGCAAGGGATAGAACTCGGGAAATGAACTCACTGTTTTACTTTGTGTAGTTATCTTTTCTTGTGACCGAAGGTTGCCGGTATAATGTCATACCGATCTCGGTTCATGTCCTTTTAAGGAGCGTACAGGTCTACTTTTCTTAGAAATGGTTGGCAACCTGCAATGTCGCTATTTCTTCCCTTATAAGGCTCGATTTTATATGTCGTTCTCAGTATAGGATCATAGCTACGTACTTTTCTGAATTGTTCTCACGGGAATGGTTCTCTGCGCATGTCCGTCTTTTAGTTGTAGATTGAACAAGCTTCCGCCCAGTTAGTTTGTGGGAGAATTCGGTCGAGATGTGAGCTGTGTCGGGGCAAGATATGTTCTTGTGTCCCCGAGTATTCTTTCATCATGGGAAAGGAACTTCTGTGATGATGATGGCAAGTTTATTCATATTAATCCCATGTGTGTAATTCTAACGTCTGGAGACGGTTGGAATTGTGGTGTTTTTTCGAACATAAAGGTAAAACTGCTCTTCCTATTTTGCCCTGTAGTCTGAGAGGCTAGACATTATTGTTCGACTCGTTTCGCACTGTCAGGCGGGGAGTGACTTTATTACTAGAAGCACACCCGATATCTCGATGCCTAATATATCTATGGTTCAGGCTACTTATGCCCACAGAACAATTAATATTATGTTCCTCGAACTTCGCCATGCCAGCGAAGACGCCTTTACGAAGGTTAGACTTATAAAATATGTCCACAGAAGGTCAACGTGAACTGAGTTCATAGTCCGCCATGTTCGTGCGGCTGGTATTTAAACATGCCTACATATCTGATCTACTTGTATCAGTAAAGAGTTGATTAACTCGCACATTTTTCATGTTTGAGCTGAATCTGCTGAAGCTATCAGATCCATGAGATCAGCTTTTTTGAATGCTCATTTATGGAGGGAACTTTACCTTATACTGATTGATATGCTTTACATTGCTTGTGATTGATCGTCAGTGTCATCGTAACTATTGTGGCGTCTCAATAAATGTTTGGAAACGTAACCAGCTGTTACCAGATTAATTGACTCCCACGTCGTGTGTTTACGTGACGTCCTGTGTGGACTGTCCTGCTAACTGTTTAGCTACACACTTACAACACGTCTACACAAACCAGACCAAAGACACCATATTACTACGCCTTCATCATCTCTGGTGTCTGAGGGTGATACTCTACATCTTCCACATCACAAATAAATCACCTCTCAACATTTTCTCAACAGTAAGTTTTTAAATTGTTTCTTCAAGACAAAATTTTAATTTAAAGTATTGCAGACTTATTAATATGGATCAAAATGATAAGATGGCTAAAAGGAAGAGACGATCGCGTCATTCACAGCGAGGAAGCGAGACTATGGAAGAAGCAGCAATGTAATACATGTAACAGAAACAACACACTATAATTAAAAACCTGCCAATTTTGGCGCGCTGTTGCTAGTTATGTCCTAATTGTTTGAGTGAAAGATCCTGATACGAACAATGCAGATTTCCCACCAGCTTTCTGAGAAACTACGGAAAAATCACACATCGTACCGTAAAACCTAAATTGCATAACCATTGAAAGAATCCGCATCTTTTTCATCTTCTTATTTTGCATGTGATTGGTACCCTCATCATGTAAAACACATTGCTACACAAATCACATCTGAAACAGATATGCTTTGATGTACGCTTCCTTCTGGGGGCCATCTGCAGTGGTAGCGCCATGTTCCATACGGAATGAATTAAAAAAGAAGAGTACCGTAAATTGAGGCGTATAAGTGATAAGTCAGCCTCAAGATTTGTATCAACCTCCTGGTGGATTAACGCAAGGAAATGATTCGGAACATGTTTAACAGCCATTTAACAGATAACGTCAAAAAGCATCTACAAAGAAAGAATACTGTAACGTGGGCGTGGTTAACGTCTTTCCTTCTACCCTCGATGTGTAAGCCTAAATAAGCCAGACCTTCTACCCCACGATGTGAAAGCCTAAATAAGCCAGATTAAGAACAATGTTTGCCTGTAGTGGAATAAATGGGTGGTTCACGGAGAAAAATCGTTCACGACGGGTGGTAATATGCGTTCCCCACCACTTTAAGTGTTGTGCGATTTCGTGATAAACTCTTGGGAAGCTGTTTGTTTAGGAATGGTCGTAAAATCTTGCAAAAAATGTGGAATTTCAAATGCAGTGAAAAAAAAGGGGGGGGGGAGAGAGAGAGAGAGTTGAGTTGCTGTAACAAGATAGTGACGAGGAGAGGATGATAGTATACATACCAAAGTCTAAGTATGAGCCTCATGTGATATGGACCAATATGCAGACCTCTTTAGGTCAAATGAGGATCAGAATTTACAGTAAGACTTTGAAGGATTGTTAAATGTGATCATACATGCTTTTATTGTCAATAAAATATAACTTCCAAGCAAAATTAATCTTGGAGTTAAAATTGAGGTAAAAATTCGCATTTTATAGTTCCTATATTAGTCAACCTCTAGTTTTGGGGAGATTTTATCCGGCTTAAAGAAATCGACTTATACGCTGCTATTTGCAGCATATTATTGTGCCTATAAAACATCACAAGCGGTTATCAGCCCGGTCGAGTTAGTTATTTTGGCGGCCCAAAAAAGTGCTGGATCGCGGACTTGTCTTAATCCACAAACGTAACCCACTGCTGTGTTCAACGCTGATCAAACGACAAAATAATCAAAGATTTTTCAGGAAAACCCTCCACGCACGCACTTGCACTATCCTTGACCTTCCTATTTCATAATTCCCTTCAATTATATAAAGATCGTCGAAGATTCCTAATTCCAGAACTCCCACTGATGTTCACGCACATACGCACCCGCACCGACGCACACTCCTACACTGCTCACGATCACTTGAACTTCATCTCATCTGACGGATTTAATGGAATCGGTTGGAGCTTCCATTTCGTAGAGGAACGGCCATTTAGATTTTTCTTTTAACTGAATAATTTAAAGAACCCAAGATCGCTTTAATGTAACGAAAATGGAAATAACACACAGATGAAGTATTGATAAATGTAGGGAGAATGATACACGGATGTGTAAAAGACGCGACAGCACTGTTCCATGTAGGGAGAATGATACACGGATGTGTAAAAGACGCGACAGCACTGTTCCATGTAGGGAGAATGATACACGGATGTATGTGTAAAAGACTGTTCCATGTAGGGCAACTGCTGGTAAAAGTAAATATTTCCAAGTAAATTATCATCATTATTTTCCTTTGCACTCCTTACGGAGCATAGAGGCACGACTGCAGGTGGCCATCTTACGGGAAGACTGCATCAAGCCACTCTCATGCTCCTGCAGCGGTGGTTTCTGTGGCAAATTATTTTACACGATGATGTTGCCAGCCCATTACACAACCTTATGTTAGTCGCCTTGTACGAATTCCCTAAGTGTGAAAAAATCAGTTGTGTCCTTTTACATATAATTTTACATTTCGTTCTCTCCTGCATTATCAACTTTTTTCTTCATTTTCCTCACCGATCGTCCTATTATTTGGCATATTTTATGCACCTACATTTTTGCCTAGTCACTCCCAGACTAGTTTATGTTTCACCATGTGAATCGTAGTATTAAAAGGCTAATTAGACCGGCTGGCAGATTATAATTTTATCGCCCAGTGTCGTGTAATGCAGATGGTCACATGAAATCATTGTTGACGCAAGGTGGTATAGCACGATCGACAGAATGAAAGTCAGATTATCAGTCTGGGAAAGCCCTCTGGGAGATATGCAAGGGCCCATGTGATGAGTAATACTTCCGCTGGGCCATCTCTTTACCAATAATACAGATAACCCGTCTGGGGAGATTATGTTGGGAAAGGTATTAGCCAGGAAATAAGTTCACCGATGTGTTTGTGAGTTTACACAAGTGCACTTGGAAGTATTACTGCCATATTTGAAAGAGGTCATGAATTTAAATTTTAAAATTAATATTTTAAAACACGCGGGAGATAGTAATGATTTAACAACCCGGCCCATATAGTTTTAAAGAGACAGGATTGGTCTAAATCGAGAGCCTGAAATAAACTTTAACTCTCATTGGAAAGCTGGTCGGAAATACCAATCTGGGACTTGGACTGAGAAATGGAAATATAATCTAGAGAAGTCGGAGACACAAATTAGACTGCATTTTCCACAATGTCAAGTAACAACTCCCAGTAGCCAGAGAGAAGGATTGGACAAAGAATTCCAAAATTAAAAGTGACAGATCGAAGTATCTGGGCGTCTTTATAACTTAAAAGAGAACTCGCGATTTTAAATACCTGTCACAGAGGTTTTATGATCATTGAATTGCCTAAATCTTCTTCTTTTTCTTTCACCCGTATCCTCTATTTATTATCACTCTCTTATCTTTTTTGTGTTTTTCGCATTCGTTCGTTTGCGACTATATACATTACTATTTTTCCCATTCTAACGTTTACCTGTTTCTTTTCTCAAAACTGAGAACGCAGTTATGACATAACGTGTCAGCCCCTACACGAGACGCAGAGTGTTAGAATGCATTCCGTCGGACAGGGGAGCAGACAGCTATCTACAGTTTCCCCTGGGACAGTGTTTCTTCGGCTAAGTTTCTGGGCCTGAAGTGTGAGAATTCACTCCGTCAGACATGATGAGAAGACATTTGTCTGGTAGTTTGCATCTGACATTTAGTTTCCAAGGTAGATTCTGGTAGTTTGCATCTGACATTTAGTTTCCAAGGTAGATTCTCAGTGTCAGCTGATATGACACTCACGCTCCAAGGCCAGTTTTGGCGTAAGGTGCGAGAAAGCAAAGTGTCAGTTATGGTTCTCAGGATGAGTTTCTCGGGGAGGTGTGAAAAACTGCTTCTGCACTGGAGACGGGTTGTCTGAGATTCGCAACTGACACGCGCCCTCTCGGTCAGTAGGTGGCAGTTACGGCATGCGTTTAGGTGTTAAACGTACGGTGTTAAGGAAAGGGGAGGCTATTGCGTAGTTTATGGAAATAGTGTACATCTTTGTCTGGTGTTTCATATATACTGGAGGGAGTTAGATTTCATTTTCACTCAGTAACTTCGCAGTCAAGACTAGAACAAGCCTTCGTTCGATTCCTAAGAATCTCTGTTAATAAAGATGGCATTTAGTTTGGTCGAAGTGGTTTAAGTTCTTAGTAGTTCTGTGCTGAGGTAAATCTTATATTATTTATCTAGTATTTTGTGAGTGTTAAAGTGTTAATCGCTTATTTTATTTCACTAGTTAGATTTGGTGCAGAGCGCTTAATTTATATAGTCTGTATTATTTTATAGTGACGAGTTACAGTGGAAAACAGAAATTATATTTCTAGCTTAAACTCAGTCGGCTATTAAGGAATTTAATTTTACTGCTAAAATAATCAGACGAGAATAAACTTTCTAAACTAACTTTATTAATGCTAGATGCTTCATGAGTGGTGACGGAACACGTAGGTATTCCTAATTCATGATGATTGATTTTATGTATATAACGTATTTCACGAGAAAGTTTAAATGATAAGTCAAGCGGTACGCTTGCAGTTTAAAAATGTAAGTTATAATCCGAGTACGTAGCATGTATAAGTATTTTATTTGTGATTTTTCTTCCTTCTTCAGTGAATACTGGGGTAACCCAAAACTTTGCCGGCGTTTAGTACAGAGACATACCTGTGAGAAACATAAACATTTTTATCTTTAAACCACGTGGGTTTACAAGTTAACACCTGTCTGACAGTGCGTGTGTCTTCATTAATAGACAGAGAACAACTCTCACTAACGGGTTTTATTAAAGACTAAGTGTTTTATACTGGGCCTTTGAGCCAGATCAGATTTTCTGCACAAACTCTATGTACAAATTTAGCCGTTGTGGCAAGTAACATATTAACGTCAGTAACATTCCGACGGAGTTTCGACTAGTGGTGTGGTGACCAAATATAGTCTTTTCCTGAAAGTAGACCCCGATCTGACATTCCTCAATTCTAGAAACCTAAGCTATTGACACTGTGTTCGTTGTTAATGTTTCGTGCCTGGACAATTTTAATGTGACCTAAACAGACATCCGAAAAATAAGAACACCCAAGAAGTCGTTCCCGGAAGCAGAGAATTCATCCCGTCTTTTTAGAACTGGGGATTTCTTGGTCAAAGACTGCCCTTGACGAGTCTGTAGGTGAATGTCCTTAAAAAAATTGTATTACCAGAAGTGGCTATCTAAGCTGTGAGTATGAACATGTGCACGTGTGCTCGGCTGAATGAATAAAGTGAATGCTTGACGGAGTGATTTTTTTATTGTTGTAATTGGGCACCCATTTTGCTATCTTAACTTTCTGTATTCAAGTATTGCTAATCATATTTCCCTTAAAATAGAACAGAGATATCAAGTCTGTCCATACCTTAAGAAGGGGAAATATTAGACCTAATCCTATGTATCCTTGTTTCCTTGGGGGCTATCACTCTCTTCCAACAGGACTGTGGGCATACCTAGAGGGATAAGATCTAACGGTGGGTCTATCATTTCTTGTAGCAATTCCTTGTTTTTTAATGACTATTTGTATATGTTTTGATGTAATTTCTATGTGTTGTGAAGAAATTTTAGATGATAATTAAAATTTCTCTTGAAATTAATCAGCGTGTTGGTCAGCTCGTTCTAGAATATTTATATAATCATTTGTTATAGTTTTCCCTCGTCTGTATGTCTAACTGTCATCATATATGTGCGTGCACGTGAGTGGTTAGATATATATATATATATATATATATATATATATATATATATATATATATGTGTGTGTGTGTGTGTGTGTGTGTGTGTGTGTTTAGACTGTCTGACTTCTCGAAAGCTGTCGTAGAAGATAGGTGAGAGAGAGAAGATTTCTCGATCTCAGAGACAGTCTCTTAATCACATTCTACCATCTCACTCGTGGAAATGTATTGCTATTACTACTTCTCACTGTGACTATCACTTATTCTAATCTATTCAGAAGGGACCAACCCAAGTCTTAATTCCCCTATCAAAAATCTACGACAGAATGGTTGGCTCGTCTAACGGGATTTTGAACTTTTGAACAGGAAAACGAGACGACAGAATGGTGGCTCGTTTTTCCGGGAATTGAACTCTAGTCCTGAGCAAATACGAATATCAACTCGTTTGCAGGATTAATTTTCTTTATTCTGATATAGAGTAATAGTGTGATGTCTTGTGAGTTTTGTATCTTTAAAAAAACAAAACTATCCCCTAGACATATCGATCTGTTTTATGGGCGTGCTGACCACACGGCTAATAATTGTTTTTCCACAGCATTATTGAGCATTATACATTTGGTTTACAGGTTGATTTCGTCGGAATATATGTTAATTACTGATTTTGTAATACTAAACGCTGGTAAAGTTTTGTAAGTGTATATCATTCACAGGGTTTTGAAGAAGTAGGTGTTTGAGCAAAGCTAAGGAGTGCGTTCAGACAATTACGTCCTGTAAATTGCCTCCCTTACCCTAACTGTCTTCAGGGGTGAACTTGATAGTGGATTAAAAATTAAGGGATTTTTTTTTCTCCTGAAAATTTTTGCAATAATTATTTTGTTTTCCACTGTAGCAACTTATTTTTCAGTGAGTAATCTTAACTACCATTTATTTGGCGTAGTCGTTTGCATTAGGTGCTTTATTGCCGATTAATAGCAACGATAGTTAGATACTATAATTTGGAGGAGGTATCCCAGGGTGAAGTATATCATCTTTGGTTTCGGTATTTCTCGCAAGTGGTAGGAACCAGCGTATCTTTTTCTTAATTTCTTTCTCGTCTAAGTCTCAGTCACCTATTTACTATGGCAGAAAGGGCGAAACTGAGACAGATGCTCAGACAGGAAGCAATGGAAGAGGGACTGGACGGTGACGAAGCGAAAGCTTTCGTCAGGGACGAACTTGAGAGATACGATGTGGAGCATAAGGAAAAAGAAGCTAGGAGGAAGGAAGAAGCAGCCGAAGCTTTAGAGCAGAGGAAGATGGATGAGGAAATGGAAATTCGCAGGGCGAACGAAAGAGAGAAGGAGAGACAGCATGAGGAAAGAGAGAAGGAAAGACAGCATGAGGAAAGAGAGAAGGAGAGACAGAATTTGGAAAGAGAAAATGAGCAACGACGACAGCATGAGTTGGCTCTTAAGGCTCTAGAAGTCCAAAGTCTTGGTGCTGCCTCTACCTCCAGCAATGGAGAGTCTTCTCCTCATTCTTCCTTAACTGATCCTTCTAACACTCAATCTCTTCAACTCAACGCTATGTCTTTCACTCTTGAGTCTTTCCCTTGTCCTAATGAGAAGATTGACACATGGTTAGAAAAATTTGAGAAAATTGCAACTCTGTACGGTTTAGAAAGGTCGCGTTGGTGTATGAAACTTTCCCAGGCTCTTAAAGGTTCTTCTTATGACGTTTATTCTAAACTGGAAAGTGGCCAACAAGAAAACTATGACTTGTTGAAGAAAGCTTTGCTGAAGCGCTTTGAAATGAATGCTCGCAAATTTTTGCAACTGTTTCGCAACAGCAGGAAAGAGAGCTCTGAAACTTTTCAGCAGTTCTCGTCTCGTTTGAAGGGATACTTGACTAAGTGCCTAGAGCTTTCTCAGCTCCCCTATACCTATGAAGGTCTGGAGGAATTTGTTTTAACCGAACAAATAAAGAACACTTTGTCTGCTGATACCCGGAGATTTCTAGCTGAGCAGAGTGCAGAAAAGCTTGAAGACATCTTAGAAAAGTCTGAGCGATATCACAATGCCTGGCTGAACTACTGGCCTAAAAACGTAAACCAACAGAAGAGCATTTTCGAAAAAATAATCTAGACCAATCTTCTCATGCTTCTCATGCTTCTAATCAGAATAACCGTAGAGAAACTGGACCTCAAAACCCCCCTCCTGAAAAATTTAAGTTCTATAAAACCAAGTACCCCAGCAACCACAGTAAACATTCTGATCAACCCGACCGCCCTACATGGCAGCGTGGCCAGAAAGGACAAGGTGGCAAAGGGAGAACCCCTGAGCACGGGACTAATGATCAGAGTGAGCACACCGAGCCTAAACGCATTTGATGCTTGCTAACAGTCTCGCAAGGCGGAATTATTGACAGTGATTCCCAACCTGTTGGGGATACACCCTCAACGCGAGCTACTGTTACATTGAACGGTTCTCAAACTTCTGGTTTATTTGACACGGGGCTTTCGTATGATTGCATTGTTGCCAGTGTCACCGTGGGGTTTTTGCAGCATTATTAGTGCTGAGTTTAAAGTCAGTTGAACAGTAATTTTGGGTCGTTAACATAACAAAGTATGAGAATATGGTTTTAGAAATTTGAATAATTTGAGTATTAAGTTATTTATTCCTAAGATGGGAGATAAAAGTTAACGAATGTAATATTTTTTAGTAAGGGAGGGAACCTTTTTAGACTTTAAAGTAATCTAAGTATACATCATTAGAGTTTACCAACTTTGCATATCAGATTAATTTTAGTAAAGATATAGAAGGATAAATGAAACTAAGGTAAAAAATCACTAAGGGAGATAACAATATTATTAGCGCCCTTTACAGTTAAGAGAACAGAGAGCAGAATAAACGCACGTGAAAAGTGAGCGAAATATAAACAGTTATGTAGCACAGTTCACGGGGTTGACAGAGTAGGGTTAAAAGCGTGAAAGGTGAGATTAGGTGAGTGAACTGAGGATCATGGGAATAAATTGAAGGGAAAAAGAGATTAGTCGCTCCAGAAACCTCAACCAGGGTAGACGTATCGCGCTGGGCGCTCAAGAAATGTGAAACCTGCGGTTTGCAGAAGGTCTACAGAAATAGCTAGATATAGAAAGGTAGTGATAGGAATTCAGGAGAACACTTAGATTTGATTGATAATGTGTGCTGTTAAACATAGGATTAGCTCATAGGTGGTGCTAGTAGGACAGTGATAGGTAACGGACTTCTGTATATTACGGTAAGAGGTCTTTGACTCTAATTATGCTTAACTTATGTGAAGAGAGACATGTTTTTTTTAGAAACACGCTCAACATATTGTCGCAGGCTAATGTCGCTCATATTTAAGGGAGCGAGCTACAGAAGAGACTATTGAAGCAAAGGCATAATTAAAGCTTAAAAAGTGGATAACTTTTATTATCAGATAGCCAGGATGGGCTGTCATACAAAGAAGATGAGGCATTGTCATTAAACAAGAATATGTTGAACAACTGGTTTACAGCACTGACATTTCATGAAACATCTCATGCGCTCTCTCATATAAGAGTAAGTATGAAGACGCCACCACAGTTGTATCTGACATTTATGAAACATCTCATGCGCTCTCTCATATAAGAGTAAGTATGAAGACGCCACCACAGCTGCACCTGCCATTATATTACTTTGTTTAGGTGAACTATGAATTGATATTGATGCATGAAATTGAGCTATGCCTAGCAGATTATAGTGCTTTAGACAAGAGTCTACAGTAGAGAATATAATAATATACCTTTGAAAAAAATTACATTGAGCCTAAGTCTGGAGGCCGGGATAAAAGGGAGATTGAAACATACCCTTATGAGAAAAGAATTGTGGAACACATGTTATGTAAATAAAAGCCATTATGTTTGGAAATTCAACACTCAAGTTGGTTTAATCAATAAAAAGGATGTGGAGTGGGTATGTGAGAAAGAGTTAAACCTATATAGCATATACAGACGACATATTGATCATTTGGCGCCGTGACCACCTCTCCTACAGTGACAAAATGGCTACATCACCTCCTGAGGAAACAAAGCAACAACATCAACAACAGCCTATATAAGAGAATACTAACAGAACAAGAATCATAGACAGAGATGGATAAATAGTTGACTTGAACAGATATTCAAACATGGAGAGTTGTGCAAGAACCATACAGAACAGAAAGAAAAGAACAGCATTGAGAGACTTCGCTTCAGAGCTAAAGCGTTGCAGGAATTATGCAATCGATTTTCCTTGTATCAGAATAGTAGATGGTTTGGTTGCAAAAGTTTATAAGATTGAAATAAAGGAGATTGTTGAAATCAAGCTACAACCATTCAAAGTCAAAGAAGGAAGACCAAGATTAAACTTGAAAAGACGAACTGAACCAGCAGTTACTAGAATAGAGCCTCAGACAGAGAATATCGCAGTGCAAACAGATAACAGGTTTAAGAAGAGTCTAATCCCAGTCAGGATAAAGTCAAGACAAGTTATAAATGTCGCAGTACAAACAGATGACTTACCTGATTCGTACAGTATTGAAATGGTCGATAATATAGAAAAGCTAACTTCTAAAGAAAGAAATAGTGATATAACAGAAGTAGAAGACACTCATTATGATGCACCGTGCGAATTTATTGATGGGGAATTTAAGGAGCTGAGAATGGTCGATAATACAGAAAAGCTGACATCGGAAGGAAAAGATGTGAAGAATGACAGTACAATTATAACGTCAGATAAATTCTTGTCGATGCTATGGAGTCAAAAACAGGCACGTAAGAAAGATAAACAGTGCAGAAATACAGTTTCGGCAACACAGACAGAGAATACAGCATCAGCACAGATGGATTCAGCAACACAAACAGAGAATAAAGTTGCAGTTTCAGCAACACAAACAGAGAATAAAGTTGCAGTTTCAGCAACACAAACAGAGAATAAAGCTGCAGTTTCGGCAACACAAACGGATGCTGACCTTAACACTGACACATCAAGCAGGTGTACAAAAACAGTACAAAGGGTCGACAGTGTTTCTGACGAGAAGACAGTTATCAAGTTAGCTAACCCAAGTGAACAGGAGTTAAAGACAGCAATAAAAGACATACTGGAGGGAGTTAGTCCTCACACAGTAGTACTAGATAATATACGGTCATGTCTAGAGAGAAAGCTTGATACAGACTTATCGGGAAGACAAGATGAAATTCGCAGACTTGTGGAGAGAGTATTGGAAGAACTTGAGCGCTGGCATGTCAAGATAAGGGATAGCAACTACTTCTCAGACTCATCATCAAGTTATTCAGACAGTGTATCGTCAGATGAAGAAGATAAGTTAGAAAGCACGGAGAGGTGCGAAATGATGGAAAAGTTGAGAAACGAAGTGGAAGAAAGATTTAGAGAGAGAGATAGAAGATGGGAGCAAGCAAATCAGATAAAGAAAATTACCAAGAAGTCCCAACCAAGCGTAAATGAGTTAAAAGAAGGAATAAGATACCTCCTACAAGGACGCCGCGACGGCACCACATCAGTAGAGTTTGTACACAGAAATCTACAAATAATATTGGACATAGACTTATCACAAAGAATAAATGAAGTAAGACAGTTGATGAGAGATGTAATCCAAGAGGAGGGTGAAGACACAATTAAGAAGAAACAAAGACACCTTGTAGAAGAACTTCAGCAAAAGAATGACATGACTAAGAAAATGGTAAAAGTGGTTGAACCAAACATAGAAGAGGTGAAGAAGGTAATAGAAGCCACCATAAAGCGGCCTGATTTTAACTTCTCGGGAGCCATGATATGGAGAGTGCTAGAAGAGAAGTATCAGACATACTTTCCACAAACAAAAATTGAGGTAGATAGGGTTCTGGGGAAAATGTTAGAAGACGCAAAAACGAAAAGGTTTATAGAAAAGGCAGAGCAGGCAAATCGTCATCTAAGTCAGAAGAGAAATAAAGGACGAAGCAATTATAGATATTGATAAACTGATAGCGTTAGAGGCGCTTAAAAGCAGAGAGGCCATGATGATGAAGTTAATAGATATGATGAATAAGTAAGGAGAATGGGAGATAGTAGCAGGAAGCTATGAGAGTACAGGCATAGCATATATAATATAAACAATATGGCGGCGGCAACTTAGTCTTGAGAAGACTTAGTATAATTGGTCTGTACCGCACACACGAGACAACTGAGTATACCTGACAAATAGGATACTGCAGTAGAGGTGAAGAGTAAAGGAAATGTACGACGTACATTTGAGGCCGCGGTAGTACGGCAGGAAAATTTTTGTATAAAGTCGTGGTAACGACGGTAGAAATACTGGAGATTCAGATTTTTGATGAAGCAGCAGCAGAAGACAGCAATTATGGAACGAAATAAAGTGACAACTACAACTATCGGTCACAAGTTCATCCTACCTTATATGATCAAGTTGGGACATGGAAGATAATAGACTTTTACAATCAACAAGAAGAAACAGTACATCGGAGTCCAAGCCTTACAGACGACATAAAGACGCGGAAATCACTTGAAGTCTAGCCGCACTATACGAAGACAACACATCAATGTTCGCAATGTTAGTCACATGGTCACAACCATCATTCCCTATCCCTTCGTCAACTCCAACATATTCCCTGCGACACCTGTTGCAACCCCAGTGATCATGTGAAGCGAACATGTGATGACAGTAGATAATCTTACAGCCTCAACGAGAAGCAACAATTCAGCACAAGCGGAGCCTTACACAGGAAAACTTGAGTAGACAGCTTCTGTTTGACGTGATGCAAGAGGAGTATGAAGAGACCATCAACAAGAAACAAAGAAGAACTTAGCACAAGAATGACATGAGACTCTAGCCACACTACACAGAGACAACACATCAGTGTTCGCAATGCTATTCACGTGGTCACAACCATCATTCCCCATCCTTATGTCAGCCATAACATATTCCCTGCAACACCTGTTGCAACCTCAGTGATCATGTGAAGCGAACATGTGGTGACAGAAGGAAACATCAATCAACAACTACAACCACCAGTCTACACACTACACTTAGGACGATGAAGAAGAGACACTCTTTTGATCAACGAGAGGCCATATAATTCAGCAGAAGCGGAGTATCACAGAAGACAGCCTGAACTAACAACTACAACTACCAGCTTACACATTACAGTGATGACACTGATGATGAGAGGCATCCACAAGCAACAAGATGTCACATAACTCAGCAGAACCGGAGCCGTACAAAGGAAAAATGAGTCAACAACCACAACCACTAGCCACAAGCTAACCCCAGCTGATACACTACAGTTGGGATGATGAAAATGAAATGCCTTTACCAGCGCTGAGGAATAATGAAGATGATCATCATCGAAGACTTACAGCACAGCATACAAACATTGCCAAGAACATTGCCGACGAGATGAGGGTACCTATACAATCAGAACGTAGCATTCAAAGAATGGACGACTTTACTAACACCAGACTCAGAATGTAAACATCATCAAGTAAACAAGCTATTGTCATACTGACAACAACAACATATTAATTCGTTCGTCCTCATCCTCCTGCAGAGCGACTATAAATAACATCACAACTGATACCAACTTCATCAGTACGACAGTCGTCTCTACAGTAGAGAAAGTTACACTATTGGAGTTTACAAATGACATCTCCAAATTCATACAATCAGTGTAATCGCCGTAAACTTAATGGTGTACAACAGTATGACTAGTAAAAAAAAAAGTACATTCATCACATAAACATGAAACATTATATGTAGTGATAAGACTTTGATCACATACACATGAGTGATAACTACTGTACTCTCACGATATTCAGACTGATAGTGAAATAGTTTATACAAGAGACCAACGTAACTGAGAAGTTAGATTAAACAATGAATTATTTCATAAAACAATGGAACAATATTTCAAAAAAGATACAGATTCTAGAGAGACAATAACAAGCTTCTTCACAAGATGAGACTTATCAAGACTTAGGTTAAAGTTTTCATGTTAACTTATAATGTCCATGTTTTTCAGAGGTATACCTTCTCCACCACCAGGCATAGATGGCAACACGAAAAAAAAATGTCACAGTCCAAGCCAAGAGATGTCATAAGAGAAGCCTACTTCACAGTTGGAGATGTGCACATTATATGGTGGATAAAAAAGGGTTCTTACTTAAGGTGGCATTGTTAGACGGGCGACTTAAAGATGAGATGTTGCAAAGTGGATACCATAGCCATTGTATAGTTAATATACAATAGAGATGACCCTTACTTAGTCATCTCCACATTGGTTGGAAACATAATAGACCTGAACATTTTGGTTAAGTCAGACATACTGGGGTACAGTGCATATTTCAGACGAAGTTAATGATTCGACGGGTGCATCCAAGGCTAGCATCAGCCGAGCACTTCATATTCTGACGTAGCGACATAGGTCTTTCGCTATTGCCCCAAGACAGATGGTAGGATTTCGCCTGATTAGTTGCATACATGACTGGTAATTCGACTGGTGCATCCAAGGCTAGCATCAGCCGAGAACATCACATCCTGACGTAGTAACACATATTTCTTGCTGTCACTTTGGGGATATTTAGTT
This sequence comes from Oreohelix idahoensis, assembly GCA_024509875.1. Lineage (NCBI taxonomy): Eukaryota > Metazoa > Mollusca > Gastropoda > Stylommatophora > Oreohelicidae > Oreohelix > Oreohelix idahoensis. The sequence continues at coordinate 486,016 of JAMPIV010018895.1, read as the reverse complement.
TAGTGCATGCTTGGTGACATTATAGTATAGATTTCTTTTTCACTCTGCCTATCTGACCGTTGCAATGTACACTGACATTGACGGCAGATACAATAGACATATTAAGGGCTGACAAACCTCTGCTTCCAGAGGCAGTTCCATGTCGACACATGTAAATTGTAAATACAATATTTAATAATGTATGTTCACATATTTATGTTGGAGTAATGATTGATGAGATATTTTAGTTAAAACATTACTACATAGACTACAGCATAGTCTCATTTTCTTCATTGCCTTTGATAATTATCTTTGATTTTTTGAGCCAGCTGTGGATGGTATAGAGTAGTTATGATAGTAGGATAGTTAGATTTTGGGTATTTTTTGATAGCACGCAAATGTCTCACTGCGTGATACATTTGTGTGGCCCGGGAACATATATGTCACCGTGGGGTTTTTGCAGCATTATTAGTGCTGAGTTTAAAGTCAGTTGAACAGTAATTTTGGGTCGTTAATATAACAAAGTATGAGAATATGGTTTTAGAAATTTGAATAATTTGAGTATTAAGTTATTTATTCCTAAGATGGGAGATAAAAGTTAACGAATGTAATTTTTTAGTAAGGGAGGGAACCTTTTTAGACTTTAAAGTAATCTAAGTATACATCATTAGAGTTTACCAACTTTGCATATCAGATTAATTTTAGTAAAGATATAGAAGGATAAATGAAACTAAGGTAAAAATCACTAAGGGAGATAACAATATTATTAGCGCCCTTTACAGTTAAGAGAACAGAGAGCAGAATAAACGCACGTGAAAAGTGAGCGAAATATAAACAGTTATGTAGCACAGTTCACGGGGTTGACAGAGTAGGGTTAAAAGCGTGAAAGGTGAGATTAGGTGAGTGAACTGAGGATCATGGGAATAAATTGAAGGGAAAAAGAGATTAGTCGCTCCAGAAACCTCAACCAGGGTAGACGTATCGCGCTGGGCGCTCAAGAAATGTGAAACCTGCGGTTTGCAGAAGGTCTACAGAAATAGCTAGATATAGAAAGGTAGTGATAGGAATTCAGGAGAACACTTAGATTTGATTGATAATGTGTGCTGTTAAACATAGGATTAGCTCATAGGTGGTGCTAGTAGGACAGTGATAGGTAACGGACTTCTGTATATTACGGTAAGAGGTCTTTGACTCTAATTATGCTTAACTTATGTGAAGAGAGACATGTTTTTTTAGAAACACGCTCAACATATTGTCGCAGGCTAATGTCGCTCATATTTAAGGGAGCGAGCTACAGAAGAGACTATTGAAGCAAAGGCATAATTAAAGCTTAAAAAGTGGATAACTTTTATTATCAGATAGCCAGGATGGGCTGTCATACAAAGAAGATGAGGCATTGTCATTAAACAAGAATATGTTGAACAACTGGTTTACAGCACTGACTTTTCATGAAACATCTCATGCGCTCTCTCATATAAGAGTAAGTATGAAGACGCCACCACAGTTGTATCTGACATTTATGAAACATCTCATGCGCTCTCTCATATAAGAGTAAGTATGAAGACGCCACCACAGCTGCACCTGCCATTATATTACTTTGTTTAGGTGAACTATGAATTGATATTGATGCATGAAATTGAGCTATGCCTAGCAGATTATAGTGCTTTAGACAAGAGTCTACAGTAGAGAATATAATAATATACCTTTGAAAAAAATTACATTGAGCCTAAGTCTGGAGGCCGGGATAAAAGGGAGATTGAAACATACCCTTATGAGAAAAGAATTGTGGAACACATGTTATGTAAATTTTAGTGCCAGAACAAGCAGGGTTTAGAGAGTGCAGCAGCACAGAAGACCAAATCACATACCTGTCACAGATCGTTGAAGATGCCTTCCAAGAAAAGAGAAAAGTCTTTACCCTATGGATAGATCTCCAAAAAGCTTTTGACAAAGTATGGACAGACGGGTTAATAGTAAAACTGCAAAGGAACGGAATCAAGGGTAATATGAGAAAATGGATCCAGTCGTTCCTACACAATCGGAAAGCAAGAGTCACTATGGAAGGTCACAACAGCAAGAAAATCCTCCTAAAACATGGAGTTCCTCAAGGCTCAGTATTGTCTCCCACCCTGTTCCTTGTATTCATCAATGACCTCATCCACGATCTGCCACAAGGTGTGAGAGCTGCCCTATACGCTGACGACTTGGTGGTGTGGTGTGTAGAAGAACATCTAACTATCGCTAATAAGCGAATACAAAGGGCAGCAGACAACATAGCAGCATGGGCAGAGAAATGGATGGTGCAGATCAACGCTGAAAAATCATCAACAACACTTTTCACGCTCTCCAACAAAGACAAAGCAGGAGAGATACGACTTGGAAATATACATGTCCAAACAGATGAGGAACCGGTGTACTTGGGCATTACATTAGATAAGAGAATGACATGGAGGCACCACACATCGAGAGAACAGAGGCTAAAGCGAGAAGAAAACTTTCCATACTGAGGAAATTAGCTGGATCAAGTTGGGGAGCTAACGAAACAACACTAAAGAAAGTGTATACAGGTGCAATAAGACCTATATTAGAGTACGGATCAGCAGCATGGTCTACAGCAGCCAAATCACACCTACAAGCCTTAGATAAAGTACAAAATCAAGCGCTTAGGTTGATCACGGGTGCCATGAAGACCACACCAATAAATGAAATGGAAAAAATCACAGGCATTCCACCTTTATTATACAGACGAGACACTAAGACCCTGATCCAAGCAGAAAAGTACAAGAACATGCCCGCACATCCAATGAAAACTAGATTTGGAGATTTAGCCAGTGGGAGGTTGAAGAGAAGCAGTTTTGTGCATCGGTCCAAAAAACTAATTAGAACATACAAGGATGAACTACCAGACATCACTAAGGAAATAACTCCCACACTCCTCCCAACCCCATGGGAACAACATCAAAATTTCAGTATTAAGACCTCCATAACTACCACCTGCCCCATGGGAGAGCTAAATACTCTCCAAAGGAAAATAGCAGCATGTGACATGATTGAAGAACTATACCCCAGAGAAGCATGGATCCAAGTATATACTGATGGATCTGCAACCAGAGCAGTGAAGAACGGAGGCGCAGGAGTTTATGTGGTCTATCCAGACAAAGAAAATGAATCCACCTGTTCACCTACTGGAATATTCTGTTCAAACTATGCTGCTGAAGTACAGGCCATAAGCATTGCTGCAGGAATAATAAATAACACAATAAGCCAATGTCAGCAGGTTGTATTCCTTACCGATGCAATGTCAGTTCTGCAAGCCCTCAACAGTGATAAACTGCCAGAATTAAACAAAGTCCTATGCGAAGTAAATATCAAAAGAAGGGTAGTGCTACAGTGGATACCATCACACTGTGGCATACCAGGAAATGAGAGAGCAGATATGTTAGCAAAAGAGGGAGCAACACAGGAACAAAAAGAACAAACAATCACATTCCAGGAAAAGAAGACCCTTATCAAGGCCATCAGGAAAATTGATCAACAAAGAGACAACTATCAATATCTTGATCGAGCAAAACAGGTGATCCTGTTCCGTATGAGAACAGGACACAACAGACTGAACAGTCACTTATACAGACTGAGATTGGTCCCATCACCCCTATGTACGTGTGGACAGGCAGCACAGACAGCCGAACACATCCTGCAAGACTGCCACATGCTTAGTCAATTGCGAACTGAACATTGGCCCACAGAGACGCACATCCACACAAAGCTGTTTGGGAGTCTTGAAGAACTTTCAACCACAGCAACATACATCCAGAAAACCGGACTTCTTGTGTAGACATTTCTAAACAACAGCGAACGAGAAGAAGAAGAAGATGTAAATAAAAGCCATTATGTTTGGAAATTCAACACTCAAGTTGGTTTAATCAATAAAAAGGATGTGGAGTGGGTATGTGAGAAAGAGTTAAACCTATATAGCATATATAGCCTTAAAACCACTAGTACAAGGAAGTCGCTATAACAACAAGGAGAGAAGAACGTGGTCTGGGTTGAAGAAAAGACGAACCTTATCTCATCCAGGAATCACCATCTCTGGCGAAAAAAGGCCAGTCAAGGAGATAGCTCTACTTGGAAGATAGGTCAAGGAAGGAAATATGACCACATAGATTAATAACTAGGCCTGCCTCAGCCACCTAGTAATATCAGTAGCACCTAGTTAAAATATATAAGAAGAAACACCGACACTGTCACACCAGAAACCTGGTTAAACCCGGTCAAGAGACAGGAGAGACCGTCCAATTTTGTGGAGTTCGTAAGAGTGATGCACTTACAGTGCTTCCCATCGCACTGGTGGAGATCCATTCTGATTTTGTCAGAGGCGTGATAAAAGCAGCTGTTATGGATGACCTCATCTACCCAGTCCTACTTGGCGGGAGATACGTGTGTATTGGGAAACCGGAAGAGCCGATTGTGGCAGCAGTAACTACAAGAGGGCAAACCAAGAAGGAACGGGAGCCTGCGCCTAATTTGTTACCTATGGAACTTAAAGAAGCGCAACAAAAGGACCCTACTTTGACACCCTGCTTTAGGAAAGTGCCCATGGCTAAGAAACCCAGACAACACGGGGACATTTTTTCTAAGGATGGCGTACTTTATCGCAGAACGGGCAAGCCTGACCAAGGTTACAACCAGCTCCTAGTACCGAAACAGTACAGAAGCCAAATCCTAGAAATGGGGCACTCTCTTTCCTTTAGCGGACATATGGGACAGAACGCCACAAACCAACGGATAACCACTCATTATTGGTGGCCAGGAGTAAATACTGATATTATCAGATATGTCAAATCCTGTGCCCAGTGCCAACGGGTACCACCCAAGCAACGGACACCCCCAGTCTCGTTGGGTGAAATGCCAATAGTGGGAACACCATTCGAACGGGTTGTGATCGACATTTTAGGACCCTTAGAAAGGACTAAAAGAAGGAACAGGTTTATCCTGACCTTAGTCGATACATGCACTTTATGGGCAGAAGCTATCCCGCTAACATGCGCAGATGCCAAGCATGTCGCAGAAGCCCTCGTGCAGATTTTCACTCGGTTGGGATTCCCTCAACAAGTGTTGACGGATAACGGATCTCCATACCGAAACCTGTTGATGGATGAGATCGTGAAGATCTTGAGGACCCAACACATCCACACAAAGCCTTATACTCCGGCCGGAAATGGGCTCGTTGATGACGCCCAATTTATATTATGATTGAGTAATTGGCCGCCAAATGACGCGTGCACCATGGGTTGAGTGATGGTGCCCGTGGTCTGGTTTTGTGAAGTGTGTAGATGATGTACAGTCAAACAATGATCATACAAAAACAGGGCAATCCATACAAAGACGTCAGTTAACTCACGACGTATAAAGTCAATGATGCTTGTAACAGCTAGTGACGTTTTTCTGTATCATTTATTGTGGACGCCACAGTGACAAAATGTATACGCAAATATGTAGGTACATCAGACAGTCATTATCACAGCAACAATGTCAGTATAGCAATGGACGGTAGACAGCATCATAATAAAGGTGATTCACAGGCATGTCAATACATTATAAGGCTGTAATGTAGTCGGGAAAATTCTCCATCCCTTTCTATCTTAGCCAGAAGATAACCAGATGTATGAGATCAGTTCACTCTCCTTAATCTGACTTCAGCAAGACAGGCACGTCTGCCGAAGTATAAATAATGTCCTCAAAAATATCCTCTAGATAACAAAGGTTTTCCAAACCTAGTTCATGTAACAAAGTAGCAAGTAATGGTCCTTGGGACATGCATCAACCGATGCAGTACAATACAGCGACATGTGAGCTGGGAAAACATCTCGTGACGACGCCTTTCGAAGACAGGCTATGAATCAAAAATCGCTCACGACCAAAAATCGATAGAGTTAATGAAAAGTTAATTTACCTTGCCTTCAGGAAATACACAGAAATATTACGCCTCCCGGCATGTGGAAATACACTAGAGGTATTATCTCGAATAAACGAAATATCCATTAAGAGGACTTCACATTCCTGACAGATCAAAAAATAGCGGAGATCCCCTCTCAGCGAGGCATCTTTCTAGCTATTCAAAATCGCTCACTGACTGGTGGGCGGAAATCGATCGACCAAGAAGCAAGACCAGTCATGCGCAGTCCAGCGCAAAATGACCACAGCTCAGAACTTAAGACGCAAGGACCTTTACTACGAACCAGCGTAAGAATGATTACCTTAAAAGGATAACCCAACAGGTTGCCAACCGTTTTCTGAGAAAACGGCCTAGCATAGCAAACTTAACTGCATTCAATACCAACGCGAGTAGACAACTGCTTACCGAGAAAAGTGACTAAAAATTTCAAGCAGTTGTTGCCCTTGCGTTACAAAATATATATTGTAATAAAACGATGTTGCGAGAATTTCTCACGCAACACTCGTGGAACGTGTTAATGGAAACCTCAACATGATGTTAAGTAAACTGGCAGAAGTGAAACCTGAAGATTGGGATCTTTGTATTCCTGCAGCTTTATTTGGCTACAGAGAATCTCCTCATACTTCCACAGGATTTCCGCCAGCTACGCTTTTATTCGGCAGACCCATTAAGGGCCCGCTTGAAGCCTTAATTTGGTCGCTGACAGACCAGAAGGCTGATGAGACAGTTGTCTCAGCAAGTAAATATGTGTTGGATTTAAAGGAAAGGTTGAAACTAGGATGGGACCTAGCAACGACAAACTTTAAGCGAGCACGCACAAAGCACGCTAACAGATACAGGAAAGTCGCGAAAGAGAGAGAACTGGAAGCAGGAGAGAAAGTTTTGGTGTTACTCCCTACCGGAAACAACCAACTGAGGATCGGATGGCAAGGGCCGTTTACCGTCCTGAAAAAGATTTCTAAGACTAACTACCAGATCTCTATTCAAGGAAAGGAAAAGGTTTTCCGTTTAAATCTGTTAAAGAGATACTTGGAAAAACCAGTGCCAACCTCCGACCATCTCCTGACGATCGCCAAAACTGACGAAGATGACGATAGTGGCAGGGAAATTCTACTGCGCACACGCGAAATAGAAAGGAAACTTTGATAGGAGACGTGAGTAGGAATTGGAGAGATGGAGGGGGAGATGAGAGGGAAGAAGACAGACACCCTGAAGCTACGGATATAGGAAATTTAATTCCATAACGTAGACATGGAGTGCTTCCATATCTTAAAGGGGGGACGTTCTGTCGCAGAGGTTTTATGATCATTGAATTGCCTAAATCTTCTTCTTTTTACCCGTATCCTCTATTTATTATCACTCTCTTATCTTTTTTGTGTTTTTCGCATTCGTTCGTTTGCGACTATATACATTACTATTTTTCCCATTCTAACGTTTACCTGTTTCTTTTCTCAAAACTGAGAACGCAGTTATGACGTAACGTGTCAGCCCCTACACGAGACGCAGAGTGTTAGAATGCATTCCGTCAGACAGGGGAGCAGACAGCTGTCTACAGTTTCCCCTGGGACAGTGTTTCTTCGGCTAAGTTTCTGGGCCTGAAGTGTGAGAATTCACTCCGTCAGACATGATGAAGAGACATTTGTCTGGTAGTTTGCATCTGACATGTAGTTTCCAAGGTAGATTCTCAGTGTCAGGTGATATGACACTCAAGCTCCAAGGCCAGTTTTGGCGTAAGGTGCGAGAAAGCAAAGTGTCAGTTATGGTTCTCAGGATGAGTTTCTCGGGGAGGTGTGAAAAACTGCTTCTGCACTGGAGACGGGTTGTCTGAGATTCGCAACTGACACGCGCCCTCTCGGTCAGTAGGTGGCTTTTACGGCATGCGTTTAGGTGTTAAACATAAGGTGTTAAGGAAAGGGGAGGCTATTGCGTAGTTTATGGAAATAGTGTACATCTTTGTCTGGTGTTTCATATATACTGGAGGGAGTTAGATTTCATTTTCACTCAGTAACTTCGCAGTCAAGACTAGAACAAGCCTTCGTTCGATTCCTAAGAATCTCTGTTAATAGAGATGGCATTTAGTTTGGTCGAAGTGGTTTAAGTTCTTAGTAGTTCTGTGTTGAGGTAAATCTTATATTATTTATCTAGTATTTTGTGAGTGTTAAAGTGTTAATCGCTTATTTTATTTCACTAGTTAGATTTGGTGCAGAGCGCTTAATTTATTTAGTCCGTATTATTTCATAGTGACGAGTTACAGTGGAAAACAGAAATTATATTTCTAGTTTAAATTCAGTCGGCTATTAAGGAATTTAATTTTACTGCTAAAATAATCAGACGAGAATAAACTTTGTAAACTAACTTTATTAATGCTAGATGCTTCATGAGTGGTGACGGAACACGTAGGTATTCCTAATTCATGATGATTGATTTTATGTATATAACGTATTTCACGGGAAAGTTTAAATGATAAGTCAAGCGGTACGCTTGCAGTTTAAAAATGTAAGTTATAATCCGAGTACGTAGCATGTATAAGTATTTTATTTGTGGTTTTTCTTCCCTATTCAGTGAATACTGGGGTAACCCAAAACTTTGCCGGCGTTTAGTACAGAGACATACCTGTGAGAAACATAAACATTTTTATCTTTAAACCACGTGGGTTTACAAGTTAACACCTGTCTGACAGTGCGCGTGTCTTCATTAATAGACAGAGAACAACTCTCACTAACGGGTTTTATTAAAGACTAAGTGTTTTATACTGGGCCTTTGAGCCAGATCAGATTTTCTGCACAAACTCTATGTACAAATTTAGCCGTTGTGGCAAGTAACATATTAACGTCAGTAACATTCCGACGGAGTTTCGACTAGTGGTGTGGTGACCAAATATAGTCTTTTCCTGAAAGTAGACCCCGATCTGACATTCCTCAATTCTAGAAACCTAAGCTATTGACACTGTGCTCGTTGTTAATGTTTCGTGCCTGGACAATTTTAATGTGACCTAAACAGACATCCGAAAAATAAGAACACCCAAGAAGTCGTTCCCGGAAGCAGAGAATTCATCCCGTCTTTTTGGAACTGGGGATTTCTTGGTCAAAGACTGCCCTTGACGAGTCTGTAGGTGAATGTTCTAAAAAAAATTGTATTACCAGACGTGGCTATCTAAGCTGTGAGTATGAACATGTGCACGTTGCTCGGCTGAATGAATAAAGTGAATGCTTGACGGAGTGATTTTTTTATTGTTGTAATTGGGCACCCATTTTTCTATCTTAACTTTCTGTATTCAAGTATTGCTAATCATATTTCCCTTAAAATAGAACAGAGATATCAAGTCTGTCCATACCTTAAGAAGGGGAAATATTAGACCTAATCCTATGTATCCTTGTTTCCTTGGGGCTATCACTTTCTTCCACCAGGACTGTGCGCATACCTAGAGGGATAAGATCTATGTGTGTGTGTGTGTGTGTGTTTAGACTGTCTGACTTCTCGAAAGCTGTCGTAGAAGATAGGTGAGAGAGAGAAGATTTCTCGATCTCAGAGACAGCCTCTTAATCACATTCTACCACCTCACTCGTGGAAATCTATTGCTATTACTACTTCTCACTGTGACTATCACTTATTCTAATCTATTCAGAAGGGACCAACCCAAGTCTTAATTCCCCTATGAAAAATCTGCGACAATACCAAGACTGGAGACTTACGGAATCAGAGCACCCGTCATAAGACGAATACTAAACTTTCCCCGACCAAAGGCTAATCAAAGTTGATGTGTCCATTCTACTATGCCAGGATATTGTGTTCCCAAGTTATTTGGGGTAAGTTGTGAACATTTATTTTACAATGTGAATTTGACATATCTGTACTTGCTAAGTGGTGATACAAAGCATAGGAGGCTGGCAACCTCAACATATGAAAATAGTATGTTCATAAACCACTACTGCAAGCACTGGTGTTTGCTTTATGCTAATTCGCCCAGGAAAGCGAAAGTAGAGGTAATCCCAGACTCCGAAACAGTGAGGAGTAATGATTACATCACATGTGCATAAAGTGTATAGTATCATTTCGTGAGATATATGTACCTTGTTAATTGTAGTTCAGGCCCAAATCATTGCACTCGCGCTGTCCAAGCATATTTTTTCCCATTAAAATACCCAGAAGAATATTGGTGATTTCTAATCATCTTCACTTAGTTACGCTGTTTATACTCAAAGAATCTAATTATTCAGAGAGGCTAACTTTGGTGGGTGGACAGCGAGACATTGCGCCTGTTAATCTTCAGCCCACAAATGTACTTAGCAGAGGCATTTGTTCTTCTATTTTTCCTAAAGTTCGTGGTATGAAGTTACGCTTAAAGAGACCAGTCTGAAGTAAGAGTCTTCGCCACAATCTTGGGATTCAAGAGCTGGGGTCGACACCAACTACCTACAGTGGACACGTTTTGAAGACACCCACATTGACATTAGGAGTGGAGTTCATCTAGACGTCTCTATAGAAGAGCCCTCATCACGAAAAACTCGACAATCAACCATTGCAGTACTCCGCAAGTTAAGTTTTGCTAACAGACAAAAGCAACGGACAATAACCAACAGTCCCCAATTAAGTCTTGATGAAGAAAACTTCTTAAACCCTATAAAGTCACTTTCATCCATATTTATTTAAATTTGTTAAAGACTAATTGATTATTAAATTTGTTTTATGTTATTTTACAAACTCATAGTTGATTCAGTTCTTATAGAAAAGAGAGCACATGTATCTTTAATACATATACATATAGTTACATCTATATAGTCAAATACTTATAAAAGGAATTATGCTGGATTAAACCAGCTGGGGGCCTCGAACAAGCCACACCATTGCTTAAAACTTCACAAAAGGTGACGGATCAGATATAAGTTAATAGTGCTCTACCCTATGCAGCATTGTTCTTGACTTCTGAATTATCTTGTGAACACCGCCTTGAGATAGAAGCATCATTATCCTCCTATCTACAACTCTGCCAAAAGCAATCTTGTGCGAAGGTAGACACCATTGAAGACCCATTTGAGATACACTTGGGTTTTGGCCACTGGTGGACCACTACTGCAGTGCAAAGGGGATGCGAATCCCGTGACACGGAGGATGAAGTAGTCGTATTCTTTATTCATCTCTTCAGGGGCCCCCGGAAAGTAAATAGGGCGTTCCAGGTAAATTCATTCCACAAAAGTTATCTCCAAAATATCATCATCTGGACGGTGGGAAAATTAAGATACTGTAGTCTGCCGTTTTGAACATAACATTCCGAAGGAGGCTTGATTTAGACATTCTTTTTCGTCTCAAGTTCTGTCTTCCTCAACATGGGGAAACTTGCAGCTAAAAAACGCCAAAAATTCGTCCAAAACAAAATAATGAAGATAATTCAACTTAGTCATACAAAACTGAAGAAGGTCCTTTATTAAGAAGGTTAATGACGCGCTCCATAAAAGTTCAGAAAGAGTCGAGATTACTTACTCACTGTTTTCTTCCAGGAAAATCTCCACATTAGGCGCCTGGGAGGCTCAAACGCTAAACGAACAAGGGAAAACTGCACAGGTGGCAGCAGAATAGAGAAATTGTAAAACTGTCATCCTGGAACTGTGTAAAACAAGATGAAAGGTATTAGAACAGAAGAAATTGAACGCAGCAAAAATAATGCTAAAGTGCTACCGTCAGAACACTTTCTTAGTCGTTCCTCTTCTACCCTGGGGATTGTCAGAACACGAGAACGCAATTCCCCCCTTGACTCAATTACTTTGACTTAGACAGCTAAGAAAGCACTCTTAAAATGGGAAGCAATGAGGCCCAGACTAGCATTCGAAACTGCAGAAAGCGTTGTGCACCAACTAATGAAAAGAAAAATATGTGATAACACTAGTCAACAAATTTTCAAAAGTTATTTGTACCAGAAATTAAATATACCATTTCTTATTGATTTTGACATGCTGATTTCAAATATCATAATGAAATTCACCAATTGGCTCTGGTTTTATTTTAAATGATGAATGTACATTACAGTAATACAATTAATGTATGCTTGTTTAATTCTCTGCGGTGAGCAGCTAGTCTTTCTACTTAAGCATTATAAAAATTGTGGTTACATACTCAATTAATTGATATTTCAACATAAAATGATAGAAGAAAAAAAAACATTATTTAAAGTTCACATATCATGTTTTAAAAAGGCACATTTGAACCCATTCCGTCATTATTCAGTCGCTGTTCGAGCTCTCTTTGCTTGCTTCTTGTAGTCAATCGATGAGGTGTCTCTTGTCACAGTCCAACAGTAATCAGCAAGCATTGAAGGGCTCCAATTGCCTTGATACCTTGTCTCCATAGCAGCAATGTCCTGGTGAAATCGTTCACCATGCTCATCACTGACCGCTCCACAGTTTGACGTAAAGAAATCCAGATGAGAATCCAGAAAATGAATTTTCAAAGACATGTTGCAGCCAAGGCTCTTATACTTCAGAAGGAGATTTCTACAATTTCATTGTAATTATCATATCTGTTGTTTCCAAGAAAATTGTCCACCACTGACTTAAATGCTAGCCATGCTGCTTTTTCCTTGCCATGCAACACGCAAAGAAACTCGTCATCATGAAGAAGTTTTCGAATTTGCGGACCAACAAATACTCCCTCTCTTATTTTAGCTTCACTCAGTCTTGGAAATTTTCTGATGAGGTATTTGAAAGCCTGCATCTGTTTTCTCCATTGCTTTGACAAAGTTTTTCATGAGACCCAGCTTAATGTGCAAGGGTAACACATTAACATTATTCAACAAAACAACTTTAAGACTCGTCTTGGATGAATCAATGAAAAGCCTCCACTCTTCTGGTATGTAATTGATTTTGAGGGCTGCCACTAAACCAAAAATGTTGTGGCACGCAGAAAGGTAACCCTCTTTGATAAAGAATGTAATAAGCGGCTTCTGGCGGTTCCTATACACAGAAATTGTAACATCTTCTGCCAGGAGATTCCACTGTTGCAATCCGGAATCCAAAAGCTCCGCCTTGTTCTTCGGTAAATTCAGATCTCTTACAAGATCATTCAGTTTACCTTGGGTTATTAAGTGTGGTTTAGTGGATGTAGTTTGCTCAAAATCTGGGTCGCTTGAGGTTGATGGTTCAGGACCACCAATGTCCTCTTCTTCATCAGTGGAGGCTGCTGAAAATGATTCTGGCACTTTGGGAACTGGTAGGTCATCGCCATGTGGTACTGGACGCATTACAGAGGGGATGTTTGGATATTCCAGAGTCCATTTTTTCTTCTTTGATATGCCTTTCCCAATTGAAGGGACCATGCAAAAGTAACAGTTGTTGAGATGATCAGTGGGCTCTCTCCAAATCATTGGGACTGCAAAAGGCATAGCTTGCCTTTTGCCAGTCAACCACAGTTTAAGATGTGCTGCACATGTATTGCAGCATATGTGTGGCGCCCAGCTCTTATCTTGATCTCCTATTCTGCAGCCAAAATACAAACTGTACGCCTTCTTAATCACTTTAGTTATATTTCGTTTTTGTGATAGAAATGTCACCTCACCACATATATAACAGAAATTATTAGCACTGTTCACACATGTCCTAGGCATTTCAAACTACGATACTTTTGATAAGGACAATTGCACTAACTAATGGCAAAATTTTATCAGAGATAAGATTTTTTATACACAAAGGTGATGTAATCATAGATAGGATTGCATCATCAACTTCTAGATACATTTTTATTGGTCATTAGAAAAAAATTATGCAATCGCCCACAACAGTTGCGTCATATATATAAATTGATCGTAATTAAATAAACTAGTAGCATATATCTTGAAAACTAGAGCCAATCAACATTTTTTAATGTCATTTTCGTTTTCAGCACACCAAAATTAGTTAAGATCAGCTATTTTCATTTCTGGTACATTTTGGTTGTTGACTAGTGTAATATAAGTTTACACTTGACTTCAAATATCACTGATAAAGGAGAAATAAAGACATTACAAACTTGATTGGTAATCTAAATGCAAAGTTAGTAACCGATAAAAAAGTACTTTAAACTGATCATCGGAAAATTTGGGCTTGGAAAACCAAAAAAAAAAAAAAAAAAACTTTTTGGCCGCAACGTTGGCTATTTTCTTTGTCTTTTGTCCTCGTAAGACGAATCACCTTTTTCCGATTTTTTTTTTTTCATACCCATCCATCGAACACTAAAAAACAAGAAAAATCTTAAATATATGTTCTTGAAATCAAAATGTTATAAGACAAAGCATGTTTTCACGTAAATGAATACATAAAACAGCGTGACTATCAGCAGACCACATGACAAGATATCAGATTGATTATATACGCATAAATAAGAAATTAAAACTATCAGTATAAGGAAGAGCTGGAGAAGAGAGGGATGGTCATAAGCAGCTCTAAAACAAAATCCATGGTGATATCACGAGAAGAAAGAAGACATCAGATTAAGCTGGGAGAACAGGTCCTGGAGCAGGACACTTTAAATATCTCGGAGCTATTATAGACCGAAAGGGAGGCATCAAAGAAGAGTTGGCCACTCGAAAAGCAGCAGCTAGGAGACTTTTTTCAGGCCATAAATCGAGGATTCCTCAGAAAGAGAGGTTGGTAAGAAAACGAAGATGGCTGTATACCGCTCCACCTATGTCCTAGTCTTGACGTATGGATGCGAGTCATGGGCAATGACTACAGCCCACAAAAGCCAGATCCAAACTTCAGAAATGAGGTATCTGAGGGAAGTGGTTGAAGTAACAAGAAGAGACATGGTTCGCCACCAAGGCCTAAAATCCCACCCCCTGCAGACCCAAGTAGAACAGTTCCAACTAAGATGGTTAGGCCTTATCTACAGAATGAGAGAAGATCGGCTACCACGACAAGCATGGGAAACTAAGAGCCAGGGATCGAGACCTCCAGGACGACCCAGAGTCCGCTGGGAGGACAACATTAGACAATCTTTGAAGGACAGAGGACTAGAATGGAACCAGGCCAGGAGGAAGACAGCCGACAGGATACTCTGGCGCCCTCTCTTCCAAACCTCTACACCTCACGGTAGAAGGGGAACGACTAAGTAAGTATCTTACATATAGTTTTCCAGCTCATTCTCTCATTCTTTCCGTTCGTAACGCTCTCAGAAACAGTAACACTCGCCAAAGAAAAGTGCGCAAAGGTTGGTGTGCATGCGCCATGTGAACGGCGTGCATGTTCAGACTTTGTTTAACATCAAATGTAAACAAATATTTTGGTTTTTTAATACTCTCCCGAAAATAGTAACACTCACCTAAGAAAAATGCGCAAAGAACGGTGTACATGTGTCAAGAACATCTCTCTGTGAACGGCGTGCATGTTCAGACTTTGTTTAACCACCGAATGTAAATCAAATATTTTGGTTCTTAATAAGGGAATAAAAAAAAATGGATAAATATTCTCACTGTCCACCACCTAAGTGAATTGTATCCGATGAAGAGAAAATTGCAGCGAACCGGTTTAAATATGTATCTTCGTATACACGTGTTTAGAAATGTATAAATACCCACACTTAATGTCTACAGACGTTTATTTCCTCCAACGAGTCATTTTGCGCACCGAGAATAATGAGGCTTTAGATCTGAATAGATAAATCATAACAAAACTTCCATGTGAGCTAAAGATCTATTATAGTTCCTATAAAATAGTATCTGAAGATACCTGTGATGTTATGATCTATCTGGCAGATTAAACAACAGAAAATCAAGGTGTTCTGCTTATGGACAATCAGATGTTCACACCTTACATTATTTTTCCACAAGTTTTTGAATAAATAATATTGGTGCTTTTGAATTTGATTCCCGTCATATGAAGGGATTTTACTCTAGTATGATATAAAAGTTTATCGAGGTGCAGAGGTGGCATCAGATCGCCTCTTCTCTTGACCAAAATAAAAATGTTATCAATAAAATAAAAGACAGAAAAAATAGCAAGTTTAAGTGGAAGCTAAGCCAGCAGTTTCGTTGCCAATACTCACAACACATACACACAAGCAAATAAAGAAGTAAGAAAAAGTGTTAAACGAGATCAGAGGAAACATAATAAGAAGTTGGCAAGACAGCCTGAGGAAGCTGCAACCAAAGGAAATGTGAAGGGCCTGTACGATACTTCAAAGACGCTAACAGGGAAATATAAGCAATCAAATAGTCTTGTGAAAGACAAGAACGGAAAATTGCTTAGCAACATACACGAGCGAAAGAAGAGATGAATAGAACTTTTCAAGGAACTTCTAACTAGACCAGTTCTACAAAACTCAACACGCATTCAGCCAGCGGAAAATTAGTTTCAGGTTAACTGTTATACACCAAAAAAGGAAGAAATAACGAAGGCCATAAAGCTTCTAAAAAAAACTACTAGCCCACATTCTGGCTCAGGTTATCAAGGCAGACAGTGACATCTGCTCAGAGATGTACAAATTACTTGGCAACAATCTCAGAGGGAGAAGACATACCTGTAGGCTGGAATAAAAGAATATCTACTCAAATTTCCAAGAGCTCACAGAATACAGAAGAATAATGTTACTATCAAAGCCTTATTTCTGTTCACATCCTCATTAATTTTTATTTTTTGGCAGGATTAGAAAAAGCATTTTTTTGGGCTTTTATTAACGATTATAAATTAAATAATGACCTTTCCCGATTCAGTTTGAGAAGAGTTATTCCAATATTTTAGTCAAGCGCCCATTTGATAAATAAAGTTATTACTGATACCCCCACTCATCTTGTAGCATTTCTCGTGTTATGTGGGATCTCCAGTACTTGAAGGATGACAAGACCACTTTAAATACCTTGGAGCTACTATAGACTGGAAGGGAGGCATCAAAGAAGAGTTGGCTTCGCGAAAAGCGGCAGCTGGGAGACTTTTAAGGACATAAACTGAAAATTCCTCAGCAAAAGAGAGATGGAGAGGGTGAAGATGACTGTACACCACTGCAACTATGTCCGTAATCTTGACATATGGATGTGAGACATGGACAATGACTAATACCTACAAAAGCCAGTTCCAAACCTCAGAAATAAGGTATCTGAGAAATGTGGTTGAAGTAACAAGAAGAGACATGGTCCGCAACCATACAATACGGCAAGGCCTCAAAACCCAGCCCCTGCAGACCCAAATAGAACAGTCCCAACAAAGATGGTTTGGCCATGTCTGCAGAATGAGAGAAGATCGGCTACCACGACAAGCATAGGAAACAAAGAGCCAGGGATCTAGACCTCTAGGACAACCCAGAGTTCGCTGGGAGGACAACATTGGACAATCCCTGAAGGACCGAGGACTAGATTGGAATCAGGCCAGGACTTCTGCCAGTATGACAGTATGGCGTTCTCTCTAACAAATTTCTACACCCCAAGGTAGACGAGGAACGACTATGCAAGTAAGCAGGATGACAAGACACATTCATGCACGAATGTATGTCAAAAATCCCTTATGTTCAAATTTTCTGTCAGAAATGACTGATTTGTACCGCCCGAATTTGTTACTCGCAAGCTGCTACTCCATTCTACCCAGCTGCAAATGGGTACCTGACTCTGCTCTTGAGTTAGGGAAGACAAAGGCAGCGAGGAGAGGAACTGGTAATAATACCTCATAAAAAAGCTGAACTTTTTACGATGCAGTGTAACATTAACGCCTCTACGGCAGTATCCGCCATGAAACTACCTTTTCCTTTTGTTGCTGGTGCATGTGATAAAACCGGTTGCTTAATGGCAACATAGTGTACTGTGCATAGAGTACCCCTGTAAGATTACACCATCTCAACGTCGGTTGAATTTGTGTCCTTTTTATTTCATCATAACTTTATTCATTACTGCCTCTACTATAGAGTCAGACCCCAGAGTTTTGTTTCCAATTTTTGCCTGAGCTGGTAAACGTTATACCAGGAAAAAGCTGCAGAACAAGGGAAGCCTTGTAATGCTATTAATAGGTTTCTTCAATGTGTGTCCTATCCATCGCCAGCGTCTTCTTCTCATCTCTTGTTCTGCTGGCACTTGTCTGGTTCTTGTCATCAGTTCTACATTGGTGACCTTGTCATCAGTTCTACATTGGTGACCTTGTCATCAGTTCCACATTGGTGACCTTGTCATACCTTTCAATCCTGTTATTCTACGCAAGCACCCATTTAAAACATTCTGTTGCTTTTTGGTTGTAGTTTTTATTGTTCTCCAAGTTTCAAAACAATAGGACTGACTTGACATTTGAATTGAAAATTCTCATTTGTGTTGGACTTGATTTCTTGTCATCTCCATAATTTTCCGAATGAAAACTCATCTAGCCTTTTTTGTATTCTTATTTTTATAACGTTGTCTGTCCCTCCAACTTTGGGAACAACAGAAGTGATTGCGTCATTAATAGGCTGAACTGCCCATGGTAAACGTCCGGTGTTATGTATAGAGGTTCGCACTAATGACCTGTCATTGAAACATCCTTTTTGGGGATGCGTAGATGGCAGGAAAAGGACAGTGTGATTCGCTTGCATAGCTAGGCGGTGTTGTCGCACGGAAGGTCCAGGGTTCAAATCCTGGGTAAGCCACTCATGTCTGTTGTTTTTCTGTTGTCTAGTGTTCTACTTCTTTATTTCCTACGAGTGCCTTATAACACCTTTATATTTGTTTCATATTAATTTACTGTCCTTACGTAGTGTCACACCAGGATAATTTTGCTCTCTTTTTCCTTATCTGCTTTATCATCCTCGTACTCAACAGATAAATTCAAGATCTTTACTCACAAGCAGAATCAAACTGTTAGTGTTCGCCTCGCCCCTACTGGTGTCACTTCTTTGATAGCCCCATCTCGTATAGACTCAGGCTGTATTCATTACCGCCCGTTGTTCGGGAAAATAGAGAAAAGGCGCGCATTGCACTTGAAAGATAAATTGAATACCCATTAAAAGAACGCACGTGTCTTACAATAATTTCTTGGTGCGTTTTCGGACAGACATAAAAGAGATAAAGTTGGTATGGAAGCATCATGAACGGATGGCATATGAGTTGAGGGCTTGGCATGACTTTGTTGAAGGCCTATGCTCCTGGTGGAACTGGAAGGGTAACGATGGTGATAATTTTTTTTTGAAATGGAATGCGTTTTAATTTATTTTATTTTTACTCATTTTTAATTTACTCGAGACGAAATCTTAGGTTAGTATGTCTAACCTGAGACTGATTTTTACGTGAGTATCCCTTTTTTTTCTTGTACAGAGACAGGTGTCCCTCACCATTCAGGCAGATACTCGCCGATTTCGGAGGTACCCATTAGAGCTGGGTCGGCTCAGGAGCCGCCAGTCCCTAGTCGACAAAACTTCTTCAAATGTTCTCGCCCGGGTTTGATCCTGGGTCACCCGGTCGCCAGCGCAGTTTGGTAACCACTACACCAGCGCGGCTCCCACTCATTTATTTATTTCCTCTTTATTTATTTTTATTTTAAATATTATTTCGCATTTCTGCCTCCACCCTTTCTACAGATTCCCCCCTCCCCTTTCCTCTTCTCTTTCTATCAAGGTCTCGTCCCCTTTAATCTCCTATTCAAAATCATTATATCCAACACACGATCATGAATATACGTTTGTGTTGCTGCCAGTGTGGCTGCGTGTGTGGCTATGTTGACAATGATCACTCTTCATCAGCAAGACAAACAGATGGGTATGTTTTATCAGAGCTCCGGGGACGTGTTCCTACAATTTTTGCTCTTGTCTTAATCGACATTCCGCTCACATTCTCAAACATAATAACCAGAAACCTGCTCAGATGCTGACAAATTGATGATTTGCCATTTCTTGCTGAACTCGATTAATGATTCGAGAAAGGTACAAGCAAAAAATAACATTTCAGAAACAACGAATTTGTTAAGAACAAGTAAAGGAAAAATAAATTTTTATGCTATACACTTTCATTTTAAAATGCACTAAAAATATAAACATTCAATAATCCTGTTCACAATTTTGGGTACGTCACCAAGTTCTGTGATCTTGTTCAGAATTGTGTGTAGAATGTCACCACATTCTGTGATGTTGTTCAGAATTTTGTGAACAGTGTCACCAAGTTCTGTGATCTTGTTCAAAATTGTGTGTACAATGTCACCAAGTTTTGTGATTTTGTTCAAAATTTTGTGTACAGTGTCACCAAGTTCCGTGATCTTGTTCACAACTTTGCGTACGTCACCAAGTTCTGTGATCCTGTTCACAACTTTGTGTACGTCACCAAGTTCTGTGATCTTGTTTGTGACGAAATGTACGACCTCTATCGATCTTTGGTTCTCTCCGGCAGTATCGGTACATTTGTGGTACTGATTTTTATTATGTGCTGTCAGTTATCGTACTTTTCTTTTTCTCTTTCTTTCTTTTCTCGTTATTCTCGGCTAAGTAGCAAATATTTGATTTTAATCAAATCACCCTGTAGGTGATAAATATCACATTTGCAGGAGCGGCTGATACGATACGTCACATTTGCTTGGCGCTACCCAGATTTGTTGGTTATAGACGCGGCAGATTAACACGTACATCGGTCAGCGCTATCGGTTTAAATCACCGATAAGACACGGAGTTTGCGCACTCATACGACAGATAACGAGATTACTGTCTGTGTGACACCTGTGGGCAGATAAGTGTGATATAATCGCTTCTGGTCACTTGGTTAAAAGTAATCATGGATTTATTACCTTTTAGACAATATGAGTCTACAAATGTGTTGGTGAGAGTGTATGCAAGACATCATATTACCATATATGGGAGACGTGACCTTTTGCAAAATTTTTCCATGTAGGAAATATTTTGAAAGTGCCACACCCGACCTGTTTGAAATGATTTGATCTTTCTGATTAGATTCATAACAACATTGAGGGAGAATATAGGCTGAACATTTCGCAGTTTTATTTCACTGTGAATTTCAAGCTCGCCGAGACAACCTCAGACCTCGGCAGAGTGAAGACTAGCTTCATAATTCCTTTTTGTTAACTGGGCCTTTTATTGGAGAACCAGATAAGACTTAAAAAGCCCAAGAAATCTCTACATTTTAATAAGGAACACCGGGACTAGGAAACTGAAGAAACACGGTGTCAGAGGGGAATCTATTTGTTAAGTCATATTCGAAGTTACAGTTAGGTGTTAAGGATTTTGGTGTACGGGGCTAGAGTTTGTTAGTAAGTAGGTTAAGGTCATGAGATACATGACGTGTATATACATGTGTGTGGGTAGAGAAAGGAGTAACTCTGTTTAGAGTGTATTTTTATTGAAGTATGCAAGCTTGGAATGTGACATTTAAAAGTTCACTGTTAGAAGCACTTAGAGTATGTTTGAAGAATACTCAGGGGCGTTCATGTGTGAATTGAGGTTTACAGGACATGAGAAAAGCGTGCGAAGTGAATGAAGTTAGCATACGTGTCAGAAAAGAATACTGAGTTGTTAAAGGGGAGTCTGTGGCCATCCGTCGTGGGAGACGGTCAGTGTTTCTAGAGTATGTGAATAGTGTATGTGATTTTCATTATAATATATTGGATGTGACGCGATGATGTACCGCGTAATGTGTATTTACAAGGCCTTTATATATTATTATTTATAAGCGCGTTGTGGGTTTCCCGCGCTGTAAAGTTCAGGAGGAACTTGGATGCCTGGTAATTAGACCAGAGGTATAGATATATGTGCGAGGAGTGAATGCCGCACTTACATTGAAAGTAGGACCACAGAGATATATGTGCGAGGGGTGAATGCCGCACTTACATTGTATACAGACCATATAGAGATTTATGTGCGAGGAGTGAATGCCGCACTTACATTGAATATAGATCAGAGATAGAGATTTATGTGCGAGGGGTGAATGCCGCACTTACATTGAATGCAGTTGTTACCAGTACGTTAGGATGACTGTACTACATATTCTAATGATGCAAGTATTTTGTACTATTGTTACTGATGTCCAGGACTAAGCTGTCAATATTATATTATGGAACTGTGACCCAGACTTTTGTCAAGTTATTTCATTTTGCGTACTGATACTGTCTACAAAGAAGAAACCATAGTTATCATTTGGTGGTTTCCAGTGATTTAGGGGGCTCAATTTTCTGAACCCAGGACTATTGCGGAGAATCAATCAACCCGCCCCGGAATCTTGAAGTACTGTAAAACTTCAGAAATTCTTTGGACGGTAAATGAAGTGTTTGGACACTAATGAAATTCATCTAAAAGATTTGTTTGCGCGAAGTCAATAGACATAATATGCTCACAACAGATATCAACACCCATACATCTGATTTCTATTTTGGAGTCAAAGTAATTGAGTAATAAAAGACAGATAGTAATTTCTTCCCATAGAGCTGGTCATTTACGGTCCTGATTCAAGCCAGAAAAATTTACACGAAGTGCGTGAAATTTCGGCCAATCAGCGTACAGCGGTCATGTTGTGACCCAATTATCGTCTAATTTACACGTTCCAGCTAGCTCCTGTTTACTGACGGAGGGTGCAAGGACAACTTTGCTTATGTGTGTACTCGGTCAAGTCATCGCATCGGAATCTGCATGAAGTAGCCTGCTTTTTTCAACGTTCAAGTGTTTGAAAGCAACGTATTTGACGGAGGTGTACTGGCCCGTTCAAACTTATCAGAGGATCTTGTTTGTACATCACGTGTGTTGTGCTGTGCTGTCATTTTTATCATCAAGCCATCGGAAAGGAAGTGGACAACACATCTTGAACATCGACCTACAGTCAAGATCAACGAACCATATGTATTAAAGATACGTATTACTTGTTATTAATTTGTATTAGAAACTGTGTGATTAGTGTATTGTTGTGCGTAGTACTTTTTCTTTCCCTTTCGTTGTGCTGCAATTTGTCTTGTTTCGTTAATACTCATCAGTAGTTTTCGTATAACTGACCTCTTCTACTGTATTGTGTGTTCTCATGCATGTGTAAAATCTTATTGTTAGTTTCTGCTTTGTATTTGGTGCTGTGTAAATTATATATTAAGATTAATATTATAGATTAATTATCTAGCCCAATTACAACCGTAAGAGTTTTTCTGTTTGAGTTTAATATATTAGTCTAGTAGTTTTATTATAAATATAAATACTGTATTAGGCTAGTTTTATTTGTTTATTAATCGTAAAGATTATTTCCTAGGTCTTTTCTGTTATCTGTTACAGTTTATTGATTTATTATATTGGACTCTTTGTTAAGCCTTCGTAATTATTCGGTGTTATATTCTTCTGTCATCTGGTAGAGACTAAAGAAGCTTATATTTATTTATTTTTTTTCCTTTTCATTCTTACATTACTTTTAAGTATCGACTTAGATATTTTATGGGTATTTATTTCTTGTAAGTTTGTATTAGTATTAGTGTTAGTCTACATCATATTTAAGTGGTTCTAATGTGGTTATTAGTTTAATGTTTATGGCAATATTTGTGAGTTATTTACATTGTTTTGTATCTTGTACAGAATATGTGCGAGTTGAACATCAGTGAGACAAGCTTGCTGTAGTGCCAGTGATATCAACACAGATATCCTTCAGCTGTAGATCTGCATTATCTCGGTGGAACCATATACTGTAATCAAGACACACTTAAGATAAGTCGCAGTTTATGCCATTGTTGCACTTCTTTGTTCAGATACCATTCTACTGACATTCCTGATGGTCGTTCATTTGTATTAGTTGCTGTGTTAGCGTTTTATATTTGTGTTACTTGGTTATATATTATTAATACTTTGTTCTTCATTAGAAGGAATTGGTATTAATCTATTCTGTAGGTTTTTGTAAAATTAATTAATTAATTCCAGAGTCTTGGAGAGACTCGGTAGCTAGTGCCCCGTGGAATTCTTTGACATTTATTGGTGTTAGCTGTTATAGTTTGGTTTGTGTAATCATTGTTACATAATTTAGTCTCTTTTGTCATATTTACTTGTAGTTTTCTTGCGTTAATTTTCTACTATCTTGTAAATAAGTTCATTTCACAGTCCTATTATTGTTGTTGTTTGTTGCAGGTGTGGTAGTTTAAATCTATAACTACTTCATTACTTTCTTATACTTTCTTTATCTACCTATATACTTTCTTGTATTATTCCCCCCACCTGTCGGTTATTGTTCGTTTGTTTATGGTTGTTGTGTCAGCGGTGTATTTCATTATTATCATCATTCACTGTGTTTTGGTCCTGGTTATTAGTTACAAATAGTTTGTATGATTACTGTGTTAGAATCTAAGCATTGTAGATATGATGGTCAAAGTATATTGAGGATTAGTGTGTTCAGCTACACATATCTTAGTCTAGACATAGGTGGATCTGATTATTATAAGTGACTGATTTTAGGGTTACTTGTGTGTATTATCTTTAGAATTATTGGTGATTTGTTACTGTGTTATTGTAGTACCTATGTAGAGGTATATTAATACTGATAATTTAGTATTGTAGTGAATATACTTTCTTATTTTGGGAATCTAGTCTGTAAATCTATAGTCATGGCAGACTGTTCAAGAACAATTAGAAACAGAAAGAAAAGAATAGCCTTAAGAGACTTTATTTTGGCTATCAGAGATTGTGAGTCTTACGAATTGTTTAACACTATGGTAAAAGTGGATGATAAATATAAGCCACATAGCGCAAAGGTATATCTGATAGAGATTAAGGAAATAAGAGAAGTTACAACTGGAATTGCATTGCCAGTATTGGATGATAGCAAGAGACCAAAACTGAATTTAAAGAGGAAAGCTAATATAGCAGATGATATGGTGAAAACTGAAACTAGGAATGTTTCTGTTCAAAGTGAGAAGAAAGAAGTCACTGTACAAACAGATAATTATTGTGAAGACTGTTCAGTCTCAGTTGGGAAAATATCCAAACTGAATGTGGATGAACCACAAAAGACTATCATTAGTGATGAATCAGTTAGGAGTAAAACTAACTTATATTCTATGGAAGGAAGATCAATAAGTGTTAGTAAGAATGCAATGTCTACAAAAGCCTATGAGACAATGATAAGTCCAGTGCATGATGAAACATACCATGCACCTCAAGAAGTGTTGTTACCAAAAATGGGTTTTTGGTGTGACAAGGATCAGTTAAAGATAAACAAATTGATCCAAGAAGAGGGAACCTTTGAGGAAAAGTGTATAATATTAGAAGGAAAATTCAAGAGTGTTGAGCAGAGATTAGAAAAGGAATATAAAGATGGTATTCAAAGATTAAATGATGAATTCAAGGTGGATAGGAACAGGATATTAGCTGAGTATAAAGGTAATACTCAAGTTAAAGAGGAACATTGCAGGGTCCTGTCATCTCGGTGGAAGGAGAAAGGTAATGCTTTAGAAGAGAGTTACTTGGTTAAATTTGATACCCTAGAAGAGCAATTTAAGGCAGCTAAACAAAGATTACAGCAGCAAGCTGAAGCATTGAAAGATCAAGCTAAGTCTACGGAGGAGAGACATGAGGCTGCGCTTGGTACAGATCCATCAGATTGGGAGAAGGAACCTTTAGATGCTCAAATGCAGTATAGGAGAGCGAAGATTAAGGATGCTACATCTGTTGCCAAGAAAGTAGTACTTGAAGAGACTGAAAATTCAAGGAAGGAAGTGTGGAAGACTGTGATGGATGGTCTGAAAGGAAATTGTGCTGGAGTTACAGACCAGTTAGAGTTAATATTATCTTTCAATTTCAAAAACAGATACATGGATAAAGGAAAAGAACCATTGAAGTTGTTAATGTTCAACGCCATCAAAAAGTTACCACCAGATAAGTGGGACATAAGTGATCTGTTTGCTCTACTAAAGATACTGTGCTATTTGGAAATACTTTTCTGATCGTGGTAATGATGATGATGGATTCTAGATTGGAAATAGTTTTGATGTTAGTTGGAAGAGATTGGTACTTGTTACGACTCAGCATGAGAGGTTAATTGTTACTGTGCATAAAACAAGGCTGAAAGCTATAACTTTCAAGAATGGAAATTTGACAGAGTGTATATAAACAACAAATAGTGAACAGGTGTACAGTACAAGTCAGTAAAACAAGGTGTTTTAGATTGACTTATTTCATTAACTAAAGTGGTAAAGCTTAATTCGGAGGTACAGGGTGTAGTATCTAAGGTCGCTGATCACGAAGACATATGAAATGGGTATATCATCCCTTAATTGATTATTTAGTCACCCCACTGGGAATGTTTAGTGGAATGGGGTGGACATAGAAGGGTATATGATATGGCATAATGTGATACAAATTTTCCAAGGCAAATGATTTTATTCTTGCCTAATTTTGTTTATCCGTAGGAAAGTATGCTGTGCCATGAGTTACTAGTGTTGTTGGTGGAATTGTCTATCATTACAGCAGCTGATGGGTGGTCATCAGCAGGCTTGCTCACCGATACCTCTTCTTAGTGAGACATCAGTCCGTTGGTCTGGTTTTGGAGCAATTGAAACATGAGTTACAGATGAAATTCAGCATTTAGAATAGATTATTTATATTTATGAATTACATTTGTGTTAGCTTGATAAGTTGTAAGTGTTAACTTATAATGTAATTATATTATTTAATGAACAATGCTGATGTACATTTTGGTTCACCCGTGTATTTTTGTATGGTGAATCCATGTATGATTTGGTTAATATATTAATTGATGCACACATTGTTAGATTTGCATCCAACACAGTTTAATGTTGTATAGGATGGAATTGTGTTTGGTTTGCCAGTAGAGTATGATTGCTAAGGCAAAGTCTACATCACCCTTCCGGTGCCACTGTTAATGTGGTAACCTTTTGGTTCACCAATATATTTCCATCTCTCTTTTGTTGTTTAGTATGACTTAACATATTTCACCGACCTCACACTTTGGTTTGATGTAATGTTTATTTTAAAAAAATGTTACCATTTTTTTCCCCCGGGGGTCGGTGTGAACTGTTAAGTCATATTCGAAGTTACAGTTAGGTGTTAAGGATTTTGGTGTACGGGGCTAGAGTTTGTTAGTAAGTAGGTTAAGGTCATGAGATACATGACGTGTATATACATGTGTGTGGGTAGAGAAAGGAGTAACTCTGTTTAGAGTGTATTTTTATTGAAGTATGCAAGCTTGGAATGTGACATTTAAAAGTTCACTGTTAGAAGCACGTAGAGTATGGTTGAAGAATACTCAGGGGCGTTCATGTGTAAATTGAGGTTTACAGGACATGAGAAAAGCGTGCGAAGTGAATGAAGTTAGCATACGTGTCAGAAAAGAATACTGAGTTGTTAAAGGGGAGTCTGTGGCCATCCGTCGTGGGAGACGGTCAGTGTTTCTCTAGAGTATGTGAATAGTGTATGTGATTTTCATTATAATATATTGGATGTGACGCGATGATGTACCGCGTAATGTGTATTTACAAGGCCTTTATATATTATTATTTATAAGCGCGTTGTGGATTTCCCGCGCTGTAAAGTTCAGGAGGAACTTGGATGCCTGGTGATTAGACCAGAGGTATAGATATATGTGCGAGGAGTGAATGCCGCACTTTGGATTAAAAAGACACGTCGTTTTCCCGTGTCAGAAGGAGGTCTATGGTAGGACCATTATATGCTATTATTTGAATGCGCGTTGTTGGCTTTCCCGCGCCAATAGGAGGTCTACGTAAGCGCGTTGTGATTTTCCCGTGCTGTTAAGTTCTGGAGGAACTTGGATGCCTGGTGATTAGACCAGAGATAGAGATATATGTGCGAGGAGTGAATGCCGCACTTACATTGAAAGTAGGACCACAGAGATATATGTGCGAGGGGTGAATGCCGCACTTACATTGTATACAGACCATATAGAGATTTATGTGCGAGGAGTGAATGCCGCACTTACATTGAATATAGATCAGAGATAGAGATTTATGTGCGAGGGGTGAATACCGCACTTACATTGAATGCAGTTATTACCAGTACGTTAGGATGACTGTACTACATATTCTAATGATGCAAGTATTTTGTACTATTGTTACTGATGTCCAGGACTAAGCTGTCAATATTATATTATGGAACTGTGACCACGACTTTCTGATTCAATTTATATCATTGTGCGCCCGTTCTGTCTTCAAAACCATAGTTATCACTATTGCAAAATTAAAGACATCCCAGACGCGTGTAAGAGAACGATTCGTCCCTTTTATTCCTCTGAGCAAAAAACGTCTGTAGCCAAGATTGGCGCAAGTAGTGCATTTTCATTCTGTTTTATTACTAACACGTGAACTAACATATATATATATATATATATATATATATATATATATATATATATATATATCTATATATATATATATATATATATATATATATATATATATATATATATATATATATATATATATATATATATATATATATATATATATATATATATATATATTACCATGTGAAGTTTAATATGTGAAACTCGCTATTGGATGTCAAAGTCATTTGAGGCTGGCAACCTCAGTATCTAGAATGATGATTCATGAACCACCACTGCACGGGCTGGTGATTGCTTTATTGATAGTTTCGTAAAGAGAACTAAAAGCGTAAAGTAGTTCCAGGTTCCCTATGGAGCAGGGAGGGAAAGATGAAAGAAAGGATGTACATTCTATGTATAATACTTGCATTTCCAAAGCAGTGTAAATGTCCCTATAAACATATTATATCTGTACGTTTAACCTTTTCATTTAAATGTAATATAAAGCTAAAGCTATTCAGTTTTAATGTAAAGGAAGTTTTACCCCGAGGTAGATTAAATTTAATTCTCATCGAGGATAAATTCTGACATGGGATAGTAGAATAAAAGAAGGGGACACATAACTGTGTCGGAAAACGCCATACTCAGAAGAGCGTTTCGTTTCTATTTCTATTACCAGTAATTGGTGGTACCAGCAGAAAGTACTCTCTCTGGAAGCAAGTGAAGGTAGAAGTGGACTGAAGTTTTGCGAGACGCTATCATAAGAGGGTCTTATAGGCAGACGCAGAACCCACTTAGCCGTTACTCCTTGGCGTTCTGGGAACGTGCGGCGCCTGAACTTTGACCAGAGACGAGCGAGAGCAGAGTGAAAAGAACTGACCCAGCGGGAGAAGAAACTACCATTGGCAGCTAAGTGAAAATATCCGCTGCCAAAAGTGACCTCCTTTATTCAGTTAAATCCCATCCACGTGATGAAATTCTTTTCATAAATATTCAAATTATTTTCACCCTGTTAAAACTTAGTGATTATTAAATTGTGTTATTTGTAATGTTACAAATTTAACTTCGATTCAATCCTTTTAAATGTACTACATGTTTCTCTCAGTCAAAGTTGCTAAACACACTCTAAACAGAGCTATATATACATTATTATAATAATTCCACTGATTAAAGCAGCGGTGGGGGCTTAATGAGCTAGAATAAATCATTGCTAAATTCTTCATAAAAGTGTCGGCAGATTATAGAATTAACGTGCTCAGCGACAGCCAACATTGTTTTCGCTTATCTGAATATCTTATGAAGACTCCCATGTGACAGAAGCTTTACTACTCTTCTATCGACATTTCTGCCAAGAGTAATCTTGTGTAAAATTAGACTCCATTGAAGCCTATAATAGATGCTCTTGAGTTTTGGCCACTGTTGGACCACTAATGCAAAGCAGGGGAGGCAATACCGTCACATTGTTCACAATTTTGTGTACAATGTCACCATGTTCTGTCATCTTGTTCACAATTTTGTGTACTATGTCATCATGTTTTGTGATCTTGTTTACAATTTTGTGTACAATGTCACCAAGTTCTATGACCCTATTCACAATTTTATGTACAATGTCACCAACTTCTGTAATCTTTCACAGCTGTAGACTTGTAAAAATTGTATGACTTTTTGGGCTTTCATTTTTGTATGGCGAGCAAGTGTGAAGTATAATGGAAAAAGAGCCTACAGTAATCTGACAGTCTTTTGTGACCTCGGGTTCTAGGATTTGCTAGCAAAACCATGCAATTAAAGCCTGTGTCTACTCACTTTTTCGTCACGCCTCTTTTCTTTGAACATAAGCAAACGAAGTGTTTACAAACTTTCGTGATCTGCCCGTCATAACAGGTAGCGAATCAGGTTTGTTTACCTCGTCTCATCACGCTAGCTTATCTGTCAATCATACGATACCTGACAGACCGCACGTGAATTACACAGAATCTTTTCAAGTTCGTACTCAGAAAACGTCAGAAACACCAGGGCTCTTTGATCTTCGGAAGCGGGCATTCGTACAGAGAAGACCCGTTAGACGTAAAAATTCTTCTGATGTCGGTTAGCAACGCTTGACGGAAGACCAATCATAAGCCTTTATCTGGGAACTCTGTTCTGATTCTCCGTTACTCACACAATAGTGCGAAAAGTAACATCATCTATAGATCAGAGAAACGTAATGATATATAAACTGTGTTTTCTTAAACCTGCTATCAGTTGTCACTCAGAATCTTTGGATAGTCTAAGCACGCAGTTCTAGAACCATTTCGCTAAATGTGTTAATAGCATTCGTGGAGATTTTCATTCCGATTTTCTGGTAATAGAAATTAGTGTTTACGTGTTTAAAAGAGTTAGCTTTTACCATTATAATTCACTTTGATTTTCTAGCGTTAAAACTAGTAAAATAAAATAACGCATAGCTATTTCATACCAGATGTTCAGTTATCATGTTAATTTTCACCACACGCTTTCTCACACAAGAAGAGACGGTTCTAGCTAGCTGTTAAAGGCTAGGCGCGACTGATAGTGACAGAAAAGAATTCACGTTTTATCTCATTGTGCGTATTTATTATAAGTGCCTATTATTTAATATCATACGACTAAACTATCAGACGCCGACCAAACTAATAGCTACTTAACGACCGGCGATAATTTGTGATAATTGAAATTATACGCTGATCGTTAAGAGAGAGCAAGAGGGGGAGAGTCGCATAACTCATCCAAAACTCAGCGCTAGCGACGGGCAATAGGGTAGGCTAAAGACACCATGTGCCTTTTAAATTTAATCAGGACTGACGGAGTGGATAAGAGATAGTCTTGTCCCCGTCTGTGTGCAAATATGTAGCTATATAGAATAGTAGCATGTTTCCATAAATGTTTCTCATATATTCCTAGCAGACCTGATCAAGAGCGTCCAGCGGTCTTTTTTTCTTTTACTGATTGGTTAATGTTGTCTCCTTTCTTGGCCTGTGCGTCACCAATTTAACTGGTGAGCAAGTATTTGCCAACGATACATGAGAAACATTTTAACTTGTAAATTTAACTGGACTTACCAAACCCAGCAATAGTTTTTCAATTTTATCAGCCCACTGGGGTGTGAAAAAAATAACATTCATTCCCGACTTCTGACAGTCGTATTCAAGCGTAGCATCCAGAATTTACGCTGTTTCAGAATCGGCACTCTACCATAGAGTCAGCCGATAGGATTTTCATCATTTATCAATTGAAACATTTTTAGCAACCAGATGTTTCCCAATACTGAAAGTATTTTCCTCTTTTAACTGTGAACCCCAAGATCACGTTTCTACATCAACTATTGGCGGTGACATTTTGTTCATCTAGGAAAAAGCAACACCAGATTAGGCGTTCACCTCACTAGTCTTTATTTGTTAGAGGATGGACTGGGGCCTATTTGGGAAATAAACCTGACATTTTTTACAGTCATGAAAAATGTAATTTCAAGGGATATCACCAAGAGTAGGTAAGAGTGATTGAGTGACCACTGTATGAAAGAGAGAGTGAATATTTTTCTTTGTTACTGGGACTTTACCAAAACTGGATTTGCTTAAACTTGTTAACTTTACTGGATAGCCTATAGTAGGAACTTGTTTACTTTACTGTCTACTCTGTAACATAGTGCAAACCTTCGACCTTTGGGTTATTAACTTTTTGGGTTCTTTTCTCCATAGGGGGAGGGCATATTTATTCTGCTATTTCATATGTATGTAAATCTTTAAATATTTGATCTTTCTTTAGATATTTGATGTTGTCAAATTTAAATGATAATAAACAACAAAGGAGACTTAACTTTGTGTGTTGGTCAGACCCATACCCAAGTAACCGTAGTTTTTCACGTTTGTGTGTCTTGTTGTCACATAGCTGTGTGTGTGTGTGTGTGTAGTTAAACTTATATTTATATGTATGAGGAGGGCAAGGTTGTCTTGTACTAAATTATAGTCGTATAGATAGGCTGGAATAGAGAAACTTACTCATTCCAGAGACATATCTTCTCCTTAAGCTTTCACCCGTGAAATCTATTTCTCACATCTTTTTCTCACATATCTATCACCATCCACGCTACTCAGACGGGACAAAAATAACTCACAACCTATCTGTACGACAGCAAGGGACAGGTCACTCAAGATTTCTTAAATTTTGATAGTTTAAAATGTACCACGATAGAAGGTCGTGTGAATAATGTCAGGTCATCTGAAACCTAGTGAACCAATGAATCAAAGATTTGAAACATCCAAAAAACGCTCATATTAAATTAATTGTTTTAAAAAGGCAAAAACAAAGACAGTTATTTCGCAACACGTTGAAAACGAACATTATAAAATCACATTTACTGAAACCTTTCACAGTTGCAAAAAAAGAAAACAATGTATTGATTTTTTTTTTTTTTTTTTTTTTTTCGTACGCCCGCTAATACTCGAGGCGAAATCTCAGGTTATTATTAATTTCTAACCTGACATTGATTTTACGTGAGTATCCCTTTTTCCTTGTATAGAGACAGGTGTCCCTCGCCATTCAGGCAGATACTCTCCGATTTCGGAGGTAAATGTATTGATAATATGATAATTAAAACTGGATGATGGTTATTTCTAGTTCAGAAAGCTTAAAAAATAGAATCTCACATATATTTTCTCCAGTTTTAAATTCCGAAGTTGAACCATGTTTAATAGTCAAAAAACGTACAACTATTTAAATAACAAAATGTTCAACATTGTAAAAAGTGTACTGTTCCTCGGGGTATACAGAAGCAGAGGATGCTGGGATATGTCCAGTTTAAAAAAAAAAAAGAGAAAGAAAAAAATCTATGCTCATTTCTTAGTTTGTAAAGCTGAGGTAATACAATATACTTATGCCAGATGCTGAGAAAGAAAAAAATGCCAGACACATTAATACTTCAGACTTTCAATTTGCATGTATGCTCAGCTCTTACAAAAACAATTCCGTATGGGTGGAAGGTAGGTTTGATAGATGGGTAGATGCGAAGAAGGGATAGATATATACTTGTATACAGACAGACAGAAAGGCAAGCAGAAAGACAGACTCATCGACAGACGCAAACAGGCGGATGATAGGTAGTAAGGTAAGTCCGTCGGTAGATAAGTAGGTACGTGTGTGGGTAGTTAAGTGTGTAGGTAGGTATGTAGGTAGGTAGGTACGTTGGTAGGTAGGTAAGCTTGTAGGTAGGTAGACTGCCTGACTGACAGCCATACAGACAGGTAATTAGATAAATGGACAGACAGACGAAAGGACGGGTGACGGGAGGTACGATGGTAAATGCATGGATTTGTTCTCCAAACAGCAACAAATTGACAAAGTCGCTGTACTGCGTTGCGGTTAGTTATATTAATCGTTCACCAAGAATCGTTGTTATTCTTGCACAATTTCTCTTCACAATTAATCAGCTGACAATGGCCAATGTTTAATTCAAAATAAAAGTTACATACTGTATTGCTCAACAATAACTTCTTAACAATGTTATTGATGTAAGCAATATGACACAATCATTATAGTTCACTGCTCTTTAAAGCCATCCTGTAACGCCACTAAAGCTTTGTGCACAACAGGTTATTAAGTCCAAAAGTCATGAAAAACAGGAGTACACAGTATTAGAAGACAAATATCCTTAACAATTGTTCGCTGGAAAATACAGCTTCGCAAAGTTTTAGAATTAAATCAATCTACTCATGAGCACCCAACGGGCTGATCACCCGTTTGCCAGTCACTTTGATTACGGAAACAACAAACGGATTGATTTGTCGTTGCCCTAAAGACGCCATTAGGCGTGATGGGAACAACGGCAAAGAAAATCTATTCGCTGTTGCCCTTAAGACGCCACTAGGCGTAATGGCCACTACTGACTGCTTTGCCGGTCGTTGGCTAAGGACGGAAGAAGAAGAAGACTCATGAGCAACTTCCAGGCAGCTCTCAGTGTGATATTTTGTCTGTGAGCACATGTTTATTGCCAGGTAACTAGACATGTGGCCTTGACACAATTAGCCAATGCATAAATCCTACACACAGCAAAGAAATATTTCTCACATGACTGAAAACTCTACTAGACAACTACTTTTTGTCATAGGAAGTATTCTATGTTATAACACTGAGCTCGATGCTAGATATGAGCTATCACTTAAACTAGGAAAATCATCCAAGAGCTACAACAGTTAGGCTCCAGGGAACTGTTGTGCTGCAACTTTTTTTTTAAATTAAAATTTTGCCTCGTTTTCGCGAGGGCCGCACTGTTCAACCTAGACATAGGATTCGTCGGTTATATTAGGGCGCATATTTTGAGCTTTGGCTCTGAAACATTTTTTATACTGTGAAATTCTAAGCATTCATGAGTCGCCGCATTATACGTGTGTTTCTGTAGAGTGGTGCAGGCTTCCTAAAGTAATTCATTTTTATCACGGGTTATTGTAGAAAAACTGCTTTTCTTTTTCTATATTACATTTTTGTTGTTCAGCATTCTGATATACTAAGATACTTGGACTGTTCCAATGCCATACTTTAGACGTGTATTTGATTGACATGAATCTAAGATTACCATCAGTCTATCTCCCATATTTGATTGACCAACCTAATCTGCGCTTGCACTGGCTAAGTAAATAATGGAGGAAACTTGATTCCTGTGAACAGTAAATAAATAAGTAAATAAATAAAGATAATTAACAGGTACACGTTGGACATAAGGATGACACCAGACAACAGAAAAGAAAATATAAATGATAGGCTTACCGGGAATCGAACATAGGACCAACCAAACGGCGCCATCGCCTTGCTGTGACAGTACATTGTGAAAGGACGCTCAGCCAGTTTAGTCCAGCGAGTACCTATTAATTACCTTTATTTATTTATTTACTTTATTTATTGCAATGGCTAACAGATACTAACCATGTACTCAAGAGAAATCTAGTTTCCACGCGTAACCTATGAACTCCAATGTGTTTTCTGTCCTGTGACGCGTGTCAACTAGGTTCCATGTTGTGATGTACGTATACATTTTATCAGCACAACTTCGTTAGCGAAAATACATGTAGGTGACAAGCGATAGCCGCTCACTGTTAACATAAAGCGACTAAAATAT
This sequence comes from Oreohelix idahoensis, assembly GCA_024509875.1. NCBI lineage: Eukaryota > Metazoa > Mollusca > Gastropoda > Stylommatophora > Oreohelicidae > Oreohelix > Oreohelix idahoensis. The sequence goes on along the minus strand of JAMPIV010018895.1, from coordinate 450,799 downwards.
TGTCAGATTGCGTGCAGTTACGTGCAGATGTTCAAATGTTGAATTACAAATCTGGTACAGATTAAGTATTTCACATGGCAGTGCAGTCGTTGCATCCTTTTCTACCTTCTCTAGCAGTTTTATTCATTTCACTCACGTAAAGGTGCACCTTACAAATAACAAGCATTAGCGCAATTTTCTATCATAATGTTTTTTTAAATCATCTTCCTGTCACAGACCATAGGACATAAAGACAGACACACAATAAAGCAGTTAAGTGGGAAGGTTAATTTTAAGCTGAATCATACAAAAGTATGCAGTGAAAATATGAGTGAGCACTTTTGCATAATACACGTGTCAGTGATTTTGTGATCACCACCGCCTGCACAAAAGTGGAACATTTTTTAGTATTGGTGCTGTATATTCTTCCTGATCATGCAAAACTGAAATATTGAATATCATTTATGAATGCCACTTCAGACTTGAGCCCAGTATCTGCCGTGCCCATGACTTAATGTGCTGGCATAATGCCGTCTTCTTTCATATAAGGCCATTTCTTAACTGCGTATTCTATAACCATTATCATTTCTGCTCTTGGACATGGATCTGCTGACTTGTAACAGTTAGTTATGCCAGAAGGAGTAAGAGCAGTATAATCAGATCGAAGATCAAATAACATTTTGAGAATTGGGATTAGGAAAATCTGTCAGTCACAGATGTAGTGAAGATGCACGTGTATTCTTTCCTTAGTTGTCAAGGGATATTTGCGAGAGGATGATGTGGTTATAGGCTTCATGAGGAGCTAAGTTTGTCAATTTTGGTGTATGTGAATGCAACATGAGTTGAGATCGACCTGAATTGTTTACCACATTACGTTTTTGTCGCTACAGAGAACAGGCTATACTTTTTAATGACTTGGATATTGTTTCTCGAGCAACTGAGCTGTGGTCTTAACGTCATGCGATAAAACAGAGGATCTGATTGGTGGAGAAAGATTTGTATGTTGAAGGTCAAAAGGTTGGGTAGTTTGTGACTGGGAGTTGGAGAAAACATGTTAGTGCGATGACGTGCTCCAGTAGCTGTTCTTGTTGTGGAAGAGACAGCGGGGCAAGGCGGCAAGTTTTCGCTCGGTAGCGCCAGGCATAGAGCTTGTCTGCTGTGCTGTTGCTGAAGCTGGTAGGATCAAGGTATGGATTCCTGATCCGGAAAGTTGTCTCAGTAGCTGTCTGGTAAGGCTTTTCTGTTTTGTTTTATTTTATTGGGGGCGTGTTGAGTCTCACTAGCATTTTTGCTGTCATCAATGTTTCAATGACAGAAGTGATTTTTGTACATCTTTACTGCTTGTGTACTGGCTGTTTGTTCAGCTTGGTTGAGTACATCTCATGTTATTACTGTTGTTAAATGCTATGTCATTGCACTGTGTTTAAGTTAAAACTCTCCTAGCTTTGAATTGATTGCTTTACACGTGTAAAGGGTTATTTGCAGAAAGCATCTCTAAATAACGTTTGTTGTCACCTGTGTCTGTGTAACAGATAGTGTTGGCAAGAGTAATTCGGGTACAATTACACTTTTATGAGATCGACTTTTATGAGTGAAATTAGATTTGTAGTCTAACGGAAATAATCCATAATACATTGAAGAAGGGGACAAGAGTAGGGTTGACGTCCCTTGATCACACTGTTTAGTGCGGCTGACCTTGGCTGAGAATTTATAAAGTTAAGTTTGGAGTTTTGTTTCTCTGAATAAGCTCAGCTATGTGGGCGAAGAGACTTTGCACGGGAAATTTATATTTCGTGTGAGCTGTTTGGGAGACAGTTTGTTCTAGAAGGTTCAGAAATAGATGTAGTGGTAAATCGTTGTTCAAAATTAAATCAGTCAGATTCGAAACGCGATAGCGTTAAGGTGCTAATTTGGGTTTTCTCCCAAGTGTGTAAAGTTGTTATATTAAGAAGTGGCAAGCTGAATTGGGAGTTTTCATCGAGTGATAAGCCAAAGTGATTTTGGTTGATTCTGTGGAGACAGAAAAGTTATAACTATCACTCAGACACTCAATAGCTTTGTAGGCCACAATGTCAGTTAGTTGTATTTATTCTGTGGACAAGATGCAGTGTTGCCAGTACAAGAAAAATGTGTGTATTTTTCGAACAAACCAAGTACGTTGAACATTATGAGTTTATTACTAAGTAGTGCAGTATAATAAACAAGTGACAGGCTAGAGAGCAGAAGAATAACTTGGCAACCCAACATCCCTGGCGGTTAGGCCAGTCTCACTCATCATCATCATCATCAGCTGCCGTCTCCACAACGAAGGTTGGCTGTAAAGGATCTCCAAAGTCTTCTGTCTCTTGTCTTGGTTGTGCACTCTGATAGGCTCTTCCCTGTCCATCTCTTGATGTTATCTTCCCACTTATAGCGCTGTCTTCCCTTTGCACGTTTGCCTTCACCTCTCCCTTCTATTATGGTCTTCTGCAAGGAGTTATGCCTTTTTATGTGGCCAAAGTACTTTAGCTGCCGAACTTTGATCTCTCTCATTAGTTCTCTTTTCATACCTAGATTTTCTAGGACCTCCTTATTTGTTTTCTTCTCTTTCCATGAGATACGCCCCATTCTTCTAAATATCCCCATTTCAAGAGCCTCAATTCTTTCTTCCAAATGCTTATACATCGTCCATGTTTCTGCCCCATACAGAAATGCAGAATATATACTTGTGTAACACTTTATGATTCTCAGTTTTAATTTGTGAGATAACTGTTTTGATGTCAGTATATGTTTCATGTTGTTGAATGTAGCCTTGGCCATTCCTATTCTCTTCTTGATTTCAGTTTCACATCTGCCATCTTCTGTTATTATATGACCAAGATATACGTAGCTCTTGACTTGTTCCAGGGTTTTCCCATTTACGCTTATCTTTAATGTGGGTTTATCGTCTGTTTTGCTAATTATCATAGTGTTTGTTTTCTCAATATTAATGTCGAGTCCATATTCAATACTTATACTGTTCACTTTCTTCACTAGTTCTTGTAGCTCCTGTTCGCTTTCAGCTAACAACATGGTATCATCTGCATATCTAAGGTTGTTTATTGACCTTCCACTGATGTTTAGTCCTGGTATTTCCTGTATCTGTTTGAAAATTTTTTCGGTGTATAAATTAAAAAGGCAGGGGGACAGCACACAACCTTGTCTGGCACCTCTTTTTATGTCTATGTATGGTGAATTATTCCTTCCAGATCTTACTGTGGTAGTTTGCTCCCAGTAAAGGTTACTGAGTATTCTTATATCTTTTCCAACAATACCTATGTCTTCGAGGCGTTCAATTATTTTCTCATGATGGACGCTGTCAAAAGCCTTCTTATAGTCAATGAAGCACATGTACATACTTTTTTGGACCTCTGTATATTTTCTGCTAATATTCTTAGGCAAAATATTGCCTCTCTTGTTCCACTGTTCCGTCTAAAACCAAACTGTTCTTCTTGGATTTCGCTGTCTACCTTACTTTTTATTCTTTCCTGTATGATTTTGAGCAGCATCTTTATTGCATGACTCATCAGGCTGATTGTTCTGAAGTCTGAACATTCTGTTGCATTTGGTTTTTTGGGCAATATTATAAAAACTGATGTCTTCATGTCGTGTGGTATATATCCTGTATTGTATGTATCGTTGCATAGATCAGTGATTGTATCTATACCAAAACTCTCCAGGGCTTCTATCATTTCAATTTTTATGTTATCCGTGCCTGCTGATTTCCCTTTTTGTATCATATGTATGGCATTCTCTAATTCTGATCTGAGAATGTTTGGGCCTTCATTAGAATCTGGTGATGGTTTTTTAACCTCTGTTGTCCTCGAATAGTTCTTTTACGTATTCTGCCCATATGTTTGATAAGTCTTTCTCATCAAGTAATATTACACCATTTTTGTTCTTGATAAGGAGCCGCGGTAGCATAGTGGTTAGTGCACTGGCTTCCTAGCGCAGTGGTCTATGGTTCGATCCCCAGATGAGGCGGAAAAATTTTTAGGCCACAAACGGCTCCTGGGTCGACCCAGCCCCAAATGGGTACCAGAGCTACTCTGGGAAGGTTAAGGCGGCCGGCGTGATGCCGACCACATCACCCCTCGTGGGCCGACGGTCAAGATAATATGGGCCTAACACCATATTCCCAATATGCCTAAATGGGCGTGTAACGGGTTCCTTTACCTTTACCCTTTACCTTTGTTCTTGATACAGCTACCTCCTTGTGCAAACGTGACCTATTTGATCATTTCTTTATTTCTTCATGCATATCTCTTGTCATGTGTTTTGCTTCCAATTCTTCTATTTCCTTGCATTTTATTTCAATCCACCGTTCTCACTAAGACACACCAAATCAGGAAATCAGAAAAAATAAGTCAGAACCAAATAAAAAGAAACAGCGAGTACATACGAAGAATATTATGACAAGAAAAAAAAATAACAACAGTTGTTCTCAAGCCCTGACAACCATTACCACTAGAGACAGTATGAACATAGAAGCAGCGACACAGAGAGATAGAGAGAAAGCGAGAGAGAGCAAATAGAAGAAATGGCATTTCAATATTACCCACTGAAGTTTTGCTGTAGAAAGTCTGCCAGCCTCATGAGGAAGGTTGGGCATATCATTTCTTCAACATTTTTTTCCATGTAAATAAAGTTCTTCTTCTTCTTCGTTCGCCCTGAAAGGACGGTGGTTGCGTTGTGTCTGTTTACGCCTAAGCTGTGATATCTGCACCTTTCGGTCGACACATCCGACTTCAGCACGGCATTTTTTAGGGACCGGGTTTGCCTTCCCATTGCGATCCGCACTCGCTCAGCCAGACTGCACTGCTGCAGGCTGTTTCCAGGACCACCACGAGGAGGTGGAGTGCGGTCTTGACCAGCTCTGGTTCGCTGGTCCTGATGCAAGCAGTACAGCTATGGGTCGCTGACTGCATTCACTATTGCGGCATCTTGGGGTCCCTAAACAAAGTTCAACATTTGACCGTTACTGCTGTCAGAGTGAAGTCAATCATCGACCGTTGAGATCAATCATCACTTGTCAGTTGTGAACTGTTTGTCGTCTGTGAGAAAGAAGTTATTTTAACACCATCAAAAATCAATAAGCCACCTACTGTTTAGGGTAGAGATACGATCCCACTATACGATCATCAAAACAGAGAAGTAGGACATAGTAGACAAATCATCACCCACGGCCACATCTATCCTATTGGCGACGGCGACCAGCCTTACACTAGGTGGTATCTACAAATACAGCAGATCAGCAAGTACAACAGGTCGACGATTATAACAGATGAAGTAGCACAGCAAATCATCAAGATACAAGAGGTCGACGATTATAACAGATGAAGTAGCACAGCAAATCATCAAGATACAAGAGGTCGACGATTATATAACAGATGAAGTAGCACAGCAAATCATCAAGATACAAGAGGTCGACGATTATATAACAGATGAAGTAGCACAGCAAATCATCAAGATACAAGAGGTCGACGATTATAACAGATGAAGTAGCACAGCAAATCATCAAGATACAAGAGGTCGACGATTATATAACAGATGAAGTAGCACAGCAAATCATCAAGATACAAGAGGTCGACGATTATAACAGATGAAGTAGCACAGCAAATCATCAAGATACAAGAGGTCGACGATTATATAACAGATGAAGTAGCACAGCAAATCATCAAGATACAAGAGGTCGACGATTATATAACAGATGAAGTAGCACAGCAAATCATCAAGATACAAGAGGTCGACGATTATAACAGATGAAGTAGCACAGCAAATCATCAAGATACAAGAGGTCGACGATTATATAACAGATGAAGTAGCACAGCAAATCATCAAGATACAAGAGGTCGACGATTATAACAGATGAAGTAGCACAGCAAATCATCAAGATACAAGAGGGCCTGCATCAAGCAAGAAGCACAGCAGATAAGGAAAAACCACAGATCAAAAGAAGTCAGCAAAGTCAAGAAGTCCTGCGTAAAAGTCAACAAGATACAAGAGAGTAAGAGATCCTGCATCAAAGAATGTTTTTTACACCACCTAACCTGACCACTGGTGTATCCTGACACTTGCATGTAGTCTGAGGAAATGTCATGACACGCGCGCGAGTAAATTAGATTGATATATTACAGATTCGTGTTAACACAGAATTATCGTGTGTAGACAGTTGTGAAATAGTCTGAAGAAAGAAGAAAGGTTGTCATAGCAAGCAAGCAAGACAGATAGATAGATCACATACACGTTTTAGATATTTAAATTAATTAGTTAGCAAATAGCTATTTATACATTTGTCTAGTTTAATTAGTTAGAAATTAGGTAGTTTATATATTTTTTTACATTTTTTATAATCTTCAGTGTTGCCCATTTATATTTTTGTGCAATATTTTTATGCATATTTGATTTGTAGTGTGTTAGTTAGTTTTGTTGACTTTTCAGGACAGCCAGGACATTAACATATAATTTTTTAGTTATTTCCACTAACATTTCTCACAGGTAGTGCCAGCATGCAGCAACAACAGCCTACTTTAGGGGTAGACCATAACACGGCTGCTATTCAACACATAGTCCGGATTCTGGCTACAGTTGATAGCAATGCTAAGTTCCAAAATATAAGAAATATCATAAGGCCATATGCCGGTAATCCTAAGTTATATAGACGATGGTTACTAGATATTCAGAGATATTGTTCTTCGATCAATGCCGTACAGGAAGATTTCAAGAACGCGTACCTTTCCTCAGATGGACTGGTAACCGACTTCATTTGACGGAGAATGGAAACCTTCCCCAACGAAACGTGGGAAGAGTTGAAGAAGGAGCTCATCAAAAGTTATTCTGAGATTACAGATAGCTCCTATGCTTGGACGCTTCTTCGATACATAAGACAACAGCCACTGGGGTCGACACTAATGTTCAATGACAGGTTATTGAACCTGGTGGAAGAAGCCTTCATGGGACACGACATTAACCATCATTTTTTTAAGTATTAGTAATCGAATCAAGTGTGCTCCGGAAGATTTCTGAAAAGGCCAAGACAGACGAGAAACACTGCTCCCACTATATATGTCGTAAGAGGCAACTTAAAAAAGAGGTAATGTTTGCGGCTAGCAGCACCCATCATGAACAACAAATTGCAGTTAAAACCAAAAAACTTCAACTGCAAGACAATAAAAATGATTTTGTGCAAGTTTCATACATACCGGCCAATTGCCGCGGACAAGGACATATATCTATCTACCCCATATTTAATTTGTTCAACAGATGATATACGAGTCGACAATGACCGGTTCTCAGCCTGAAAATTATCACCTGGCTATCTATCTTCAGACTGTTAAAAGACGGCACATGTGAAACAGAAATCACGAAGAGAATATGAATAACACAAGCTACATGTGACGAATACTGACATCTACACAATTAATTCACAAATTAAAACTGAGAATCATCAAATGTTTTATGTATATCTTTATTGCTAAATGGTGTAGAAACATAGGCACTGAACACGAAATGGGAAGAATGAATTTAGGCTCTTGATATGTTGATAAATTTAAAGATATGAAAACAGATAAAGAGGTCCTAGAAAACCTAGGAATGAAAAGAGAATTAATGAAGATCAAAATTAGACAGCTACAGTATTTTGGCCATACAAGAAGACCTCGCTGAAGGCCATAATAGAAGGTCAGAGTTGAAGGTAAACATGCAAGAGGAAGGCATCCCTAAATGTGAGAGGATAAATCAAAAGACGGTCAGGAAATAGTCTGTCAGAGTATCAAGATAAGAGACAGAAGGCAGCGATGGCGATCCTTTGCAACTGACCTTCGTTGCGGATATGGCAACTGACCTTCGTTGCGGATATGGCAACTGATGATGACGATCATAATGGCGGTGAAACTACAATATAAAAATTAATTCGATGAATGAATATCGTTTGCCTTAAGAGAATTGTTATTGTTATTGTTAATCAGAATCGACGTCATTGCACTCCGGGCAAACCCATAGGTGCTCAGTCTCCCGCAGCAAATGTCGAAGGGTATGAATGCTAATGGTTCCTGTTGCTGTATCCTTTCTCTTTCTTAACACATGCTTGTGCTCTTGCCACGAATTGCCTCCCTTGCTCTGCAGTAGTGGTCCAACAGTGTCTAAACTCAAGAGTATCTAATATTGGCTTCAAAGGTATCTACCTGCGCGCAAGATTACTCTTGGCAGAGATGTAGATAGAAGGTTAATGACACTTCTACCTTAAGGTAGATGTCACAAGATATTTCCAGAAGTCACGAACAATGTTGCATTGGGCTGAACAATTGTTAACGCATTATATCTGGTCCGTCGCCTTTTGTGAAGGATTTAAGCAATGGTTTAGCCCGTTCAAGTCCCCAATTGGTGTAATCCAACGAAATCCCTCTTATAAGGTATAGCTTTGTTTAGAGGTAAATATATGTCTATAAGTATATATATATCATATATATATATATATATATATATATATATATATATATATATATATATATATATATATATATATATATATATATATATATATATATATATATATATATATATATATGATATTCTGGCTCATACGTTTGCTTTCATACATATAAAACTGAAGCGAATATGATTGTTTAGTTTTAAAACAACATGTAACAATTTTAAAAACGAATTACACTTTAACAGTTAAAATAAATATGGAAAGATTGGTGAAATTTAGATAAAAGTTTTCGTCACGGAGACGTAGGTGAGGATTTATAAAAGTCCGTTGCTTTCGCCTATTTTACAAGAAACTTAACTCTAGCTGAGTCCTGCAGCTGTGGTTCACCAATTCTGTGATGCCGAAAGCCTTCTCCACACTCTCTTCCACTGTAGGTCGTTATGGTGGATGCTTTTTTCTCACACTAGCGGCGGTAGTACCACAAGTCGTCTGATGGCTTGTAACCACGAACTTTAGAAAAATAGAAAAACAAATGCCCTCTTCCAAATACATTTGTTTGGAGCACCCTAACAGGCTCACGTTCCGTTGTCCGACCACCAATGTTAAACTCTCAGAAGAATTTAATTCTCGAGCACGCACAACGTGACTCCGAGAAGATGGTTAAAATTCACCAATATCACTCTGAGGATTAACGGATAAAATGTGTCTGGACAGTGAAAATATGATTTGTGCCTGAACTAACATTAACGAGTTACATACATCTAAAAATGATATGCTACACTTGAGGCACACATGATGTAATCCTCACTCATTACTGCTCCAGTCGGAGTCCTGGAGTCACCTCTGCTGTCGGGTTTCCGCACGACTAGTCAGAAACAATCACCAGCTCTTGCAGTAGTAGTTCATGCATATATTGAGGTTGCCAGCCTCATATATAACCACTTAGCAAGAAACCTGTAAAATTTACATTAGTAAATAAATTGTTTACACTTACCCCAAAATTTTGGGAATATACAATCTCCTTGCACAGATTTAGACTGGACACAGCTCTGTATTAGATGCTTCGAATCACAGGTCTGGAAATTAGAGTTAATTCCTCTGACGGCGGTTGTTCTGCGAAATCACTGGCCTGGGAAAACTTTTGTTTAATTCCTCTATGACTTGGTCTGGGAAATTAGAGTTAATTCCTCTGACGGCGGGTGTTCTGCGAAATCACTGGGCCTGGGAAAACTTTTGTTTAATTCCTCTATGACTTGTGATCAAATTTCTAAGTTTCCAGTCTTATGTTAGAAATGCGGGTTTACTTGTAAATTCCTAAGTTGCCAAATACTCGATCTGTTACTTATAGTTATGGAATTTCTAAGTCCAGTGTCTCCTTTTCCTTTCTGGCTTTTAGAAGTCGCTAGTCTGACGTTTGCACTGCAGTGTGTGTACTGACTTTGATTTCACTACATTATATCTCACAATCCTCAGTTCAAATTCCAGCTTTGTTTCCGCCTAATTCTCCAATGAGATACATTGAATATTCCGGCCCCTCAAATTAACCAATATAATCGAATCTCGTTCAGCACTACGTGGGTAGGGGTGCTTCAGATTCAAAAAATACCCTCACATGTTTCAAAATATTAAATGTATTTTCCACGCGTGACCTCTAAATATCGTTGCTTCAGACTTCCGCCGGCATCTTGTGCTATCTTCACAAATAAATGTTGTGCACTGATACTGTTTTGATGACATCTTCTGCATATCGTGAGTTTCCAGACAGATTTATTTGTAATCTCGATACAGAACGTACATCGGAAGCAATTACCTCATTATCTCCCGTCTTGTGCAAACATAGGGATAGTCGCTAGCCACCTGGAGTCAAGTGACGGACCGTCACGTTCAAAGGGATCAATAGAGATGACCGTCTCTATCAAATGTGGCCAGACGAATGAAGCGAAAACTTATCAGTCGCTGATCGGTCAAATTACATGGCGTTATTACAGTTCTGTCTGGGATCGGCTCAAAGCAAACATGTGAAAATTAAAGATAGTCCCGTGGCCGATACTTCCGTAGGGGTGTGGAGTGTTAGAACCTCCCCCTACTAGATTCAGCATAGAGAATAAAATAATGAATGAAAGGGCAAAGAATATGCCAAATAATAGCGATGAGTGAGAAGAAGAGAAAAATTAAGAAAAAAGTGATACTGCCGGAGTGGACATGAGATCGCACAACCGTATTGTCACAGCTCTGTTGTTCCGTGTATTTCTTAAGGCATATTGAAATATATTTATATATGCCTTAAGAAATACATGGCGGCATATATTTCAATATGCCTTAAGAGAATGTTTTTAATAACTAACTAAAATAACGCAAGAAAGTTATGTGGTCTAAAGTTATATTTTTCTCAGTCGTTAACGAACAAAGTATGCATTTGTTGAAGAAAAACGTCTGTAAAGTTCATGAAATTTGAATTGAAAGATTTTACAAGATGTTCACAGACATATTTTAAAAATGTTAAGAATCTTGTTTCAAGTGGAAAGAATTGTTTCCGTCATGTCTTAAGTCTGGACTGATGTCAGAAAAAGGTGAAAAACGGAAGCAGATTTGTTACTACATGGTAAACTAAGTTGCAAAATTAAATTTAATGGGCAAGAAACGTAAAGGACGACATTGAGCAAACATGATACATATCTAGACATTATGACATGGGAACAAGTCAATTATAGATGGCGAGCATTAAGGGTAGAAATCTGTGGGGAGACATGGGTCGCATCCACATCGAGACATGGCACAAAGTCCGGGTGGTGCAATATGTTCTCGCTTTTTCATAATGGAGGCGCAAATTCACCGAAAACAAGCATCCCGTGACAATACGTAGGCGGGGAAAGTCCGTACACAAAATCTGGTTTGTTCTCAGTTGACTCAGATGTTTGTCTTCCACCGTATGATCAGAGTTTTGTTTTTTTTTTCCTTATTTCTGTCCACTAATCTTTTCATAGCCAGACAGAAAATGGAGACACGTCTGCCTAAAGCTAATATTACCAATGCACAGCCTATTTTCAAGTTCCGTGTCTTTGGACGATAATAAACGCTTGCTTCGTCCGCTCTGACAAATGTATTGCTTCAAGGAAATCGCTGTTTACTGTAGCAAAATTTATTGTTACATTTCATGTCTTAACTGTGGATAGTCGGGTGTATTTATTTCTTTGTGGTCACATGTTCAATACTTTTACATAGTAAAATCGATTCTGTATCTTCCTCAGGCTATTAATATCATTACACTGTTTGGTAATTGCTTTCGTAATCGATCCAACGCTTTTTCGTCTGAGACCCGTTTTCTTATAAATCAATGATTCTGGTAGTTCCACAACTTGATGCTATTGATGCCCTCAAACAATTGTATAGGGTAGCCTTTTGATGAACATACTGGGAAAGTTCGGAATGTTAGAATCCCTTTGTGAAAGGGTTTTGTTTTTCTTATGAGATTTACTTTTCACAATCTTACTGATATAGCTGTCTGTCCTAATTCTCCAGAAATCGATTGGTGTAATAATATATCCAAAGATTTATTGTTCACACGTTTATTGGCAGATTATCAATGGTTTATAAGTTCGAGGATATGGTTGTCTTAGTTATCAGAAGTACATAGATATATCGATTCATCCTTAAATTTCTTGTTCCTTAGCCGGCTGTCTCAAGTTCAAATGTTTAAAAGTCAACTAATAATTTTGACAAAACGTTTTCAGTAGAATGCTCGTATATTGTTCAATAGCAAGCTATGTTGTTCCGAAGTACATTGGTACTGGCTTCCTAGCTCGGTGGTCCGTGGTTCAATCCCCAGTTGAGGTGGGATTTTTTAGACCGCAAACGGCTCCGGAGTCGACCCAAACTCATGAATTGGGTACCAGAGGAACTCTGGGAAGGTTAAGGCGGCCGACGTGATGCTGACCACATCACCCGTAGTGTGCTGATGGTCAAGAAAATACGGTCCCAACACCGTATACCCAATATGCCTCAACAGGCGTGTAATGGGTTCCTTTACCTTGACCTTACATTGGTACTGCTTCGTTGTCTTTCATTGTTGTTGTTGGTCATGGTGTTTAAATAGGGCTGCTGAGCTTCTCGCTCTTTGTTTGTCAATACCAGGTTGAAGACTCCTTGGTATTATCTAGACCAGGGGTGTCCAACATACGGCCCTCGGGCTGTATTCCGGCTTCCCAGGGGGCTCACTCTGGCCTCCAGTGACATAAAAATTCCAGTAAACGCAGAAACAATTCTAGCACTCCACCCTACTTACGAAAAGTCCAAGTAGAGCGCAAAAATATTATATTTGAAATAGCGTACCATTTAAAACCAAATTTGGCGGCATTAAGTGCGAGTAAGAAAATGAAAGTTGGTAGTGAATGTTGTGTTTTTAAAGCTAGTTGGACAGAACAGTTCTTCGTTGTTGAGCATAGCAGATGTGTTTTATGTTTAATTTGTCCAGATGCACTAGCGGTATTCAAAGAATACACATAAAAAGAAACTATTGCACAAAACACTCGACTCAGTATGACGGTTTCATCGGTGAGGTTAGAGCTGATCGCATCAATCTTTTCAGAAAAAAACATTAACATACGACAAATAGTTTTAAAGCTGAAGAAATAGCAAGAAGATTTGTTTTTAAATTAAATTTTGCCTCGTGTTGGCTAGACGCGTCCCGTTCAACATAGTCGATTATATTAGGGCGCATGTCCAAATATAAAAGATATTTTATTTAGGCAAATCATTTACCGATGAGGAATTTGTGAAGTCTTGCTTGACCTTTTTACAAGTGTTGTATGTCCGGATATGAACTCCATGGTAGAGAATATCAGCCTTTAACGAAATACCATTGTATGAAGGAATGAAAGATGACTTGGGATAACCTCAGACCTAAAGATCTTTTGTATTTGGACATGCTCCCTAATATAACGGACTAGGTTGAACGGGACGTGCCTCGCCAAAACGAGGCAAAACTTTATTTTTTTTTTTTTTTTAATGTGACTTGGCATCCGGTATTCAAAACACTATAATTTACAGAATTAGTGCCTGTCAGGCTTATAGCTTAGCTATCGACGAGAGTGCTGACATTAGTGAATCAGCTCAGTTGACAATATTCATAAGAGGAGTTACAGAAAATGTGTTGATCGTTGAAAAGTAGCTTGACTTATGTCCATAGAAGGACACAACAACAGGTCAAGATATTTATGGTCAGGTCAAGCGTGTGTTAGTAAAATTCAGAGGACAAACTTTGTAGTTTAACTACTGATGGAGCACCTGCCCTGACGGGCAAGCACAATAGTTTCGTTACCTTGATGAAGAAATCTTTATGCCATGATATTATCTCTTCAATGCATTATTTATCAAGAGCAGCTGCGTGCGAAGGTTATTAATGTGATAAAGCATACCTATAATGCTTCTTTAGTTCACCGTTTAAATTGTTGCAAGTTATATCTTACAGTCGTACATAGTCACATGAGTTTATCGACATTTTTATTTAAAGTCCGTCCCCCTGGAACTGCCAAAACTGGCAAGGTGGCGCACAACTTTAAACTGTTGGACACCTGTCACGAAATCAGTCGTGCACTTTTTATAACTCTCGTCCCCTCCGGCAGTATCACTTTATTTCTTCATTTTTTTCTCACTCATCGTCCTATTATTTGGCATATATATTACCCTTACATTCTTTCTGATGTGACTGCATCCAGACTTGTTTAGGTTTCACCAGGTGAACTATAACAATACTAGGTTAATTACACCGGTCAGCGGGTGATACGTTTATATCATGAGTCGCATAGCCACCGTTGTTAGAGACACTCTTTACTGACACAATATGGTCACGCACGAGTGATGAATAGAATGCTATATTGTCTGTCTGAGAGAACCGTCTGCCGGATGGATGAAAACACAGATGATAATGAGATAATTGCTTCCGACGGCCTATCCCTGTTTAATTGTTGCAGATAATCTGTCTGGTGAGTCAATATTGGCAGAAAGCATCTAGACAGGAAATTAGTTCATAGATGTGTTTGTAAGCTTGTACAGAGACAAGCGGAAGTATTACAGCATTATTAGAAAGAGGTCACGCGTTGGAATTTTTAAATTTAATATTTTAAAATACGCGGGGGTATTATGATTTAATCACCCCTACCAACATAGAACTCCCAGAAGCCAGAGAGAGAAGGATCGGACTAAGAATTCCTATATTTTAAGTGACGGATCTAAAGTATTTGGGTAACTTTAAAACTTTTTTTAACACAAAGACTGGAGACCTAAGGAATCAGATCATCCGTCATAAGAGGAATTTCCCAGAAAAAGTGATTTGAAGCATCTAATAAAGTGCTGTGTCCATTCTAAACTGTGCGAGGAGATTGTTCCCAAAAGTTACTTTAGGGTAAGTGTAAACATTTATTTTACAAATGTGAATTTGACATGTTTTCCTTGTTAAGTGGTTAAATATGATTATATATATCAGCCAGAAACAATCGCCAGCGCTTGCTGTAGTGGTTTATGAATATACTCATTTTAAATGTTGAGGTTGCCAGCGTCATATATAACCACGTAACAAAGAAAACATGTGCCTCAAGTGTATCATATCATTTTGTGAGATATATGTATGTCCCAGATGAAAATAGTGCAGCAGTAATCATCCACTTTTTCCCCTCCCCATCTAGAGTATATTTTCTACTACATGAACGAAGGATTCACCAGTGCAATTAACACGTGGGCCATCTGGCAATCAAGCCCTATGTGAAACAGAGAGCGAAGCGCGGAGCATGGCGTAATAGATTCTTTGATCAGAGGAACACACGATATTCAGTGAGACGTACCTTGAATTGTAAAACTTTCAGGTGAAAATTGCGTAGCTGATATTCGGCAAGGCGGAGATGATGAAAGTCAAGAGGTGGTAAAATTACCTTTGATTCAAGAAATCGAACGGCAAAATGGCTCGGGTCTGGCAGTCGTGTGACTCTCACATTAAAGAACGATAGTACGGAACATATCAATATATACCATGTCTCTCCGATAGCCATGAACAGTTGCCAGAAATCTATCTTAATTCACTAGCTCGTTATCTTAAGATTTCTCGTACAGAGTGAAAATTAATAGATTTTCGTGGAGTGTTTCAGTTTTCTGACTGTGGTAATTTATATACTAGCCTTGAAGTGATTTAGTGTGTTTAAAGTTTTCAATATATATTTCATTGAGATTTTCTGTGCGAATTAAATAACTTATAGCTAAATCTTTTTCAGCCGTAAAGTAAATTTAATTACTCGCTATTTTTCCAGTAAGAGATGTTTTAAATTGACTAGTACATACATTAAATAACTGTCTACTGACGGCATATATTATTTACTTCTATCCACTTAATGTAATTTTATAAATGACTAGTGTTCATATCACGCGTTAACAGAATGATAGGATAATCTAGACACGTGTGTTTTAAATCTAATTTATAACAGTGGTGAAGAGGTCCTATTTTAACACGTGTTAGATATGATATTGATAATTTGGTTAAATGTTTATATTCTCTTTTATATAGGCTGGTCAAAACCTGAGTACTAGCGGCTTTTCTTATGGCCATATGAACTTATGATCATACGAACTTATAATATTATAAGCATCCAAGAATATGTAATATTGATGAGCTTCTTGCTGTGACCTGTGCGGTCCAATTTTCCTCATTTTCCTGAGAGAAACCAGAATAGAACCATTGAATTATAATATTAACTGGGCCAGAACTATTACCAGATTTACTTATATACAAGCGTTTCAGCCACCTGAGGCTAAACAACCTAGGAACTGTATAAGTTCTATTTATTCTACATCGGCGATCACCACGCATGAACCTTACTCCAACCAACTGAAGGCATAGATAACTTATTGTATCCAGTACAAATTTAATACCGACTCTAGTGACTACTGTGAAATCTGCAGTCAGCAACTACGGAGAGTCTGGGGCTGGATTTGGCAAACTTAAATTTGACACTAAATATATATATTACTTATTAGTGTATTTCCTTGGAATGCCTTCGACAACTACTGGGGTAAGTATATTTGAAAGTAAAGACACTTATGTCTTTTGTTAACATCATATACTTATATGGTTTCTTCTTCCTTTTTTTATCTCAATAATCTGATTAGTCACGGGATAGTTTACATTAGGAACCTATTCTTTTCCCATACTGACTATTTCATAACTTATTGTTAACCTTTGATCTTTTGGGTTAATTAACCTCTGTTGGGATCGTCCTTTCTTTTCCTTTACCAGAGGGGAGAACCTATTTGACTCATTTTCATTTTGTCTGTAAACCATGATCTCTTGATGCATATGATTTATGTTGTGATTTTCTATTTATAATAAACTTTATTAAACCTTTAGTTATTGTGTCGGTCAACCCCTATCTATTATATGTTATCCATAGTTTGTTTTCACGTTCGTATGTATTTGTCACATAATTGTGTGCATGTGAGTGCAGTGTAACTTGTATTTTCGTACAAGGAGAGAAAGTGCGTCTGATTTAAATATCGTCGTCCAGATAAGCTGGATTAGATAAATTATTCTATCCAGAGACTGTACTTTCTCTTACAAGACACCCTCGTGAAAAAAACTGTATCTTACCCCTTACTTTCACTTTGTCATCACTATCACCTCTGCTCAGACAGGGCTATAAACATCTATTACCTATCTGATAAATCATACACGACATTGTACCTTGCTAATTTTAATTCAGGTAAATCATTGATTTCAAGCTGTCAAAGCACATATTGTCACAGTTTAACACCCAGAAGAATATTGGTGATTTCTAATCATCTTCACTGAGTTAAGCTGTGTATACTCAAAAAGCAATATAATTATTCAGAGAGACTAACATTGGTGGGTGGACAGCAAGACAATGCGCCTGTTAATTTGCAGCCCACAAATGTACTTAGCAGAGGCATTTGTTCTTTATATTTTGTCTAAACAGTTCGTGGAAGGGAGCTATCAGACGGTTCGTAGAACAAAGCTATCAGACTGTGAAGTGTCATCATCACAGAAGGATTGACGAAACCCAGGCTGCAGGACTCACTCATACCAGCTAAGTGCTTGTAAAAGGCACCAGCAAAAGGACATTAAATTTTAATTTTTAATTTAAATCCTCAAACCAAGTCTCAAATGACGAAAAATGTTATTGAACTCTAAAATCCACCATCATTTCATCTCTATTTTAACATGTCAAAACTAATTGATTATTAAATTTGTTACATGTTATTTTAAAACATAACAATCACTATAGAGCTAATTCTTCTAGAAATGAATTTCCCTGGATTCACACCAGCTGGGTGCTGGAACGGGCCATAACCATTGCTTAATTCTTCACAAAAGGCGACGGACCGATAAAAGTTAACAAATGCCCTGCTAATGCAGCATTGTTCTTGACTTAGGAAATATCTTATAAACATTCCCTTGAGGTAGAAGCGTCTTTACCCTTCTATCTACAACTCTGCCAAGAGTAATCGTGTCCGAAGGTAGACACATTTGACGACCCACTTTAGATACTTTTGCGTTTTGGCCACTGGTGGACCACTGCTGCAAAGCAGGGGAAGCAGTCCGTGACAATATCCCTGATCTATACTGTAGATCTAGGCTTTTCTTGTGGCTTTTCTGCCATTACGAGACGTGTTGTGGTGAAGTCATGAGCTACAGTTTCTCCAGCTTGGCTAGCATTTAAATGATCATGACAGCTGGTCCCAAGCTAGGAGGAAGAAACACGTGGCATACTGTGCATTTCCCGACATCCAATGGGCTCTCCAAATATGCAGAGCTAAAATATTGTGCTCTGGTTCTGAACTCTCCCAAGAATTGTCACGTCCTAAACAGAGCAACTTCTCAGCTCCACCTGCCTATCATGGGTCAATAGTGAGATCCTCCTGGATGCAGCTAATTAGGTAAAAGCCAGAGCTACATATGGGACTCAAGTGACTCCTCCAAGCTTAGTGTTCAATGCTGGGCTCTCAACATGTTTCATCACAGAGGGAATCCCTGGAAGTTTGTGAATGATTTCAAATGTCCCCAGCCCTACGACTATGCAATTCGTGCCATCAAGGGCAGTCACAACGTGGTCGCTGATGTGTTGTCCCGTTGCGTAAAAGACTCACTATCACCTGACAACATGGCAGATGCAAGTACCTTGTGAGGTTATAGCTAACCTATTTACTGACTTTCTCACGTGTTGACCGATGGAACATTCCACGCTTGATGAACTTTTTTGCTGACAATGCTGATGCTGACAGAAATTTCCAGATTTATCGTTGCTGTGCAAGGCATGAATGTACAAACGCTATGTGATGAACGCCAACGCTGAGAACTAACTTGAATTTTTTCATCGGAAATTGAAGGAAATCGCTCAAGGACTCTGTTGACAGTACTTACAGATATTGATCGGTTCACTCGGCATCTGATGATGATGAATGCTGATATCGCCAATGTTCAGTTCTACCTCCTTCTTCTCAGCTCATTACAGGGATGTCTTGGACCTTCTGAACAGTAGTCATACTTACTTTATGTGCAAAAACACACACATTTCTTTGATGGTCTAAGGATAATGTGACATTTGTAGGTTTAAATACAAAAACATGATGTATTCTACTGTTGAAATGACGGGTGCTGAATATTAAGGGACCTAACTCAAGGATGCTTCGCATGGTCAAGGGGACGCAACTACTATAAGCATATCGTACTTTTGGTGAACACTGAACTTGTGTGCTTAAAGTTACATTATAATGCGACTTATACGAGAATGTAGCAGAGGATCATGGACTTGAACTTGGGACTTTACTTGTGTATAATCCACTAGTGTGTATAATACTATGACATTATTACTGTTAATACAGTGCTTTAATTAGCGGTTAAATAGTTCTAATTCGCGGAATAAGAAATTATTGAATTAACATTTTGATAGTTCTCAATACCATTATCATTGTGTACCATACATCAACGTATTCTTTACCTGATTGAAAACACAACTTCGTTAGGTGCAAGATTACATTTTTTTTAATTGACACCACAATACACTATTTATGATAAGTACTTAAGATGTACACATGACTTTAATCTTTTAGCATACGGTGTTGCATTCATTCACTTTACTAATATGAGTGTCTGCCTCATTTCTTCTATTTACACTGGTACATATTTGTTTATTCTTTATTGCTTTGCATTTATGATGTTGATCATGAATTAATTAATGGACAACTGATACTGGACTTGACTGATAGGCGTTATTGGGCGGTGTGACCATATAAAAAAGACACGTAACAAAGCTGGGATCTGAACATATGATGTTTCAGTAATTTTTCAGGTCGGTGGACTACATTTTCTGCATGGGCAGAATATTTTTCAAGATGGCGGTGTTGATAGGCTACAAGCCGGTGTTCTAAGTCTAACCCTGATCGCTGCACTGTAAGTGAATCGTCATTCCCTGAGCCAGAGGTTGAAGCCAGAAGGAATTTTTTTCATAGAGCAGATAAGTATATTTATTGTTACATACAGTGTGTGGCTTGAAGAATCCCGGCTTGGCCCCCAAATTTAGGGCTGTTGCGTGTCTTTTTTATATGGTTAATGTTAATATGTAATAACAGGATGGTTCCTGTGGCCGAGATCACTTCTAGTTTAGTAAGCAAGTAGACACCGGAACAAGCCAATATAAATTTGAATTAATTGAGCCACAATGGACGAAATGGACGATATACAGTTTGTTTAGGACTGCACGCAGCTCCACATATAATCAAGTTCATGCCAATATATCATGGCAGATAAGATGCAGTAAACGTTATACCGTAGGCAGTCAGTCCATGTCAGGAAGGCTGTCCTTTAGTTCTCATTATGCTTTATTTCTTTAAACACTCGACACTGAACAATTATCCTTCTTGTCAATACAGATAGTTAGATAACTAAATACATCTCACCGAAGATCTTGATGTATTAGTGATAACAAAACTCCATTATCAACACTTCAACAATAAGGAGCTCAAACACATACGTCCACTCGCCATGACACACAATCGTATAATGCCCCGCACTTCTGCCCCTCTAGTATCACGTGAGCCAGCCAAGCACATCGGTTTAACGTCACTCACCCGTCTTTAGCAGTGACCCGTATAAAATAAACAAACAAAGAGCCCAGTTGAGCTAATCATATAATAGGCACAATCGTTATGAATTTTAATCATAACAATGAAGGTGTAATTGTTTCACAGACAGAGGTTCCCTTCCACATCTGTATACCACACAATCATATCTATGTCTCTCAAAAAGTTTGCGATATGTCGTAAACTTCTTTCATTGCCATACATTTTTTTTTCGTCAACGTGGTTGGTCAATTCCATTCTGTCAATCGACTTCTCTCAAAGAGTCAACAATTTACGATGACATATTTTAATTTGTCATTGATTTCCCCACATATGCATGTCTGTCTGTCCGATTTTTAATTTCTACAGCAGGTAGAGTCTGTACTGGCCGGGTTTTTTAAATTATCGCCGGGCTATTTCTCTTAACAATGTTAAAACAATGTTGTACTCTGACTTTGACGTGTCATGCAAAGTTTTAATTTCACAATGCTATGAAGCAATAATTTACTGATGAATTTGATGACATGCACATCATTTGCCGTAAGAGAATTTCTTTAATAATTAATAACACTACGAAGGTTCTCTGGTCGTAAGTGTAAACATTTAGAAAAATCTTAGAAAAGTCTTAGAAAAATCTGCCTCGACATTTTGGAGGATCTCAGCAAAACACAAGCAAACGCCAAACTTCCAGTACATGCAAGGTAGCTGCACTTCCCTCATAGATGAATACGAAATGAACGGGTTCGTTTAAACTTTATTTTTTAATGAAGAAATGACATTGTTGCGTGCATATTTTGACGCACATATTACAAAAATCGATATGGCTATTTAATATGGAAAAAATATAGACATTCATTCATTTGTGTATGAAAATTCTGTCTATGGTAAAAGCGAGAGAATCCATGTTTGATTCACACTTTTGATTATAGGAGTAATCGTTCTTGATATTGATCCGGCGCATGGATTGCTCTTACGTTTGTACTTATTTTTTAGGGCCAGAAAATATATTAATTTGCTTATTATGTTTATGGCCTGAATTCATATGTATTACATATTATTAGTACAAGTAGAATCAGTCCTATATTGTATATTTTGGATGGGTAGGCGGGACTAGATTCTTATTATTCCGGTCTAGCGGAAGTATGAGTTGTCTTGACAAGTCGTGATGAGTTCCGATGTACCGTGATAATGGCGGGTACGCATTTTTCAAAGGGCTGGTAGATTCTTAAGGAAATACGATTCATGAAGTGGTTTTCTTCTAAAGGAGATGGTATCTCTACTATAGTTTATGTTAGAGACTCTCCTAAGGTACGGTACAATGTATAATTCGGACTCCATGTATTGCCAGACCCTATTTTGATGATCTCATGTCGATTCGACCTAGATGGAACATTGTGCTTCGTATCGCTAGGGTCGTGTTTTGTATCGACAAAGATGACAGACTTTCCTACAGCGGTTATGGCTACGTGAATTAACCTGATCATCGTAGAGCTGTATGGGAACATTTATGAAATCATTTATATACCCATTATAAATTAACTCTGGCTTATATTCTCCTTCCTATGAATGAGTGAACGACAACTCAGGGAGGCGGCCATGTTAGATTTCGGTCATCATATGTTTTGATCACTGCCAAGAGAACAGATTATTTATCCTATTATCGGACAGTGACAGGGAGATCTCAATCTTGCTAGAAACCCCCTCTTTCGTGGTTTCATAATATATGCTACAAACTATGGACGTCAAGTAACCTTAGTTATTTACCGATCTGCCTTCACTGACGCGTTTAGTCAGATAGGGGGATGCGGCCATAATATATCATGACATTGAACTTTTGATGTACTGCCCATTATTTCTGAATGTGTCATGACTTCAGATCTGCTATGTATACCTACAAATTGATATGTCAACATACCATGATGTACTCGTATGTCCCAGTGTGTACGTCTGAATAAATTGAGTAAACAAAGATTCCAGCAGTCTGCATTGGTGCCTTGTAGACACATGTGTATGAGTGGTTATATTGGTCAGCACACGAACAGTACACCATTCGCGGTAATCACACTCTACACTTCTACTTCATACATACACCATCCTGCGTCGGTTGGAGTGACCAAGTTTAGGGCCTGCTTCCCCTGGAGCCTTTGCCTTCCCTAACTCAGGACTAGGGTGAGTTACCCATTTACAGCTGGGTAGACTGGGGGCATGCCTGATCTCAACAACACACCACTCTTCCTTACAGAGCATACAGACTGACACTTCATTAGAGTGGAAAGAAGAAAGAAAACTTTACAGTGGCGAGCCAGATTCCTGGGTCCAGCTTACGCAGTTTTGTGTTGAGAATCACAGTTTACAGCTGAAAGAACATTTGTTTTGAACACATCAACACCAGTAGGACAGCTATACAGTCGATGTCAGCTTGACCTGTATTACCGATAGGATGCTGTATCTAGGTCAGCGCTTGTTGACAGTTTTTCGCTGTACAGACAGTATTACACAGGACAGTGGTATCAAGTGTAGAAAATATCTGGAGCAGTATTGTTGACATTTCTCAACGTACAGAAGAATCACAGTGTTGTTGAACATAAAGTGCATAGTTCATCGTTGGATCTTCATATGCTCAAAAGAGAAAAAATTGACAGTGTAATAGTTTAGAATTAAATCTATTACTCAATAAAGTGGCAAGTTATTAGTATTAAAATAAACTGTGCCTGCTTTACAACACTATACCTGCAACACATTCCATTCATGACATAAATTATATTGTATGCTATATGCTATTTATGCTTACATGTTATTTGTTTATATGTGTAGGTGTTTATATGTTGCGGGCCTGGATGGGAGGTGACTAGAACAGGAAATACCGAGTGATATTGGTCTTGTTCTGGCGTTCGATAGGGAGCAATTTCTTAATTGAAATTTGCATGCAACATAATTTGCAAATATTTGGTTAGTTGTGACGACTGTTTCATATTTGTATTTGTAACATTTTTTCTGTTCTTTATTTTTGTTTGATTTGTTTGTATAATTGTAGGTCTCATCTTTCCTTTCATTTCAGTTTTTTACACCCTTATGTTTATACACTGTGGCGTTATTTGTCTTGTCATTTTATTATTGCAGTTATCATCACGGTTTCTGTGATCATTTTTTTTTTCATTTCTCCTATTTAATTTAATTTGATCTCTGCAAATGTGTTCATATTGTCTTTTCTTGTTTGTCCTTTGTAATGTCTTTAGTTGACATATGACGTATAGTGGTATACACTGATAGTATAGTACAGATCAGTACTTTATGATTGTTATTGTTATAAAACAAAATGTACAAGACCTTTGTAAGGCTTGTCTCCCAAAGTGATTGGTAAAGGGAAATATTTTTTCCACAGGTACTCAAGTGATCTTTGATTACATTGAGGTATACAAGACCTTTGTAAGGCTTGTCTCCCACAGTATTTGAGATACAGTTATTGTGTCCATAGGTACTCAAGTTATCATTGGTTATTATAAACCATACAAGTTTGGACTAAGACTAAGTCTATGGTATAGACTTGTCTCTCATTAACGTGAAAGAGGGTAATTTATTTACTTTTTCAGGTTTCTGATTTAAGAAGACAATATGTCTACATTAGATTATTTCATTGCACAAGGAAAATCTCTTGATAAGACTGGAAAAGACTTAGAACAATGGGCTGTTGCTCAATATGACAAAGCATTAGCTGCAGAAGAGAAAAAAATTGCTGCTGCTGTTGAAGAAAGAAAAGCTGCTGCTGAGGAAAAAAAAGCTGCGGCTGAGGAGAGAAAACTTCAAATAGAAGAAAAAAAAGCTGCTGCAGAAGAAAGGAAAGCTCTAGCTGAAGAAAAAAGATTAGAAAAAGAAGCTGATACTGCTGCTGAACTTAAGAAATTGCAGATGCAAGTGGAGGAAAGGAGATTTGATGCAGAACAGAAGAAATTAGAAGTTGATGCAGAACAGAAAAAATTAGAAGCTGCTGCAGAACAGAAAAAATTAGAAGTTGCTGCTGCTGCAGAACAGAAAAAATTAGAAGTTGCTGCTGCTGCAGAACAGAAAAAATTAGAAGCTGCTGCAGAACAGAAAAAATTAGAAGTTGCTGCTGCTGCAGAACAGAAAAAATTAGAAGCTGCTGCAGAACAGAGAAGATTAGATAGAGAAGCTGAAGAGAGAAAAGCAATAAGAGAACATGAGTTTGAATTAGAGAAATTAAAATTGACATGTATGAGTAATGTTAATCAGGCATCTGGTAGTAATGGTAAACCCTTTGTGTACAAGGTCAAGGTACCAGCGTTTAACCCTACCAGTGATGACATAACATTTTGGCTTTCTAGATTTGAACGGGCTTGTCGATCTCATAATGTTGACAAATCACAGTATGTGAATCAGTTGTCTGAAAATCTAAAAGGGGAGTCTCTGAGTAAGTTATATTTTGTTGAAGAGGCCGACAAAGATAATTATGATGCTGTTAGGGCAGCTTTGATAAAGAGATATCAGCTGTCTGAGGAAGGTTACCGTCTTTTGTTTAAAACAATGAGACCTGAGGTAGGTGTAGAATTCTCAGATTTCATCTCAAAAGCACGAATTACACTTTCACGATGGATTGAATTATCCAAAACAGAGAAAACATTTGATGGTCTTACGGATTTATTGCTAAGAGACAAGGTCATGTCTTCTGTAAATAAATCATTCCTAGAGTTCTTACATGAGCGTAAACCTGGTACAATAAAGCAAATGGAAGAATATTTGTGACCAGTATGCCACGGCACACCCTGACATGATTCTTAGTAACTCTAACATTAAAGAGAGTATGCCAGTTGCTTCGGCAACAGAATATAATCAGAATTACTCACACAAATTCCAAGGAGCTAAAAATAAATTTGATAAAAAGGTTAATTGGAATAAGTATCAAAACCAAGATAACCACTCAAATCAGGGTTCTTCTTCGAAGAACTGGAATCGAGCTGATAGTCCTCGACACGCGAGGGGTACCCATAATGTTAGAAATTCTCGGAAAGGGAGTAGCTATAGGAACTACCCAAGTGCTTCATGGAGACAACAGAAACAATATTACAGGGATACTCAATATAACGAGCGTGATGATTATGATCATGAATATTATGATTCAAACCCAAATAGGGGTTATAACAGAGGCAATAATAATTATAGAGACAATTATAACCGAGGTAGATCACAACACAAAAGACATGGTAAATCTTATTACCAGGCTAACTCTGCACAACAGGAGTTCCACGACACCGATAATCAGAATAATGATAAAAAAGACTCCAACAGTGTAGCAAATTCCGCTTTCGATTTTGCTAGAGCATCTGAGTGTTCGCAATGCAAAACATTATTCGATCCAACCACAGTGTCTACTTTAAGCTGCGGTCACCCGCTTCCCGCTCTCCATGCGTCAATTGCGCATAATGGAAGGGGTGCTCTTGTCTTTAATAGGGGCCTAATAGATGGTACTCCGGTATCAATTCTTTTCGATTCGGGGTGCACTACCATTGGAGTGAGGCAATCACTCGTAAATCCTTCTCGAGCTACAGGCAATATAGTCAAATGTGTAACATTTGGTGGCACATTGGAGAAGTACTCCACTGCCATTATCAATATTGCTACGCCTTTCTTTACAGGAGAGGTGCAAGCATGTCTCTTGCCGAATCCGATCGCTGATCTTATCATCGGTCGCATTCATGGAGTGAAAGAATGCACTCCACAGCAAATTTCTAATTGGGAAAATGTTAATATGCAATCTGCTAATGCAGTAATCACTAGGGCTCAAGCTCTTAATATGCCACAATCTTCACATTCTGAAGATAATGATGCGCAGATCCAAGATGATCCCTTGGAGATTTCCCACGATTCCTTTATCAAACAGCAGGAAGATGATCCTACTCTAAGAAATTCTTTACTCTGGCAACAAAAGGTGATCCGAATAAGGATACAAATCGTAAATCTTGGATTACGATGAAGAATGGCGTACTTGTACGTATGGTACAAGACTCCGCTAAGTCCATTCATTCTCAAATCCTTGTGCCTAAAAATATGAGAGTTAAAATCTTACAGCACGCTCATGATTCGCAGTGTGCTGGACATATGGGTTTTTCCCGTACTAAAGCTAGAGTTCTTCAATCTTTCTTTTGGCCTGCTGTGAATAAGGACATACGAATCTATTGTCGATCTTGTAAAGTATGTCAAGAGATTAAATCCAGAGGTCCACGCCATGATGCACCTATTCAGGCTGCAGACATTCCCATTCGGCCATTTCAAAAAATGGCGATAGACATCATTGGTCCATTTAAGATAAAGTCTGCTAGAGGACACCAATTTATTTTGACGTGTGTTGATATGTGCACACGTTGGCCGGAGGCTGTTCCTCTAAAGAGCATAACTACTGCTGATGTCGCAGATGCTCTTTGGTTAATATTTTCTCGTCTGGGGTTTCCAGCAGAAATATTATCCGACCATGGTACCCAACTCATATCGGATACCATGTCTCAAGTAATGTCGACTCTGAAGATAGAGAGATCGCTGAGTAGTATTTATCATCCTATGTCCAATGGGATGGTGGAACGTTTGAATAGAACTCTGAAAAACCTACTAGGTAAGATAACAGAAGATCATCCTCAGGATTGGGATAGGGTTTTACCCGCGGCTCTCTTTGCATATAGAGAGGTCGCCAACGAACATACAGGATTTTCTCCCTTTGAACTTGTCTTTGGCGCGAAACCGCGAGGTCCCATGTCCTTACTTCATGATCTTATAACTGCTGATAATATTGTCGATGACACAAAATCCTCTTATGAATATGTCATCGCACTTAGACACAAGATTATTGAAGCATGCAAATTGGCAACTGCTTCTTCTGAATTTGCGAAACAGAAGGCAAGGGAATTTGCCAATAAAAAGAGATGTTTGCGACAACTTTGTCCAGGTGACAAAGCATTTGTCTTGCTACCTTGTAGGGAAAATAGACTTCTCATTTCTTGGAAAGGTCCGTACGATATAATATCAAAAGTTTCCGATGTTGACTATATCGTCGATATTGACGGGAAGCGTAAAACCTTCCACATCAACATGCTCACGGAATTCCATGAACGTCCTGATTATTTACAACCTGTTTTCCAGGCAATGGACGATTTTCCAGTCCAACATGGACAGTACTCATCTCTGTCAGTAATACAGGATGAGGAAACGAGTTTCTCGGATGTAAATTTACCTTTTCCAATGATTCCTCTTCACTCTAATGAATCATGGAAAGATGTTGCAATTTCTCCAGAATTATCTCCAGGAGAGCAGAAACAAGTTTCTACTATGTTAGAACAATTTCAGGATGTCCTTACTGACATTCCTGGTCAAACTGATGTCATTCAACATGACATTATTCTTACTGACCATAGTCCTATAAGAGTCAGACCGTATCCTATCCCGATACATTTTCAAGCACAGGTAGAGAAAGAGTTAGATGAGATGATAGAGTTAAAAATTATTGAACCATCCACATCAGCATATTCTTCGCCGATGGTTATAGTACGAAAAAAAGACAATAACATACGTCTTTGCGTGGATTATCGCAAATTGAATCAAGTAACTAAATTCGATGCTGAACCTATGCCTTTACTAGAAGAGCTACTTACGAGACTATCGAATTCTCACTTCTTTACTAAACTCGATTTGTCTAAGGGATATTGGCAAGTTCCACTATCCGAACACGCCAAACCGTTTACTGCTTTTTCGACGCCTAGGGGTCTATTCCAATGGAATTTCATGCCTTTCGGTCTTATGAACGCCCCTGCAACATTTGTACGCATGATGCGTCGAATCCTATCTCATCGCTCAGATGTCATTGCGTATCTTGATGACATCTGTCTTTTCAGTGATACTTGGAACGATCACTATAATGGTATAAATGAACTATTGTCTATCTTACGCGAGCATAACCTGACAGCGAAACCATCGAAAGCATGTATTGGTTTTAGCGAAATATCTTTCTTAGGACACCGTGTTGGTCATGGGTTCCTAAAAACAGAAGACCATAATACAAGTAAGATACTTAACATTTCTATTCCTAAGACTAAAAAGCAAGTACGAAGTCTCTTAGGTCTAATACAATTTTATGGACGATTCATCCCGAATCTGTCCTCCATTATGTCACCTCTTTCTTCCTTGCTAAAGAAAGGGTCTCCTAATGTAGTCCATTGGACTCAAGAATGTCAATCCTCTTTGGATAAGGTAAAAACTATGTTTTCTACTTCACCTATCCTAGTATTGCCTTCTAAGGATAAGACATTTATTCTTCGTAGTGACGCTTCATCCACCGGGATTGGAGCTGCACTAATGCAAGAGTACTCTGGAACTCTGCATCCTGTGATGTATATTTCTCGGAAATTAAATGCCGCAGAGAAGAATTACTCGGTCCTAGACCGTGAATTATTGGCTATGGTTTGGTCAATCCTTAAACTGCAAAGATTTCTTCTGGGCGCGCATTTCATTGTGGAAACTGACCAGAAAGCTCTTACGGCTATTCAGAGTAAAAATCTGAAGAGCGCGAGATCAACGCGATACGCGATTGCTCTACAGCCATTTCATTTTTCGGTGCGAGCTATCCGTGGGTCAGAAAATGTGATGGCAGATATTTTGTCTAGATGCCCACATGATTCATAACTGTTATACAACTTTGATACAGTTGTTTCTATGTTGAAATGTGTACACATATGTAATATATCATATATTGATTGTAACACTACTTAGCGGTTCATTGATATTTATTCACCGCTGATCTTTCAATGTTTTTCGTCTTTGATGATCATGATGTTAAGATATCTTAGATGAAATTTATGTATAAACTAATGTGGAAATTGGGTCATTGCTAATATTGTAGTATGCGTTGGTGACACCTCTCTGGAAATATTAATACTTAGAGAAGTACCTTCTCTAAGGTCATAAAACTTATGCTTATCATCTGCGCATTGTTATTGGTGCGTTGTGAGCCTATTGTATGTTGCTCCTAGATGTGTTTCAAAAAAAAAAAAAATGTACCATTTTTTTTTTCCCGAGGGGTGTGGTAATCTGTTGCGTGCATATTTTGACGCACATATTACAAAAATCGATATGGCTATTTAATATGGAAAAAATATAGACATTCATTCATTTGTGTATGAAAATGCTGTCTATGGTAAAAGCGAGAGAATCCATGTTTGATTCACACTTTTGATTATAGGAGTAATCGTTCTTGATATTGATCCGGCGCATGGATTGCTCTTACGTTTGTACTTATTTTTTAGGGCCAGAAAATATATTAATTTGCTTATTATGTTTATGGCCTGAATTCATATGTATTACATATTATTAGTACAAGTAGAATCAGTCCTATATTGTATATTTTGGATGGGTAGGCGGGACTAGATTCTTATTATTCCGGTCTAGCGGAAGTATGAGTTGTCTTGACAAGTCGTGATGAGTTCCGATGTACCGTGATAATGGCGGGTACGCATTTTTCAAAGGGCTGGTAGATTCTTAAGGAAATACGATTCATGAAGTGGTTTTCTTCTAAAGGAGATGGTATCTCTACTATAGTTTATGTTAGAGACTCTCCTAAGGTACGGTACAATGTATAATTCGGACTCCATGTATTGCCAGACCCTATTTTGATGATCTCATGTCGATTCGACCTAGATGGAACATTGTGCTTCGTATCGCTAGGGTCGTGTTTTGTATCGACAAAGATGACAGACTTTCCTACAGCGGTTATGGCTACGTGAATTAACCTGATCATCGTAGAGCTGTATGGGAACATTTATGAAATCATTTATATACCCATTATAAATTAACTCTGGCTTATATTCTCCTTCCTATGAATGAGTGAACGACAACTCAGGGAGGCGGCCATGTTAGATTTCGGTCATCATATGTTTTGATCACTGCCAAGAGAACAGATTATTTATCCTATTATCGGACAGTGACAGGGAGATCTCAATCTTGCTAGAAACCCCCTCTTTCGTGGTTTCATAATATATGCTACAAACTATGGACGTCAAGTAACCTTAGTTATTTACCGATCTGCCTTCACTGACGCGTTTAGTCAGATAGGGGGATGCGGCCATAATATATCATGACATTGAACTTTTGATGTACTGCCCATTATTTCTGAATGTGTCATGACTTCAGATCTGCTATGTATACCTACAAATTGATATGTCAACATACCATGATGTACTCGTATGTCCCAGTGTGTACGTCTGAATAAATTGAGTAAACAAAGATTCCAGCAGTCTGCATTGGTGCCTTGTAGACACATGTGTATGAGTGGTTATATTGGTCAGCACACGAACAGTACACCATTCGCGGTAATCACACTCTACACTTCTACTTCATACATACATACACCATCCTGCGTCGGTTGGAGTGACCAAGTTTAGGGCCTGCTTCCCCTGGAGCCTTTGCCTTCCCTAACTCAGGACTAGGGTGAGTTACCCATTTACAGCTGGGTAGACTGGGGGCATGCCTGATCTCAACAACACACCACTCTTCCTTACAGAGCATACAGACTGACACTTCATTAGAGTGGAAAGAAGAAAAGAAACTTTACAGTGGCGAGCCAGATTCCTGGGTCCAGCTTACGCAGTTTTGTGTTGAGAATCACAGTTTACAGCTGAAAGAACATTTGTTTGAACACATCAACACCAGTAGGACAGCTATACAGTCGATGTCAGCTTGACCTGTATTACCGATAGGATGCTGTATCTAGGTCAGCGCTTGTTGACAGTTTTTCGCTGTACAGACAGTATTACACAGGACAGTGGTATCAAGTGTAGAAAATATCTGGAGCAGTATTGTTGACATTTCTCAACGTACAGAAGAATCACAGTGTTGTTGAACATAAAGTGCATAGTTCATCGTTGGATCTTCATATGCTCAAAAGAGAAAAAATTGACAGTGTAATAGTTTAGAATTAAATCTATTACTCAATAAAGTGGCAAGTTATTAGTATTAAAATAAACTGTGCCTGCTTTAC
Source organism: Oreohelix idahoensis (assembly GCA_024509875.1). Taxonomy (NCBI): domain Eukaryota; kingdom Metazoa; phylum Mollusca; class Gastropoda; order Stylommatophora; family Oreohelicidae; genus Oreohelix; species Oreohelix idahoensis. The sequence goes on along the minus strand of JAMPIV010018895.1, from coordinate 419,225 downwards.
AACACTATACCTGCAACACATTCCATTCATGACATAAATTATATTGTATGCTATATGCTATTTATGCTTACATGTTATTTGTTTATATGTGTAGGTGTTTATATGTTGCGGGCCTGGATGGGAGGTGACTAGAACAGGAAATACCGAGTGATATTGGTCTTGTTCTGGCGTTCGATAGGGAGCAATTTCTTAATTGAAATTTGCATGCAACATAGTTTGCAAATATTTGGTTAGTTGTGACGACTGTTTCATATTTGTATTTGTAACATTTTTTCTGTTCTTTATTTTTGTTTGATTTGTTTGTATAATTGTAGGTCTCATCTTTCCTTTCATTTCAGTTTTTTACACCCTTATGTTTATACACTGTGGCGTTATTTGTCTTGTCATTTTATTATTGCAGTTATCATCACGGTTTCTGTGATCATTTTTTTCATTTCTCCTATTTAATTTAATTTGATCTCTGCAAATGTGTTCATATTGTCTTTTCTTGTTTGTCCTTTGTAATGTCTTTAGTTGACATATGACGTATAGTGGTATACACTGATAGTATAGTACAGATCAGTACTTTATGATTGTTATTGTTATAAAACAAAATGTACAAGACCTTTGTAAGGCTTGTCTCCCAAAGTGATTGGTAAAGGGAAATATTTTTTCCACAGGTACTCAAGTGATCTTTGATTACATTGAGGTATACAAGACCTTTGTAAGGCTTGTCTCCCACAGTATTTGAGATACAGTTATTGTGTCCATAGGTACTCAAGTTATCATTGGTTATTATAAACCATACAAGTTTGGACTAAGACTAAGTCTATGGTATAGACTTGTCTCTCATTAACGTGAAAGAGGGTAATTTATTTACTTTTTCAGGTTTCTGATTTAAGAAGACAATATGTCTACATTAGATTATTTCATTGCACAAGGAAAATCTCTTGATAAGACTGGAAAAGACTTAGAACAATGGGCTGTTGCTCAATATGACAAAGCATTAGCTGCAGAAGAGAAAAAAATTGCTGCTGCTGTTGAAGAAAGAAAAGCTGCTGCTGAGGAAAAAAAAGCTGCGGCTGAGGAGAGAAAACTTCAAATAGAAGAAAAAAAAGCTGCTGCAGAAGAAAGGAAAGCTCTAGCTGAAGAAAAAAGATTAGAAAAAGAAGCTGATACTGCTGCTGAACTTAAGAAATTGCAGATGCAAGTGGAGGAAAGGAGATTTGATGCAGAACAGAAAAAATTAGAAGTTGCTGCTGCTGCAGAACAGAAAAAATTAGAAGCTGCTGCAGAACAGAAAAAATTAGAAGTTGCTGCTGCTGCAGAACAGAAAAAATTAGAAGTTGCTGCTGCTGCAGAACAGAAAAAATTAGAAGCTGCTGCAGAACAGAAAAAATTAGAAGTTGCTGCTGCTGCAGAACAGAAAAAATTAGAAGCTGCTGCAGAACAGAGAAGATTAGATAGAGAAGCTGAAGAGAGAAAAGCAATAAGAGAACATGAGTTTGAATTAGAGAAATTAAAATTGACATGTATGAGTAATGTTAATCAGGCATCTGGTAGTAATGGTAAACCCTTTGTGTACAAGGTCAAGGTACCAGCGTTTAACCCTACCAGTGATGACATAACATTTTGGCTTTCTAGATTTGAACGGGCTTGTCGATCTCATAATGTTGACAAATCACAGTATGTGAATCAGTTGTCTGAAAATCTAAAAGGGGAGTCTCTGAGTAAGTTATATTTTGTTGAAGAGGCCGACAAAGATAATTATGATGCTGTTAGGGCAGCTTTGATAAAGAGATATCAGCTGTCTGAGGAAGGTTACCGTCTTTTGTTTAAAACAATGAGACCTGAGGTAGGTGTAGAATTCTCAGATTTCATCTCAAAAGCACGAATTACACTTTCACGATGGATTGAATTATCCAAAACAGAGAAAACATTTGATGGTCTTACGGATTTATTGCTAAGAGACAAGGTCATGTCTTCTGTAAATAAATCATTCCTAGAGTTCTTACATGAGCGTAAACCTGGTACAATAAAGCAAATGGAAGAATATTGTGACCAGTATGCCACGGCACACCCTGACATGATTCTTAGTAACTCTAACATTAAAGAGAGTATGCCAGTTGCTTCGGCAACAGAATATAATCAGAATTACTCACACAAATTCCAAGGAGCTAAAAATAAATTTGATAAAAAGGTTAATTGGAATAAGTATCAAAACCAAGATAACCACTCAAATCAGGGTTCTTCTTCGAAGAACTGGAATCGAGCTGATAGTCCTCGACACGCGAGGGGTACCCATAATGTTAGAAATTCTCGGAAAGGGAGTAGCTATAGGAACTACCCAAGTGCTTCATGGAGACAACAGAAACAATATTACAGGGATACTCAATATAATGAGCGTGATGATTATGATCATGAATATTATGATTCAAACCCAAATAGGGGTTATAACAGAGGCAATAATAATTATAGAGACAATTATAACCGAGGTAGATCACAACACAAAAGACATGGTAAATCTTATTACCAGGCTAACTCTGCACAACAGGAGTTCCACGACACCGATAATCAGAATAATGATAAAAAAGACTCCAACAGTGTAGCAAATTCCGCTTTCGATTTTGCTAGAGCATCTGAGTGTTCGCAATGCAAAACATTATTCGATCCAACCACAGTGTCTACTTTAAGCTGCGGTCACCCGCTTCCCGCTCTCCATGCGTCAATTGCGCATAATGGAAGGGGTGCTCTTGTCTTTAATAGGGGCCTAATAGATGGTACTCCGGTATCAATTCTTTTCGATTCGGGGTGCACTACCATTGGAGTGAGGCAATCACTCGTAAATCCTTCTCGAGCTACAGGCAATATAGTCAAATGTGTAACATTTGGTGGCACATTGGAGAAGTACTCCACTGCCATTATCAATATTGCTACGCCTTTCTTTACAGGAGAGGTGCAAGCATGTCTCTTGCCGAATCCGATCGCTGATCTTATCATCGGTCGCATTCATGGAGTGAAAGAATGCACTCCACAGCAAATTTCTAATTGGGAAAATGTTAATATGCAATCTGCTAATGCAGTAATCACTAGGGCTCAAGCTCTTAATATGCCACAATCTTCACATTCTGAAGATAATGATGCGCAGATCCAAGATGATCCCTTGGAGATTTCCCACGATTCCTTTATCAAACAGCAGGAAGATGATCCTACTCTAAAGAAATTCTTTACTCTGGCAACAAAAGGTGATCCGAATAAGGATACAAATCGTAAATCTTGGATTACGATGAAGAATGGCGTACTTGTACGTATGGTACAAGACTCCGCTAAGTCCATTCATTCTCAAATCCTTGTGCCTAAAAATATGAGAGTTAAAATCTTACAGCACGCTCATGATTCGCAGTGTGCTGGACATATGGGTTTTTCCCGTACTAAAGCTAGAGTTCTTCAATCTTTCTTTTGGCCTGCTGTGAATAAGGACATACGAATCTATTGTCGATCTTGTAAAGTATGTCAAGAGATTAAATCCAGAGGTCCACGCCATGATGCACCTATTCAGGCTGCAGACATTCCCATTCGGCCATTTCAAAAAATGGCGATAGACATCATTGGTCCATTTAAGATAAAGTCTGCTAGAGGACACCAATTTATTTTGACGTGTGTTGATATGTGCACACGTTGGCCGGAGGCTGTTCCTCTAAAGAGCATAACTACTGCTGATGTCGCAGATGCTCTTTGGTTAATATTTTCTCGTCTGGGGTTTCCAGCAGAAATATTATCCGACCATGGTACCCAACTCATATCGGATACCATGTCTCAAGTAATGTCGACTCTGAAGATAGAGAGATCGCTGAGTAGTATTTATCATCCTATGTCCAATGGGATGGTGGAACGTTTGAATAGAACTCTGAAAAACCTACTAGGTAAGATAACAGAAGATCATCCTCAGGATTGGGATAGGGTTTTACCCGCGGCTCTCTTTGCATATAGAGAGGTCGCCAACGAACATACAGGATTTTCTCCCTTTGAACTTGTCTTTGGCGCGAAACCGCGAGGTCCCATGTCCTTACTTCATGATCTTATAACTGCTGATAATATTGTCGATGACACAAAATCCTCTTATGAATATGTCATCGCACTTAGACACAAGATTATTGAAGCATGCAAATTGGCAACTGCTTCTTCTGAATTTGCGAAACAGAAGGCAAGGGAATTTGCCAATAAAAAGAGATGTTTGCGACAACTTTGTCCAGGTGACAAAGCATTTGTCTTGCTACCTTGTAGGGAAAATAGACTTCTCATTTCTTGGAAAGGTCCGTACGATATAATATCAAAAGTTTCCGATGTTGACTATATCGTCGATATTGACGGGAAGCGTAAAACCTTCCACATCAACATGCTCACGGAATTCCATGAACGTCCTGATTATTTACAACCTGTTTTCCAGGCAATGGACGATTTTCCAGTCCAACATGGACAGTACTCATCTCTGTCAGTAATACAGGATGAGGAAACGAGTTTCTCGGATGTAAATTTACCTTTTCCAATGATTCCTCTTCACTCTAATGAATCATGGAAAGATGTTGCAATTTCTCCAGAATTATCTCCAGGAGAGCAGAAACAAGTTTCTACTATGTTAGAACAATTTCAGGATGTCCTTACTGACATTCCTGGTCAAACTGATGTCATTCAACATGACATTATTCTTACTGACCATAGTCATATAAGAGTCAGACCGTATCCTATCCCGATACATTTTCAAGCACAGGTAGAGAAAGAGTTAGATGAGATGATAGAGTTAAAAATTATTGAACCATCCACATCAGCATATTCTTCGCCGATGGTTATAGTACGAAAAAAAGACAATAACATACGTCTTTGCGTGGATTATCGCAAATTGAATCAAGTAACTAAATTCGATGCTGAACCTATGCCTTTACTAGAAGAGCTACTTACGAGACTATCGAATTCTCACTTCTTTACTAAACTCGATTTGTCTAAGGGATATTGGCAAGTTCCACTATCCGAACACGCCAAACCGTTTACTGCTTTTTCGACGCCTAGGGGTCTATTCCAATGGAATTTCATGCCTTTCGGTCTTATGAACGCCCCTGCAACATTTGTACGCATGATGCGTCGAATCCTATCTCATCGCTCAGATGTCATTGCGTATCTTGATGACATCTGTCTTTTCAGTGATACTTGGAACGATCACTATAATGGTATAAATGAACTATTGTCTATCTTACGCGAGCATAACCTGACAGCGAAACCATCGAAAGCATGTATTGGTTTTAGCGAAATATCTTTCTTAGGACACCGTGTTGGTCATGGGTTCCTAAAAACAGAAGACCATAATACAAGTAAGATACTTAACATTTCTATTCCTAAGACTAAAAAGCAAGTACGAAGTCTCTTAGGTCTAATACAATTTTATGGACGATTCATCCCGAATCTGTCCTCCATTATGTCACCTCTTTCTTCCTTGCTAAAGAAAGGGTCTCCTAATGTAGTCCATTGGACTCAAGAATGTCAATCCTCTTTGGATAAGGTTAAAACTATGTTTTCTACTTCACCTATCCTAGTATTGCCTTCTAAGGATAAGACATTTATTCTTCGTAGTGACGCTTCATCCACCGGGATTGGAGCTGCACTAATGCAAGAGTACTCTGGAACTCTGCATCCTGTGATGTATATTTCTCGGAAATTAAATGCCGCAGAGAAGAATTACTCGGTCCTAGACCGTGAATTATTGGCTATGGTTTGGTCAATCCTTAAACTGCAAAGATTTCTTCTGGGCGCGCATTTCATTGTGGAAACTGACCAGAAAGCTCTTACGGCTATTCAGAGTAAAAATCTGAAGAGCGCGAGATCAACGCGATACGCGATTGCTCTACAGCCATTTCATTTTTCGGTGCGAGCTATCCGTGGGTCAGAAAATGTGATGGCAGATATTTTGTCTAGATGCCCACATGATTCATAACTGTTATACAACTTTGATACAGTTGTTTCTATGTTGAAATGTGTACACATATGTAATATATCATATATTGATTGTAACACTACTTAGCGGTTCATTGATATTTATTCACCGCTGATCTTTCAATGTTTTTTCGTCTTTGATGATCATGATGTTAAGATATCTTAGATGAAATTTATGTATAAACTAATGTGGAAATTGGGTCATTGCTAATATTGTAGTATGCGTTGGTGACACCTCTCTGGAAATATTAATACTTAGAGAAGTACCTTCTCTAAGGTCATAAAACTTATGCTTATCATCTGCGCATTGTTATTGGTGCGTTGTGAGCCTATTGTATGTTGCTCCTAGATGTGTTTCAAAAAAAAAAAAAAATGGTACATTTTTTTTTTTTCCCGAGGGGTGTGGTAATCTGTTGCGTGCATATTTTGACGCACATATTACAAAAATCGATATGGCTATTTAATATGGAAAAAATATAGACATTCATTCATTTGTGTATGAAAATGCTGTCTATGGTAAAAGCGAGAGAATCCATGTTTGATTCACACTTTTGATTATAGGAGTAATCGTTCTTGATATTGATCCGGCGCATGGATTGCTCTTACGTTTGTACTTATTTTTTAGGGCCAGAAAATATATTAATTTGCTTATTATGTTTATGGCCTGAATTCATATGTATTACATATTATTAGTACAAGTAGAATCAGTCCTATATTGTATATTTTGGATGGGTAGGCGGGACTAGATTCTTATTATTCCGGTCTAGCGGAAGTATGAGTTGTCTTGACAAGTCGTGATGAGTTCCGATGTACCGTGATAATGGCGGGTACGCATTTTTCAAAGGGCTGGTAGATTCTTAAGGAAATACGATTCATGAAGTGGTTTTCTTCTAAAGGAGATGGTATCTCTACTATAGTTTATGTTAGAGACTCTCCTAAGGTACGGTACAATGTATAATTCGGACTCCATGTATTGCCAGACCCTATTTTGATGATCTCATGTCGATTCGACCTAGATGGAACATTGTGCTTCGTATCGCTAGGGTCGTGTTTTGTATCGACAAAGATGACAGACTTTCCTACAGCGGTTATGGCTACGTGAATTAACCTGATCATCGTAGAGCTGTATGGGAACATTTATGAAATCATTTATATACCCATTATAAATTAACTCTGGCTTATATTCTCCTTCCTATGAATGAGTGAACGACAACTCAGGGAGGCGGCCATGTTAGATTTCGGTCATCATATGTTTTGATCACTGCCAAGAGAACAGATTATTTATCCTATTATCGGACAGTGACAGGGAGATCTCAATCTTGCTAGAAACCCCCTCTTTCGTGGTTTCATAATATATGCTACAAACTATGGACGTCAAGTAACCTTAGTTATTTACCGATCTGCCTTCACTGACGCGTTTAGTCAGATAGGGGGATGCGGCCATAATATATCATGACATTGAACTTTTGATGTACTGCCCATTATTTCTGAATGTGTCATGACTTCAGATCTGCTATGTATACCTACAAATTGATATGTCAACATACCATGATGTACTCGTATGTCCCAGTGTGTACGTCTGAATAAATTGAGTAAACAAAGATTCCAGCAGTCTGCATTGGTGCCTTGTAGACACATGTGTATGAGTGGTTATATTGGTCAGCACACGAACAGTACACCATTCGCGGTAATCACACTCTACACTTCTACTTCATACATACACCATCCTGCGTCGGTTGGAGTGACCAAGTTTAGGGCCTGCTTCCCCTGGAGCCTTTGCCTTCCCTAACTCAGGACTAGGGTGAGTTACCCATTTACAGCTGGGTAGACTGGGGGCATGCCTGATCTCAACAACATACCACTCTTCCTTACAGAGCATACAGACTGACACTTCATTAGAGTGGAAAGAAGAAAAGAAACTTTACAGTGGACAATATACAAACTTTACAGACATAAATATAAAAAAAAAAGGTTCACAATATATTTGATCGAAATTATCTGACATTTCGTCGCTTGTGTACAGATAAATAAAGCATTAGGAAGACTAATTTCGTTGTTATAAAAAAAATACTTTTTTTTAATGTTAAAGCCGTAGCTTACAACACTGAGCTGCGCCGAAATGCATGTTGACGGCTGTTACTTGAAAGATTAAAAAATCCAAGGGGCAGCTATTTCCTGCAACTATGAGGTCCTGAGTAGACTCTGTCTCCTATCACTAATTTTCAAAATCTTGACGGGATAGCGTCGACGCATTTTGTTTTATTGCTTTCAATTTTTTGTGGGGAAGCGGGAGGGGGAGCTGGGTTAAATCAGCAATTACCTCAGTTACACAATGTAATTGTACCATACTAGCAGACTTTTAGTTTCCGGGGACCTATGGAAACGCGTGGCAGTATTAATGCCATAACTGGAATATTTGTTCAGGTCTCGAACAGATGGCGTATATTAGTTTCTTTCGTGTGAGTTACAAGAGACAAATGCTAATGTTAGGTGAAAGTGGAGACAAACAGTCTGTCTTAGAGCACATAATTATAAGAATTGGGACCACGCAGTTGATAATGCCAGTTTAGCATTTTCCTAGCTTAACTGCGCAAATCACCTGTAACATTAACTATAGTTCGCGCGTGATGGCCTGCTCACAAGTAAAGAATGCATAACTCAGAAAGTATGACAAAGTTTCACCCCAGCTGAAATAGGGAGAGAGAAAGACATTCGAGCGAATATGCTCGAGAGAACAATGAACAATGAAAATTAATAATAATAATAATAATAGCCCCTTCAGTCATAACAGTCCTCAGCTGCTTAAACAATGGAGAAAAAAAGAAATAGTAAGAAGGCTAACACAAAAACAATTTAGAATGGACGAATTCATTCTGTTACAAATTTGGAAGTGAATCGCGGACTATCAATAAACAAAAAGAAGACCCATGTAGAACACAGGATGTGGTTTTACAGACGAATGTTAACAATACGTAAGACAGCTAGCAAAATTAATAATGATCTACTGATAGAGGCCAGTGCACAAAGAAAGCTTATTAAATACATCGGAAATTGAATGTCTACATTTTGTTACTGCCATTTATGAGAAAACCGAAAATGAAACACATCATTAAACTGGGTAAATCCTGCTGGAAAAAAAAATGAAGAACAACAAAGATAAGACACTGGATAGCTTAACATCATGGTGTGACAGCGCCATCTTGCCATCACAAATGTCTCCGTGGGTCACTGCCTGATTACCACATTATCTTCAAGAAGAAGATTTATTACTAGGCCACAATAATGCCTAAAAATTAGTTGTGTGTTATATTTAATAGTTGTGTGTTAAATTTGTGTTTTCGCTATTTCTAGAGCGATAATCGCGTGTGTTATTTGTGTGGCGCAATTAACACGCGCAGCGCACTAAGTTAAGTGATTCGCCCAAGGGCCTATATAAGAAGTGCCTAGCCGGCGAACGAGTCTCTCTCGTTGCCAGTCGCCCCAAAGAAACCAGATAACAAGAGTCGATCTACAGTATAGATGCCTTGAATACGTGAGTTTGATTCCAAAGCAAATTAGCATTAGTGTTCTGTAATTCTGAAATTAAATTCAGCGTTGAGTCTGTTCTAATGTTTAAGGAAATAAATAAAAAGATGTGTTTCATGAGGAGATTTCTTTTTAGGACTTTAGATTTAGTTCTGAAATGATAGATGAGTGAAAATAATGTGTGGGTAGATTTCATTAGTGCTAAGTCCAGATTGCGGCTGTAAGAGCGATTATTTCATTCATCAGAAAGGCAAATATAGTATGAAACTATTTCATACATGAAACCAGGCAGAGAAGCGATCTGTTACTTTAATTTAGATAATATTAACTGTTATCAAGATGGCAGCCTCGTGTTCATGAAAAGCACCATGCGTGTGTATAAAGAAGGTCCCAGTTTTATATTGTGTGAATTGACACGTGGGTGAAAGTAGGTTAATGTAATTTTCCCCAGTAATAGAAGAGAGAGTTTTCGTGGTAAATTTCCTTTTGGTGATGTATTTAGTTCCAGTTTCGTTAAGCCAAGAGTAATTTTATTTTATTCTTTGATATTGTAATTAAGTGTATTTCACGATTATTGATTATTCTACTGTATATCAGTAGTGGATTACTTTGAGTGAGGTGAGAATATGTATTTAGATTTCTGGAGAGCGCAAGGCCACTCCTTGGTGCTTAAGGCACGTTGAGACAGGTGTTTCTCTGTTTGCTCCTTGCGGAGCATAGAAACACCAATGCGGCTGATGTCCATTATAGGCCCACCAGAAGTGTGTTTATGCTATTGCAGTGGTTGTTTCTGTAACGATGTGTTTCATGTGATTAGTTCCCAATCTCATCAGGGGTCATATACGACACGCTTGTGACCATGCGCACCAGTCGTCACTTACGACATGTTCAGAGTGCAGGAACGAATACTGATGAGGATCGGTTACGAGGTAGTAGCTCATTCTCATTATTGAGAGTATTTGTTGTACATATAGTTGAAGAATATTATTTTATGTCCATTTTATTATTATTTAATTATGGTTATGTGTAGAATGGTTTGTGAGAGCACGTGGACTCACTTGGAGATATATATTTCTCTTCTCGCTCCTTATGGAGCATGGGGCCACCAATGTGGCTGGCATCCACATGAAGCCATCACAAAGTATTCATATGCTCGTGCAGTAGTGGTTTCGGTAGCAATCTGTGTTACATTGTGAGATTGCCAGCCTCATGCACAACACCATACTAGTATCGCTAGACGACAAGCATGTGTGTGTGCGTGCGTGCGCATTATAGTTGAATGTTCAATTTCAGTAGTTGAGTGTGTGTGCTTTTTCATTAGTGGTTTCGGTAGCAATCTTATGTTACATGGTGAGATTGCCAGCCTCATGCACAACATCACACTAGTCTCTTTGGAAGACATGTATGAGAGCGGAAGAAGGACAATTTGACAGGTGAGAGCATGGTGTTCCTGATTATTTAACTATTATGATTTTAACTAGCTGTAGCGTGAGGTTTTTATTGGCTCTAGGATCAGTATAGTACTGACAATTACAGAAATAGAATTTCTGCAGAAAATGGTGAAGTCCCAGTGTCTGAGAGAGCTACTGGTATCACAAATTAGTTACGGCTGTGAATGATCTGATCTCGAAAAATTTAGTAGAGAGGAGAAAGTCATAAATTGCCACCCCCGCTGTGTAACTAACTGTGATATTAAAAAAAACAAGGAAACAGATTTTACTTAACAATTATTAAAAAATTGACAAGTAGTTCAAATACAATTTCCTTATTATTTATGTAGTATATACACTATCTACTCTTGTGCTGAAGGATGGATGTTGGAAGATGGAATGTAATGGATTTGTAAGTTTACAAATGATTTACAAATATATATATACACTTGTATATTACAAGTCTTCCAATTATAGGAACAAAAAAATTATATCAGCTGTGCTGTTACTCAATTGTAGTAAATGTATCAGCTGTGCTGTTAATTACGTATATATATAAAATTTATCAGCTATGATCTTATTATTGTCTCTTGCTACGCTAACTCAGTTTCTCTTCATCGACAGTTAATAGCTCACAATTGCCGACGGAAATGGTACTACTGTGTACTCATCTTTCAAAAGTTATGTCCTTCTTAGTTTCTTGCACACAACACCCGGTGATGATCGTTTCGTTAGCCCACCCAAGACTGAGGGGGACTAAAGATGTAGATCCTGTGCAATCACTGTGCTCCTGCGACGTTCCAGGCAGCTGGACTGACACGACATACGACCTCAGGTTTGATGACACGAATAAAACCTGTAACAAGTAAAAATAGGGGCTAATTTCTGTCCTCAAGCCCATCTATTTCTATTGTATATGAGATGAGCGTGTCTCAGGTGTCTGCATGTAGGATGAATAACAACATGGCTCAGTATGATTTAGCAATAGCGAGACAAGACATGTGTCTACTTGCAAAACATTCATTCTGATAAATTAATACATGAATATATCCAATAATATAAATTCAATACATGAATACATCCAATAATATAAATTCAATACATGAATACATCCAATAATATGTACACCTAGGTGTGATACAACCATCTCCTTCCCCCTATAATATACCAGGCCCTCTCTGACAAGTGCTATACTGGCTGGTAACATATATCCTAACAATATTATTGTGTTCAGATTATAGGAGTATTATGAGACGAGGACTGATTGGTTATATTTCAGGTTGGAGTTAGATGAGACAATAGATTGGTTATATGAGACAATAGATCTATGAGTCCTAACAAGGACTGTTTTGGTTATATTTCAGGTTGGAGTTAGATGAGACAATAGATTGATGAGTCCTAACAAGGACTGTTTTGGTTATATTTCAGGTTGGAGTTAGATGAGACAATAGATTGATGAGTCCTAACAAGGACTGTTTTGGTTATATTTCAGGTTGGAGTTAGATGAGACAATAGATTGATGAGTCCTAACAAGGACTGTTTTGGTTATATTTCAGGTTGGAGTATCGTCTTCAGCAATCATACCAGGAAAGACAATCATTATCCCTAATTCCCCAAGATACAATCAGTAACCTGATACATTCATAGTGAACCAAAATTAATAAATATATACAGGTGTAGGTAGTATAAATGACACACAACAAATACCAACATTATATACCTGCTGTATGCCTATTTTCCTACAAGTATAATTATGCTTACCCTCTAAGATTTAAACAGGCCAGGTTTTGACTCGACTAGTGACGCAGTCTGCCATGTCAATGCACGCAGGTAAGCAATAAATCAAGGTTGCCAGCTTCTCTTCCTCAGTCGGTCGTCTATCTGGCTTCGTGTTGGTGTTGTGTGATTATGCATAAAATCCGCCCGTATATATAGGTAGATGTGGAAACTTTTACGGCTTAGGGACAGCTTTTGGTTGGTTCTCGGCATGGCAAGCTGATTGGCTAAATGCGGTGTAGTACCATGCTCCGTACCATCCTTGACCGAGACGAGTCCCAGAAAAACTGGGCTTATGGCTAATTTTATTCTGTTTTTCCGCCATATTGGGTGACAAAATGGCCCCAACCGAGTTCCGAAAAACAGGGCTTAAGTCTAATTTTATTCTGTCTCAGAGACTGGTGAACGGTGCTCGTTGATTGGCTGGGCAAATTTGTATCGCGACATAGTGATTAAGCAAAGTAGTGGGTTTGCACACTCGTTTCACGACACTAGCCGGTGCTTTGTTTCTGTTTCAGATTAGCAATAGAGCACTGGCTGGGTGTTTGGTTTTTTTCGCTTTGTTTTATTTATTTAATGTTTGCTTCGTGTGCTTAATGTCACTGACAGGGTTGTAGAAATAAATACAGCCCCTGCCTTAAGAATCAGAGTTTTATTGTTGAATCGGGTTGGTTGCGAGTGTGCAAGAGAGTGATCAAATATCATAACATCATCACCATCATCTCGCCCACCATATCACAATGGCATAGAAAAAAAAAGGTCAACGGAGGCATTTATAAACATCATTAGTGACAGGAAGTTATAGTAAGACATGATCGCCTATGCAGATCAGTATGACACTGCAAGTTTATTACACTACATTTTAATAATATGATTCATTTACTGAAAAGAAAAACAGGAAAACAAAAGGATTTTAAAAAGGTTAGCTAATACATTATGCAGGTCGGGAAGACATTTTTTAAAAATAAAATTTTGCCTCGTTTTGGCGAGGCGCGTCCCGTTCAACCTAGCCGGTTATATTAGGGGCGCATGTCCAAATATAAAAGACCCTTAGGTGTGAGGTTTATAGTACTTGGGAAGACATTTGAAAAAACGCTAACAACAGGAAGCACAGACGCGAAGAAGGAATAATGATAACAAGATTAATCGGAACCGCAACACACGCACGATCACCTAGGTGATGACCTGTGAAATTAACTCTTCTTAATGCTAATTAACACGAAGCACACAATAATTCAGCGAAACAGGTTGGTAACATCTGAATTGTTCAGAAATTTGCGTAGATGTTTCCAGTCTCATGCTTAGACTTACTAAATGTTTCTCAAGACAGAAACAAAGCGTTGTATGCTCTGGATTAACACAAAAATTTAACTGGTACATAAACAGCTCTGATAAATTGGAAACACAAGATTTCGGCTGCAGCCCATTCCTTCCCTATTTTTGTTTAACCACAAAATTAACGTAGTAAGACATTATTGACCAATATGACTGAATTACCACCTTGAAAACATCTTGCAAACAAAAATTGTAAGGATTTGCAAAGGTTTGTTTCATTCTATTTTCTACTGAAATATAAAATATACTTTCTTTTTTTAAAGATCTACTATCAAAAATAAATGATGTCCATTCCAGATCACGATGTTCGCCTGTAAGTAACACCTACCCCATTCCGAGTCCAGGTTTCGTAGATCTAATCGTTTATTTAATGACATGTGATGTGTCTCTAAGCGGAGGCAATCATTGACTACTGGGAAAACCACATACAAATAATGTCATTATCGTCATTTTTATTAGTAATCCTTACTGAGCATGGAGTCGCCAGTGTAGCTGGTTCCCTTGTCTGCACCAAGCATTCAGAGGTCAATTGTTTTACATGCTGAAATTGCCAGCCCCCAACTAAGATGGTTTGGCCATGTCTGCAGAATGGGAGAAGATCGGCTACCACGACCAGCATGGGAAACAAAGAGCCAGGGATCCAGACCCCCAGGACGACCTAGAGTCCGCTGGGAGGACAACATTAGACAATCTTTGAAGGACCGAGGACTAGAATGGAACCAGGCCAGGAGGAAGACAGCCGATAGGATAGTCTGGCGCTCTCTCTCTCTCTCTCTCTCTCTCTCTCTCTCTCTCTCTCTCTTCCAAACCTCTACACCTCACGGTAGAAGGGGAACGACTAAGTAAGTAGAAATTGCCAGCCCAATGCACAGTCTCATATTAGTCGCCTGAGAGGAATCAATATCCCTATTCTTTCTTTGTCTCTTCAGTGACCCCCGGGAACTACATGGAAACAAAAACAAACATTTATTAGAGGAAAATACATAAATATTAATTTACCGGGCGGGACAGACAACATAAAAACAATAATTTACAACGGATCAAAGAACAGAAACAATTTACTAAAGAAAAAGAAAAATCATAACTGTCACAAAATGACTTATATAAGAGTCTGTCTGAGTAAAGAGACAAGACACCAATTTTGAGGAAAGTCTGAAATAGATTAAGATGAG
Source organism: Oreohelix idahoensis (assembly GCA_024509875.1). Taxonomy (NCBI): domain Eukaryota; kingdom Metazoa; phylum Mollusca; class Gastropoda; order Stylommatophora; family Oreohelicidae; genus Oreohelix; species Oreohelix idahoensis. The sequence continues at coordinate 404,026 of JAMPIV010018895.1, read as the reverse complement.
AATTAAAGTGACTGTAGAGGATGAGACTTATAGCTTCAAGTGTGAGAATCTAGATTGACTCTCCCTCGCCACTTGTGACTTGTTTTTACAGCTACTGTCTCACCACCTCTTGCTCCGAGGGAGATAAGGTTTACACTAATTTATCTACAGGCACAACTGTACAGTTAAAGAATATAGGCACATTATAGTGAAAGACAAACTGATCCAGTGCACATTTATAAGTTTATTAAAAACAAAACCCAAATTTTTACCACAGTTAAAAAAAAAACACAATAACGTGCGAGTTCGCACAAATTGGAAAAAAAGAATAAATAAATGAATGATACAAATATCAAATTTCCACGCGCTCTTCCACATCTACACGAAACACCTTAGGTTAACAAAATATAACGGGCGGGGGGTCTCTAAGTAAGAGCCACCACCAACTGAACACTACTATTACTAACTAAATACACTGTGGAATCCCACACACCACAAGGCTACACTCCACTAATTTTCACTCTGTCCCGTTTAACCAGTCAGAGGAAGAATTAATAACTAATATGAATAAAATGTCTCAAGGCGCTCCCGGCTGTCCTACACAACTAACTTCTACACAACTAAATTCTACCCCACTGAATACTGCAGAACTAACTCAGAGGCTCTCCTCCAAGTATTATCTATCTAACTCTTCAGTCCCTGAAACACAACTAACTCCACTCTCTCCCCTCTCCTTCAGTTCTGTGCCTTCATGTCACTATCGTCTTCGTCTGAGGCTCAGATGCGTTACCCTTCGTCGGGTACCTCTTCTCGTTAATATTACAGAGGCATGATCTCCCTCTCTCCTCCCCAGAATAACTGATGAAGGGGCCCTTGGTGACTATATATATATATATATATATATATATATATATATATATATATATATATATATATATATATATATATATATATATATATATATATATTTGCCTCTGGCGGTAAATCTAGCAATGATGATGGCACTCAATTCTTCACACAACGACGATTTAAACCGCTTCGGGGTTTGGCCTACTGCTTTATTGTGGCAGCATGTAAACAATACAAGGCAACGTAGTCTGTTGTGTATTGGGCCTTAGGAGCCAAGCGCTCCAATTTCTAGGCAATTCCACGCTGAGGTATATGTTTCCTCACTCAGGAGAACTCCTAATGCCTCTCCGTCTTGCAGACGTAACTAGGGGCGCCCGTTACTTTGCGCGTACCCAGTTTTCAATTACAATAATGTCTCTTGCCTCCCTCTCTGAGAAGGCAAAGTCCGTTGCAGGCTCGGGGTTACCTACAACGCCGTGAATCGCTGAAAAAATAACAACATATATACAACCAATTCACTACAATCATAATTAAACAACATTACCTACAAAAATATTCACATACACCCCGTTTTCCCTTACCATAATAAAACTCCAAACTAAATACAAGCCCTCATGCTCTACCCTATTTTTGCCCTCGGGTCAGCCTTAACAGCTCACCCCTTCCCCTCTCTTTCACAGACAACAGCTTGTCTCTTACGCTTAAGACAGACGCGGGCTGACCTGATAGCTTCTGAGGCCAGCTCGTGACCTAGGCAGATATGCGTCACAACACCGCTTCACTGTCTCCCAATATTATAACTTTACTAAATAATTCCCCAGCACTATTCTTATATTAAAGGCAGCCCATGGAAGGTTATCAAAATAGCACAAATATTTACACACAAATGCATAAATCATATCTCATAATACTAAACACCCTTCAACCCCCGTATCCTTCTGAACTAAATTATATACAAATGGCCACTTAGGCACACACACAAAACACTCCGCGTACATACACTTCTATTTTATCATAACCTAATGTGGTTACCCTGAACTCGTTATTACGTTACACAGTGCTTACGTCAGGCCTAAGCCTCTATACTCATACAGTTAAATATATCAAAACAGCGCCATTATATCCAAGAAACTCGCTCGCTAAACATCGTATAATTATCAACACAACTTACACTACCCTGGCTATAGCATTTAGAAGTCAGGTAATTGATGGCAATTACAGACTAATAATTAAAATAATCCCATTAGAAGGCTTACTCTGTTTGGCTAAAAACCCTAAGTTGAAATTCCTTCACATCAACTATCTAATTCTAAATACATACCAAACTTCAGAATATCCCTTCAGGCAAACTGAATTTATGTCTGACACTATTCACGGCAATAAAATTCCAGGACTGAGAGACTACTAACGAACCAGGGCCTGCACGAAGAAGGTTCGCTCCGATAAAGCAGACAACAGATTTTACTTACGTAAAATCACCTCATCACAGACCACTACAAGTCCCGCTAGCTTTGCATGTATCATGAAGGCCAGGACGAAACAAAGCCGATTACTGCCGTGTGTTTACCTAATGTTACATCAATTTACTGACCGTCTTCCTGCACTATCCCCGCTAAGAATGAAACAAAATAGATCAAGCAAAATGCGGGTAGAGGTTACCCCCACCCCGGAAAGGAAGGGGTGGTGGTGGTGTTCCTGCAATCACCAGAACCATGACAAGAAATGAAAACATCAAAAAATCAGAAACCCTGATAAAAATTTAAAGAGAAAAAGACACAACCATAATAATAAAAAAAGAACGGGGCGGGTTGAAAATAAAAATAACAGTCCGTTTGTCACAATAAGTAGTAATTTACGAAAAAGCAGACACATAAGTAATCATTTATTAGAGGACAAATAACTTTATTTTTAATACTCTGGTGGGCAAAAGCGTAAACAATAATGGAGAATAAACATATAAACAGCTGTTTATTAAAAGTAAAAACATAAACAATTATTTACTACATGGAGGTCACATGTCTTTTTCGTTGTCAACAAGATCTCTCAAAAATTGTTTAAATTCTCAGAAAAACACACATTTTTATGTCCTCACCTTAGACTTACAAATGGGATGTACAGACCAGGTCATACATAAAATGATGCATACTACCAGCTCAACAGAAGAGAACAAGTGGTAATCTTCAGACTCCGCACTGGCCACAACAAATTGAGATACCATCTATACAACAAGCTAAAGATAGGAACTACCTATCAGTGTAACTGTGGCACTGATAAAATGACTTCTGAACATCTGCTTCAAAGTTGACCAACATATGCGGAACAGAGAAAGCGCGTATGGCCGACACCAGTACCATTCGTGGAAAAGCTTTACGGAGATTCAAATAACCTCAAACTGACTACTGCTTTCTTTGAAAACATTCAAGTGGACGTCTGAGAGTGTACGAAGAAAAAGAATTTTGTTATGAACAATTTCAGTCATAATACTAATTGCTCAAATGTAAGGAGTCGCTATAGCTTCTCAGATCTGAAAGGGCTCTATCAAAAATAAATAAATAAAACAGCGCTTCTTCGCGACTTACTTGTGTATGCAAGATAACATTCTTTTAACATTGTCATGTAATGCTAGCAGCTGGTTTTCTCAATGGGTATCTTGTCCAATGCCACATTCCTCTGCTCACATCTTGTCCAGCTGGTATTTGTCTGGGTCTTGTAATCAGTTCCACATTGGTGACCTTGTCATCAGTTCCACATTGATGACCTTGTCATCAGTTCCACATTGATGACCTTGTCATCAGTTACATATTGGTAACCTTGTTATCAATTCCCCATTGGTGACCTTGTCATAACATTTCCGTCCCTTCTATTCTGCGCTAGGACGCATATATAAATGTCAAACTTCTTTGTCTTTTGTTTCATTATTCACTATAGTGGTGGTAGCACTACTACCAGCAGCAATAGTAGCCATAACATCAGTAGTAGTAGCAACAGTTGTAGTAACTGATGTAACACAAGTGGGTGATATAAACATTTTAAGAGTTTTGCCTCTTTTTTGGACCTAGATACTGGATCCCTCTGTTATATTAGGGCGCATTATCAAAAAGGCAGCTTAACGGAGATGACAGCACATTTGAATAGAGGCATGCGTCATTGACCCAAGTATTAATGGAGATAATATCACTAACAGATTGACAGCTTCCTTATTTGTACAAGTCCGGGACAGGATACACATTAACACAATGCTTTCTCTCTCTCTCGCTCTCTTTCTCTCTCTCTCGCTCTCGACTCTCTTTCTCTTTCTCTCTCTCCTGAACTTTTAATTAGTTTCCTCTCTTTCGTTTGTTTTTTTGTCTGGCACTTCCTGGTTGGCTGTCTCATGTTTTTAAACATTTCTTACACTTCTTTCCCTTCCGCTTGTCTTGTTCTAGACAGGTCATTCTGCTCGTCTGGCTCTTTCTAAATCTATCTATCTATCTATCTATCTATCTATCTATCTATCTATCTATCTATCTATCTATCTATCTATCTATCTATCTATCTATCTATCTATCTATCTATCTATCTATCTATCTATCTACTCTATCTATCTACTCTATCTATCTATTTATATCTAAATATCTTTCTATCTATCTATCTTTCTATCTATCTATCTACTCATCTTTCTTTCCTCTATCTATCTAATTATGTCTATTTATCTATACATTTATCTATCCATCTATATCCATCCATCTATCTGTCCATCCATCTATCTATCATCTATCTATAATTAGTCTGTCTAACTATCTATACATCTCTCTATCCTTATCTGTTGCTTTCTCCGTGTCAAAGACCAGTGTCTAGTTTTACCTACAACATTGACAATAGTCCCTCGTGAGTACTCCCCTGGGAGAGTACAAGATACACCCAAGTCTCATAGAACTCTTACGACGTGATTGAAGGCATCTGATCTTTGTCAAAGAAATTTTTTTTATCTCAAACAAATTGCTCTCTCTTGAAAGACGAAACTTCAAAGGCAAAATCTCGGTGTCAATTCATCGTCCAGACGGCAGGAACATTTACTGTTTTCTCATGGGGTAAAAAAAAGGACAAAACTTTAACAAAAATCTAATAAAATTCAGATGATTGCTTTCACGTGCGACAGAGTACCGAACTTCAGTAAGATAGGATAAAAAAATGATGTTTTAAAAACTTTTTTAAACGCAAAGTAAGAGACAGGCGACTGGGAAATCCAAGACACCACAGAAAGGACTTTCATTAGTTCTTACAAAACTGATTTTTTTTGTTTGAAATGTAGGGGTTAGGTTTTAGGAGGCGGGATGAGGGGTTAAAGTGACGCTATTTTTGATAAATTTAGGTGCTAAAGGATGGGATAGTGCAGGAGATGTAGAATTTAGAATGTGTGTCATGAAATGGCAGTGCTGATCATTTTACCGTGTTCTACCTGTCTTTCCCTCTATATTGTGCCCATTTCTTCTTTACTCGTGTTTCTCTCATATTTAAACGCATGACTCAGGTTTCATGTTATTATTTTGCCTGACCTACCATAGGTGGAGATAACGTTAACAACTCAGCTGGGAGCAGGCAGATAAATCTGCCTTACCTGTGAAAAGCAAACACAGAAGGGAACGTATCTCGCTCACACCAAACTTGGCACCCATAATTCTCGTATTGACAATCCGGAGATAAACTGCAAAAGTACCTTGGGTGTGGCAGGATATTAGGTAACCTTACCGCGGATGAACTCATGTTTGTTTGCATTTATGATAACAAATTAAACTGAAGGTTTGTTATGAATTACAGACATGAGTCATCTAAAAACAGTAGCGTTAATATCTTATATCTACAGGTTCATAAGAGGCTGGCAACCTCAGCATACGAAAACGATGGTGTCATGAACCACCACAGCAAGCGCTGGCGAATGCTTGCTGCCAGTTATCTCACACGGAACCAAAAACAGAGGTGGCCCCAGGCTCAAAGTGGAACACGGAGTGGATGATGATGTCATCATGGTGTACATATTTATTATATTTACATTTTAATAAGTTTATATGCACATTTAAACATGCTTTAAATCAGGCAAAAGTCGTTTTCAGCTGTCCAGCCAAGTCCATTTTCAATAGATTACCTGAATTAACGATAATTTTCATCCTATCCACGGGGTTTATCATTAATGCTCATGGAAGGTAAAATTACTGAGAAATAAGGGAAAGGTCGGTGGAACGGACAGCAGGGAAAGTGCCTGACTAATGTCACGAAACCAATACTTAGCAGAGACATTTGTTTCTTCTAAAGTTTGTGGTACAGGTTGATGATACCAGTTTGTGGTATAAGTTTGTGAAACCAGTTTGTGGTACAAGTTAGAGATGCCAGTATGTGATACCAGTATGTGATACAGATACGAGTCTGTGGATCAAGAGCTCTAGTCTACGCTAGATGCCTGCCTTTGACGGGGTGTGAATATCCTTGCCTTGACGTTAGGAGCGGTTACGCCTGGGACCTGCCATCACACAGGCGCACGATTACGGAACAGTCAGCAAACCGTTTCAATATCTGGCCAGTTAAGTAATTTTAATCTGGCCAAAGCAAAAATAACGCATCACCCAAACAACAACCACCCTAACCATTTTCAGTGAAAGAGAACGCAATAGTTCAATTCACTATCATCACTTATTTATTTACTCATGTTAAACAATAATTGATTTGTACGGAATTGCCTCCCTTGATTTGCAGTAGTGGTCCAACAGTGGCCAAAACTCAATAGTATCTAATATGGGTCTTCAAAGGTACCTACCTTCACACAAGATTACTCTTGGCAGAGTTGTAGATAGAAGGATAATGGTTCTTCTATCTCAAGGGAGTATTCATAAGATTTTTCAGAAGAACAATGCTGAATTGGGCAGGACAATTATTAACTTATTTATGATCCACCGCCTTTTATGAAGAATTAAGCAATTATTTATTTCAGCTCGTTCAAGCCCCCACCCTGATGTACTCAGTGGAATTCTTATAATTCTGGTATAGCTCTGTTTAGAGTGTATTTGGTAAATTGACTGAGACAAACATGCAGTACATTCAAAATGATTACATCGACGTTAAATGTATATATGTACAAATAACAGATTTAATAATCATTTCGGTTTAACTCATTAACTACCGCAAGCCGCTGTCAGCGGCTCACAAAATAATCACATTTGGACCACAAGCCGCTCAGAGCGCCAATCTAATTTTAGTAATAAAACGAATGCAAAATGTACTGAAACACTCTCTGATCTAGTTCGAGATTTTAAGTTGCCACCGGAAAACAAATTCCCAAAGCATGGTTGTTGTAGAACACTGGAAAATTGATATTATGTTCATATTTTTCAGCGTTTTGGGTTAGTTACCAAATCGTGTATAACTGTTTACCGTGCCAACTAGTGATAGAACTACAAAAAATGCGTGTACATCTCGTCTAACGGCTGAATGGGATAGAAACGTGTTTCAACAATTGACCGATAGATCTAGCGACGAGGACAAGAGTGAAAACGGTGTGCACATTGATTGAAATTGTGATTTTGATAGAGATGGGGCGCAAGCAGTTATAATTGGGAAAATATTGCAAGTCCTCGGCCATCGGAGGGTTGTTAAATAGCAACAACCTCTATTAGAGTTACAACCAGTGTTTATTGTAATAGTACATTCATTTATCTTTAAAATGACGTGTAATTCATAAAAATCTGTAAACAATTACGAAAACTACAGCTTACATTGTGCAAACACCTACAGGATGAAAATAGGAAAAACATTTAATTCGGCCACAGTGTGTTTTTCAATTCGGTAGTTTTACAATGTTTTGATAAAAAAAGGAATGAATAATTATTTATCTGAAAATTTATCATCACTGTTGTGGTGTACTAATGGTTTGTAAAGGAGGTCACTTGGCAGCTTTTATGTGTTACTTAGCTGTTAGTGACGGTTCTTCTCCTGATGGTTTTGGCTCTTGGTAGACTGTATTGTTGATCACCCTCGTCGCTGATCAAGGTTGTTCTTCTTCTTCTTTCGTTCGCATGAAATATATTGTCTATATCTGCAATGTTGTTTCTTGTATAAACTTCACTGTCTTTTGTAGTTCATACGGAGGTCCGTATAGTTTTGCTTCCAGTGTTGTTTCTCTGGGCCAGTGGGTTTGCCTCAATATATCATATTCGGGGCAGTCTTGAAGTATGTGCTCTGCAGTCTGGGGTGCATGTCCACTTGTAAACATGGCTGAATTGCCAATCTTAAATTTTTTATACATGTGGCTGCGGAGTCGGTTGTGTCCTGTTCTGAGGTGCAGAATGACAATTTGTTCTGATCTTTTCATAGCTTGGTAGTCGTCCTGCGTTGGTGTTTGTGGCTTTCTGATTCATTTGATCATCTTTTTCTTCTGATGGTACGTAACTGGTACATCCGTTTGCTCGTCTGCAGCACCTTCTTTAGCCAGTCGGTATGCTCTCTCGTTTCCTGGTATTTCACAGGTTGCGCTGGTTGCACAGTTCAGACAGTAAGGCTTGTATACCTGGTAATTTTCTGGACTGAAGTGCTTGGAGTGCTGATCTTGCGTCTGTCAGGAATACTACAGGCTGTGGACCGAGATTGGTGTTCAACAGTTTCTCGGTTGCCACCTTGGTTGCCTGGATCTCTGCATTATAGTTGTTACAGAATTTCCCTGTTGGTACTCTGACCGTATGCCTAGTGTTGTTTGGGTATTCTATGTACACTCCTGCTCCTCCATTCTTTACTGCATTTTGTGCTGACCCATCCGTGTATACTCGGACCCAGAGGTCCTGTGGGTCTGAGAGTGACTGTCCTACGTTGCACGCTGTTCTGTTCATCCTTGTCAAGTATTCCTTTCACTTTTGTCTGGATGTATACTGGTAGTCCAGTCTCCTTTTCAAGGGGTTTGTTCTGGCACAGACTTTAGAGGGCTGTCAACTTCAGGCAAGTCTAAGGTTTGTCTACGAAGTCCTTTGGCCAGGTGGATAAAACTGCTTCTTTTCAATCGCCCATTTCTAGGTTTTGGAATCTGTCCTTCTTTGAATGGCTCGGCATACCGAGGAAATTTGCTGCCTATGTTAGCACTTTCGTGTCTCTGCGTTCTCTCAGTGCTTGTATCCTCCCCATTTTCTCCATCTCCGCTATAGGCGTTGATTTCGTTGCCCCCGTGATGACCCTAAGCGCCTGGGTTTTGCACCTTATCTAGCTCTTGTAATGTGGTGTTTGATGCTGGACACCACGCAGCTGACCCATATTCCAGGTGTGGTTGTATGCCCTGCTGGTAAACTTTACTAAGTATTTTCCCGCTGGCTCCCCATGTGGTTCCACTTAGTTTTCTCAGGATGGCTAGTTTCCTCCTAGCCTTTGTTGCTGCCTTGTTGATGTGCTGCTTCCATGTCAGTCTATCATCGAATGTAACTCCGAGATAGGTGGGTTGTTTATCATCTCTCAGGAGCTCTCATTTATCTTGATGACACCAGCTTTTTGTGTTGGAGAGAGGTGAAGAGCGTAGTGCTGCACTTCTGTATTGATGCTGACACACCATCTATTTGCCCATGAGGTTAAGGCATCTATAGCTCTTTGTAGCAGTTTGGTGGCCACTGTTGCATGCTCATCTGTGCACCATATTACCAGGTCATCAGCGTCATTGCCACTTTCATTCCATGTGGTAGTTCAGCAACCAGGTCGTTGATGTAGACTAGGAAAAGTGTGGGGGACAGAACCCCTCCCTGAGGGACGCCATGACGAAGTAGAATTTTCTTGCTCTTAAGGCCATCTAGTTGTACTCGGGCTCTTCTGTTATGCAAATATGCTTCCACCCATTTGTACATCCGGCTATTCACTCTGCAATTTCTCAGTTTCTTCAAAAGCCCTTCTTTCCAAACCTTGTTAGATGCTTTCCTTAGATATATCCATGCTGCTAGTACCAGTTTCTTATCTTGGAACGCATCCTCAATCTCTTGGGAAAGGTAAGATGCCTGATCTTTGATAGAGTAACACTGCCTAAAGCCCGCCTGCTGTGGTACAAGAAGGTTTTTCGCTTTCAAAGTACCACTGCAGCCTGAGGTTGATGATTCGTTCCATTGTTTTGCTGAGACAGCCGTTAAGGCTGATTGGTCTGTAGCTGGAGGCCGTGGAACTGTCTTTTCCTGGTTTTGGGAGTGGTATCATGATTGCTTCTCTCCAGGTCTGTGGAACTCTGCCCAAGTTCTAACAGATATTGAAGATCTGCAGCAGTTTTGTTTTTGCTGCGGTTCCCAAGTTCTTAATCATTTCATTAGACACTCCAGCAACTCCTGGCGACTGTCTCATTTTCAATTTTGAAATTGCAAGCTCCAGTTCTCTGAATGTTATTGGTGCCTCCATAACTTCAGGAATGGTTCCATCTCGTCCTGCGTTTTGTCGTTTTTCACGAATCTCCTGTTGCTTCTCTGGGCTAACTTCGATGTTGTTGTCTTTAGCAAAGGTATCTGCAAAGTGATCAGCTGTCTGTTTTCCTGTGAGGATATTTCCATCTTTATACAGTGCAATCTTTGAGTTTCTCCCTGTACCCTCATCGTTAAGTTGTTTTACCAGTTTCCACAGTTTCCTTGTATCTCTTTCAAAGTTCAATGACTCTGTTTTCTCCTTCCAGCTTCTCCGCCAGGCCTGCAACTTGGCCCTTTGAAATTTGGCCTTAGCATGTTGGTAATTATTGTGATGTTCTTGACATGGGCTGGTCTCTGCCTGCTTTCGAGATGTTTCCACGTCATTGTGCAGTTGCTCTAGTTCACTATTCCAATATGGTCTGTAGTGCTTACAAGCCGCTCTAGGTATTGTTTCACGAGCAGCTTGTAGTATGCATCTGCTGAATTCATCGACTACCTTATTGATGTCTTTGTCTATAGTCAGATCTCTAGCCAGTATACTGGTACGATGCTGGTACATTGTCCAGTCGGCCTTCTTATAGTTTCACCTAGAGAGAGTGCTGCTCTCCTTGACAAGTTCATTTTCCACAATTAGGAAGACTGGCCGGTGGTCGCTGCCTCCGAGTTGTTTCCCAACAACGCGTGTAATGTTCCACTCCAAGCCTAGTGAGTGGAATGCCAGGTCTGGTGTAGAGATGGTGTGCCATGATCTCGAGTAGAAGGTTGGTGGGTCGATTGGCTGATAGATTTGATAAAAAAGGTAACCATAATAGTTATCAAAACCAAGGTAACCAATCATTTCAGGGTTCTTCTTCAAAGAACTGGAGACGACCTGATAGCTCTCGACACAGGGGTGGTCATAATTATAGGAATTTCCGTAGAGGAAGTAATTATAGAAACTATCAGGGTTATCCGTCTTGGAGTCAACAAGATCATAATTACAGAGATACTCATTATAATGAATATGATAATGGTAACCAAGGGTACTATGACTCAAACCCAAATAGGGGTTACAATAGAGGTAACAATAACTACAGAGGTGATAATAACCGAGGTAGATCTCAATACAAAAGACATAAACCACATTTTCAGGCAAACTCTGCACAACAAGAGTCCCATGAAGCCCATAAACAGAGTAAAGATAATAATGATGCTAGTAATATGGCATGTGCCGCTTTTGATTTTGGGAGAGCATCTCAGTGCCCCCAATGCAAAACGTTATTTGAGCCAACCACAGTGACTACTTTAAGCTGTGGCCATCCTCTTCCTGCTCTTCCAGCATCAGTCGCGCATGATGGAAGAGGGTCTCTTGTCTTACATAAGGGTTTAGTGAATAACAATCCAGTCTCTGTGCTATTTGATTCTGGATGCACCACAATTGGTGTTAGGCAGTCACTCGTAGATCCTTCCCGTGCCACTGGACAAGTAGTCAAATGTGTAACATTTGGCGGCACAGTAGAGAAATACTCTACCGCTATCATTAGGATTGCTACTCCTTTCTTTACAGGAGATGTACACGCATGTCTTCTTCCGAATCCGATCGCTGACCTCATCATCGGTCGCATTCATGGAGTCAAGGAATGTACTCCGCAACAAATTTCCACTTGGGAAAGGCAAAACATGCAGATTGCTAACGCTGTAGTCACTAGAGCTCAGGCTCTTAATGTGCCTCAAACTTCATCTACTGAAGATAATGAAGTGCATAACCAAGATAATCCCTTGGTAATTTCTCGTGACTCGTTTATAAAACAGCAAGAAGATGATCCCACTCTGAAGAAATTCTTCATTCTTGCAACTAAAGGTGATCCGAATAAGGACACAAGTCGTAAATCGTGGATTACAAAGAAGAATGGCGTACTTGTACGTATGGTTCAAGACTCCATTACGTCAAGTCATTCTCAAATCCTGGTTCCCAAGAATTTGAGAGTTAAAATTTTGCAGCACGCTCACGACTCTCAGTGTGCTGGACACATGGGTTTTTCCCGTACTAAGTCAAGAGTCCTTGCGGCTTTCTTTTGGCCATTGGTAAACAAGGACATACGGATTTATTGTCAATCTTGTAAAGTATGTCAGGAAGTTAAATCCAAAGGTCCACGGCATGCTGCACCCATTCAGGCGGCGGACATTCCTATTCGGCCGTTTCAAAAAATGGCCATAGACATTATTGGTCCATTTAAGATCAAGTCTGCCAGAGGACATCAGTTTATCTTGACGTGTGTTGATATGTGCACACGTTGGCCAGAGGCTATTCCTCTGAAGAGCATTACTACTGCTGATATTGCAGATGCTCTTTGGCTTATATTTTCTCGTCTGGGGTTCCCCGGAGAGATATTGTCAGACCATGGCACCCAACTAATATCAGATACCATGTCTCAAGTAATGTCTACCCTGCAGATAGATAGATCTTTAAGTAGTATCTACCATCCAATGTCTAATGGTATGGTCGAACGCCTTAATAGAACACTTAAAAACTTACTGGGGAAGATAACTGAGGATCATCCTCAAGACTGGGACAGAGTTTTACCTGCGGCCCTCTTCGCTTACAGAGAGGTACCCAATGAACATACGGGATTTTCTCCCTTTGAACTCGTCTTTGGCGCGCGTCCGCGTGGCCCTATGTCGTTGCTTCACGATCTCATAACATCTGACAATATTGACGATGACACAAAGTCATCCTACGAATATGTCATCGCGTTGAGACAAAAGATTATCGAAGCATGCAAATTAGCAACTTCTTCTTCTGAATTTGCGAAACAGAAGGCAAGGCAATTTGCCAATAAGAAGAGATGCTTACGACAACTTTGTCCTGGTGACAAAGCATTTGTATTACTACCTTGTAGGGAAAACAGATTACTTATTTCTTGGAAAGGTCCGTACGATATAATATCGAAAATTTCCGATGTCGACTATATTGTCGATATTGATGGGAAGCATAAAACCTTCCACATCAATATGCTTACTGAATTCCATGAACGTCCGGATTATTTGCAACCCATTTTCCAAGCAACGGACAATTCTCCAGTACCACATGGTCATTACTCATCACTGTCCGTGATACAGGATGAGGAAACAAGTTTTTCAGATGTAAATCTTCCTCTTCCAATGATCCCACTTCATTCCAGTGAATCATGGAAGAACGTTACTGTCTCTCCTGATTTGTCTCTAGGAGAACAGCGACAAGTTTCAACTATGTTGCAAACATTTCAGGATGTACTCACTGACATCCCTGGACAAACTAATGTCATTCAACATGACATTGTGCTAACTGACCATACTCCTATTAGGGTTAGACCTTATCCTATACCTATACATTTCCAAGCACAGGTCGAGAAAGAGTTGGATGTGATGATAGATTTGAAAATAATCGAACCATCCACCTCTGCGTATTCTTCGCCGATGGTTATTGTGCGTAAAAAAAGACAATAACATACGTCTTTGCGTTGACTATCGAAAATTGAATCAAGTAACGAAGTTCGATGCCGAACCTATGCCTTTACTGGAAGAGGTACTTACTCGACTCTCCAAATCTCATTTTTTCACTAAACTTGATTTGTCTAAGGGATATTGGCAAGTTCCTTTATCTGAACGCGCCAAACCTCTCACGGCTTTTTCAACACCTAGAGGTTTGTTCCAATGGAATTTTATGCCTTTCGGTCTTATGAACGCACCAGCTACGTTCGTACGCATGATGCGCCGAATCCTATCTTATCGGTCAGATGTCATTGCATATCTAGACGACATCTGTCTTTTCAGCGATACTTGGGAAGATCACTATTCAGGGTTAGATGAATTGCTGTCTACTTTGCGTGAGCACAACCTGACAGCGAAACCCTCTAAAGCCTATATTGGTTTTAGCGAAATTTCTTTCCTAGGCCACCGAGTTGGTCATGGTTTCCTAAAGACAGAGGACCATAATACTAGTAAGATACTTAACATCTCAATCCCTAAGACTAAAAAACAGGTGAGAAGTCTGTTAGGTCTTATTCAATTTTATGGCAGATTCATTCAGAATCTATCCTCTATCATGGCACCTCTCTCAACACTTCTAAAGAAAGGTTCGCCTAATGTGGTCCACTGGTCTCAGGAATGCCAATGCTCTCTGGATAAGATTAAAACACTGTTTTCAACACCACCTATTTTAGTGCTACCCACTAAAGATAAGACATTCGTTCTTCGTAGTGACGCTTCATCCACTGGGATTGGAGCGGCACTAATGCAAGAGTACTCTGGAACTCTGCATCCTGTAATGTATATTTCCAGAAAACTTAATGCGGCAGAAAGGAATTATTCGGTTTTAGACCGTGAGCTATTAGCTATGGTTTGGTCGATCCTCAAACTACAGAGATTCCTTCTAGGCGCACATTTCATAGTAGAAACAGACCAAAAAGCTCTTACTGCTATACAGAGTAAGAATTTGAAGAGCTCGAGGTCTACTCGATATGCAATTGCTCTTCAACCTTTTCATTTCTCTGTGCGAGCTATTCGGGGATCAGATAATGTGATGGCAGACATTCTGTCAAGATGCCCACATGATTCCACATAACTATTAGGGCTTAGACTTCTTGATATGTCTAGTTCTATAGTAGTTCCTTTTCTATATCATGATAGATACACATTTGTAATTTAATAATATAATGATTGTATCACTACATAGCGGTTCATGTATGTTTATTCACCGCTGTGCTTTGATGATTTTTACTTCATAAATCATAAATTTAAGATATCTAATACGTAGTGATGATATGAATTTTTTAGGCATTGTGTAATTGCCAGAATTGTATTATACTTTGATGACACCTTCCTGGAAAAATATACTTGTAGAGAAATAATTTCTCTCAGTTTATGAGACACATTCTCACCAGTCGCTCCATAAGTCGACTTAGCCTCATATTAGGCGTTATAGGTATTCCTGATATTTTCATCTGCGCATTATTCATGCGTTGTGAGCCTATTGTACGTTGCTCCTAGATGTATTTCAAAAAAAAAAAAATGTTCCATTTTTTTTTTCCCGGGAGGTGTGGTAAGACTGTTACGTGCAGTCTTTGATATCTTACAATATTATACATAGGTAATTTTTTAGTGCTTAAGGGAAAGTCATTATTGAGTTACTTCCCTTGAACTCCGCGGATAAATACATTTTACTGCGATTTATTCGTTGTTTGGGTAATAATAGATTGTTCTTGCTTCAGAATATCTATGGCCTGAATTTATGTGTATTGTTTGTCTGGGTAGGACAAGTCTGTCTTATATCTGTATATCTTTACATATCTAAGTCGAACTATATGTTCTGTTGTCTCTAGAGAGGTCAAAGGCTATTCGGCGGATGTGTGGCTTGAGTGGTGTGATTTGGCTTCGTCCTGATAGGGAATGTGTGTGTTTTGCTATGTCGGCTTGATGCCTTGAAAAAGTGATCTCAGTGGTTTTGGGGAAAGTGATAGTCGTCTAGACCTATCGTGTATGCTTTACCCCAGTGTTTATTCATCTTGCCAAGGAATGGCAGTTTCATATTCCCTCTACCAAGGTAATCAAAGATACTCTTATGAACTCTCGATCGAAGCCACCATTGTCGATAATTACGATTTGAATGTTTAAGAGAATATATTTGACTCGATGAAAAACGACTTCGATTCCTAGCAGCACTATATTCTGTAGAATGCAGTCTATTGTTCATGACCAAATCTACAGAGCAACGAAATGTTGTATGAATGACTAACTTTAGAACAGATTCATTATCTGTATTCAAACGTGAGTGACAGTTCACGAGTGGAGCCATCTTGGAACCAAAACATGTAGGACTTTCAAGAAGAGAAAAGGGATGCCCGTATTATCGCTTGATCAGTCCAGAGATCACTGCTACACATGAGAACCCATTGTTAGCGGTTCAATATTATTATATGGAAAAATATGTGCTGAACATTATGTTGAAGAATCGTTGCTAAACGAGATTAGGTTTAGAAGTCATCTGAAATATTGTTTACAAGCTGACGTGCTCAGTCAGTGACGTCAGATGATATATGTATGGGCGATACTGAGTGCTTGGCTATTGACAGTCCATTATACCATTATTCTACATGAGTGCCCATGTAACATTGCAAGACCATTTGTCCACTGTACTATGATGTATTATGGCAACCTGTGATTTGTCACTATCTGTGCTGTCGAGTGTGTACGTCCAATTAAACTTTAGAAAAGGTACACAGTCGTTGGTGTCGATGACTTCCGGTCATACATGAGTGTGAGAAGAGAACATTTGTCAACAACACGAACCCTTATCATCATTCGCACATTATACACTCCATCCATGTCTACACAACACTGCGTAGGTCAAGTTGACATTCCATACACTACAGTGGGGCAGGCAACACCATAGGGATCTTGTCAACTGATGATGATAGACGCCTGTCTTCCCGCCTAGGAGTGTTCTGGTGTACTTTATCAACATATATTATATCCAACTAAATATCAACTTTATCAATAAGCCCATTGTCATCCAGCCAGTTTTCAAGCTCCTCATCTCTCCTGTCCATGTGATCATAGCCCCAGCTCTGTGAGTGGCTGTTGATGTCTCCGCACACAATCAGTCTTTCTTTTCCTGGTATTATGTCTAGTGCCAGTGGGCGATCGCTCGGACAGTAGTAGTTGAGCAGGTGGAATTCTGCACTTTCTGTCCTGAGATGAAGCATCTGGTATTCCGCACCCTCCATATATGTTTCAAGCTGACATGCACTGATGTTATTCTTCACGAGTGTCAGTATTCCACCCTTTCGCCTGTCTTTTCAGTCGGATCGATAGCACTCGAAGCCTCTGATTTTGAAGGCTATGTCTTGGTTAAGGTGGGTTTCTTGCAAGCAGCATACATTTACTAGCTCTTCATTTAAGATATATTCGAGCTCTAACTTTTTTCTGTAGCCATCTATTTTACTGTTGATGCCTTCAACATTCCAGTGCATTATTTTAAATGGTTTTTGCTTTGCATGACCAGTAGCTCTTTTCTCGTGCCTCCTGGCTCCACGGGGCAACTGAGAAGGACCTCCAGTAGTAAGGGTTGGGCCCTTCCGAGGCAGAGGGCCCGGCACTGCACCTGCCTGTGTGTCCATCACAGGGCGAGTGCCATAACGTTTTGTAGATATAGGCAAATTTCCATTGCGCGTGTGCGTGGCATCCTGATTGCTGTGGTGCGCCTCTTGGCTGGTTGCCTCCGTCTTCAGCACCTTGACTGTCAATGTTGTAGGGCGCAGCACGCTCCCAGAAGTGTCAGGGAGTGTCTACAAAGTTGGTCCCTCGTCTTTAAGCCCCGTCTGATGATGATATCTAGCTTCGACTTTAGGCCACTTGTTCCCTTCTTGTTCCAGAGATAGTACCCTCAACTGGTACCACCAACTAGTATTATAATAGAATAGAAACAAATACCCTCTGAGTATTGAGTTACCCGACACATTGTATTGTGTCCCTTTCTTCCTTTTCCACCATCCAATCTACCTCAGAATTCATCCTCGATGAGTCTTAAACTTAATCCCTCAGAGAAAACTTTCTTTACATTTAAATTGAATAGCTTTATATTTACTTTACATTCAAATGAAAAGGTTAATAGTATAGATAAAATATGTTTACGTTTACATCTACACTGGTTGAAAATGTTCACAATATAGATTGAATATGTTTTCAGTTACATCTACACCGGTTGAAAAATGTTCACAATATAGATTGAATATGTTTTCATTTACATCTACACCGGTTGAAAAGCTTGAAACTTTCAATAATTTTAAAGTGAATGTGTTTACATAGATATTTACACTCGTTTGTAAATGTAAATATTATAATTAGAATGTACATCATTTCTTTCATCTTTCCCTCCCTGCTCCATATGGAAGTTCTGACTACCTATGCTTTTAGTTCTCTTTAAGAAACTAGCAATAAAGCAATCACCAGCTCTTGCAGTGGTGGTTCATGAAATCATCATTCTATATGCTGAGGTTGCCTGCCTCAAATGACTTGGACATCCACTAGCGATTGTCACTTATTAATATTCACAATGCAATATATATATATATTAGTTCACATGTTAGTAATGAAAAATATAGAATGTAAAATGTACAACTTACGCCAGTCTTGGCTCCTAGACTGTTTGCTTCAGAGAAATAAAGGCACTAGCAGATGCTTTTTTGTACACGTGTTCTTGGGGGTCGTTACTTTAACAATAAGTTCCCACTATGACTCTGTGTTTTCAGTTTCCTCAGATCCCGGTTTTCCTTATTAAATTGATAGAGTTTTCCTGGGGTGTTTTAAGTCCTTCGAAATGCTCCAAAAAAGTCCGGTCTGATAAATGGAAGTCTGATTCTAACTGGTGGTGTTCTTATCAAGCGATTCTCACAGTGAACTAGACTTGCAAACGTGTCAGTTTATATGGCCCTGTCTTCCTTTGCATTTTTGTGTTACGATGCTAAGCAGGGCTCCAATCGTTTCAAACATGCGTGTTTAGGTGGGGTAATTCAAAATTATTTCCGCCTGAAATTCTGTGAGTGATGAATAAGGTCACCTCTCCCATATATGGTATGAAAACATCCGATCCTCTCTCGGCAATGTTTACACATAACTTCCTACATCTGCCTGGACTCTTACAACATTGCCGCTCAGGTGTGTCCGGGTGATACGTGCGTGTCTGTAATCTGTCCACAGACGGGAAATTTATTGCCCGGCAAGCCTTACCAATGCTTAACAAAAGTCACTGGGGCGATTTTAGTCTTAATCTGTAGTCTGATGTCGGCCACACCCGAGATTAACCAACATGATTGTTGATAAATATTATTTCAGTCGTTCCTTGCAAAGCAGGGAGGGACAAGTAACCAAACAGACACGACGACTTATCACTGAGAGGAGTGTAAAAATGTTTGAAAATACAAAATATCTGCTACATAGCAGAGAAAGAAAGAGGGGGCCGACCACTGAAAAGCACGTAATAAAGTCAGTACAACAAATGTCACAGGATACGGCCGTAGTGGACAACAGAGCGACCCTAAATTTATGTCACATGATTATTAAATTTGTTATGTGTATCTACAAATAAATTCAAAGTTGATGTAATTATTACAGAGAGAAGTGCACACGTGTGAATCAGTTATCTTGAATATAAATACAACAGAGCTACTAACATAATATTTTACTGAATAATTCAGTTGAGGGCTCAGAAACAAGTTAATATATCTTTATCTTCATAGAAGGGGTGGGCAGATACAAAGTTCACGACTGCTTTGATAAATTCAGTGTTGTGATTGATTTTTGAAAAACCTATGAGGACACCCTAAAATAGAAGCACCATCCGTCTCTTTACAACTTTGCCAAGAATAATCCTGAGCGAAGGTAGACACCTTTAAATACCTTCACTGTATACTCAAAATTTTGGCCATTGGTGGACCATCACTTTAGAGCAGGGGAGACAATACCGTGACAATGTGGTACTTCAGAAATTTAGGAGTTAAAAAACTGAACACTGAGATTAAATTTAAATTTAGAACAATAAGGTACTTGAGAAATTTAGGAGTTAAAGGAACGAATAAAGAGAATAAATTTAGAGTCTAGACAAATAGGATACTTAGAAATTTACGAGTTTATAAAAGTGAATAGGAGCCGCGGTAGCAAAGTGGTTAGTGCACTGGCTTCCTAGCGCAGTGGTCTATGGTTCGATCCCCAGATGAGGCGGGAATTTTTTAGGCCACAAACGGCTCCTGGGTCGACCCAGCCCCACATGGGTACCAGAGCAACTCTGGGAAGGTTAAGGCGGCCGGCGTGATGACGACCACATCACCCCTCGTGTGCCGACGGTCAAGATAATATGGGCCTAACACCATATTCCCAATATGCCTCAATGGGCGTGTAACGGGTTCCTTTACCTTTACCTTTTATAAAAGTGAATAATGAGAAAAATGTAGAGTTTAGAATAATGGCATACTTTAGAAATTGTAAAGTTAATGGTCGTGATAATAATAATAATAGCCCCTTCAGTCATAACTGACTACAGGAATGCGCCACTGAGGTGACATTCAATCACCTGAATGGTCGTGATAAAGGGAGAAAATATACGATCTAGAAGAAGGGTCACTTGAGGAATCTGTGAGTTAAATAAGACGGGATAAATGAAAATGCTGGGTCTAAGTTGTTTTCATTGTTGTTCCGATTCCCAAGGATTTGAGTTATTAACTCTTTTACCTTTGCGACAATTTGGGGGTGTCATTTTGGGCTACCTTGAGAATTGTCCCAACACAGCAAGCGCAAATGACGGAGGTCACACCAGATCCACTAATTGGCGTGTGTTCAATGCCACGAGAAGGATGGTCCTCTACCCTGTAACGAGGTCATTATGGAGGGGGACTCTTATGTCACCCGAGTCTGTGGCACAGCTACCGCCGTTATTGCCCTGCTCAAAAGATGCCGTCCGAACAGACACACGTAGCTCTGCCTTATCATTTGAACTGGGAGGGCCCGTCGCAGGGAGCACCACGCAGTCTTTTGTGGCAGCATTCGCCTATCCTATGTTTGGCTGGGTCCAAGAGAATGGGATAATTGAGAAAGTTAAGACTTGTAGGTGTGGATATTAAGGGAATGTAGAGTTTAGAATCTGTCATCAATGGTACCCATACCTTGTAGTTGTATGGCGGCTTGCGTACCCTAACAACCCCCAGAGCTATGCCAGCGGAAGTTTAGTGGTAGGTTCAACCAAGCTGGACAGGTCTGCGCAAGTAGAGGTCAGACAAAAGCTGGTACCCTGGTCCTCCAGGTTGGGGTTTTAGCACAGGCCGACACCCATGTCTATGTAAAATAATCTTAATCGTTACAGAAACAGCAAAAAATGAAAAAAAACTGAGATGCGGGACGGACATCTGGAGTCTGAGGCTCGTATGATGATTGTCAGTGGTAAAAGCCGAAAGGAAGCCATTGGCATGAAAACGAATGCCCCGATCGCAAAACACGAAACACGAATTGGATTCTGGGATGTCAAAACGATGAATGAGGCAGGAAAACTGAGATAGATCACAGCAGAGATGAGGAACTATAGACTACTTATTCTGAGAATAAGTGAGATCAGATGGACCTGGACAGGGAGAACAAAGACAGCAACAGGAGAAACAGTAATTTACTCCAGTAGAGAGGATGGACAGCGCAATGAAGGCGTAGCCTTTATCCTAAAGAAAGGAATAGAACGGTCATTACTGGAATGGAAACTCATCAACAACAGATTGATAAGAACAAGACTAAGATGTAGATTCACCAACACCACAATAATACAATGCTATGAACCAACAAATGACAGCGATGAAGAGGTCAATGACGAATTCTATCAACGGCTACAAAAGGAAATGTAAACCGCCCCTAGATACGATCTTGTCATAGTAATGGAAGACCTCAAGCGAAAGTTGGAACACACAATACATATAATGAAAGAGTAATGGGGAAATGCGGCAGCGGAACAGCAGATGATAATGGGGAAAAACTAATAAGCTTCCGCACTATTAACAACTTGGCCATTGAAAGAACACTTTTTCAACGAAAGAAATGCACAAGTTAACAAGGGAATCACCAAACGACCGGGACAGAAACCAATAGACCACATTATGATTAATGGTAGATGGAGGCATTCATTACAAGACGGGAAAGTAAGAAGAGGTGCAGATGCGGGAAGCGACCACCACCTAGTAGTAATAAGACTGAAGATGAAACTCAGAGCTGCTGGACCAATTGTAACTAAACAGAAAAGGTATAACATCATCAAACTTAAGGACCACCTCACCAGAAAGGCCTTTGTGGTTGATGTAAAAAGACGATATCAAATTGCCAATAGCCAGGAAAAGACAGCGACTGATGATGTTGACCAGAAATTCAACACCATTTCAACAATATATAAGGAAAGCAGCGATTCTTGCTTGGGATTCCAGGAAAGGAAGAGACAAGATTGGATAACACCAGAAACATTAAACACCATAGCGATGAGAAAAGAAATGAAAAGAAAGAAAATAGAAGCAAAGTCTCCCAGGTTAAAGGAAAGATATAGCAAACGGTACAGTCAGCTGGACAAGAAAGTAAGACGTCAAACCCGAGCCAACAAAAATAAATTTCTGGACGATCTTGCAAGAAGAGGCAGCACTGAGAAATTAGCAAAGCACAGTGTATAAAATAACTAAAACTATAAGCTGAAAACGGGGTGCAAACAATATTACGTTAGTAAGAGTAAAGCAAGGAAACAGGTGCAGGAAGCAAGATGGGCAGAGAACTTCAGATAAATACTGAATAACATAAATCAACAGATACGCAGCTGAATGTTCCTGAGGCTGAAAATAATCTAGACGTACGTACAGACATTCTACGAAGAGAATAAATCATCACATCTATCAAAGGGTTAAAGAATGGAAAAGCTCCTGGTCGCGACAATTTAAATGCTGAGATATTTAAGAAAGACCCTGAACTAGCAGCAGAACTATTAGAACCCCTATTTGCTCAAGCATGGAAAACAGAGACAAAACCAACGGAGTGGAATAAAGGAATAACTGTCAAATTGCCCAAGACTGGCGACCTTGCAGACTGCAAGAACTGTAGAAGAATTACTCTCCTCTGTTCTCAGTAAAATACTAGGCAGGACAATTATATAGAGAATTTCAAAAGCAGTAGATCACAAACTGTTGAAAGAACAAGCAAGATTCAGAAAGAACAGAAAATGTGCAGATAATATATTCACCCTCAGGATCATTATAGAGAAGTGCTCAGAATGGCAGAGACAGCTATACATTAACTTTGTTGATTTTAAAAAGCCTTTTGACAGCATAAACAGGGACAGCCTTGTCACGGGATTTACACCCCTTGCTCTGCAGTGATGGTCCAACAGTGACCAAAATTCAGAGTATCTACTGAGGGTCTTCAAAGGTGTCTACCTTTTGCTCAAGATTACTCTTGGCAATGGTGTTTCAATTCTATGAAGCCTCATAGAAATTTAAAGAAATCAAGTGCTACGGCTGATAGCCCCCCCAACTGATTTAACTTAGTCAAATATTGTTTAAATAGCTCTGTTATAAAAGTATTTAAAATGACTGATACATGCGGGTGCAGTTCACTCAAAAAATTACTAAATCAACTATAAATTTTTATATTTACAGATAACAAATTTAATAATCAATTATCCTTAACAAATGTAAAATAGATAAGAGTAGGGTGAATTTAGATAGTCTTTAAAATGTCCTCATAGGTGATGGTCTGATTTGAAAAAAAATCACTAGTAGAGAGTTGATTTGGCTGCTTTGAATGGGTACTTAGCTGCCAGTAAGATGTCGGTTGGTTTGTGTTCCAGCCGATGCTTGTTCTTTGCAGGTTATGGACTGGTTCACTCGTCACTGGTCAAGTCTGGTGACCGCAACACGTTCCTCATAGTATCGTGGGATAATTACGAAGATGGTCCAGCATCTGTTAAGACTCGTCTGCTGTAGGTATCTAGCAGTCACTGCAGACCACTTATACCACACACTTGTTCTACAGATAGGTCCACCAATTGGTACCACCGACTAGAATCATGAAATAAGAGAGAGAGAAAATACCCTCCTGAGTTTTGGGTTTCCTGACACAAAAACCTGGTGTCCCCCCTTTTCATTCCACCATCCAATCTGCCTCCGAACTTTACCCTCTCTGAGCATTAATGTTAATCTTAGTGAGCGGAAAACATCCATTCAATTTATATAGAACATGTTTTCATTTGCACTGGTTGAAAAGGTTACTATAATAAGTATGTACATCAGTTCTATCATCATCCACTACCTGCTCCATATGGAACTTAGGACTACCTCTGCTTTTGGTTCTCTATAAGAAACCCTCATAAAGCAGTCACCAGCTTTTGCAGTGGTGGTTCATGAAACCATCATTCTGAGGTGGCCAGCCTCGTATGACGTGGACATCCATTTTCGCATGTTAATAAATGCAAAATATAGAATTATTACATGTACAACTTACCCCAAAATCTCTTTTTGGAAAACCGACTTCTGGCTCAGAGAAATAGTTTCGACGACTTGATTAAGACGCCTCTTACATGTGGTCTGTGGTGTTACTTTGCAATAGTTTCCCACTATGTCTTAGTGTTCAGGTTTCTAGGATTCCGGGCTTTCCGTATTAATAAAGATAAAGTTGTCGCTGTGTGCATTCACAAGATGCTCAAACATGTTATCCGGTCCTTTAAAGTGGAATCTGATTCTATTCCTTACTCTGGCTTGTCTGGCTGTCTTCTTGACGAGTTGAATTTCACAGTGCGGTAAACTTACAGGCCACTAAATTATAAGGCAACATTCGGTCCACATCCAGATTGCTACTATATGACAAGGCTCCAATCAGAAATGTTGTATTTTTACATCTCAAATGCCAAGCCAATAGCATGCAAGGTGCGTATATTTTAACTTCTCTCACGAAAAATTCCTGCGTAACAAATGCAAAAATAAATGTGTCGGTTACAGTCACCATATATGGTATGACAGCTTCCGTCTATTCTCGATCCTGTTTACACTCACAACTCCATAATATACCATAGGTAATCTCTTTCAAAATGGATAATTATTCTTGCGACAAGTCTTGTCCGGAAACGATTATGACATTCACCCGGTCCAGCAAAAATTGAAAACAACTTGGTCCGGCAACGACATTTCCAGCGATAAGATAATCGACTGTGGTCATCCCAAGGTTGTTTACTTATTAATCAGTCTGGAAGGAAACTGTGTTACACATCAGTAAATCATACTTCTATCTACCGATTCCATGTGTCAATATAGGTTCAAACGAAAGGGATGGATTACTCTAATCAGCAAAAGATGGTCGCTGAAGTCCCGACATAGCAAGAATTAAGGGAAGGGAGTGTAAATAATGAATTGAAAATACCAAATACTGTCAGAGTTGGTAAAAACTAAAGTGAAGAGCACAGAATGAATTATAGAATGGCACAGATACATGTGACATTCGAGGTTATTATGTCACAGGCCTATGGAAAATACTGAGGGCTTATGGAATTCACAGATGCATTGTTTCCATCATAAAAATCCTCTATGCTAACTTTACATGCAGTGTTGGGTTGAGCAACCTAACTTTAGAGGTGAAGACAGGAGTACGACAGGGATGCCCCTTATCAACAACTTTATTTTTGACAGTCATAGACTGGGTGATGCGCCAGACAACAGAGATTTTTCTGTTTGGACACAGCGGCAGATGGCAAAAGAAAAGCCAAACCGACCACAACTGAAGTTCAGGGATGTGTGCAGGAGAGAGATGAAGGCGCAGACACAAGTCCTGTTTCCTGGGAGGACTAACCAGCCGATCGCACTAACTGGAGATTTTCCTTACGGCGTCGCCACAGATTACGTGAAGAGATGACCTACAACAAGTAGAAGAGAAAAGAACAGATTGAAAGGATCACCATGCAAAGCGCAGCCGAAGGTTATCACTTCAAGGGCGCTCATCCCCACAGTTAGTATTGTGGAACAGTAGTAAGTGAGAATAGTGTGGGTAGGGAATTGGAAGGTGTATGGGTTGTCTATTATAGTGAGCTTATTGTGTTCACTGGTGTGAATGATTTATGCGTGATGTTTGGCAGAGAGAGATCTAGTCAGTGTTCTCGTGTTTTAGGTGTGAGTGAGTGAGCTAAGAGTGAGTCGGCTGGGATAGGTAGAGTCTGTGCAGTCGGCTCGGAGATTCGGATGTGTAATGATGTGTATTCAAGTAGAGTTGTGAAAACTGTAAAGGAGCTGTTTCTGTGTGACGCGAGTATTTTGTGAGCTGAATTAAGTGCTCTAGTGGTACGAGAACCGAGAGATTATTTGAGTATGGGCGTGGGTGCAGATGCGTAGATGATCAACCCATAATTTTCTGGCTCGTGTGGTAATCGGCCAGACGTGACTGTTTTTTTATGTAAATGTACTGTCGGCGTAATAAATCATGGTAATGTTGTACTCAGGGTGTTGTTTGATGACCTATTCATGTTCCATGTTCCTGGGGTTTGCTGTGCTGAAGACACATACCCTAGCAGAGCCTATGAACACGGGCATACGGTGTGTGTTAGACATCTAACGACACCCATCGTAACAGTTAGCCATAACTATAGGAGGCTATAATTCTATCCGAAGGGTGGGTTTATTAAAAAGATGATGATCATCATCATAATGATGGTAAAATAGAAAAAGGTAACGCGTCACTATAACAAAAGACAAAAAAGTGCCGACGTTGCGGCGATGGCAGACAGTTTTGACTAAGTATGTTCTTTTTTATATATTATTTATAATAATTATGTGTTCTACAAGGGGCTTGACATAAGTCTTGGGCCTGACCATGAAGGACATGTCACAGAGAGCTGAAATTGTGTATAGTGTTTATTCCTTTTTAATATAGCCACCGTCTGAATTGACACACTTCTGCCATCTCTGCTTGACCTTGAAAAGACCTTGGGAGTAAAACACCCTATTTTTCATACTAAACCAGTCATCACATGCCAGTATAACTTCTTCATCGCTGTCAAAATGATTTCCTTTTAGCTGTTTTTTAAGATTTTGGAATAGAAAAAAGTCTGATGGAGCCAAATCTGGTGAATATGGTGGGTGTGGAAGAATTACAATATTCAAATCGTGCTTTGTGAGAGGGCGCGTTGTCTTGCAGCAAAGGACGATTTTGAGTGCGCTTTATCCGTCGTTTCGGGAGCCGCGCTAGCGTAGTGGTTACAACACCGCTCTGGCGACCGGGTGATACAGGATCAAACCCGGGCGACGGCATTTGAGGATTTTTCGTCGAACGGGATTTGGACTGGATTAACTCGAGACCTGGCGAGGACATTTGAAGGAGTGTCGTCGACCATGGACTGGCGGCTCCTGAGCCGACCCAGCTGCAATGGGTACCTCCGAAATCGGCGAGTATTTGCCTGAATGGCGAGGGACACCTGTCTCTGTACAAGAAATAAAGGGATACTCACGTAAAATCAATGTCAGGTTAGACATAAATAATAACCTGAGATTTCGCCTCGAGTATTAGCGGGCGAACGCAAAAAAAAAAAAAAAAAATCCCTCGTTTCCTGGTCACAACTTTCCTGTTGTATAAAATTCTATAAACTGTTCTTTCATTCAGTTTTACTCTACTAGCTATCTCCACAATTGTCATTTTTCGATCCTGGTCAATGATTTTCTTCACTCTTGTTGCATTTTCATCGTTGCACTCTGAGGCTGGTCTACCAGATCTTGGCAGATCAACTACATTTGAGCGGCCGCACTTAATCTGTTGACACCAGTTTTTTACCGAAGTATATGAAGGACAAGAATCACGAAACACTGGTTCCATCTACCTGTGTATTTCTGTAGGTGTTTTTCCCTGAAACATCAGAAATTTTATCACAGCTCTGGCCTCCTTCTTTTCCATTGTTTTGTCAAATCTTTGGAGCAGTAGATCCGGTCAATAGGGTACATTGCGCCGTGCACCGTAGCGGGAAAACCCATTGAAGAAACAAACGCGTACTTCCCACATTCAGTGCAAATATGATGAACTTTAAATGTGCCGAGTTTCATCTTCCTCCTGTGACTCCTTCATAGTCAGGCCCAAGACTTATGTCAAGTCCCTTGTATAAACCCACCCTTCATCACGACATACTACAGTCTGCTTACTTATATATTATCCCAAATAATGAGACGTGCTCGTCGGGTTTTATGAACTTAAAAGCCCTCGTGGCTGTAATTAAGTGACAACGCCAATTCTTGTTCTAAGCACAGAATCATGAGTGGGAGCCCAGGCGCTACAGAGGTATTGAGTTTATTTTTTATTTTTTTTTTTCTTAACCAGCGGCACTTGGGCTATGAGCCCTTCGGCCCAATGACATGTCATTGCGAGGATGAGGAGCCTGTGGACTTTCCTTCCAACCCGGTCAGGAGCTTCGCTCCTTTCCATCCACAGAGAGTTTATCTTAGGAGCAGTTCAGGTTATTCAGTCAAAATCCCGGTCATGACACTCCTTCAAATGCCCACGTCCAGGCTTGAACCTTGAGCACCTGATCGCCAGTGCAATGTGGTAACCATTACACCAGCGCGGCTCCCAGTTTATTTTTATAAAACGTGTTAATTTCGAGAATGATTGATCATAAGAGCAGTTTGTGAAATGTAAGACTGTAAAAGATTGAACAGACTTCCCTACGGCCTGGAACTAAATTTCATGTCAAAGCAAAACCACCTGCTTTTAAACTTTAAGTTGTTTCTTCAGTGTTACCTGTGTTCTTTACTAGAAATACAAAACGGTGGGGTAAAGGAAAATGATGCGTCCTACCATGGAAAAGGGTAAAGAGAATTTCCAACGTTACGGTGACAAGGCCTTTGTCAGGGACAAGCGAACGACAACCAGAAAATAAATAAAGAGTGACCAAGCGCTGCCATGTAAATGCTCGTGTGTTACAGGGAGCCGCAAGGGAACCAAAGAATCCTAACATTGTAACCTGCAATTCATTCATCGCCTTTAAACTTACCAAGGAGCATAGGCCTTCAACAAACTTATGCCAATACTTCCTGTCACGTGTCATCAACAAACTTATGCCAAGTTTTCCTGTCACGTGTCATCAACAAACTTCTGCCAAGTCTTCCTGTCGTGTGCCATCTGCTCAAAGTCTCTCCATGTCATCTTCATACCCCTCATGTCTGTCTCCAATTCTCTTCTCCGTGTGTTCTTCGGTCTTCCTCTACATCTCTTATTCTGGGGATTCCACAACAAAGATTGCCTGAAAATGCTTAACCTGCCATGCAGTTCGTAATAACCCACTATGGATGTTTGGGCATGTGGCCGGCTACCCCATCTTGTAGATATTTTAAGCCACAAAATCGTCAAAACACGCTAAAGAAACTAAAGAAATAAAAATGATACTATTCGTAGCTAAAGAAGCTCTCAAAAAACCCAGTGTGATTACGCAAAGACGCTCTTGTTTCTATATGTGCCTTTTCTTACGTCCTGAACAACCAAAACTTTTCCAACAGCCCCCATTTCTGCGCTAGTATTTAAGTTCTTGGCCAGAATTTTACCCCATCTCACATAACAACCTCCGCTAACCTTTATTTTAACGTCTACTTGGCAAATGACGGCCTGAGTCAATTTCATGAATAAGATTATCTTGTCCACCTACGGGCCATCTGTGGTCGAGATTAATTTGGTTATGAAGCACTAACTTTTCCCTGGCTAGTGGGCCGTGTATTTACATATCCCACTCTAATCAATCAGTGCTGGTAATTCTATATCTCAGAAGATCATACTGACCTTAATGTTCATTTCTTCTCAAATAATCTTTTATCCATTAAGGAATGAAGTCCTGCTGATCAACAAAGACATAGTTCATTTAATATTTACTTCTTCCTGGGCATGCATTAAAAGAACCAACAAATCCCCATTTTTAGAGTTTTCTAAATGAAGCGTTTGTAACCAATAATGAAAAAAAAAACCAAGAAGCTTCTAAGGGAAATATGGATACGTCGCGCATTGCACCGTGAAAACTACATTGAACTCCTGTTAAATGAGCACGCATTTTTAGCAACGGTCCATTGACCATAAGACATGACATGTTGGACTACAAAGTTCCAATGAAGTTGAAATGGAATGAGAAGGAATAAAATGATCACAGGAGGACATAGTGCCGTCATCAGAACTGGCAGCAGAAAGAGAATGACATAATTGATTCGTATCAGTGTTTGCCAGTTATTTGTTTAGCCCTTTGTTTTTGTCACATTTGTTCCTTCATATCATTCTTAAATTTGGAGTAAGTCACCAGCCAAAACATGGCGGGATATAATTGTGGTGTTGTTGTTGTCGTTTTTGACGGAGTCATGATAGGTAGATCTATTTAATACTTTTGTCGTTTTTGACGGAGTCATTTAGGTAAATCTATTAATACTTTTGTTGTAAAACTTTGTTGGTCAAAGTTGGATAATTGGGTATTAACTTCTATGACAGGTTGTTTAAAGGGTTATCTTCTCTTTCTTTCAATCGTTGTCGTTGATCTGTCTGAACGATGCTCATTTTTATGTTGTTTAGGCATGCGCAGAGTTCTGAGCGCGAACTGTGACTTCCGTCATCTAGATTGTGATCTGGGCTGTCGGACGACGATGTCCGTTGTGTTTTCCTCTAGATCATCATGGGGATTGGAAAGTTTCGATATGACTGAAATGTCAATGTTTTCCCCAGTGATTTTTTGTTAAGTGTGTATCCAGAAGATTCTGTATGAAGGTAAATGACATTCTTATTACTATGCCTTTGGCTGCAGAACATTTGAGGTTACCTATCGGTGAGTGAAGCTCACAGATTTTGAGAGACAGAATTTCTTCTTTGCTTCTAGTTCTAGCCAAATGAGACTATATGTTTTCAAGTGAACAGAAGCCTAATGATGATGATAAATTATTGGGGACGCCGCAGGTTGGCGGTATATATATGTTTAGCATGGTTTGATCGTGCCTGCTAAAAAAGGATACACAGCTGTCTACATATTGAGGCTCTGTATTACGGCCAATATTTTCAGCAAGAGGAAATAGACCTGGCGAGCTATGCCAGTTGAATAACAGCCTTATGTATTATTGCTACGCAATTTAGGAGCTCGTTTGTTGGACGACAGAGCTAATTAAGTACCTGACGCGCTGAGTCAATGGTACGGAAGCTACATTACATATTGTAACATTAGGACAGATGATGTTTGGGTATGTCCTAGTTGATGTATGATGCAAGCCTTTGATTACCAGACATTTAACAGTCATTTATTATCTATGTGAAGTCCTTGATCTCGTCGATTTGACTGTCCTGTTGATGCTACTGTCAGTTTCGTAAATAAATGTTTGAAACGTGCCAGCAGTCTTCGATTCATCATTGACTACTGCATGTGAGTGAATGGGTGCATTATTGACTTTGCTAAGAGCCTCAAGCATTCGTGTTTTCGTCTACACCCACACTCAGCACATCATAATACCAATATCACAGATCTACAACATGTAGGCTGTTTACTGTGAGT
The DNA here is from genome assembly GCA_024509875.1 of Oreohelix idahoensis. Taxonomy (NCBI): domain Eukaryota; kingdom Metazoa; phylum Mollusca; class Gastropoda; order Stylommatophora; family Oreohelicidae; genus Oreohelix; species Oreohelix idahoensis. The sequence continues at coordinate 372,766 of JAMPIV010018895.1, read as the reverse complement.
GATCATAGTACCCCTGGCAGTGCCTCACTCTGGTGGCCGTTACATTCCTGGCCGTTACATTTCTGGTGACCTACATCGACACCGCAACATTACACAGTCCAGGTGATAAACGACACGTTCACTCTGCCAGCTTTCACATCACTCATAAACAGTACGTTATATTTATGGTGGCCGTTACAAAACAGACGGTTACAGGTGTGCTTTTCGTGCTTCATGTCTTCATGGCGGCACTACTTCTCCTGTGGTAATTTATCTGGATGTAATGGTTATGAAGCTTTGGAACGACGCGTCAAACATGGCATGGGACAAGTGTAAAAAGCCAATGGACTGAAATGACTAATTAATTAGCAGGTGATTTATCTCGGCATGTTTTGTAAATGTGTGGGCATCTTCTTTTAAATGTTGCCATGGTACTTACAAAAAAGCATAAAACAATAAATTCAGAATAAAATTTATTATCACTCCATCTCCGAATCATTATTTAAAGAGGTATCGACTTCAGCGACTAAATCGGCCGCGTTAATGCAAATTTAACGAACCTCCCTTCATTATCTACTACTAAATATAAATATACGATACTAATTTATGCTTATCTGAAAATGTAAATGGGGAGAATTGAAGAAATTGTGTCCAGAATCAAACACCCGCTATTATTAAGGGTGGAAACAAAAGGCGCATTGTTTGATCATCATCTTCATCATCAAGACTGCAACTTTGGTGGGGACAAGGTATTACATAATAACTTCAGTCACGGATGGATAAGAAAACCCTTAATGTGTCGATTGTTGGTCGTGGTTATTACTGCACCCAAAAGCAGGTTTGTTCGAGGGCAGAATCTACGTAACTGTTCTGTCACAGTCCAATGAATTCCATTGCTGTCGATTGATGTTTCTGCTTTCAAAATTGGTGCCGTAAAAAAGTTAGGTAATACGTCTTACTGTGTCACAGAAAATTGCCTACGTTACAACCACAAGGCCTTCATCATGGGCAAACGAATAAAACAGGAGAAAAAAGGCGAGAACTAAGTGAAATACATGAAAAATCAATAAAACTGATACAACTCGTAGATTAACGGGGCTTGTTTCGCTGCGATGTATACGCTTCCAAAAGTCAATTAATAATCAGTAAGAAGAGAAATGGTACAATAGATTCTCTGCCGCACTAAATTTCTTAGCTCAAAAGGCTTTTTAAATTGTTCTTCATGACGAATTCTACATTTTGTTTTCCTTTTTTGCTATTTTTTTTTTTTTTTTTTTTTTTTGTTCTCCATTAGGTTAATGAACTTAAGGTCCCTCCATAATTCCCCATCAGTTTTCAGAGCGATTCTGCTTCAAAGCTAGCAAATATCTTCTCATAATCTAAAAATGTAATGTTAGGTGATAAGTTCAATACCAAGCTCTATTAAGACAATATGGACAGTTTAGCTATCTTGCGTGTACAGGATCTGTAAATACCTTTTTCTTGAAAACATGCGTGTTTTTCCCTCAGCCGTCTGATTTTGGCCATTTTTAATCTCTCGTGGATTCTTCTGTTTAATAATTTTCTTGGCACGGATGGTAACATTATTCCTCTAAAGATGTACCCCCTTGCAGGTTAGAGAACCATCCTTCCCGTGGCATTGCACACACGCCAATTAGTGGGTCTGGTGTGGCCTCCGTTCGCTGAGTTGGGGAAGTCCTCTGGGGTTGCAAGAAAGCTCAAAACGACCCCCCCCCCCCCCCCAAATCGCCGCAAGGGTAACAGAGTGAATAACTCGAATCCCTGCGGATCGGAACAACAACAACATCTTCTGAAATGAATGCAATCTTGCAAATCTCCCTTTTCTTCAGAAGAAAGACAATATATCCTTCCTTCCAGTTTGCAGCTGTTTCTTCTTACTCCCAGACTTTACCGCGCCATATGTATAATTAACTCTGTGGGTATGCCAACGTCTGCCTTAAAGCTAAACACAGTACTTAAAGAAAATACTACAAATAATTACTGAATTCAAACTTGTCTTCAACGAAATCATGCATTTAGATCGTAAATATTCCAAATCACACAAATCTTCATCAGTCCCTCAACTATTGTCATAATTAACCACATATTATATTACTACAGCTGCATCTGAAGAACCATTGAGTAGTAATTAATATTTCTCAAGTCGCAGCTTAATCTCATCGATTCTTGACTTAGATCAATATTCAACGGCTTCAGCTCCCACCGGTATTTGCGTAAACAGAGATGCTAATGGAGGGCTATTACTCATTTTTGTAAAGGTTAAGCTCCGAGTGTTCAGATCGATCTGTGAAGTTTCGGAAGTTTGAACATTGAGGTCACATTTCAGATTTTTATTCTCCCAGGCAGGAAACTTCTTCTGTCACAAATATGTCACTTTCATTTACGCTTCTTGCGCACCAAGGAATCATCACTTCCGCTGTTCACCTTGCAGGAAGCCTGCAGTAATCAGTCACATGACCTTACGGCAGTGGTTTCGGGGATAGTTTGTTTTATGTAATGGGGTTGCCAGCCGCATACACAACATCATATTAGTCGCCTTGTACGACATGCTTGAGGGTGCAGGAGTCCTATTCTTTCTTGTCTCTTCAGAGACCCCCGGGCACTATTAGGGGGACAATATGTGTATTTAGGTATAAAATATGAGAAGAAGACGCTGGGGATGGATATGAAACACACTGAGGAACTCTCTTGATAGTATTACCAGGCCTTGTTCTGAAATTCTCAGGGTAAGATCGGTAGAGAGAGAGAGAGAGAGAGAGAGAGAGAGAGAGAGAGAGAGAGAGAGAGAGAGAGAGAGAGAGAGAGAGAGAGAGAGAGAGAGAGAGAGAGAGAGAGAGAGAGAGAGAGAGAGACCAAGGAACACGTGGAGAAGGCAGCTAGTGGCAGACAGGAATAAGGTGAAGAAGATGTGGACAGACATTGAGTTGATGGCACGCGACAGACAGACTTGGCGTAAATTTTATGAAGATCTATCCTTTTGGGGGATCTGAAGCGTGATGGTCATGCAAGTATAACAAGGATCCCAAAATGGTTTTGGAATAACAGTAACGGGCTGTATCAAAATGATCAAAGTAACAAGAAAAACTGTAAATGACCTCGCTTACGTTTGATCAACAGATTCAACCTGTATGGGAAATCGCTAGCTGGAAGTAGGGAAGAGAGAGGGAAATATTATTAATTTGATTCAGTTCTCGCCTTTCAGCCGCAAAAGGAGCAGGGGCTTTCAAGATACCGCATGCCAAGTCCTCCTGTCTCGTGCTGTCAGTTCCAGGTCTCTCCTGTCTCGTGCTGTCAGTTCCAGGTCTCTCCTGTCTCGTGCTGTCAGCTCCAGGTCTCTCCTGTCTCGTTCTGTCAGCTCCAGGTCTCTCCTGTCTCGTGCTGTCAGTTCCAGGTCTCTCCGGTCTCGTGCTGTCAGTTCCAGGTCTCTCCTGTCTCGTGCTGTCAGTTCCAGGTCTCTCCTGTCTCGTGCTGTCAGTTCCAGGTCTCTCCGGTCTCGTGCTGTCAGTTCCAGGTCTCTCCGGTCTCGTGCTGTCAGTTCCAGGTCTCTCCTTCTCGTGCTGTCAGTTCCAGGTCTCTCCTGTCTCGTGCTGTCAGTTCCAGGTCTCTCCTGTCTCGTGCTGTCAGTTCCAGGTCTCTCCGGTCTCGTGCTGTCAGTTCCAGGTCTCTGCGGTCTCGTGCTGTCAGTTCCAGGTCTCTCCTGTCTCGTGCTGTCAGTTCCAGGTCTCTCCGGTCTCGTGCTGTCAGTTCCAGGTCTCTCCTGTCTCGTGCTGTCAGTTCCAGGTCTCTCCGGTCTCGTGCTGTCAGTTCCAGGTCTCTCCGGTCTCGTGCTGTCAGCTCCAGGTCTCTCCATGTAATCCACATCATTTCTATTTCTTTCTCCAGTTTTATTCTCCTTGGGATTTTCCGTCTACTTCAGCTTCTCTCACACTTGAGGTTCTCTCACACTTGAGGTTCTCTCACACCTGAGCTTCTCTCACACTTGAGGTTCTCTCACACTTCAGCTTCTCTCACACTTCAGCTTCTCTCACACTTGCGGTTCTCTCACACTTGAAGTTCTCTCATATTTCCGGTTCTCTCACACTTGAGGTTCTCTCACACTTCAGCTTCTCTCACACTTCAGCTTCTCTCACACTTGAGGTTTTCTCACACTTGAGCTTCTCTCACACTTTAGCTTCTCTCACACTTGAGGTTCTCTCACACTTAAGCTTCTCTCACACTTGCGATTCTCTCGCACTTCAGCTTCTCTCACACTTGAGGTTCTCTCACACTTGAGGTTCTCTCACACTTGAGCTTCTCTCACACTTGAGCTTCTCTCACACTTCAGCATCTCTCACACTTGAGGTTCTCTCACACTTGAGCTTCTCTCACACTTGAGGTTCTCTCACACTTGAGCTTCTCTCACACTTGAGCTTCTCTCACACTTCAGCATCTCTCACACTTGAGGTTCTCTCACACTTTAGCTTCTCTCACACATGAGGTTCTCTCACACTTGAGGTTCTCTCACGCTTTAGCTTCTCTCACACTTCAGCTTCTCTCACACTTCAGCTTCTCTCACACATCAGCTTCTCTCACACTTGAGCTTCTCTCACACTTGAGGTTCTCTCACACTTGAGCTTCTCTCACATTTCAGCTTCTCTCACACTTCAGCTTCTCTCACACTTCAGCTTCTCTCACACTTGCGGTTCTAGAACAAGAACTACCTGGTAACATGGCAGGATTAAGCCTAGAAGGGCCACTAGGCTTTTTCGGTGTTTGTGCGTCCACCCCCCACCCCCTTTTCTTGACCAAACAAGTACAAATTTTAACTTTTTTTTCAAACCCCTTAGCATGGTGATGGTACTAACGAGTATTATTAATAGACTGGTATGTTAGTTTGTTACCATGGTGATGGTATTAACGAGTATTATTAATAGACTGGTATGTTAGTTCGTGAGCATGTTTATTAGTATTATTTTAATTATTATTTAGGTAAACACAATCAAACATTTTATAGGAACATTTCTCTTGTTTTTCTTTCAACACTTTCTTCAATAACTGGCAAGAAATCAGTTTTTCTAAGAATAAAAGATTCTATGGCATCAATTCCAAATTGTTCAGTTTATCATCCATCATGGTGGATCGTTGATAGTTTTTAACCCACGGTCCATTATGTCTTTTAAGCTATGTTAGTTTTTACTGTCTTTTTAGAACGTTATGAATGTGATTGCAAAGTGCAAACATTTTCTTTTTGTACATACATCTTTGCACTTTTTAATTTTTTTTACCTTATGCACGAGTCCCCTAGAGCTTCAACCTGCTAAGCCTAATGGATAATCCAGCCTTGCCTGGTAATGTTATAATCAGGTTGCCTCAATGTGTGTCCTATTGTCGTACGGTAGGTTAATTGGTTTATAAAGGCCCAGTCTAGGTAAAGAGTAAAGGTTGACTGATACACAAGAATGTATAGAAAATAGGTTTCACAGGTGGTAGGTTGAGGGAAAGATATGTCTCTGGAGTGAGTAGGTTTCTCTCATCCAGCCTATCCGTACAACTATGCTTTGTTACAAGACAGTCTTTGCCTCCCTATCTAAAATAAGAACAGGATACTCTACACACACACACAACAATATGTGACAACAAGACACACAAACGTGAAAAAAACAACGGATAAATGGGTATAGGTCTGACCAACACACAAAGTTAAGTTTTCTTGTTGTTTATTATCACTAAACAGTTTACAACATCAAGTTACCCAAAGATATCAAGAAAATCATTTACATATAGAGGAAATAAAGAAGAATGGTGCGCCTTCACCGTATAAAGGAAAATAACCCAAAGAAAATATTAACCCAAAGGTTAAAGGTTAGCACTAGGTTTACAGAATAACAATATTGGTACAATATATGACCAAGTAAAGTAAACAAAATCAAACCACCAAAAATTAATAGATACTTTCCAGCAACAATAAAATCAACACACGCTCTCTCATTCATGTGGCCACCTCTCACACTCTTACCTATTTTGTATTCTTCCCTTGAGTCTGTGGTATCCCTGGTAAATTTATTCCACGAACATAATCCCTACTGTTACTGTTGACTAATGTATCACCCCAGCTGTCGAGTATACAAATTGGCCCCAGTTCATCCAAAAAAAAAATAAAAATAATGAGGTGAATGCCAAATAAGTTTACTTCCACGATGAATCCTCGTGACGACATAAGTCCTAGAGGGGTGTCTTCACTGTTCTAAAAAAAAACTAGCACTGTTCCTCCGATGGGTGCACAGGGGAATGTAAGTATAGACACAGGAACTACAACTGAATATTTCCGTTGCGACAACTCTTGCAGTGTTGAGGGCGGGCGGGGGAAAACAGTCTTGTTTCCCGCTCGTACTGGAACTTCTAGCTGGATATATAGGGTTACTAAAAATATATTGAATAGCGTGAGAATCCTTGGTGTTTACCGTTTTAAGAGAGGGGAACATTTCTAGAAAATCTGGAAAATTTCAGTTGCTATAAATGTTACAAATGATGATGATGGATTTTCTATCGGCCGACTCTTTGCCAGATCGCCAGTCCTGCACAGTGTATATATTCGTACTCCACTTGGATTACAACCGTCAGGTGTTGGGGAAAATAATAATAATGTTTCAGGTATACGTCACTGTTGGCTGATAAAATAGTATCCTGGATTTTGTAAGTCCAGTAGTATAATTTATAGTCATACAGTATCTTCGGCTAGTACACACTTAACCATGGAAATGGAAAAGGAAAAGAAAAGACCGCTGGTTCGTTCACTTGGGATCAGGTCTGCTAAAAATACAGTCTCTCGTCCGCTCTGTCACTAATGACGAATTTAAAAGATGCACGGTGTTTTCCCTACGCCTACACACACAGACATCGCTAGCCGCGGATTCGGGCCGGACTGAGTCGATGAAGACTCTCCCGGCCCTTTTCGCGGCTGGCAGTCACACGCACAGTGTAATCTATTATTTTTTTCACAATGCGCCACGTACAACTTATCACCTATCATTTAGTAGCTAGTAAATTGTCGGTGTCTGTTAATTTGTCGTATGGCATTTAAAAAAATAATAGACGCTCTAATAACAATAATTATAAAATGAAATATAAACAGTATTTATTCCCTCCCACTATCAGTCGTATAACGCATCTAAGTCCGGTATGGTTAACCGTCTTGTTTATCTCTCTCTCTCCTGGAGGGTTTAAGTGTTTGCGTCCGTCTACACTGTAAACACAAATTACCGTCTCGTCTAAGCTATGAAGCGTCGGTGATGTGGTCTAACATTTTAATTGAATATCTGGTTATGAAACTCGCTACGCGTTTTTTTATTTAATTCTCCTTACTAGACAAGAAAAAGATCTAAGTGAAGTATTTAACTGTATGTTTAAAGTATTTAAGTGTTTAACTTTAAATGCTATCACTGTAAAATACTTCTAACACTTAGAACTATTTACCAGAAAATCCAGAATGAAAATCTCCAGGAATCACGTTTTAAACAATAATATAACAGAAATGGTTATGACTACGCGCTAGACTTCTTCTCAATGTCTGACTGACACTGATGGTTGGGTTAAAGAAAACAGCAATATATATATATATTCATCGACTCAGTCCGGCCCGAATCCGCGGCTAGCGATGTCTGTGTGTATATATATATATATATTGTATATATATATATATATTGCTGTTTTCTTTAACCCAACCATCAGTGTCAGTCAGACATTGAGAAGAAGTCTAGCGCGTAGTCATAACCATTTCTGTTATATTATTGTTTAAAACGTGATTCCTGGAGATTTTCATTCTGGATTTTCTGGTAAATAGTTCTAAGTGTTAGAAGTATTTTACAGTGATAGCATTTAAAGTTAAACACTTAAATACTTTAAACATACAGTTAAATACTTCACTTAGATCTTTTTCTTGTCTAGTAAGGAGAATTAAATAAAAAAACGCGTAGCGAGTTTCATAACCAGATATTCAATTAAAATGTTAGACCACATCACCGACGCTACATAGCTTAGACGAGACGGTAATTTGTGTTTACAGTGTAGACGGACGCAAACACTTAAACCCTCCAGGAGAGAGAGAGATAAACAAGACGGTTAACCATACCGGACTTAGATGCGTTAAACGACTGATAGTGGGAGGGAATAAATACTGTATATGTATATGTATATATATATGTATGTATGTGTATGTGTATGTATGTGTATGTATGTGTATGTATATGTATATATATATATATATATATATACATATATATACATATATATACATATATATACATATACATACATATATATATATATCTATATATATATATATATATATATATATATATATATATATATATATATATATATATATATATATATATATCACATGATTTCTTTTCATCTCTAATAGCGTTAATTCGCACTACTGTGTGGGACAAAAATTCAGAAGCTGAGATGCAAGATAAAGGCTTACGTTTCGGTCTTCCAGAGGTTCTCGTTGGAGTGGTGACCGACATCAAAGACTTTCTGCTCTCCTAGCGGTTTTACCTGTAGAATGCTCGTGTTCCGAGATCAAAGGATATTAGGGATTTTTTTTATTTTCCCTGAGCAAACTTCAAAGAAGTCTGTTATCTGTCTCTCTCTCACGTGCTGTCTGTCAAGTATTATATGATTGACAGATGAGCTCGCGTAAGTAGAACGCGGTAAAACAAAGCGTGATTTGTTTCCGGTTATGACTGACAGGTCAACGAAGATTGTAAACACTGCGTTAGCCCATGTTTACGGGAAAGAGGGTGTGACGAAAGTACTGAGATTCTGTCTTTCAAATGGCCCATGTCTTTTTCCTCTTGCATTTTTGGAGGGATTACAGAAAAATCCTTCCCCATGTTTCTTCTCCTTCTATTTATTTACGTTTTTCAGAGAGATTACGGTGGAGTTTCATCTCATCTACATCTATGTTCCTTCTCTATGACTAGTAGTCTTGTTTAGTGTTGGTGTGTAGGAAACTGTTGCATTATTATTCTAGACGAAGGACTTTAGAGCCTAGATCAGATTGGCACCAGTTTTAGTCTTTTTAAAGATATGGCATGCGGCTAGACGCATTTTCGGGATTTTATATATATATATAATTCCGACATTGTTGCTTCATTTGCTACTAGAGGGTAGGGCTTAATCCCGTTTCTTTGTCTAAAACCCATGCACGTTGCATCAGAATGATCTAAGGTTCTGATTGGCTGAGAGCTAACTGCAGTTGAAATGCAGAGCTCCCATTGGCTTAGAACCACGCCGCGCATATGACGTCATGAAGTCGGCGCGTGGGGTCTTGATAATAAATACGCCCGAATTTCATAAGTTCGGTCTCTAAAAATTAATTGCCAAGCCGCGTGCCTGAGTCAAATTATCGATTGCCTTTCAGTGGGAAAATTCGAAATTTGGTAAGCAGAATTTTCGTGGTAACTTTATTTAATTTTTGTCTAAGCCTAGGCCGATCAGTAAAGTTTCTTGGGAAGTTTAAGTTTAATGTTAATTCTTATCGCCAGAGCCATCAAATATTATCTTAGTGATAGACTTGAGAAACTTTAGAGGTTCATAATAATTCCTTAATTCAGGAATAGTGGTATGGTTAAAAAGTTGAGATGCCACGGACGTGCTTTGTATTTATTGCAAAGTGGGTCGGGAGAGAAACCCGCATCTCTGTCGTAGGGAAATGTACAGAATAGCGGGAGTCTGTGTATTTGTGATTTTATTGAGAATGTAATGCTACAAGTTATTTATATTATATAGTTACCCATCTATCTGTAAGCACGGGAGTGATAGAGGTATTACTTGGAGCACGTGGGTGCGTTCATTACGGTATATTTATTTGATACGATGTTCAGAGGGACGAGGGGGAGAGAAGCACGTGGTCATAAAAATGGTAACCACGTGTTGGTAACTATCGAGATGTAGTTGATAACCTAGGTTTATGTATAACTTTTAAGCAGTATGTATATGCTCGCATCTAACAGGGTTATACGTTATTAATTATGTATTGTGGTTCTGAGTAAGAAGACGGAGATGAATTATTTCTTTTAAAGGAAAGTATTTTGTATTACATTTTTGAAAGTGATTATTGACGGGAATTTTAGGAATTCCTAGAGAGGTCTAGTTATTTTGTGTTAAGCATTTTACTGCATTCAGTGTCAGCGAGAAGTGGGCCAAAGTATTTTGGACACGTAGATAGGCCTCCGTAGAATACTGTTGTGATTGTAACCAGCCAGGCAGAACCCTAGGCCAGACGGTTTGTGCGTTGTATTACCGGGTAATGTTTACTGTGGGCTCAGGTAGAGAAGGGACCAGTGGGGGAGCGGACTTTGTTGGCATGATTAATTGGGATGGTAGTGCAGAACGGGAAGAGAGTAGGGGAGTTCAGTGTTAAAGACTTAAGGGTTAGTCAGGGAGTTATATGTTATTAGAAATGTATTATTACGGTTTGTTTAGCTGTTGTTTTGTTTTGTCTAAACAGCAGGTATCGTGGCGCAGTGGGAAGAGCGAAAGTTATAAATAACTTTCCCCATGGCGAAAGGCTGCATCTCAGACAGAGAAGGGTTTGAGATCTTGCCAGAGGAGGACGAAGAAAAGAGAAAAAAACCCGTTTTTCCCGGCAGGGAAAGACATTTCTCTAGTGGAAATAGCATTCGTGGGAAAATCCATGAGCGCTAAGCTCGTTCTGTTACACACGCAAAATTGGCATGCTGCCAGCGTTGTCGTAATTATTTCACTTCGTCCCGGCCATAATAACGCCGAAGGCCTGAACCCATAGGAGGGATTGGGCAGGTAACTCCAGAGTGGTAGTAGCAAAACCAGCTACCGATTCCAATTTCCAGAATCCAGTGGGGTTCTTTTAAACCTTAGTCATCAGTTCCAGAATGGTGGAGAGAGAGAGGGTAACCATACTCTCCACAGAAGTCATCGCAGTTGTCCCAAGTATAGCAGATGACAGCTACTGACGTTTTTTTTTAGAAGAGTTAATTATGTAGCAGTGTTCGGAAGATTTCAGGATAGGCTGTGCGGAAACGAGGTCTGTGCAGAGTTGGCATAGACACTTCATAGTAGTTCCAGCTGACTGTGCACTTAACATTTAATTTAGAATAGTTTGTGGAAGTGGAGGCTCGACATCTGAGACCCCACCAAGTGCAGTGTGGTTAATTTTTGTCTAATCCAAACTTCTGTCCCCATACAGGTTGCAATTGTGGGAGAAGGGTTGGGGTTGATGCATTTTTAACTGTGCTTGATTTTGTTTCAGGTGTGCATCCTCGCACTTTATGTATTTGACATGTATATGAGTTTTTGTTTGTTTATAGGTGTATAATAAAAACTTGTATACTTTTTTAGCTGAATCAGTCATTTCATTTAAGTACAGTAGCTATATGTTGTCTGTATCTTGGTGTTTGTGAATCTTGATATAACCTTATCCCCTTAGGGTAGCTAGAGGTCGTTGACAACTATAGCACATAAGACGTCCGAAGTGGCGAGGAAAGAATCAACCTCGGTTCTTAACCTCGGAGCCAATAGTGTCAACTGTTCACATTTCACTATCATTTTCTTCTAAATCTATCTTTTCAGTCTTTCTTCTCACTAGTGTCTTGTCACTATATTTAGACAGTCTCTAGTCTTAAATCCATTTCGTGACAGAGGGCGGGGACAAAAGGGTGAGCTGCCGAAATAGACAGTTGGTATAATGCATGTTTAGCTAGCAAATCAGAGAGCGGCTATAAGGTTACAATAAGCTGTCAGATTACTGTAGGCTCTTTTCCAGTACACGTCACACCTATAAATAAGTAAATAAATAAATAAAGGTAATTAACAGGTACTCGTTGGATATAGAGGTTGACACCAGACGACATAAATGAAAATATAAGTGATAGGCTTACCGAGAATCAAACCAAGGACCAACCACATGGAGTCATCGCCTTTCTGTGACAGTACATCGTGAAAGGACACTCGGCCAATTTTGCACCCCCAAAAAAAGTGCATTATTGGCTGAGGTCATTCTCATGGCACTCACACAACTAAGGTATGTAGGACCCGTGGACAACTCAGACAGTTTAAAGACGCAATCAAGAATATAACTTTCCTATCATCAAGTATAGACCAAATAATGACCGAAATACGTGTGTCCAGTAATGTGTAGTTGAAGACGAATAACACGGAATAGACGGTTCGATTCCCGGTAAGCCTACATCTTATATTGTCTTTGTTGTTGTCTGGTGTCATCCTTATGTCCAACGAGTACCTGTTAATTACCTGTATTTATTTATTTACTGTTCACAGGACTCAGGTTTCCTCCCTTACGTGTGTATCCTATACATCGCTAGCGTCTTCTTCTCATCTACTGTTCCACTGGCGCTTGTCTGGTCCTTAATGTTATGAACAATAAAACAGCAAACAAACAGAAAACACGGAAATATGCAAATGATAGGCAGTCACCAATAAAAATGAAAGTAGTAGCACACTAGTAACCAGAGGTTGTGTGTGTGTGTGGGAGGGGGGGGGGGGTTATGTCTTGCTCCTGAGATCGATCCAGGTCAATCCAAGTGGCGCTTCGCTAGCTGAGAGAAACAGATGTCTTAGGAGACCAACCAGCAAGTACTCCAAGAAACGTGCTATCACTATCTTCTGAAAGTAAAAGTTTCCAAGTTCACTGTCTGTACTAAAGTGCACAGTTCTAGCTGTTGATTTTCCACTAAAAATTATTTGTATTTGTAATTGAAAATGTCAATGACCCATTTTGCCAAAAGAAAATCTCAATGTCCCATTTTGTCAAAAGAAAATGTCAATGTCCCATTTTGTCAAAAGAAAATGTCAATGTCCCATTTCGGCGCACATTATGCATATTGTAGGTGGTCTCCAATGCAGTTCGCTGCCTTACAGGAAGCCCTATTCATAACAATTAATGTCTTTTTAAAGTGGCGGTTTTGTCCCACAAGTTTTTTTTCCATGATGAGGATGCTAGAAGAACGTTTCCTTCTTGCTCTCTCTTGCTCTCTGTCTCTCTCTCTATCCCTCTCTTGCTCTCTCTATCTCTCTCTCCTTTTTTTTTTTAATTCCTTAGCTTCCTCAGTTAACTCATTCTCTACACTTCATTCTGTGGCGTCGTCGGACTCAAAAGGGGTATAGGAATTTAGGATGAGTACAGTAAAACAGTGTTCAACGGTGGTTTAATAAAAAATGTTTTTAACAGATATTTTTTTATTCAGTTGGTAACATGTTCATTTGTCCCTGACTAAGGCCTTGTGGCCACAATTTTCTTTGTCCTTTGTCATAGTTCGACATATTACGATTGTTTGTTTTTTTAATTATTATTGTTTTATTTCTTTAACTCATCGACTCAAAAGCGGAGAGGAAATCCTCTAGCTGAATTTATCCATATTGTATTAATGACTAAACATATCGCCGGCACTTGTCTTTTCTTTGTGTGTGTGTGTGTATATCTCAGATTGTGCGAAACGAAGCTCTCAAGGCAAGCAGAAGAGAGGAGAAAACGTCGAAAGGAACACCAGGAAAATAAGCATCTGAGGGCTGTCACCTCTGGGACCTATTCCCATAGTCATTTATGATATAAGGGGCTCTTGTATATGACTTGAAAGGAACATGGGTTTCTCTTTACTGAAATTCATTACGGGCTTATGCCTGAAAATTTCATTGTTGATTTTTATCTGAACTCCAGTTTATATTACTTTAATTTAATCACTCAATACCCTTTATTTCCGTATGGAGTACAGGCCTTCTGCCACGTGCCTTCAGCTCAAATTATTCCAACCCTTACTCATCCTGTCTCCAGTTCTCCACGTGTTTTTGATCTATCTCTGCCTCTCTTTACCTGGGGATTTCAGAACAAGGACTGCCTTATAATGCTATCAACATTTTTTCTCAACGTGTGTCCTATTCATCAGCAGCGTCTTCTTCTCATCTCTTGTTCCACTGGCACTTGTCTGGTTCTTCTCAACTCTTGTTCCACTGGCACTTGTCTGGTTCTTGTCATCATTTCCACATTGGTGACCTTGTCAAACCATTTCAATTCTTCTGTTCTACACAATTACTTTAATTAGTGATACAAAGTAATGTTAATACTTCAACACATGACCGTCTTGGAGTTCTGGCCATAATGCACAATTTTATTGATGGCTCTTAATGTTTGAGTTGAAGGAGTTTATATTTTAACTCATTCACGCACATGCGCGTACACATCTCACCTTAAAGTCCCACACATAAACTTACAGTATGTTTCTAATGTCATGTTTTCAACTTATTCATTCACAAACACGCAATCGCACCTTAACGTCTCACATATAGAGGTTTTACAGTATGTTTCTGGAGTAACAGTTTCAACTCACACACATACACCCACACACGTATTTCAACCCAAACTCTAGCATATAGATAGACTTCTAGTATGTTTCTAATATCATGTTTTCAAACCACATACACACATTTTTCACTTTAAACTCTCACATTTAAATAGATTTACAGTATGTTTGTAATGCCATGTTTTAACTCACAAACACATACACATACGACCTGATATTCCCACAAATATTAGATTTACAGTATCTTTTTAGTTTCATATTTTCAACTCATTCATATAAGCATCTCACATTAATCTCTCACACATAGGCAGTCTTACAGTGGATTAAAAATGTTATATTTTCATCTCAATCACACACACACACACACATCTCACCTTAAACTCTCACATATAGGTGAACGTAAATTGTATTTTTAATATCATGTTTTCAATCCACTCATGCGCACATACCTCACCTTAACGTCTCACATATAGACACACTGAATGTTTAAAAGATGTGTGCGAGAGAGACATGAGGGCACTGGACATTAATCCGGCAACCTGGAAGGATGAAGTTGGAGATCGCACCAAGTGGCGATGCTATCTACGGCGCCACGTCAGATTGGGCGAAAAGATGCTGTCGCCGCAAGCAGAAGAGAGGAGAAAACGTCGAAAGGAACACCTGAAAAATAAGCAGCTGAGGGCTTTCGCCTAAGGGGCGCATTCGCATAGTCAGTTATTACTAAGGGTTATTGCTTAAATGGTTCCGATATCATGTTTTTAACTCACATATTATTATTTCCGATGTCATGTTTTTAACTCAATATTAGTATGTTTTCGATGTCATGTTTTTAGCTTACATGTACACACACATCTCACCTTAAACTCTCACATATTGATAGACTTACAGTATGTTTCTAATGTCATGTTTTCAACTAACTCACATATACACACGCATATGTCACCTTAAACTCACATATCGATAGACTAACAGTATGTTTACAATGTCATGTTTTCAACTAACTCACATATACACAAACATGTCACCTTAAACTCGCGCATAGAGAAAGACTTACAGTATGTTTCTAATTTCATGTTTTCAACTCACACAACACACACGCATACACTGGCATTTTTTTTCCTATAAAACGAAAAATTAAATTGATCCGTTTTCAATGTAATTACAGTATAAAATTATTCCGACCAGAAAGTGGGCGAATACTTGCGTCTACAGTTGACTACACGGAGGTCTAAATTAGATAGTGCAATGGCACAAGAATCTATCTCGTCCACAAAAATGTAACGTGTCAGATTACTCGCGTCTTATTCTTCATTGGTATCGGTCATTTTCGCTTGAATGGGCGTAATTGCATCTGTCTGGGCATTTTCTTTTCTATGACTACTGCCTCAGTGATCCAATGCCTGACTGCTTTATTTATTAGACGTTAGCGTTGATCATAGCGTAAGAACAGAACGTCTATGACGCTAGTGTTGCGCAAAATGTGGGCTTGTGAGGAAAGGCGCGAAATGATCCCTTCGGAAAAAACGATTCTCAAAATGTGTTCCGCAAGGGCCCTGTACTAGAAGATCCGTGAAACAAGTAGAGAACAAAAGCCACAATTTAGAGAAGCACTTTTGTTGCCAAATGCACTAAAAAAGCAGAAAATAAATTGTCCATTCATTCTATTCCTCATCATCATCATTCCCCTCTCGCTCCTCATGGAGCATGGAGCCACAACTTCAGCTGATCCTCCTTGCAGGAAGCCTGCACCAAGCACTCACATGCTCTTGCTTCGGTGGTTTCTATAGCAATTAGTTATACATTATCAGGTTGCTAACCTCATGCACAAGCTTATATTAGTAGTCTTGTAGGAGATGCCTAAGGGATTTGTAGTTCCAATCTTTACTTTTCTCATCGCACATCTCCAGAACTACTTATGGAATACATTCTATTGCGTATCATAAGGAAATGAGAAAGACTGCGGTAAGGCGGTGGTAGACGGGGAGTGGAGGGAGAACAAAAATAAGTAGTAATGCGTCTGACTAGGACAAAAGATGGGGAAAAAATACGTTGCGTCCACAAGGCCTTCGTCAGGGTCAGACAAACAAAAAACATTTAAAAACAAAAAAAAACAAGAAAGTGAAAAATAAGTGAACAACACTTGAAAAATAAAATCAAGTAGGCCCTTCACCAGAGTAGAATCACATGGCTGACCTGAATGGCTGCCGCGATTACCGGAAGTAGAGAGAAAATACTAAGTACGGGGGAAAAACAGAAAAACTAAGTGAGGGAAAAGTATAGAACGAGGAAATAAAATATGGGCGAGAGAAAACATAATTTTTTAAGCGGGGGAGGGGGGGGGGAAGATTTCTTTAAATTAAAGGAGAGTGAGAGAGAAATTCACAAGAAAGGAGAGAGAGAGAGAGAGAGAGAGAGAGAGAGAGAGAGAGAGAGAGAGAGAGAGAGAGAGAGAGAGAGAGAGAGAGAGAGAGAGAGAGAGAGAGAGAGAGAGAGAGATGTAAGTAAAAATAAATAGATTCAAACAAAACAAAAAAAGGAGAAAACCCCAACTGGTGAGAAGAGAGACCAGTCATGAGGAAAAGAAAGGTATATATTCTTACATATAATAAAAATGGATGGCACGTTACAATTAATCAGTAACTCGTCTTATTGTTCCCAAATGTATATTTATTGTGAACCATGTGACTAATTACTGATTACAAATAACTGGTCATCCACGTTTATTATATCTAATATAGGAGCTCTTAACCTTTTTTGTGCCATGGACCCGTCTGATTATCAAATGGAGGCTACGGACCCATCTGATTGCCCAGTGAAGCCTACGGACCCCTTTGATTGTCAGATTGAGGCTACGGACCCCTTCTTTTTTTTTTAAATGTACATAGACGCATAATTAAAATTTATGCATACAAATAATAAACTTTATTACAAAGAGAAATTGTTAAGCTTACATATAGTCATACAGAAATATAAAAACAACCTGTAACAAGAATATATTTATTTGCTTACAAAAATCTATCACTTTTCCTAGTAAACATTTTGGTGAAAATAAAATTCAAATTTTCAGGTTATGTACACGGACTCCTGTGGTGAAGTGGGATGTTATAAATATTTATAGGGGACTTAGTGTACTGACTGAGATCAGCTGTGAAGGTATCTATATCTATTAAGAGTAGTGTATTATAGATAACCTTACTTGCTACCACATATCTATATATCTCAGTCAGAATTATTCTGGAATAGTGTGATGACTACGTTATGTGTCTAGGGTATGTGTATGATGAAGTGTAAGTCACAACAACAGACAGATAAACAATTTAATTTAATCCACTACTCTTGACAACACTGTGACACTCACATACATATAACACTCTATGAGAATATCTTAAGGAGTCACTGATAACTTTTCAAATAACAATATGTATTCATTGTTATCATAAAGGTATATGTGTCCTGATTCAAATACAAAGGAACCAGGAATCACAATCAATTTTAATTACAAGTATATGTACAGACTTTATCAATATGAATATTGTAGTGACATATATTATTAAAAATATCCTATGTGTGTCAGTTGTGTAGTGGTAATATGAGGTAATACTGGTTTTGTTTTGTTCAAGCTCTGTTGGTATTTGTCATCATGACTTCAATAGTTTGTCGTTTGGGACTAGTATTGGAGATGTTCTCAGTTCCTGATATTAAGACAATTAAATTCCCCTCTGAATGTTATTTTTACAAAGTCATTTCAAGATGAGGGGACATAATGTTGAGCTCAGCTGGCCAAATCAGCTTATCTTGCGTGATGGCGGCAGGAAAGGACTCCTCTGCTCGAATTCTCCCCTGGGCTCTGGAGACACCTCACTGATAGCTAAAAAGACCAAGGAGTATGCTGTCCGACTCTGGATTCAGCAAAGCTCTGACCAGGTGCTGCTCAGTACCATCAAGACCACGGTCCCTGTAAACAAGAAGGATGTACCTTCTACTTCATAACTAACTTATACTCTCTTTTTACACTGATCACAATACATCACAAACATTGAGTTCAGAGCGTTAGGCCAAGTGTCAGCTTCATCTGAAATACTTTATACCAGTATTTACCTCCTTAATGGTTACCACGCCTCTGCACTTCCAGCATTATTTCTTTCTAGTCAATCATCCAGGTGTCAGTGTACTATTTGGCCATTCCATGCCGTTTTACTTCCCTCCGACACCCTCTGTTCAGGCTGGAGCATTATAGGCTTTATCTCCTGTTTGCCACTGAACTACACATATATATACAGGCATAAATTAACAATTTACATTCAATTTTCATTAAAAGATACTGAATGGTTCAAGCTTACCACAATTCATAGAATAAACACAGATACGTTGATTAGCAATGAATTCTGGCACATTTACTGGCACAAATTCCCATCTGCTTATGTTCCAGGCTTTTATTTAACACAAATATGAGCTGGCTTCAACGCACTGTTGCTTTATCAAGATTATTTGCACTAGTGGTCTCGAACTAACGCTCCTAAGTGAGTATATCAGCGAGTCTGGCCAATCGAGCCACGTTTCGACAAGTGTTTGAAAAAAATGTTACCTTCCTACGTCTCCCTAACAACCAAGATAGTATTTATAGCCCGACCAATCGTGGTTAGTCTTTCATTTGTTGCGCTCCAATCAATTTGGAGTTTACATGGTAGGCTATTTCTGTAACGTAAGGTTTTTTCAAACACGTTATAAAAAAATTTTATGAGCAGAAATGATTCCATGTTGTCAGGCATCCCCACTATTTTATTTTGGTTATAATTTATTAATTCCTGGACTATTTGCGTAACGTTTTACATATTCTTTGTCAGCAAGCCCTAAGGAACCCAAATATCCAAATTTAAAAGAGCTACGTGGCTGCGTTCAAAATATGCAATTCCTTCTACCTCCTGTTTCGAAGATGTGCTGTCTGGGTACTGTAATGTTTTCAAACGTAAACCCATATAATGTTATCTTTCCTAATAAGCGTTTTTTTTTATTTTAAAACCTAACTCTGGGAAGGGTAGTGAATTTATCACTGTCCGTCCGAAAAAGTTAGTGCTTGTAGCCTAACACGCGTGATAGTAGTAATTGTGTATCGCGCGACGCGGGTTGGGGGTGGCATTAATAGCGAGACGCGTGTTTAGTGTTCGGCTTTCTGCCTCTCCCTTCTCGCTATCCTTTAGTCCATCTGTCTTTTGTTTTTGGTAACATAGTGTAGAAAAAGACATGAATGGAATTTAAAATTTAGGTCAACTTGCATATTTCAAGGTTTTTCTTAGAAAGGCAGCACATTTTATTGTGTGTTTGGGAAACGCGTGTATGTTGCAGAAGGCCTTTAATATCAACGTGAAAGCGTTACAATTTGCCGACGAAGCAGAAAACAAGGGGGATTTCGAGTACCTTCTTTGTGACAGCACTGTTATTTACCATTGCTCTTTTCTTTATTAATTTTATTTGTTAGGCTTCATATTTACCTAATAATTTATATATGTGGATTAGAATATTCCACGACACCTCCCCTCTTAAAACAGACATTATATGTCAGTCCTTTATTCTATATTCACATAGAGAAATTTATTATTATTTCTGGGGTTTACGGTGATTCTCATCACACGGATGGCGGCTTAAAAAATCCGCTCCCAAATTGTTTTTTCCAGATATATACTCAATGCTAAAATTATATGGAGCCAAAAGTAAAGACCATCGGAGTAACCTGGAGTTCTCATGCCTAGCCTGTGCTAGAAACGATAAAGGTTTGTGGTCTGTTTGCAACTTAAATGCCTGCCCATATAGATAAATATTGAATTTCTTTATCGCCCATATTACTGCAAGACATTCTTTTTCGCTAGTTGAGTAGTTGATTTCAGCTTTATTCAACTTTCTGCTAGCATATGCCACTGGGCTTAATTCCCCATCCAATGCATCTGATTTCTGTAGTAGAGTTGCACCTAACCCAATATTACTTGCATCCGTCCTTACTATGAATTCTTGACTTAAGTCAGGTAATTTCAAAATAGGTTTACTTGTGAGCTTTTCCTTCAATTCTTGGTAAGTCATTTCACATTGTGGTGTCCATGTAATGCGATCTGGATGTCCTTTACGTGTCAATTCAGTTAACGGTGCACATATGGAATTAAAGTTTTTGATATACTTCTGGTGGAAACCACATAATGAGACAAAGGATCTCACGTCCTTCTTGGTTTGTGGTCTCGGGGCTTTCTGTAGTTTCTCTAAATTCTTTGGGTCAGGGGTCATGTTTCCCTGATAAACTGTGTGTCCCGAAAATTCCAATTCTTTACATCCAACGCAACATTTGGTTGGTCGGGCTGTTAAATTTGCCTTCCCAAGTCGATCAAACAGCATGTTCAGAGAGTCAATGTGTTCCTCAAATGTTTCTGTTGCTATAAGGATATCATCCATAAAATTTGTTATACAGGGATTATTCAGAGGATCCAATAATTTTCTCATCATTCTAGAGAAGACACTAGGCGCATTCTTCAATCCAAATGGCAATCTATTAAACTCATAGTGTCCTTCTGAGGTACTAAAAGCTAGGTATGGTCTAACCTCAGGCTTTACTGGAATCTGATAGTATCCTTTACTCAGATCCACTTTTGAGAAATATTTAGCTTTATTTAGCCTGGCAAACAGCTGATTTGTATCCGGCAATGGATCCACCTGTCCTTCTGTAATAGCATTCAGTCTCCTGTAATCTATACAGAGTCTATGTTCTCCAGAGGGCTTCCTTAAGAGTACCACACCGGAACTATACGAAGACTCACTGTGCGAAATAATTCCTTCCTTCAATAGATAGTCTATCTCTTCCTTCAAAGCTTTCTCCTTAGCAAACGGAATCGAATATGGTTTCATACAGACAGGTGTGGGGTCTATCAGTTTCATATCATATTCCAATAGGTTTGTATGCCCTGGTCGGTCTGTTAACACCTCTGCATGATTATTTAGAGCCTGTTGCACTCTCTCTTTCTGAGTTTTCGTTAAATGTGTACTGATTTTTACCTGGGCTGCTGTCTCACAGGGGTGTAATGGATATTCAAATGATGAAAGTGGTTCCTTTTTCATCTCCATGGCGATGGACAAGGTCAACAAGTGTGTCTCCTCCTGATGTTCTCTTTCCAAATATTTCTTCAGGAGATTCACATGATAGATTTTTTCTTTCCCCTTCTTATCTATCTTATAATTTGTTCTAGACACCTTCTCTAGAACTGTATATGGACCCTGCCATCCAATTTGTAACTTATTCTGACTCCCGGGCAAAAGAAGCAGTACTTTCTCTCCCACAGCCAAATTTCTGTCTTTCGCCTTCCTGTTATAATAGGCAGCATGTTTCTTCCTGGCTTGTTTCAAATTTTCATTGGCAAGTTTCCAACCAGTTTTTAAACGAGTGGTCAGCTCATTCACATATTGGTATGAAGATGTAATGTTTTCCTCTGCCTTTTCATCAGTCCACGTTCTTAGCAAAGCTACATATGGACCTTTAATTGTGTGGACCTATTTGTCCATGCACCGGTATGGTCTCTTCCACTCGAAGCTTTATAGTGATGATTTTTCCTCCCAGAATTATCATTCACAAAACGACCGCTACCAATTCTTTTGGGGGCTTTCTCCCCACTTAAAATTCTTGATGAGAGATTTCCTCCCTACATCCTCTTCCTCCAGTTTGTTTAAGTCCGATTGAGGGATTGTCGGCTTATCCTGGGGTAAGACATCTTTTTGCACTCTCCGCATAGTGGCCATTGTAAAACAGTTAAGTGAAGCTTGTCCGTGAAAAGGGGCTTCCCATTCCATTTGGTCCACTTTATCAAATTTATATCTCTTTTTATTATCAGGCCTAATTTTGCCCCGGGGCGTGTCCAGGTCCTGATCAATGTTCCCACTTGTGGGTGTTCCCTCATGTGCTATGCTACACCTTTCTACAAAATTCTCAATGTCCCATCTTGCTTTGGGCCAATAATAATTGTGAGCCACCTTTTGAATGATGCTACCTATCTTCTCATGGTCCCCATCTGGTTTCACATGTAGGCTCCTTATTAAGTCTGCCCTATATCTTTTTGGAAGAACCAGCTGTCCGTGACCTTTGGATCTAGCTCCAGTCTTCCTATACATCAACTTGTTTTTCATGTAGAAATCTCCCTTGCCTGGAGTTGTATGACAAGTTGACAATTTTCTGAAACAAGGCTTGAGTGTTTTATCCCCAGCCTGTGCCTTCCTCATCTCTTCTGGAGTGGTATCCAACATAATATCCTCCTCCTGTCTTGAGGTCGACCTGACCTGAAGGGTTGCCATATACACAGGTTTCCTTCTGCAACGGTCAGTGTCATGATTGTCCATCTGACAATTCTTACACCACCTTTTTCCTTGGTTGAAAGATTTTCTTTCATTATATTTCCTTTCATCGAATTGTGGGAATTTATTTTTATTGTCATACCGTGGCCTATCAAATTGGTGCTTACCTTTATTTTGATCGCTAGGATCAAATTGATTAAAGTTCTGTGGTGCCCTAAAGTTATCCACTTGTTTCTTTTTATTTCCTGTTACCTCTGCTTGAGCTGCTTGATACCTTTCAGCAACATTTAGCAACTCACCCAGCCTCTCTGCACCTTGTTCCATGAGAAACTTTCTCAGGTCTGGAGCCATGGACTCTCTTAATTGCTCTATAAGGACCATTTCCTTAAGATCTTGGGTTTTCCCCAGAGAAGTCCATTTCTCCAAGTATGTCTCTATTCGTGCAGAGAACTGGTGATAGGTTTCACCTGACAGTAGTTTAGCATTCCTAAATTTTTTCCTATAAAATTCTGCATTCTTTTCATACCTTAACAAAAGAGCCTGCTTTAGCATGTCATAATTTTCCTGATCACCTCTGCTCATTTTTGCAAAAAACTTCATAAGCTGCCCCACGAAGTCCCTGAGATAACTTTAAGCTCCACCTTTCTCTCTCTAACCCATACGTGGTAGCTAATAGTTCATACCTATTTAGGTAGCTCTCAATATCATCGTCTTTCTCAACAAAATGATCTAAATGAAAATTCATAGCTGAGGTTGAGGCTCCTTGGCTAGCAGTGGCATCAGAGGCAAATGGACTGGCACCATTTTCAGGAGCATGGCCTTGAAACGCAAACTCCCTTAGTCGTAACTCATGTTCCCTTTGTAATCTTTTATCTTCTGCTTCCCTTTCTGCAGCTAATTTCCTCTCTTCCCTTTCTGCAGCTAATTTCTTCTCTTCTCTTTCTGCAGCTAATTTCTTCTCTTCTCTTTCTGCAGCTAATTTCTTCTCTTCTCTTTCTGCAGCTAATCTTTTGTCTTCTCTTTCTGCTTCCAATTTCTTAGCCTCAGCCTCAATCTGCAACCTCTTAATTTCCCTTTCAGCCTCTAACCTTCTTTCGGCTTCAAACCTTCTTTCTTCGCGTTCAATAAATTTGTCACATTCCGTGGTGACATAGGCAACCATAACTTGCCCATCTAATCCTAACTCTTTTGCAGTCTGAACAGCAGCAGATCGAAATTTGGCTAGGTCCGCCATTGTCTATCAGGTAAAGTTATACAATGTCTAACCAACAATTTAATCTCTAAATATATCTAATGGACAACACAGGCACCGTGAGCTCAACCTTATTCAATTCCACCCAAGGATACCTTTTAATTCTTATATTCCCTGAAGTGAATTACCCCCAATATTTTTAATAGGTAAAGATTCAAAATCCCAAGAGCGAGACCCCAATATATGTGGTGAAGTGGGATGTTATAAATATTTATAGGGGACTTAGTGTACTGACTGAGATCAGCTGTGAAGGTATCTATATCTATTAAGAGTAGTGTATTATAGATAACCTTACTTGCTACCACATATCTATATATCTCAGTCAGAATTATTCTGGAATAGTGTGATGACTACGTTATGTGTCTAGGGTATGTGTATGATGAAGTGTAAGTCACAACAACAGACAGATAAACAATTTAATTTAATCCACTACTCTTAACAACACTGTGACACTCACATACATATAACACTCTATGAGAATATCTTAAGGAGTCACTGATAACTTTTCAAATAACAATATGTATTCATTGTTATCATAAAGGTATATGTGTCCTGATTCAAATACAAAGGAACCAGGAATCACAATCAATTTTAATTACAAGTATATGTACAGACTTTATCAATATGAATATTGTAGTGACATATATTATTAAAAATATCCTATGTGTGTCAGTTGTGTAGTGGTAATATGAGGTAATACTGGTTTTGTTTTGTTCAAGCTCTGTTGGTATTTGTCATCATGACTTCAATAGTTTGTCTTTTGGGACTAGTATTGGAGATGTTCTCAGTTCCTGATATTAAGACAATTAAATTCCCCTCTGAATGTTATTTTTACAAAGTCATTTCAAGATGAGGGGACATAATGTTGAGCTCAGCTGGCCAAATCAGCTTATCTTGCGTGATGGCGGCAGGAAAGGATATGTTGCGTGATAAATTCTCGCAACATCGTTTTATTTCAATATCTATTTTATAACGCAAGGGCAACAACTGCTTGAAATTTATAGTCACTTTTCTCGGTAAGCATTTGTCTTCTCGCGTTGGTATCGAATGCAGTTAAGTTTGAGCTGTGGTCATTTTGCGCTGGACTGCGCATGACTTGTCTTGCTTCTTGGTCGATCGGTTTCCGCCCACCACTAGTGGAGTGAGCGATTTGGAATGGCGAAAGAGATGCCTCGTTGAAGAGGGGATCTCCGCTATTTTTTTGTTCTGTCAGGAATGTGAGAGTCCTCTTATGGATATTTCGTTTATTCGAGATAATACCTCTAGTGTATTTGCACATGCCGGGAGGCATAATATTTCTGTGTATTTCCGGAAGGCAAGGTAAATTAACATTTTCATTAACTCTATCGATTTTTTGGTCGTGAACGATTTCTGGTTCATCGCCTGTCTTCGAAAGTCGTCGTCACGAGATGTTTTCCTAGCTCACATGTCGCTGTATTGTGCTGCATCGGTTGATGCAGGTTCCAAGGACCATTACTTGCTACTTTGTTAAATGAACTAGGTTTGGAAAACCTTTATTATCTAGAGGATATTTTTGAGGACATTATTTATACTTCGGCAGACGTGTCTGTCTTGCTGAAGTCAGACTAAGGAGAGTGAACTGATCTCATATATCTGGTTATCTCCTGGCTGTTATAGAAAGGGATGGAGTTTTTCACCTGACTACATTTACAGCACTATGAAATATAACATGCATCTGACTCATCATTGTAATGCTGTCTACCGTCTATTGCTGTATTGAATGTTGCTGTGATAATGACTGTTTGATGTGTCTACATATTCGCGTAACCATTTTTGTCACTGTGGCGTCCACAATAAATAATGAAGAAAAACGTCAACGGCTGTTTCAAGAATCATTGACTTTATACGTCGTGAGTTTACTGACGTCCTATGTGGATTGCCCTGTTATTTTTGTATGAACATTGTTTTGACTGAACACATCTGCACACTACACAAAACCAGACATGCGGATACCATCCATCATCATATGGCATCACGCATCATTTGGTGGCCATAAGCTGGTTTGATTCTGGTACTAGCAAACACGGGGTCCCTTACCCACTTCATTTTCAACAAGAATTCATCAGCATCCTTCAAGAAATTAACATTCTTCAATACAGTCAACATCTTCAAAATTTTCAAAGTACTCGGCGTTGCCCGGTAAAAGTCAAAATTTCAACTTTTTGACGGAAACAAGAATTTGACAGTACCCGGCGTTGTTACATGTTGCCGGATAACTCGGACTGCTGTTATCTTTTACGCAAGTCAAGCAAGTTGCTGCTGTCAAGGTTCCAGTGCTGTCGTTTTTTGTGAAGGTCAAGTGCCGGTTGAAACGGGTTGTTTTCTGAAGAAGGCCAAGTACCGATTTTCATCAACTTACTTTTGGATTAGAAGGTCAAGTGCCGAAACAACTCAACACACAGTATTTCAGAAGCTCTTGTACCATCGTGTTAGCAGTGGAAGCAGTTCAGATGTGCCATCATCGTTGGAGCTTCGCTCTTTAGGACGTTGATTGACATCCGTTTTTCTGCTGTTCTACGATTGGAAGCCTATAAGTTAAGTGGCCTGTTTGTATGTAAACTGTGCCCTTATACTTCTGCTGAGTCTTCTGTGTATCATCTCATTCTATATGTTATATGTTTATATGTTATTCGTATATTTATATGTTTATATTTCAGCGGGTTCTCGGTTGGGTGGTGTCTCCGTTAGATTATGCCACGTCATAGAGGTCGTCTATTGTGAGCGTTTCTGTAGGGTTTGCAAATTTCCGATACTGGAATTTGCTAAGCGACTTCTGTTGCTATTTATGTTAGTTGTGATGACATGTTTTAATATTGTTTTCGTTATTATTTCGCATTCTTTAGTTTTGTTTTGATTTGTTTGTATTTGTTAGCCTACTCTTGTCTATAATTTAGTTTCATACAACATTTTTGTTTATATACTGTGGTGTCATGTATTTTGTTTAATTCTATCGCAGATATCGTCACATTTTTTGTGATATTTCATTAATTTCTGCTTTATTTTTAGTTGATTTCTGCGAACGTTTTTGTATTGTTGCTGATCTTTGTTATTGTTTACATTGTTATTGTTTACATTGTTTGTATTGTTTACATTTTCAATGTTTACATTCTGCATGTGTTTACATAGTCATTGTTTACAGTTATAGTAATTAGTTAATGGGCTATGCTAATGCACTGTTACTACTACACTGATGATAAATGAATGATGAATAGTGTCGTGCACTATTGAATGAGAAGTGCACTTATGATCAAGAATTGATTGTTGATATTTCATATACAAGTTCTTTGATTGGAGACTTGTTTCCCACAGAGACTGGGATAATATAAGGTGATGTGAATATACAAGTGCTTAATAAAGACTTGTTACACTTAGGTTTGAAATAAATTAGTTAATTATTTCAGGTTTTGGACTCATATGTTAGACAACATGTCTACATTTGAGCACTTTATTGAGCAGGGTAAATTGCTTGGCAAGACTGGTGATAAGTTAGAAGAATTTGCAACTGCTCGATATGATAAAGCAATGGAAGCTGAACAAAAGAAACTGCATATGGAAGCTGAACAAAAGAAACTGCAGATGCAGGTGGATGAAAAAAGATTCCAAATGGAAATGGAAAAACAAAAAAAGGGAATCAGAAGCTGAGGAAAGAAAACTCCAGCTACAGCTAGAAGCTGAAAGACTTCAAAAAGAGGCTGAAAATAAAAGACTTGAAAAAGAAGCTGAAAATGAAAGACTTCAAAAAGAGGCTCAGGCTGAGGAAAGAAGATTACAGAGAGAGTCTGATGAGAGGAAAGAGAAAGCAAAAAATGGAACATGAAGAAAAGGTCTTAGCTTTAGAGTTGGAAAAATTGAAATTGACGAGCATGAGTAATGGTAATGATTCAAACAAGGGTTCATCTTCTGGTAAGGCTAATAATGATACTTTTAAGATTAAGTTACCAACATTTAGTCCTTCCAGCGATGACATAATGTTCTATCTGGACAGATTTGAACAAGCATGTACAGCTCATAACATAGACAAAGCAAAATATGTTTATCAGTTATCAGGGATACTGACAGGTAAAGCTCTAAGTATATTAAATATGGTGGATGAACCTGACAAGAACAATTATGAGGTTGTCAGGGCCGCTTTGTTAAAGAAATATCAGCTTAACGAAGACGGCTATCGTCTACAATTTAAAAACATGTTACCTGAAAATGGAGTTGAATTCTCCGAGTTTATTGCAAGAATACTCATTACTTTCTCACGATGGGTTGAACTATCTAAGACGGAAAAAACTTATGAAGGACTTATGGACTTAATACTTAGAGACAAAGTCATGTCGTCTGTCAATGAGTCTTTCCTTGCTTTCCTTCATGAACGTAAACCTAAAACAATAAAAGAAATGGAAGATTTATGTTGCCAATACGTAACTGCGCACCCACACATAACCATGGGTAACTCTAAGGTGAAAGAAGGTTTACCAGTTGCTTCGGCAGCTCCGTATGGCCAAAACTTTGCTCGTAGATTCCAACAAAATTTTGATAGAAAGAGTAGCGGTAATTTCTGTCAAAATCATGGAAATCAATTTCATGGTGATTCTTCTTCGAAGAATTGGAGACAACCTGATAGTACTCGTTACTATCACCCTAATAATTATAAGCATTTCAAAAGAGGATATGGTAATAGAGGTTATTCCTGCCGAAGACCTCAGAACCAAACAAATAGATGTTCGCATCAATGTGAACATGATAGTAATCGTGGAAACTGGAATTCGAACCAGGATAACAATTACAATAGAGACAATAATAACTGCAGAGATAATAATAACTTTGATAACTTCAGAGGTAATAATAGTCGGGGTAGATCTCAACACAAAAAAAAAGAGATATCAGCAGGCTAATGCTGTACAACAGGAAACTGAGGGAGCCTGTAATCATGTTGTTGATAGTAAAAACTTTGACGCTGTCACTGGTTCTGCTTTTGACTTTGAGAGAGCAAACAAATGCCCCCAATGCAGTACTTTATTCGAACCGGGTACCATAACTACTTTGAGTTGTGGTCACCCACTTCCCGCTCTTCCTGCTGCTGTTGCGCATGACGGGAGGGGTTCTTTAATTCTACATAAGGGTCTTGTTAATGATACTCCGGTCTCACTACTTTTCGATTCCGGATGCACCACTATTGGTGTTAGACAATCGCTTGTAGATCCATCTTGTGCTACAGGAAGGGTTATTAAATGTGTCACATTTGGCGGCACTCTAGAAAAATATCCTACTGCTGTAATTCGCATTGCCACTCCTTTCTTTACTGGAGATGTGCATGCTTGTCTCTTACCTAATCCTATTGCGGACCTTATTATTGGTCGTATTCACGGAGTTAGGGAGTGTACCCCACAGCAGATTGCTGCTTGGGAAGATAATAACATGCAAGCTACAAATGCAGTAGTTACAAGAGCACAAGCTCTACAAACACCCGAAACTTCACTGAATAGTGATAATGAAGTTGATAGCCAAGATAGTCACTTAGTAATCACTCGTGACTCTTTCATAAAATTGCAAGAAGAAGATCCTTCTTTAAAAAAATTCTTCGTTCTTGCGAAGAAAGGTGATCCGAATCAGGATACAAATAGAAAATCTTGGATTGCAATGAGAAACGGCGTACTTGTACGTATGGTACAAGATTCGACTACGTCGGCACATTCGCAAATTCTTGTTCCCAAGAGCATGAGAGTCCAAATATTACAACATGCTCATGACTCGCAATGTGCTGGACATATGGGTTTTGCCCGTACGAAGTCGAGAGTCCTTGCGGCTTTCTTTTGGCCTTTTGTCAATAAGGACATTCGTATTTACTGCCGATCATGCAAGGTATGTCAGGAGGTCAAATCTAGAGGACCACGACATGCTGCGCCTATCCAGGCTGCTGACATTCCTATTCGGCCGTTTCAGAAAATGGCCATAGATATTATTGGCCCTTTTAAGATCAAGTCGGCCAGAGGACATCAGTTTATCCTTACATGTGTCGATATGTGCACACGTTGGCCAGAGGCTATTCCTCTTAAGAGCATATCTACTACAGATATCGCAGATGCTCTTTGGTTGATATTTTCTCGCTTGGGGTTCCCCAGAGAAATATTGTCAGACCATGGCACTCAACTCATATCTGACACTATGTCACAGGTAATGTCTACCTTACATATTGAACGATCTCTCAGTAGTATCTACCATCCTATGTCTAATGGGTTAGTTGAGCGTCTGAATAGAACGCTCAAGACTTTGCTTGGTAAGATAACTGAAGATCATCCTCAAGATTGGGACAGGGTTTTACCCGCGGCTCTCTTTGCCTATAGAGAAGTCCCTAATGAACACACAGGATTTTCTCCCTTCGAACTTGTCTTTGGCGCGCGTCCACGCGGCCCTATGTCTTTATTACACGATCTCATCACTGCCGATGATATTAGCGATGAAACTCAATCCTCATATGAGTATGTCATTGCTCTTAGACAAAAGATCATTGAGGCATGTAAGCTAGCAACTGCTTCATCAGAAATTGCTAAAGAGAAGGCAAGGCAGTTTGCTAACAAGAATAGATGTCTACGACAACTTTGTCCAGGTGACAAAGCATTCGTCCTACTCCCCAGTAGGGAAAATAGACTTCTTATTGCATGGAAAGGTCCGTATGCAATAGTCTCTCGGATTTCCGATGTTGACTATGTGGTCGATATTGATGGAAAGCATAAAACTTTCCACATAAACATGCTTTCGGAATTTCACGAACGTCCGGACTATTTGCTGCCTATTTTCCAGGCAACGGATGATGCTCCTGCACCTCACGGTCATTATTCATCCCTGTCTGTCATTCAGGATGAGGAAGCTACCTTCTCTGATGTCAACCTTCCCCTTCCAGTGGTTCCATTACATTCCACGGAATCTTGGAAAAACGTTTCTGTTTCTCCTAATCTTTCTGGTGACGAACATCGACAAGTCTCGTCGATGTTACAAACATTTCAGGATGTTCTCACTGACATTCCTGGACACACAGATGTCATAGAACATGACATAATTCTTACCGACAATAATCCAATTAGGGTTAGGCCGTATCCTATTCCTATACACTTTCAGTCGCAAGTGGAAAAGGAATTGGATGAAATGATTCAATTAAATATAATTGAACCATCGACTTCACCATATTCTTCTTCCATGGTTATTGTCCGGAAGAAGGATAAGAAACATACGAATTTGCGTTGATTATCGCAAATTGAATCAGGTCACAAAGTTCGACGCTGAACCGATGCCTTTGTTAGAAGATCTACTGATTAGACTTTCTAATTCTAGATTCTTCACTAAACTTGACTTGTCTAAAGGTTATTGGCAAGTGCCTTTAGCAGAGCATGCCAAACCTCTTACTGCTTTTTCTACACCTAGGGGTCTATTTCAATGGAATGTTATGCCTTTTGGTCTCATGAACGCCCCTGCCACTTTCGTTCGCATGATGCGTCGAATTCTGTCACATCGTTCGGATGTCATCGCATACTTAGATGACATCTGTCTCTTCAGTGATACCTGGGAAGATCACTATTTAGGGTTATATGACTTACTGTCCACTCTACGTGAGAATAATTTGACAGCAAAACCTTCTAAAGCTTTTGTTGGTTTTGGTGAAATCTCTTTCCTGGGTCATCGTGTTGGTCATGGTCTCTTGAAGACAGAAGACCACAATACTTCCAAAATACTGAACATCTCTGTTCCTAAAACGAAGAAACAAGTTAGGAGTCTCTTAGGTTTAATTCAATTTTATGGGAGATTTATTCCAAATTTATCTTCGATCATGGCACCTCTATCAACATTGTTGAAGAAAGGTTCGCCTAATCTGGTCCGTTGGTCTGAAGAATGCCAATCTTCACTAGACCAAATCAAGAATATATTTTCTTCTCCTCCCATCTTAAGATTACCTACTCTTGATAGGACTTTTGTTCTTCGGAGTGATGCTTCATCCACTGGGATTGGAGCAGCACTGATGCAAGAATATGCAAATACTCTGCATCCTGTTATGTACATTTCTAGAAAACTAAATGCGGCAGAGAGGAACTACTCGGTTTTAGACCGTGAGTTGTTAGCGATGGTTTGGTCAATTCTAAAACTACAAAGATTCCTCCTGGGCGCACATTTCATTCTAGAGACTGATCAGAAAGCTCTTACAGCTATTCAGACTAAGAGTTTGAAGAGTTCGAGATCCACTCGATATGCTATAGCTCTTCAACCTTTTCACTTCACGGTACGAGCTATCCGTGGTGCGGATAATGTGATGGCTGACATTTTGTCTAGATGCCCACATGACTCCAACTAATACTTCTGTCCTATATTTCCATATATTACAGAGTCATAACACACCTATATTTCTACAATAGATTAGCACATCTGTACTTACTTTATATGTACACACTATCGTGCTTTGTTGTCATCTTCTTCTGTTCGTTTTTTAAGATGATAGAGGAGGACTGAGTGGTTAATATAAGGGCCGTTAGTTTACTAAACAGCCACAATTATTAATAATGTATTGTACCTTATGAAGCATATTAGTTATTAATTAGCATTATAATGCTTGTACTTTCTCAGAATGTCATTGTTGAGCTGAGGACTTACCTTACTAGTATCAAGCATGACGAGTTCTAGATTGTGTACTTACCCTCGGAATACCAGAGCATATGTCCTGGATCGTCATGTAGTTTAACTTTACTATGTACTTATGTCATTACATGTCAAAGACTTTACTATTTAAATTTTCCTATCAGATTTGTACATCCATTTTTAAAGACAATATTAGAGTATGCTGTTTAATGATGATTATAGTAACTTGCATACGTATATTGTGTTTACATGCTAACGTGATGTGTGTTGGTGACACCTCCCCGATGTGAATATTTTTTTGAGACATATTTATTTTTCTGTTGAGGTATATCCTCACCAGACACTCTATAATTAGCCTATTGTTTGGCAATTTAGTTAATTATCAGCGCATAATTCGTGCGTTTTGAGCCGCTTATCGCATGCTCTTTGATATTGAAAAAAAAAATATGTTCCACATTTTTTTTTTATCGGGAGGAGGTGGTGATATGTTGCGTGATAAATTCTCGCAACATCGTTTTATTTCAATATCTATTTTATAACGCAAGGGCAACAACTGCTTGAAATTTATAGTCACTTTTCTCGGTAAGCATTTGTCTTCTCGCGTTGGTATCGAATGCAGTTAAGTTTGAGCTGTGGTCATTTTGCGCTGGACTGCGCATGACTTGTCTTGCTTCTTGGTCGATCGGTTTCCGCCCACCACTAGTGGAGTGAGCGATTTGGAATGGCGAAAGAGATGCCTCGTTGAAGAGGGGATCTCCGCTATTTTTTTGTTCTGTCAGGAATGTGAGAGTCCTCTTATGGATATTTCGTTTATTCGAGATAATACCTCTAGTGTATTTGCACATGCCGGGAGGCATAATATTTCTGTGTATTTCCGGAAGGCAAGGTAAATTTACATTTTCATTAACTCTATCGATTTTTGGTCGTGAACGATTTCTGGTTCATCGCCTGTCTTCGAAAGTCGTCGTCACGAGATGTTTTCCTAGCTCACATGTCGCTGTATTGTGCTGCATCGGTTGATGCAGGTTCCAAGGACCATTACTTGCTACTTTGTTAAATGAACTAGGTTTGAAAAACCTTTATTATCTAGAGGATATTTTTGAGGACATTATTTATACTTCGGCAGACGTGTCTGTCTTGCTGAAGTCAAACTAAGGAGAGTGAACTGATCTCATATATCTGGTTATCTCCTGGCTGTTATAGAAAAGGATGGAGTTTTCCACCTGACTACATTTACAGCACTTTGAAATATAACATGCATCTGACTCATCATTGTAATGCTGTCTACCGTCTATTGCTGTATTGAATGTTGCTGTGATAATGACTGTTTGATGTGTCTACATATTCGCGTAACCATTTTGTCACTGTGGCGTCCACAATAAATAATGAAGAAAAACGTCAACGGCTGTTTCAAGAATCATTGACTTTATACGTCGTGAGTTTACTGACGTCCTATGTGGATTGCCCTGTTATTTTTGTATGAACATTGTTTTGACTGAACACATCTGCACACTACACAAAACCAGACATGCGGATACCATCCATCATCATATGGCATCACGCATCAGACTCCTCTGCTCGAATTCTCCCCTGGGCTCTGGAGACACCTCACTGATAGCTAAAAAGACCAAGGAGTATGCTGTCCGACTCTGGATTCAGCAAAGCTCTGACCAGGTGCTGCTCAGTACCATCAAGACCACGGTCCCTGTAAACAAGAAGGATGTACCTTCTACTTCATAACTAACTTATACTCTCTTTTTACACTGATCACAATACATCACAAACATTGAGTTCAGAGCGTTAGGCCAAGTGTCAGCTTCATCTGAAATACTTTATACCAGTATTTACCTCCTTAATGGTTACCACGCCTCTGCACTTCCAGCATTATTTCTTTCTAGTCAATCATCCAGGTGTCAGTGTACTATTTGGCCATTCCATGCCGTTTTACTTCCCTCCGACACCCTCTGTTCAGGCTGGAGCATTATAGGCTTTATCTCCTATTTGCCACTGAACTACACATATATATACAGGCATAAATTAACAATTTACATTCAATTTTCATTAAAAGATACTGAATGGTTCAAGCTTACCACAATTCATAGAATAAACACAGATACGTTGATTAGCAATGAATTCTGGCACATTTACTGGCACAAATTCCCATCTGCTTATGTTCCAGGCTTTTATTTAACACAAATATGAGCTGGCTTCAACGCACTGTTGCTTTATCAAGATTATTTGCACTAGTGGTCTCGAACTAACGCTCCTAAGTGAGTATATCAGCGAGTCTGGCCAATCGAGCCACGTTTCGACAAGTGTTTGAAAAAAATGTTACCTTCCTACGTCTCCCTAACACCCAAGATAGTATTTATAGCCCGACCAATCGTGGTTAGTCTTTCATTTGTTGCGCTCCAATCAATTTGGAGTTTACATGGTAGGCTATTTCTGTAACGTAAGGTTTTTTCAAACACGTTATAAAAAAATTTTATGAGCAGAAATGATTCCATGTTGTCAGGCATCCCCACTATTTTATTTTGGTTATAATTTATTAATTCCTGGACTATTTGCGTAACGTTTTACATATTCTTTGTCAGCAAGCCCTAAGGAACCCAAATATCCAAATTTAAAAGAGCTACGTGGCTGCGTTCAAAATATGCAATTCCTTCTACCTCCTGTTTCGAAGATGTGCTGTCTGGGTACTGTAATGTTTTCAAACGTAAACCCATATAATGTTATCTTTCCTAATAAGCGTTTTTTATGATTTTAAAACCTAACTCTGGGAAGGGTAGTGAATTTATCACTGTCCGTCCGAAAAAGTTAGTGCTTGTAGCCTAACACGCGTGATAGTAGTAATTGTGTATCGCGCGACGCGGGTTGGGGGTGGCATTAATAGCGAGACGCGTGTTTAGTGTTCGGCTTTCTGCCTCTCCCTTCTCGCTATCCTTTAGTCCATCTGTCTTTTGTTTTTGGTAACATAGTGTAGAAAAAGACATGAATGGAATTTAAAATTTAGGTCAACTTGCATATTTCAAGGTTTTTCTTAGAAAGGCAGCACATTTTATTGTGTGTTTGGGAAACGCGTGTATGTTGCAGAAGGCCTTTAATATCAACGTGAAAGCTTTACAATTTGCCGACGAAGCAGAAAACAAGGGGGATTTCGAGTACCTTCTTTGTGACAGCACTGTTATTTACCATTGCTCTTTTCTTTATTAATTTTATTTGTTAGGCTTCATATTTACCTAATAATTTATATATGTGGATTAGAATATTCCACGACAACTCCCTAGAATCCATGAGTGTTTGAAAACCTTGTCTAATAGAATGTCTACAGAATGTGTTGTCTGTTTATTTAGTGCATTTTGTGACAGTTATGAATGGGACCCCTAAAAATATTTGCCTTGTTTTGCTACTTCACTAGTATTATGAGTTTAAGTCATAAATTAATATTAAGTATTCAGAACCATTTAGTTACATTCATTTTTGAATCAAATATACTTTTCTTTTAAAGTTTAAGCCAATGTAAATCTGACAAGAATGTCAATCAGTTCTAGGGCTATGTTTAAAACAAAGGACACACTGACCTAGCTGTTAAAAAAAGTCTTGATTAAATCGGCACATCATTATTCACCATCCCCCGCCCCTTTCAAATAAAAAACTATCGAATTCCGTAGTTAATTAACTCCCCTTATTTCAGATCCTTATTTCTTTAAAGTTATTTCCATCTGATTTTAACCTTATTTATAGTCATTATGTCAAATCGGCTGGGTCATGCCGTCCGGAACATAATATATTTAAAATGTACCAAAAAAGTGAGCTGCAAGCAAAGTTTCAGTTCTCTGCCGTAAGTGGAACGCAGGCAGTTTGAAAGTCACAAATCTGAAAAGCGATCAATCATTGTTTTTTTTAAAAATGCAAACCATTTCTTAGTTATCAATGAGCTTCGTTTTTTCGCTGGCTTATAGGAACGGATATGATAGGAAACGTTCTGGTTTTTGTTCTTGTTTATGTTTTGTTTTGTATTTTGTTTTTGTTTTTTTGTTTTTGTTTTTTTTTTTGTTTTTTTTTTTTTAGACTTCATTTTTGATGTCTACTGTTAAAATATTTTTGAGAGTCGTTGTCTTAGAACACTCATCAAGAAGTAAACTAACGAATCCGTGT
Source organism: Oreohelix idahoensis (assembly GCA_024509875.1). NCBI lineage: Eukaryota > Metazoa > Mollusca > Gastropoda > Stylommatophora > Oreohelicidae > Oreohelix > Oreohelix idahoensis. The sequence goes on along the minus strand of JAMPIV010018895.1, from coordinate 336,067 downwards.
ACTTTTTTTCTACGTTGTTTCTGGCTTCGTCATTTTTTTTTTTTTTTTTTTAAGGAAACATTTGGCTGATCTTTTGCAGCCTGTTTTAGGCGGTTTTCTTCAGTTCCACCAATATCGGTTATTTACAGTTCCTCTCTCGGTTTCCTTTGGTCTCCCCTCTTATTTCCTCTTGTGGGTTCCAGCCAAGGGCATGTCCGATATTACTAATTGGCTGTTTCCTGAGGGTATGTTCTGTTCGTCTCAACTTTCTCATTTTGTGTGTAATTTGGTTGTCATCGGTTCAGGCATTTTGTGAGGGTATACTTTCGGAATCCGGTTGGCTCGGTTCAAGTGGATGACACTTAAGAGTCATGACACAAGTGGGCCCGTCTCCCTGGAACGGTGCTTCTTAACCAGGGGTGCATGCACTCCTTGGAGGTGAGTGACACACCTTCTGACATACCAGATATGTTAGAAGGCGAACTATCATGAACACTATATAATACATGTAACTCAAATGTATGTGTACAAAAATATAACAGCAATAACGTGAATTAAAAACCGAAACTAAGTCACATGTTGTAAACAACATTTTCTCAAAACATACTTTTATCTCATTTTCTCATTTCCAACATATTTTGTGATCTAGAAAATAATGGGGTGCGAGGTTTCTTAATATGTTGTAAAGGGGTGGGAGTATCACGGTTTGCCTCCCCTTAGGTCTGCATTAGTGGTCCAACAGTGGCCAAAACTCAAGAGTACATGAAGGTGGGTCTTCAAAGGTATCTACCTTTGCACAAGATTATTGTTGCCGATTGTTTTAGACACCACTATTGATTTGCTTATGAAGAGCGATACTAGGCTCTAACAAAGCTACTTTTTACGGAATTACACCGTAGTAGGATATGACGTAATTGTGATTATGTATGCAGGCAGAAGATATGAAAGGGACGCAGGAGTATAATATCGTCTGCTGGGGTCTTCTCTCTGTGTTCTTCGAAGTGTGAGGACGCATTTTTGTGATGCTCCTATTTCATACATGTGTCCGCGACAAGTATATTGTATTATGGCATCCACAATGTCGATGTGATGACCATATCATTGAAGTTTGAAAGGAAAGTATATTCTTCACTCTAAAATTCATAAATGATTCGTCATGACAAGTTAGACTGAACTGCGGACGTGTGACTGTCAGGCTAGATTTAGCTCATGATATATTAACTTTGATCTGAAGACCATGTATTCAAGTATTACTCAAGTGTTTTACTGATGATCATATAACGGAGCCACGTTGTATTGTGAATAAAGCATTGTCTTCGTCAACGAGAGTGGTACAGTTATTTGAAAGCTAATCTTACTGTTGAATTTATACCCCTCAGAGTCACTCTTGGCTAATTCTACACAATATCAAATTACAACGCAACAGTAGGGATTAGATAATGGGGGCCAAGCCAATGGATCTTTGATCTACCTTGTCATCTGATGTGAAGAAAATGTATTTTTTGATGCCTGTTCAAAACAAAATATCGACCGGCTGTAAACTACAACTTCGAAGGAGAAGGTCACGTCTGAAGAAGAAGCCGGCAGAGTACGGTTGAAACTGACATTATCTGCATAATTCATGTTTCAAGTCGCTTCAAGTATTTTATTGTTCAAGTAAAGAAGCATCAAGGACTCTACCCTATATTGTTTATTCAAGTAAGATGTTCCAGTTCATCATTTCGGCAAGTTTTCGAGTTCAAGACGACACAACTGTCAAGCCGAATGAAATCAAAATGGAGTTGGAAATACTGCTGTGCGTAGTCTGCATCACTGAAGAAATCAGACTGCGTTGATATATTGCAGCGAGAGAACACCTTTTCCATCCACCCAGGAGGTTGAGGCTGGAGGATTCTTTTTATCAGATAAGTAATTTGGGTGTCAGCAGCTTGTCCCTTTGATGATTTTGTGGGAGAGCCCTTTATCATTGTGAATTTTCCGTATTTATGTATATTTGTATTCCAAAAAAGCGAGAACAATGCTGCATTGCCTGAGCACGTTAACTCTAGTATCTGCCGTCAACTTTTGTGAAGGATTATGTAATCTTATAATAGCTCGTTCAAGCCCCCAGCTGAGTTAATTCAGCGAATTTCCTCTTATTATTATTAAGTAGCTCCGATTGAGTGTGTTTAAGAAATTGTCTGTGACATACGGATACAACACAGTCAAAATGTTTAAATCAACTTTAAATTTGGATATATATAAATAACAAATTTAATAATCACTTAGGTTTTAACAGTTTTTAAAAATTGAATATTCTTTAACAAAAATTGGTCATCATCATGTGAAGTTAATGAGGAATTATATAAGGGGAAGTTTCACTTGGCAGCTTTTATTTGACTATTTAGCTGCCAATGAGGTTTCTGCTCCCGCTGGTTTTTTGGTACTTCGTAGATAGGTGACTGGATCGCTCACGTTCCTGGTCAAGATTAAGAGTTGCAGCACGTTCCAAGTAGAATCAGGGAGTAACTGCAAAGCTGGTCCTGCGTCTCTAAAACTGTTTTTAAAACAAGTTTGCAGTTTAATATTCGACCTGACGCGTTCTCTTCGCAAGCACTTTAGTGTTCTTTGTCTTGAGATAAAAGACAATCTCACAAAGCTGAGTATCAGCGGGGAACTTTAACTGTCACGTTTAGATGTTAATTTTTTTTTTTTTTGTCCTTACATTGTCTATTTTTAAAATACAAACATTTCTTTCTGTTCGAAACAGGTTGTGCTTATAGCAAGTAAACTGATTTTTATGTGTGTGCAAGAATCAAGTTACAGTAAACTGCTCCGGAGTCTTTAGAGTAGTGTGTATCTAAATTTGTTTCCAATTTTGTAATAACTCTTTCGTATTATACTATTGTTTACTTCTTATTATTATCTCTCTGCATATTCCTCTCATTTCTACGCTCCCATTCTCTCTTACATCTCACGTATAACTTCAATTTGATTTGTTGAGCAGTAATGGTGTGATAGGTTGTATGCCTGATTGTTTTGTGATAATTTTTATATACTGCAGATAATTCACGTAGTTGAAATTGTATTAGTTTTAGTTGAATCAATTTTTTATTTATTTAAATATTGTATTTCCTGCAATTTTTTCCCCCTTAAATTCCACTTCCTTGGGGAAGTACAATTAGTTTAAATTCTTTGCGATTATTTGTTCTGTGTAACTGCACTTTTTAACTTGTTTTTTATTTTTATTTTATTACAATAATGGCTGATAATAATGTACACTGGCTTCATACGGATGGTCTACGACTTGGCCATCTGAATATCTGCCATCTTCTAGGTAAACTACCCGAACTTACATACATTCTAAATAAGAATGTTCATGTCTTTGGACTTTCAGAAAGTCGTCTTAATGACAAAACAACAGACGATGACATATCATTAAATGGTTTCAAAACGATTCGGCGCGACTCAAACCAAAAACTAGAGACAGGTATAGCAGTTTATATTTCCAATTCCCTTAACTTTCGGCGCAGAAACGATTTAGAGAAAGCAAAGATATAATGGGTATGGTTGGAAATAAAGCTACCAAACCAGGTGTGACAGAGAATTATGAAAAATAGATTTTATTATCTACATTTTTCTTCCACCTGGCTTCACCTTGCTTCCTTATTAGTTATGCACGTTTTTTTTAACGCAGAACTCTCCTACACTTAGATATCGGCCTCTTTCTTAATTTAGCCACGCCTAATTCTTTCTTTTCTCTACACTAGGAATGTTTACTATGATGCACGTAGCGAGAGAGAAGGGGGAGATGAGCTAATGAAGAAAAACCAAGGGGGCGATAAGTTGAAACGTATTTTCGGTAGACATTGATCAGGGGGAATACATCTGAGTAGAAGGGGGAGAGAATCTGAAAGAAGGGGAGATAATTACAACCCCCCCCCCCTATCCATTCGTTCGTGAAACGTAATTAAGCTACAGAACGACGAAGATCTAAGACCGTCCGCTCGTTGCCAGAGTCAAGTAGGGGGCGAAAAGGTGGCAAATTTTCCTTTCATTCAGAATTTGAACACAGAAATCCCCAAAGGTGTTATGTGTAACACTGGTCAGCGACTTTTCTACCATTTTAGTATATATATATATCTGCCTTTAAAATCCATTATTCAGTACCCACAGATTTTTCAAGAACCTACTAGCTTCGATTTCTAGATCATTGTTATAGTGGATTTCTTAGTATTTTCGATTTGGAGTAGTTCAATTTCTGTGTTTGCGGTAAATATTATAATAGAAGTTTGAGTGATTTAATTGTTAAGTCTGTCATTTTATTTCACTGAGATTTTTCGGTGTAGAGTGATTTAACTGTTAAGTCTGTCATTTTATTTCACTAGGATTTACTGTGCTAATTGACTAGCGAATTTAAATAATCTATAGCTAAATTGTTCCGGCTGTAGCGTTAATCTAACTAACTGATATTAACCAGTAGAGATATTTTAATCGACTAGTAAATGTACTGTTCATTTTGAGTACTGACGAAATATATATTTATTTCTAATTCATTATGAGTAAATTTATAAATGACTAGCGCTTATTTCACGGGGGTTTTTGTTAACGGTAAATAAGCTATACCCGGTTAGTTCTATTCAAAGTTAAATAACCGAGTGTAAATAAATTATAATTCTGCGCGGGTTAAGTAGGATAGAATAGTGGTGTAGTGGTTATTGTGATTATATAGTTGTTTCTTTGTTCCCATATCTAGTACTGGGTCACTTATTAAAAAACCTACCAGCGGTCTAAGCCTACGCCTAAACCTGAATCGGGGAATAACGGATCTAAGTCCAAAAGTACAAAAATAACATTCGTGTATATATATATATACATATATATATATTGGGTCTTCAATGTGAATCTGTCTGGCCTCTTGTTTACACCCAGAAAGAGACAGAGTACCAACCCAAAGAATATTTACGAATAACTTTTTTAACTGGGCCTATAGCTATCCAGATTTCTTTTTTCCCCATTTCATTTACATTCAGCCCGTTGTGGCGACATACTCAAACATTAACATTTCCCGACCATCGACCATTTGTGGTGTGACAAAGAACGTTATACTGAGAGAATTTACCGACCTGACATTCCTTTATGTAAAATGGAAATCTCAATCTACTGACCCTGTGAGCACTGTTAATTTTCTTACCTGGAGTAATTAATGTGACATAAACAGAAATCCTAATAACAAGTAACGAAATAAACGTTCCCCGAAGAAGAGGATTTAATCAATCTTTGTGGAGCTGGGGTTTATTTTGCCAAAATAACACTGGATTTGCTGTGTGACCCATGAAACTATGTTCCAGATGCTGTTAGATCTACAATTCGGTAAGAACGAATGAACGTGGCCACGGTCGACTGAAAAGAGAGGAAGGAATGAATGAATAATTCTCTCTATTGTATAATCCATGTACTCACATTGTTTATTTCTTATTTGGTTTTGCTAATGCTGTCCATTTCAGAATAGATTAACTTGTAAACTCTGTTCTTTACAGTATAGGCAAATTCTAGACCATAGCGCAAATCTTTTTGACTTTTTTTTTTTTTTGGGGGGGGGGGGGGGGGGGTGGGGGCGGGGGGGGGGGGGGGGGGTGTTAATAACTTTCTTCTAACGGGATATTGTCTCTACAGAGGTAGGGGTGTTACACCTATGAGTCTATTCCTTTACTAATTCTAATACCTATGTTTTTTTTTGTTTTTTTTTTGATATTCAAAAATAGCTGTTGTAAAGTTTCTTTATGGTAAATAAAATTTAGATAAAACTTAATTTACATGTGTTGGTCAGCTCGTCCCAAATATCCCTATTCCATTAATATAGTTTTCACATTTGTGCGTCTAAGTGTCGTCCCTTATCTGTGTGAGTGTATGTGAGTGGTTGATATAAGTTCTGTTGTAGATATAGGCTGGACTATAGAGGATCTTCTCAAAATCCAGGGACAGACTCTACCTTCTTCACCATTTTTCACTCGTTAAATCTATTCCTTTACTTTATCTCTCACTGAGTTACCACCTGTTCTAGTTCCATATCAGCCGGGACCAAAATATATCTTAAATACCTATCAAAAACCTACGACACCAGGGACCACTTCTAGTCGGGTATATTTATCGAAATCCTAGTGCAGGACCTATCTGGTACGAAGATTTCACCATCATGATGGACATTGTATTTGCCACCATCAAGGAGGTTATTCTTCTTGGTGATTTTAATATCGATATACACAAATTCAAATCTAACATGGAAAAATATAATACTATCGTATCATCTCATCATCTCAACCCGTAACCCGTCATGGGTCGTAGGGGTGCCATGGTGGAAGCATCAGCAGACAGGGTCCTCTACTGCTCTCTATCCTCAGCAATGCGTACAAGTGTGGAAAAACCGTGCCCTGCCCATTCTTTGATGTTATCGGCCCAGGATTTTCTTTGCCTTCCTCTTCTCCGTTTACCTTCGACTGTTCCCTGGAGGATCGTTTTCGAAAGGGAGTCATGACGAGTTACATGCCCAAACCAGGCAAGCTTTCGACGTTTCACTACTGATAAAAGTGGTTCTTGGTGGCCTGCATATGTGTTTATTTTCTCTCTAACATAGACATTTGTTTTGTGCTCTTTATAGCAAATGCGCAAAATTCTTCTATAACATTCATACTCGAAAGCCTGAATCCTTCGCTCCGTATCTGCAATGAGTGTCCAGCCCTCACACCCATTCAAAAGAATAGATAATACAAGTGATTTGTATAATTTGATCTTTACAGGAAAACTGATGTTACTTTTCCAAATCAAATTCAGCCTTGTCATGGCAGCTGAGGCCATCTCAAGTCTTGTCTTGATTTCTTTACTTGATCTTCCATCACTACATATAGTGGACCCAAGATATTTAAAGGTGTTAACTTCTTCTAACGTTTGCCCATTTAACGTAATGTTGGTCGGAACATGTTTCTTATGGCTATTCACCAATATCTTGCTTTTTTCTATATTAATTTCCATCCAGTACGTTCTTGTTACTTTCTCCAGTCCAGATGTAAGGTCTTGAAGTTCTGATTCTGTTCCAGCTATAAGATCGATATCATCAGCAAAACGTAGATTGCAAAGAGGTCGGCCCCCAATCGATATGGTTGTTTTATAATCGTAGAGAGCCTCCTGCATAATATGTTCTAGATATATATTAAAGAGCACTGGGGACAGGATATATTCCTGACAAACTCCTACAGTTGTTTTGAAAAATTCTCCAATGTCATTGCTTGTAAAAACAGCACTGCTTGCGTCCTTGTATAGTGCTTCAATGATACATGATGTTGGTATCAAAATTGAATTTTCTCATTATTTGCCATAAGCCTTCATGCCAGACTCGATCGAAGGCTTTTGTGAAATCGATGAAGTTATGGTATAAATCGCGTTGATGCCGGAGATGTTTTTCGATCAGTAATCTAATATTGAAGATTTGTTCTGAGGTACTTCTTTTTGGTCTGGCTTTAGCCAGCCTGTTCCTTGGACAAGATTTCTTCTGATTTATGTTTTATTCTGTTCAAAAGTATCCTTAACATCACTTTACTTGGATGACTAATAAGGCTAATAGTTCTGTAATTCTTGCACATTTTTAGATTTCCTTTCTTTGGAAGCGTTATTACTAATGACTGCGCCCACTCTTTTGGCCATTTTTTAGTACTCCATATCTTCTGTCAAATTGTTGTCATGATTTTTACTATATCTGGTACTCCATATTTCAAGAGCTCTGCTGGGATATTATCCACACCCGGTGACTTCCCTCCTTCCATCGAACATATAGCCTCTTCCCCTCCTCCCCTTAATATTGCTGCATTTCCGAGTTCCCTGTTTTCACACTTAATGTTGTTTAATATGCTATAGTCAGTGTCGAGTTTACAGTTATATAATTCTTTACAATATTCTGTCCACCTTCTCATTACAGCTGTTTTTTCATTGAGCAGAGCCCCATTGCAATCTTCTATGACAGTTACCCTGGGCTGTTGGGGTTTTGATAGTCTTCTTAATGTGTCAAAAGCTGCCTTGCTGTTACCTTTTATTAGCCCCGTATTAATGGACTCACATTGATCAGCTACCCATTTTTCTTTGGCCTGTTTCATTTTCTTTCTAATATTTGTATTCACCATACTGTATTGCCCTGCTGCTTCAGGAACCTCTTTCTTAACCTTTTTCATTTCCCGCCGTGTATTACATAACTTCAGAATGTCATCTGTAACCCATTGTTTGTTTATTTTCTTTCTTTTACCAAGTATTTCTGTTGCTGATTCAATGAGCACGTCTTTCATGTTCTCTGTGATTGAGTTGATATCATCCTCCAGAAAGTTTATACTATCGTATAACTTAAACCAAATAGTTAACAAGCCTACCAGAGTAACACAAGCATCATCCACATTAATCGACCACATCTACGTAACTTGCCCAGAAAACATAATAGAATGCTGTGTCCCTACTATTGCAATGAGTGACCACTATCCAGTATGCTGCACATGGTCAAAGAATAAATGTAAAGTTCCCAAAAATAAACATATAAGTATTAAATTTAGAAGTTTCAAAAATGTCAATAGGGAATTATTTTTAAATGACTGCTAACTGCACCTCTCGCCAGTGTTTATCAACTTCCTGATCCGGACGGTGCTATTGCATACTGGACGGAGATTTTGTATAGTGTGTGTGACAAGCACGTACCAGCTAAGGAAATTCGCGTCAAACGACAAATAAAATCTCCGTGGATCAAGCAAGAAGTGCTGGAAACTATGAGGAAGAGAGATCAAGCGCACAAAAATAAGGACCTCAGCACATATAGGGTACTAACGAACAAGGTCCAATATTTAATTCGCAAAGAAAAGAAAAATCACTTTAGAAATCTGGTTGAGAAAATATCAAATTGTAAGGAGATATGGAAGGCAATCAACACTTTAGCGAAAAAAACGTAATGCATCAGCCTCATTAACTCCCAACACTTCATTTACTTGCACAGACTTCATAAATCACTTTCAGGCAGAAATAGATAGTCTGAAATCCACAATACCACCTTCCTCTAGTGACTTAGACAAACTTTCAGCATTCTATGAGAAAAAATGTGCAAACTCAGTTCCATCCGATATTCCCTTGATGACAGTTAATGAAGTGGATAACTATCTTTTTAGCCTTAAAGATAATAGCTCATCAGGGCTTGATGGAATTAGCAATCGAATACTGCGTTATGCTGCACCAGCTATTAGTGAATCACTAACATATATATATATATATATATATATATATATATATATATATATATATATATATATATATATATATATATATATATATATATATATATATATATATATATATATATATATATATATATATATACAGTAGACCTCCATTTATCCGAACCCCAATTATCCGAACATCCAATTATCCGAACACTTTTTCGAGAGAAAAAAAATCAGGCGCCACCAGTCATGTTAGACTTTATTTTTGAATCTTTTGATGCTGCAAGCTTCAAATGTGTGCGAACAATTTATAGAGGATGGAATTGGCTAATGGTCTGTCGCTTACGTACAGGAAGTCAGTTAGATCATAAAGTCAGTTTATATCTGGTTTACCAATCTAGTGTACGTGTGCGTTCTAGGCAGAACACTGGCTAAACAGACAGTTCAACTTAAAATAATTGTGTCTGCTACTACAGCAGAATAATTTTGGTGTGCAAGTATTTCTCTGTGCGATATGGCATCTTCCAGAAGGCCTAAAGCATATAAAAGGAATCGCAATGTTTTGTCAATTGAAACAAAAACAGAAATTATCAAGAGACTAGGAAAAGGTGAAACTGTGTCTTCACTTGCGAGGATTTTCAATGTTGGGAAAGCTACCGTCTCTGACATCAAAAGTAACAAGGATAAAATTATGAGTTTTGCATCGAAATTGGATAGTGAAAATGGGTCGAAGAAACGTAAACCATGAGACATGCGAAAGATTTGAAATTGGAAGAGGCTTTGTATATATGGTTTGTGCAAAGAAGAAGCAAAGGGGAAACTATCTCTGGTTCTCTATTGTGTGAAAAGGCACTTCAGTTCAACAATCAACTTGACTGTCCTCCTGACTTTAAGGCTAGCCAGGGATGGTTAAGAAACTTTAAATCTCGTCATGGCATACGAGAATTGGAGATCCAAGGGGAATCCTTATCTAGCGATGCAACTGCCGCTGAAAATTTTAAAGAAACATTCTTGGCATTTTTGGAAGAAGAAGTTTATTCACTCGATGTGTATAATGCCGATGAGACTGGCTTATGCTGGAAATCATTGCCTCAAAAATCACTTGCATCTCAGCGCGAAGCAGCTTCCCCTGTGTTTAAAAAGTGCAAAGAGAGAGTAACAGTTTTGGTTGCCACGAATGCCAGTGGAAGTCATCGTTTACCGGTGCTAATGATCGGTAAAGCCAAAAAACCACGTTGTTTAAAGAATGTGACATGTCTCCCATTGTGCTACAAAGCACAGAAGAGTGCTTGGATGAATAGTGAAATATTTCTTGATTGGTATACAAATCAGTTCATCCCAAATGTGAAGAGGTTGAGAGAACAAGAAAAGAAAACTGGAAAAGTAATTCTTCTACTGGACAATGCACCATCTCATCCAGAGACGGATACATTGAATGCAGTTGATGCAAATTTTAAAGTAATTTTTCTGCCTCTCAATGTAACAGCACTGATTCAACCAATGGATCAGGGTGTTATAGCAAAGCTTAAAAAGATGTACAAGAAGGAAGTCCTGCGTCGTTTATTGTTGGCTGAAGATGAAGAAAGTGTGGTGGCGTTTTCAAAAAAGCTTAATCTCAAAGACTGCTGATATATGTTAGCTGATGCTTGGACCACCCTGTCACAAGATAATCTCAACAAGGCTTGGAATAGATTGCTTGGGAAAAAAAGGAGGAAATGAAACTACTGTAGTGGACACAAATGATGATTGTACGGTATAAATGAAGTTGTGGAACTGTTTCAAGCAATGCCCGGATTTTCGGCCTGTGACAAAGATGATGCACACATGTGGCTAGAAGATGATAATGATTCTGGTTTTCAGTTTTTGAATGACGAAGAAATTTTGTCTTTTGTGCAAGAAGAAAACCAAATACATGTAGTGACCGATGATGAAGACTCCTCAGATGTACATGATGTACTTGTAGATTATGAAGAAAACCCAAAACGTCGACCAAGTCCTGAAGAGGCCTTTATAGCACTAGAAACAGCGATGGCTTGGTACGAGCAAGAAGATGACAGCTGTCCTACACAGCTTCTGCTGTTGAAGAGAATGCGGGACTTATGAACCAAAAGGAGACTATCCAGTTTGGTGCAAAAGAGGATTCCTCATTATTTTAAATAGTGGGCTACATCTGTGCAAGTACATATATACGTAAGTTGCGCCTGGTTTTGAATCGTTTGTATTGTTATTGTGAAAACATTTCTCTTTCTTAAAAAAAATAATTAATACAAGTAGTACATGCACTGCAGTGTAATGAAAGATTTTGGTGATACATTGATCTAATACAGTGTGGGTATTATTATTACAGTACAAGTAAATATGTTTTATAGTGTAATTTCCTTGTGATGGTTAATTATTTTTAGAAATATGTGTACATGTACTCGATACATTATGTAATCCAATTATCCGAACATTTGATTATCCGAACGATGCTCGGTCCCATGGGGTTCGGATAAATGGAGTTCTACTGTATATATATATATATATATATATATATATATATATATATATATATAGAATATATATATGTATATATATATATATATATATATATATATATATATATATATATATAAATATATATATATATATATATATATATATATATATATATATATATATATATATATAATCAATGTATCGCTAAGAGTTATTTTCCTTCGGCCTTTAAAATCGCCAAAGTATATGCCCTTTTCAAGCCTGGTTCATCAGATAATAGCAATCTCGGTAACTATAGACCAATTTCTCTTTTATCATCGCTATCTAAACCACTAGAAAAACATACATAAAACAACACTACAGTACCTAGTTAGCACTGACTTGCAAATTGACAGTCAGTCAGGATTTAGACGACAGCATTCATGCCACACAGCCTTAACTGAGATGATAGACAATTGACACCTCAACATCAATAACGATAACATGTGTGAAGTAATCTGTGTAGACTTTAGAAAAGCATTCGATATGATAGATTACGTTATTTTAATAAGAAAATTAGAAACTATGAAAGTTAACTTTAAACTAGTATCATTATTTAAACCATTCCTCTCCGACAGACAGCAAGTAGTGTGTTATAATAATTCCTTGTCAAGCCCAACCATGATTAATACTGGAATTCCTCAGGGTTCAATTCTAGGTTCCTTACGTTTTGCCGTATACATAAATGACCTGCCACTGCACATCAAGCACTCACCCTCCGACCTATTTGCCGATGACTGTGCCATTTACACAAGTGATAAAAGTAGCAACACACTAGAAGTATTATTACAAACTGATGTATGTAGACAATCTTATCAAATGGAGCAACAAAAATCGTATGCGAATAAATATCATTAAAACAAAATGTATGATAATATCAACTAGGCAAAAATTACAAAACTCACAGAAAACAACACTTCAGCTCTATATTGGCACCTCACGAATTAATAATGTAAATGAACACAAAACACTAGGAATCATAGTTGACCAACATTTAAGTTGGAATTCGCATGTACTAGCACTGACCAAACAAACGGCACAGAAAGTTTACAAGTTGGCTAAGATCAAACATTTTCTAGATGAGAAGACAAGAAAGATGTTCTTTATATCCCAAATACACACACGCCTAGACTATTGCTCCACAATCTGGGATGGCTGCTCCATGTCCAACACAAAGAGACTCCATTCATTATAAAAACGTGCAGTGCGTCTAGTTTCTGACAAACACCTAACACTCTTACTAGATCTACATAAACTTCTTAAGATATTACCTCTAAGAAAGCGCTTCCTCTTCAATAAAGCCAAACTCATTCTCAAAATCCTATCACAGAATGCTCCAGCGTACCTGTGGCTTATTTTCAAATACAACGGAAGACACAGCCAACGCTTAAACATATTACACGTGCCCAAGCCAAGGCTTGACTTATTCAAGAAAAGTTTAGCATTCTCTGCTGCTCATCTGTGGAACAATCTTCCACACTACCTAAAAAGCATGCTTAGTCTATATTCATACAATCGCAGACTTTTCAAACACATCATGAGTGCAGATTATATGCCACCCTAATTTAGTTGTTCCCAAATCATTTTCTAATGTGATGTGTATTTTTTAAGGATTATTCTGCCCTGTTCATTATTGATTATGATAAAGTCCTGTAAATGTGTGTAACTGTTATACTTTTACAATGTTGGGATTTTACTTTGTTTTATTGCATTGATTTTTTTTTTTTTTTTTACATAATATTGAAATTGCATGTGTAGGATAAATGAATTCAGTATGGGAGACGAGAAAAAGGATGGGCAGAATGTTAGACAGGCCTGCGTGAACAATTCTAAACCATTTGAAGATAAAGTTCGTGTGACGTACGTCTAGTTTGACTAGTGAATTTTCCCTGATATGATGGATGATTTAAAGGGACCTTTAGCTTTTCATAACATTAGAACCCCTGAACATTTGTTGTAACTTTTCGTTTGCCAGAACGCATTCCACCGGGACTCATGTAGGATACAGCGACGAGATCAAAGAGACAGACCGAGGGATTTTAGGGGAGACTATCGGCGTTATCAAAGACAGTAGTTTTCCCTGATACGAGACGCAGTTGCTTGCCGCTAATTTCGCGTCTCGGTGTCAATCGAGGAACCGAGCGAACGGGGGAAAGCGAAACGGGCAGCAGCGAGCGGATACGAAGACCAGGGGGCGGCTTCATCTCTTGATTTGGCGGTCAGATCCCCAAAAGTTCGTGAGATCAAATAAGTTGTCAAGTTTATCATGTCCCACTCAACTTTCATTCCATTTTAGCTAAATAGACCATGTAGAACTAGACACGTTATCACTCGCTGGCCAGACCTTTACAGAAGCACTAGCTTTATTGAAATCTTGTTATAGATTTTCCCCTGGATTTTATATATATTTGCAGTTATTTCTAATTCTGTGCAAAGCGGTAAAATATATATTGTGTAAAGTGATCAGTGGTCTAGTCATTCTATTTCAAGGGATTTTGTGTTAATTTAAATCTATTTAATTAAACCATCTCAAGAGTTCCAGTTTTAAATATAATGATCTATCTATTATATTATTTCAAAAGATAATAGATGCTTAAATTAACTTTTAAAGTCGCGAAGGAATTTATAATTAATAAATTCAGTTAAGTCCTAGTTTTATAGATGTGGGTTTTTAACCACTAGAATTCGCGCAGTGTTTATTAAATACATAATTAAATACTCGAGTGTATTATAGGCTTAACGGGAAATTCATCGCGCTTTAGAAGGTTATTTGTTTTCGGTATATTACATGTCTTTTTTTTTCTTTCATACAGAGTGATCGTAACCTGTGCGATCCCAGCATTAAGAAAGCAATAAAGAAATCAATCTAAGCAAAGCAAAGCATAAACAGTGTGTAGAGTTCCCCTGACGCAGAACTTGTTGAGACTGTGTAAATTTTTAATCTTTGAGGCGATTCTGTGTTTGGAATTCCGCTATCTAACTTATAGCAAAGAAAGCACACCCAAAGACAAATTTAACGCACCATCAAACAACTTAAGTCGTAACGGGAAGAAGAACACTGGCCTGAGCTTTGTTAGTTTACTGACACAGAGAGATAATTCATAATTTCCTGAACAGTGATGTGACTAGTTTTCTCACTGGACTTAAACCATACCTCACGGATAAAGTGTACCAGCACGCGTAAGAATTTTATTATCCGCGGCATAGTCAAATAGACCACACCATCCTCACCCCGGTATCAGAGACCGTGCCCTCCCATAGAAACTGTTATTAAGTAAAGAGACACAACTACAGATTCATTTTCCAGCGATTACGGGATCCTTTTATGTGCTGACCGCCTACCCGATAATCTGGGGCTAGAACTTGAACAAACACTCATACATTTAGTTGAGGTGTAACTGATGTTGTGTTATTCTATGGAGTGCAAGATTTTTTCACAATCGGTAAGTGAGAGCAAGATGAGTGAAGGCCTTTGCTAGCGCGTGTATGAATGACAGGAAATTAATTCTTTTGTGTGACCATTTTGTTAACTTGCTTACCTGGTAACATATATCTTTTCTGTATACCCTACATTGTTCCTTTAAGTGGGATAGTTGATAATTTGTTAACTCTGTTTAAAACCACCTCCTTTCCATTTGCTTAGTAAAGGGAAGAACAGCTGGGAAGAACAGGTTTTTTTTTTCTATCACTTATACCTAACTTGGTAACACCTCTTTCAGAGTAATTAACTTTACTGTTAGGTTAACGTACCCGTGTTCCTGATATTATCTATCTCTGGACTGGGTTTGTCTTTGTCTAATGAGCGGGAAGGGCTTAGTCGATACCAATCTTCTTCACCCCCTCCCAAACTTGTTATTTGCATTTGTGTACTTATGATAATTTATGTAATATCTGATATTTTTAGTGATTGATGTTAAAGTGAATAAAATCACCTAAACTCATTTAGTTCTGTGTGTTGGATATACCCAAAGCCCAACATTTCCCCTATTCGTTTAATATAGTTTGTATCAACGTCGTGTGTGTGTTTGAAAACACCGAATCGGTGAGCGCGCAGATGCGAGTCTGGAAAACTGGCAAATAATTGTTTGACCAGGAGAGTGAAAGAGAAGATTGAGAGACACGATTTGTCGTAAATAAGTCTGTCTTTACTCTCCTCCAGCACGCTGTGAAGTAACTATTAAATCTCTACATTTTCTATCACTGAGCTTTCCATCATCATTTTCCACTCTAAACCGGACCACTATTTCTACGACTCTTTTCTCTCAAAATAAATTTACGACAATATTTGGCCGGCTCGTCTGGGATAATTTTGAGATACATTTGATGCACACATATTTGTGGGCTGGTTCTGGGATCTTGAGCTACATTTGAGGCAATCGCATAGCCGGGTTAAAGATATTTTGAGTCTGATTTAGTTTGGGTCTAACTAGGTAGAGTGTGAATGATTTGTCTTTGTGAATTAGGGAAATAAATAAATAATTACACCCCTAGACAAACGTTCTTTAAGTATTTGGGTTGTCCACACAGCATATTTACAGGTTGTTTTCTCTCCACAGCAGTAGAAAGTACAGATAAACAAATATATTTGCTATTTTAATTATCCTCTGGCGGAGATAATTATATTTCTTTCTTTATAAAAGTTGCTGGGATTGCGTGATTGTTTTACAGTCACTAAGGTTTTTGAAGTCAAAAAGAGTTGAGCTTAGCTAAAGACGGATTGTTCTGATTTTTAAAAATTAAGTTAACAACGTCTCATCTCAATAATTGACTTTAGGGACGGAGTTTGTTGTCAGAGATTTAAAATTTAGGGGAAATTTTTTTTCCTTTTAAATTGTTTTAATATAAATTTTTCTCTACTGTTAGTAATAGTAGATTCTTTTCCAGTGTAACTTACCATTTAGTGGCATAGTCGCTTGCGTTTAGAGCCTTAATTGCCAGATAATAGCAGCGATAAGTTTGCACAGTACAGGTAGGAGGTAACACAGGTAAATTTGTACTTGTGTTTTTTTTTCTCGTAGCGGTTCAGAGTTCCTCCCTTTCGCGTTTCTTCTTACTAGTTCTCTAAGCATACTTCATCTTATTCTTTAACAATGGCAGAGAGGATAAAGATGAGGTCCATCTTGAGGCTGGAAGCGAAAGAGGCAGGATTAGATGCAGAAGCTGCAAACGCGTTTATTAACCAGGAATTGGAAATATATGACGCGGAGCAACAGAGAGCCGAAGCTGAGAGGAAGGCGGAGCAACAGAGAGCAGAAGCTGAGAGGAAGGAAGAGAAAGAAAGAACAGAGAGGAGAGAAGCCCAGGAGAGGGCAGATAAGAAAGAAGCGGAAGAACGAACGTCTTTTGGAACAGAAGAAAATTGAAGCAGAGATGGAAACTCGCAGAGAGAGAGAGAGACAAGGAAAGACAGCATCAACTGGCGCTTAAGGCTCTAGAGAGTCGGGGCGCCTCTACTTCGACTAACGGAGAGCCGTCTTCGCCCCAGTCTCAATCAATGGACCTCTCCAGTACTCAATCTGCCCAATTAACTGCTATGTCGTTTTCTTTAGAATCTTTTCCTAGCCCACAGCTACCTAGAAAAATTCGAGAGACTCGCGAATCTTTATGGGTTAGAGAGTACCCGCTGGGCGCTCAAACTTTCAACGTCACTGAAAGGCAATGCTTATGACGTGTACACAAAGCTGGGACCGAATCAACATGATTACGACATGTTGAAAAAGGCCTTACTACAGCAGTTTGAGATGACTGCCCGAAAGTTTCTGCAGTTGTTCAGAAACAGCCGAAAAGAGAGCACGGAAACATTTCCCCAGTTCTCTTCACGTCTCACGGGTTATCTGACAAAGTGCATTGAATTATCTGACCTACCTCTTTCATATGAGGGACTCCTCGAACTTGTTCTTGTGGAGCAGATAAAATCCACTTTGTCGAATGAAACACGTAGATTTTTGGCTGAACAGGGGGCAGTCAGGCTTGAAGACATACTCAATAAAGCCGAACGCTATAGCAATGCAATGGCCGAACTTCCCAGCACTAAACGTAAACCCACCGATGAGCCATCTCGAAAACAGAATCTAGAACAGGCATCCTATTCTTCCACTTCCTCTCAACATTATAACCAACGAGATAACAATACCCAGAAACCCCCCCAGGAAAAATCGAAATTCTACAAAACCCGATACCCCCCCCCCCCCCCCAACAACAATTCTGATCAACCCAACAAGCCTACGTGGCAGCGCGGCCACCAAGGTCAAGGAAAAGGGAAGACCCCTACACCAGGAACGTCTGATCAGGGCAAACAAACCGGTGCAAACCGCATTGGATGTTTGCATACAGCCTCGAAAGGTAGAGTCAATGTCAGTGATTCTCAACCTGAGGGGGACCGACCCTCAACTCGAGGAACTGTAATTTTGAACGGTACCTCCACTACTTGTCTTTTTGACACTGGATTAAGTTTTGATTGTATTGTCGCTAGGCACCTAGTCAAACCCGGTCAGGAGACAGAGGAAACCGTCAAACTTAGTGGAGTTTTCAGGAGTGATGCACCCAGGACGCTTCCTATCGCACTGGTAGAAATACACTCTGACTTTGTCAGAGGAGTTATTAAAGCGGCCATAATGGATGATCCGATCTACCCAGTTATCCTGGGATGTAGATATGTGTTCATTGGGAGACCTAAGGAGCCGATTGTGGCAGCGGTAACCACAAGAGGGCAAGCCAAGAAGGAGAGGGAGCCTGCGCCAAACTTGTTGCCGAATGAACTGAAGGAGGCGCAACAAAAGGACCCTACTCTGGCGCCCTGCTTTAAAAAAACTGCCCATGGCTAAGGACCCCAGACACAACGGAGACATCTTTTCTAAGGATGGTGTATTGTATCGTAGAACGGGCAACCCGGACACGGGGAATAACCAGCTCCTAGTACCGACGCAGTACAGAAACCAGATCTTAGAAATGGGGCACTCTCTTCCCTTTAGCGGACACATGGGACAAAACGCCACTATTCAGCGAATAAAAAACCACTATTGGTGGCCAGGAATGAACTCTGACATTGTCAGGTACGTGAAATCCTGCGCCCAGTGCCAACGGGTAGCACCCAAGCACTTGACACCCCCAGTACCTATGGGGCAAATGCCAATAGTAGGGACTCCATTTGAACGGGTTGCTGTCAACATTATTGGTCCTCTGGAAAAGACCAAAAGAAGGAACAGGTTCATCCTGACCTTAGTTGACACTTGCACTATGTGGGCCGAAGCCGTACCGCTACCATGCACTAATTCCAAGCATGTCGCAGAAGTCCTTGTGCAAATTTTTACACGGTTGGGATTCCCTCAACAAGTTTTGACGGACAATGGATCCCAATTCCGTAGCCTGTTAATGGAGGAGATCTTTAAGATCTTGAGGGCCAAACATATCCACACAAGTCCCTACCATCCGGCCGGAAATGGGCTCGTGGAACGTTTTAACGGTACCCTCACCATGATGTTACGTAAGCTGGGTCAGGAGAAACCGGAAGACTGGGACCAATATATATCGGCTGCCTTATTCGCCTACCGAGAGGTACCCCAAGCGTCTACGGGTTTTGCGCCAGCTACACTTTTATTTGGCAGACCTATTAAGGGGCCACTAGAAGCCTTACTTCGGTCCCTGACTGACCAGAAGGCTGACGAGACAGTCGTCTCTGCAAGCAAGTATGTATCTGAGCTTAAGGAAAGGCTAAAGCTAGGATGGGATCTAGCTACTACCAACCTTAAGAAAGCCCGCGCTAAAATTACTAAAAGATACAACAAAGCTGCAAAAGAGAGAGAACTACAACCAGGGGAGAAAGTCCTATTGCTACTTCCAACCGGAAGCAATAAACTTCGCATCGGATGGCAAGGACCGTTTACCGTCCTTAAAAAGATCTCACGTACCAACTACAAGATCTCCATCAAAGGAAAGGAGAAGGTCTTCCACATAAATCTGCTAAAGAAATATTTGGAAAGACCAGTGCCATCCTCCGAGCATCTCCTGGCTGTCGCCATAGCAACGGAAGACGAGGAAGATGATGATGGTTGCATGGAGTATCCACTGCAACCCACAGAATCCTTTAAAGATGTCAAGTTCGGCGACAATCTCTCACCAGAACAACAAACAGAAACTAGGGCTCTACTAAAACAGTACAGTGCAGTTTTAACGGATGTACCTGGTCGAACAAATCTCATTGAATTTGATATGAAATTAACAAACGAGACCCCTGTTCAAACCAGAGTTTACCCCATCCCGTACGCTAAAGCTGATGCACTTCGCGGAGAAATAGACAAGCTGCGTCAGGCAGGAATTATCAGTGAGTCTACATCTCCTTACAGCTCGAGCGTAGTGCTGTTGCAGAAGCCCAATAAGGAAGTTCGGCTGTGCATTGATTACAGGTTGCTAAACGCTGTAACGGAATTCCAGCCCGAACCTCTCCAAACTGTTTCTGAGTTGTTCACCAAGCTCAGCAAAGCAAAGATCTTCTCCAAGATTGACCTCAGTAAAGGTTATTATCAAATACCAGTCAAGGAGGAAATTAAACCTTTGTTAGCTTTCAGCACTAGTGAAGGACATTACACATTTAACGTGATGCCGTTCGGTTTGCATAACGCACCAGGAGTGTTCACCAGGATGATGAGGAAGCTTCTACAACCTTTGCAAAGTCCCCATATCCATAATTTCATGGATGACATCTTAATTGCATCGGAAACCTATGAAGAACATATTGCTACGGTTGCTATGCTCCTCAGGAGACTACAGGAAACGGGTCTCACAGCCAGACCTAGCAAATGTCTCATCGGGTTTGAACAGTTAGACTTCCTGGGGCACACTATTTCTCACGGATGCAGTTGGCCTATTAAGAAGAACGTGGAGAAAATAGCTGCAGCAAAAAGACCCCGAACGAAGAAAGACGTACGTTCCTTCATATCGCTATGTGCATACTATCAGAAGTACATCCAGAACTTCAACGGACTGACGGCACCTCTGACTGACCTCACAAAGAAAGGTTGTCCTGATAAGGTCATATGGGATCAAAAGTGCGAACACGCGTATAGCACTTTGAAAGGACAGTTGTCTGCATACCCCATTTTGAGGCTGCCTGACCTCAAGAAACCTTTTGTACTGAAAGTCGACGCGTCAGGTCAGGGTATCGGGTCAACACTGCTTCAAGCCGATGACAGTGACCTGAACATGCTATTTCCAGTTGCCTATGGCAGTCGGAAATTAAATAAAGCGGAACGGAACTACAGCGTAGTTGAAAGGGAATGTCTTGCTCTGATTGACGGTATCAGACGCCATCATGAGTTTCTTTATGGTACATTGATCACGGTGCAAACAGACCACGCCCCGTTAGCATTTCTTGGTGCCAATAAAGAATTTAACGCTAGGATCATGCGTTGGGCCCTCCTTCTAAGCGTCTATTCTTTCAAAGTGGAATATATTCCGGGAAGACAGAATGTCGGGGCTGATTTTCTGAGTAGAAACTGGTCTACAGAGGAAGAAGAGCAAACTGAAGATACCACTCATCCTAAAATCACCAATCAGGTCACCTCCATTGTCAAAAATGAAAACATGAAAAATGGTTTCATGTCTAAAAGTGGGGACGATTGTGACGTACGTCTAGTTTGACTAGTGAATTTTCCCTGATATGATGGATGATTTAAAGGGACCTTTAGCTTTTCATAACATTAGAACCCCTGAACATTTGTTGTAACTTTTCGTTTGCCAGAACGCATTCCACCGGGACTCATGTAGGATACAGCGACGAGATCAAAGAGACAGACCGAGGGATTTTAGGGGAGACTATCGGCGTTATCAAAGACAGTAGTTTTCCCTGATACGAGACGCAGTTGCTTGCCGCTAATTTCGCGTCTCGGTGTCAATCGAGGAACCGAGCGAACGGGGGAAAGCGAAACGGGCAGCAGCGAGCGGATACGAAGACCAGGGGGCGGCTTCATCTCTTGATTTGGCGGTCAGATCCCCAAAAGTTCGTGAGATCAAATAAGTTGTCAAGTTTATCATGTCCCACTCAACTTACATTCCATTTTAGCTAAATAGACCATGTAGAACTAGACACGTTATCACTCGCTGGCCAGACCTTTACAGAAGCACTAGCTTTATTGAAATCTTGTTATAGATTTTCCCCTGGATTTTATATATATATTTGCAGTGATTTCTAATTCTGTGCAAAGCGGTAAAATATATATTGTGTAAAGTGATCAGTGGTCTAGTCATTCTATTTCAAGGGATTTTGTGTTAATTTAAATCTATTTAATTAAACCATCTCAAGAGTTCCAGTTTTAAATATAATGATCTATCTATTATATTATTTCAAAAGATAATAGATGCTTAAATTAACTTTTAAAGTCGCGAAGGAATTTATAATTAATAAATTCAGTTAAGTCCTAGTTTTATAGATGTGGGTTTTTTAACCACTAGAATTCGCGCAGTGTTTATTAAATACATAATTAAATACTCGAGTGTATTATAGGCTTAACGGGAAATTCATCGCGCTTTAGAAGGTTATTTGTTTTCGGTATATTACATGTCTTTTTTTTTCTTTCATACAGAGTGATCGTAACCTGTGCGATCCCAGCATTAAGAAAGCAATAAAGAAATCAATCTAAGCAAAGCAAAGCATAAACAGTGTGTAGAGTTCCCCTGACGCAGAACTTGTTGAGACTGTGTAAATTTTTAATCTTTGAGGCGATTCTATGTTTGGAATTCCGCTATCTAACTTATAGCAAAGAAAGCACACCCAAAGACAAATTTAACGCACCATCAAACAACTTAAGTCGTAACGGGAAGAAGAACACTGGCCCGAGCTTTGTTAGTTTACTGACACAGAGAGATAATTCATAATTTCCTGAACAGTGATGTGACTAGTTTTCTCACTGGACTTAAACCATACCTCACGGATAAAGTGTACCAGCACGCGTAAGAATTTTATTATCCGCGGCATAGTCAAATAGACCACACCATCCTCACTCCGGTATCAGAGACCGTGCCCTCCCATAGAAACTGTTATTAAGTAAAGAGACACAACTACAGATTCATTTTCCAGCGATTACGGGATCCTTTTATGTGCTGACCGCCTACCCGATAATCTGGGGCTAGAACTTGAACAAACACTCATACATTTAGTTGAGGTGTAACTGCTGTTGTGTTATTCTATGGAGTGCAAGATTTTTTCACAATCGGTAAGTGAGAGCAAGATGAGTGAAGGCCTTTGCTAGCGCGTGTATGAATGACAGGAAATTAATTCTTTTGTGTGACCATTTTGTTAACTTGCTTACCTGGTAACATATATCTTTTCTGTATACCCTACATTGTTCCTTTAAGTGGGATAGTTGATAATTTGTTAACTCTGTTTAAAACCACCTCCTTTCCATTTGCTTAGTAAAGGGAAAAACAGCTGGGAAGAACAGGTTTTTTTTTTCTATCACTTATACCTAACTTGGTAACACCTCTTTCAGAGTAATTAACTTTACTGTTAGGTTAACGTACTCGTGTTCCTGATATTATCTATCTCTGGACTGGGTTTGTCTTTGTCTAATGAGCGGGAAGGGCTTAGTCGATACCAATCTTCTTCACCCCCTCCCAAACTTGTTATTTGCATTTGTGTACTTATGATAATTTATGTAATATCTGATATTTTTAGTGATTGATGTTTAAAGTGAATAAAATCACCTAAACTCATTTAGTTCTGTGTGTTGGATATACCCAAAGCCCAACATTTCCCCTATTCGTTTAATATAGTTTGTATCAACGTCGTGTGTGTGTTTGAAAACACCGAATCGGTGAGCGCGCAGATGCGAGTCTGGAAAACTGGCAAATAATTGTTTGACCAGGAGAGTGAAAGAGAAGATTGAGAGACACGATTTGTCGTAAATGAGTCTGTCTTTACTCTCCTCCAGCACGCTGTGAAGTAACTATTAAATCTCTACATTTTCTATCACTGAGCTTTCCATCATCATTTTCCACTCTAAACCGGACCACTATTTCTACGACTCTTTTCTCTCAAAATAAATTTACGTTAGTTCGTACGTTCGCTCGTTCGTTCTATCTGATTCTGCTCTTGAGTTAGGGAGAGCAAAGAAAAACGCGGAGTTCCTACTCACTCAATAGCAGACTGTTCAAATATTTCAGGAGTTCCGATTCTATACTACCCAATGTGATCATACTTGAATTATTGTCTGATTTACCGTATAGATGTTTTGGATTTGTTTGTTTGTTTGTTTGTTTGTTTGTTTGGGGTTTTTTGTCTTGTTCATTACGTTCTTGTTTGCTTAAACTAATACTTTATTTTGATTATGATTGGGTAATGTCATTGTATGCCGTTATATAACCTTTATAATGTTTTATGCCTTTAATTTAATGCTTAAAGTACCGTAACGTGTGGGAATGAAAGGGTATAGTATGCAAGATAAGTGAGAATGGAAGGGCAGAATGTTAGACGGGCTTGCGCGCCCAATTCTTAACCCTTTGAAAATAACGTTCGTTCGTTCGTTCTCTAAGACCCGTCTGATGATGGTGTCTAGCGTCGACTTCAGACCACTTATAACCTCAATTGTTCCAGAAATAGTACCCTCAACTGGTACCACCAAGCCAATCTTAAGGTTCACAGACTGTTGGCTCAGAGAAATAAAGGCACTTGGAGAGGCCTCTTACACTTGGTCTGGGGTGTTGTTACTTTAACAATAAGTTCCCACTTTGACTTGTGTTTCAGTTCCCTTAGATTCTGGTTTTCCGTGTTAAAATGGTAGAGTTTTTCCTGGGCTTTTAAGTCCTGAGAATGCTCAAACAGGGTTCGGCCTGATAAATGAAAGCTAATTTTAGTCTTTACTCTGGCAAGGTCTGGTTGTCTTCTTGGCGTGAGTGAATTTTCACTCTGGCTGAAGTGTCAGGTTATATTGCCTGTCTTCCCCCGCATTTGTTTGTTACGATGTTAAGCAGGGCTCCAATCGGAAGGGGTGTTGCGCCTTCATTCCGAGTGTCTGCCAATCTTTTCAAACACGTGTGTTTTGTGGGGTAATTCAAATTATTTCCTTATTGAAATTTTCTGCGCATTACTGCAGAGGTCGTGTCTCCCAAATATGGAATGAAAACATTCGATACTCTCTCGACAATGTTTACAAATAACTTCTTACATCTGCCAGGACTATTACAACATTTCCGCTCAGGTGTGTCCGACTGATAAGTGTGCGTGTCTGTAATCTGTCCACAGACGGGTAATTTATTGCCCGGCATGTCTTAGGTAAACCCAACGCTCGGTCGCTGACCAGCCCATCTGGGTTCATGACGAATTATCACTGAGAGGAGTATAAGATGATTTGAAAGTACAAAATATCTGCTTGATAGTAGAGAAAGAAAGGGCGACCACAGAAATTTTGTACACACAAAAATGTTACTAAATACTGCCGGAGAGGAAAAGAGATCAACCCAATTATTATGTGACAGGGAGGCGTCTTAAGATGTTGTGAAGGCGTGCGAGGCTTCTTAAGATGTTGTAAAGGGGTGGGAGGCGTATTAAGATGTTGTAAAGGGTGCGAGGCTTCTTAAGATGTTGTAAAGGGGTGGGAGGTTTCTTAAGATGTTGTAAAAGGGTGTGAGGCTTCTTAAGATATTGTAAAGGGATGTGAGGCTTCGTAAGATATTGTAAGGGGATGCGAGGCTTCTTAAAATACTTGACAGAGGTACGAGACCTGTACAAAATTAAGAAGCACTGCCCTAAAGTGTCAAGAAAATAAAATTGCAGCAACACGTGTCTGACTGGAGACAACTCTGATGATCAGATTAACTCCTACTATAATGCTGTGAACAGAGTCGCCTATCATTCGGAATACTGTATTTGCGTATGAATTGTTTCAAATAAAATATTTTCTCATTGTTTTTATGTCTAGTTCTTTCAAATATCCGAATATTTCTCAGTCTGTTGAATTCCCAGTGTGCATTGACTCGTATATTGTGACCAGGAGCGATGTAATTTTTATCTATAGCTCTGGTATTCAGCACACCCCAAACCGAGTATACCAGGTAGCAGTTTACCATCTCTTCTTGATTGTGCAAATGACTGGGAGATGGCGGTAGACCTACCTGGACGAGGGGCATATCCAGAGAGTATCAGAAAATCGCGGAGACGGCCGGATATAGTGCTTCATTCTTCTTCAACGCTTCAGGTCATACTGATTGAACTGACCGTGCCATTTGAATCCAGATTAGACGAGCAACATTCGTTCAAAGCGGCCAAATATAGTGATCTGGCCGCGGATCTGAGACACGAGGGGTTCACTACAAGGGTCATGGCTGTTGAAGTGGGCGCAAGAGGGCTTGTGGCTGCATCAATGTATGATCTATTGAAACTGTTGGGGCTGAAGGGACAGGCGAGAACAAGGGCACTGAAGAGGCTTAGTGAAACTGCCGAAAAGGCATCAGGCTGGCTGTGGAACAACCGCAATGGGCAATGGAAATCGTGACAATAAACGCTGCGGTACAGAAAACACCAGGAATTTTTCTAAGTCCACAAAACGCTGAGTTTTGTGGTGTACTAGTGAGCGGGCTGTGACTGAGGGGCAACAGGCGATGTATATTATAGGAGGTGTCAGAGTCAGAATTTCAGTGGCTAGGCTCGGCGGCTTCGCGATGGTGTCTCAGTGTGTGCGACGGAACGAACGGAATAATTTGTCTTCTCTTTGTTACTTTCACAATTGCCTCCACGGCTGGCGGAGTTGTGGATTAAAGTTGCTACCATAAGTGAAATGGGTTCATTTTCGATACAAGACAACAGGAGGCTGAGACGCTTGGGAGTCATGACCCAAGTGGGCCCGCCCCCTTAAAATGTAAAGGAGTATACTGGGCCGAAACACTTGTCCGATGGGGGGACTTCTTCTGATGATCAGATTGCCTCCTGTTGTATCGCTCTGTAAAGAGTTTCCTATCATCATGGAATGAGTTTCTACAGACAAGATTTTTTGTCAGAGATCACCATTGGCTGTGTGCGGACTGAATAGTAGGGAATGATCCTTACCAGTTCTACAGAGTGTTGGTTTTCTACAAAATGAGTTTTGGCTGGCGCGAGCCGTTCAACAGAGATACAATGTCAGTTGGTTATATTAGGGCACAATTCCAAAGATATAAGATCTTGTAGTCTGGTAATAATGACTCTACAAACAAGAGTTGTGCCCTGTGTCATTTTCTAAGAAGACAAGAGAAGAATATGGCTACTGCTCCCACAGGCATGTCGTAGGAGGCTACTGATATGAGTGTACACATGAGGTGAGTAACCTCATTCTGGCAAACAAATATCTACAGACATCATTGCTGATAGAGCGCGTGAATGCTTTGAACTATGCTTTATGAATGGTGGGGGGGGGGGTTTACGAGCCGCACCTACAGCAGTGATTTACCTTCATGTGGAACAATGAGAAAAGTGTAAAGAACGTAAAGGGGCCGAAATAATGATATCACAGTGGGGACTAGTTCTGATGATTCGATTACCTCCGTTCGTTATGTTCGTACAGAGTTTCTTATCAGTTGGTAAAAGTATAATTAGAATATATGTGCACACAAAAAACAATTATATTAGAAACTAAATCACTATGCTAGAAAATTATTTTTTAAATCTTTAATAAAGCTAAACTAATTTAAATAATGGAAATAACACAAAAAAGAACATTGTTTACAAACTTAAGTTTATGAATCAAAAGTATAAAATTAAGTATGACTAATAGATTACGTAGCGTCCGTACGACAGAGTGGTTAGAGCGTCGATCTCTCACCGCAAAGATGCCGAGTTCAATTCACGGTATCGACACGATCCAGTCTACCCAGCTGTAATTAGGTACCTGACTGTGCTCTTGATATAGGGACGGAAAAGGCAGCGAAAAGGGTACTGGTCACCCGACCTCTCTTTGCTGGACCTAGTATAGTGAAGTCTCTAACACTTCACACACCTACGGCAGTATCTGTTATGGGACCACCTTAATAGATTACGGCAGACAACAAGATCTTTTATATTTGTGACGTAATATAAGTGATTGTCCTTCTGCCTAGGATGAGCGGAGTGAGCCTCCTAAAACAAGGCAAAAACCCTGCCAAATAGAAAAAAAGGCAACAACAAAATATAACTCCACATTCAGTCAACCCTCCTCTCCCTCTCTCCATCCCAAAACAACACGTTTCCCCTCATTCTTGAGTAATAGAAAAAGTGTGAATAATTATTATTTTAACGGAGAAAGATATAGCATTAGAAAATGTGTATTAACTTGAAGACTTTAGAAAGTTTAGGGAATGAAAGATAAGGAAAAATGCTCCCAGTAATGAAATTATAACAGCTGAATATATTAAAGTAATACACTATGTGCCTTAACTATGACCCATCAGGTGTTGAATATGATAGTTTTATCCATTTTAATTAAGAAACCAAAAACAAATAAAAATAAGTTATTGTGACGCATTTGAAAAATAAAAACTAAAGAACAGAAAATGATAATTGAGCCGCAAATTTTTTTGTTTAACCTTGACCACAAAAAAAACAAAAACAACACGACATACCTTATATAAATAAAATACACTTTCTGTGGTTGAGTTAGACTGTATCGTAAATGTTGGCGTTGTGATGTAACTATCCGATGCTCCATATAAGTCAGGGTCGTCCATTTTGAAAGTGAGGTACCAGACGGTCTTAAGGAGATCTACTCGCCTGGGTACAAGTGTAGATTTGAGCTCAGTTACATTCTGTTGTCTGGAAAGAAGAGCGGGTAAAATTTCGGTAAAGCGAGGACAGAGCTTTGCTGGTAATGTTAGAACAGATGAGTAATTTCCTATTTTGTGCTTCACTTGAACACCATCTCCTAGAGATAGCATGTCTGCTCATTTACAGAGTGTATGTTTACGTGTGCAATATATCACACACATAGCGTAAATGTTCACTTATTAAACATCTCACACATATAGCGTACATGTTCATTTATAAAATCGCACACATATAGCATAGATGTTCAGTTATAAAACTCCTCACACATATAGCATAGATGTTCAATTATATTCTTCTTCTTCTTCTTCGTACACTCTCAGACGTCCACTTGAATGTTCTCAAAGAAAGCAGTAGTCAGTTTGAGGCTATTTGAATCCCCGTAAAGCTTTTCCACGAAAGGAGCTGGCGTCGGCCATATGCACTTTCTCTGTACCACATATAAGGGGCAACTTTGAAGCAGATGTTCATCAGTCATTTTATCAGTGCCACAGTTATACTGATCGGTAGTTCCTA
This sequence comes from Oreohelix idahoensis, assembly GCA_024509875.1. Classification (NCBI taxonomy): domain Eukaryota; kingdom Metazoa; phylum Mollusca; class Gastropoda; order Stylommatophora; family Oreohelicidae; genus Oreohelix; species Oreohelix idahoensis. Next base: position 307,075 of record JAMPIV010018895.1, on the reverse strand, counting down.
TCTTTAGCTTGTTGAATAGATGGTATCTCAATCTGTTGTGCCCAGTGCGGAGTCTGAAGATTACCACTTGTTCTCTTCTGTGGAGCTGGTAGTAAACATCAGTTATATAACATCTCACACAAATAGCATAGATATTCACTTCTACAAAATCTCACACCGATAGCATAGATGTTCACTTACGTAACATCTCCCACCGATAGCACTGATGTTCACTTTAACAACATCTCACACCGACAGCATAGATGTTCACTTACGTAACATCTCACACCGATAGTAGCACTGATGTTCACTTTTACAACATCTCACACGGATAGCATAGATGTTCACTTAAACAACATCACATACAGATAGCGTATATGTTCACTTAGACAATATACCGATAATGTATATGTTCACTTATACGACATCTCACACATATAGTGTATATGCTCCCTGATACAACATCTCACACAGATAGCATATATGACAACATCTCACACAGATAGCGTATATGTTCCCTTATAGAACATCACACACATACAGTGCATTTGCTCACTTATACAATTGTGACGATATTCGTTTGCCCTTTTACTCCTTTTCTTTCTCTTTCTCCCTGTATTTCTTCAATTTTACGCACATAAACCTGTACCCCGCCACGCCTCAATCATCGGTGGACCTCTGTTCATACTGCAATAGTGGTATTTCACAGCTAATTGACCATCCATAAGGATTAATTGTAATCGCTTAAGTTGCTGAACCAGATTTGGCTTCATAGGGTCAACGTGAAAATGATTGTGGCCTTTTTACGTAACTATGTCCGCCCTACCCAGACGTAGAGATTAGACACTTGCTGTGATGAATGCTTATCGCGACAGTACTGAGTCAGGCTACAAAGAAAGACCAGATAGTGTTTGGAAAAAACGTCTGTGGTCAGTGATATGTCGCCAATTTATCTGTCTTGTGACTGAAATCAGGGCAGGTGAGAAATGCATAAGCATTTCCGCCCCGACTTTGGTCATTATAATTATAGATTAAAGCCAGTATAGGGACACAGATTAGCGATGGCAAGATTTGAGGGATAAGTTTGCAGATGGGTTCACCAGTGTGTATAAGAGTAAACTGAAAGAACATAGCCATATATGGTTATGTTTTATTGTATGACATAGAATATCTTACATTATGAGGGTGAAAGTAATATTTGCAACCCCTACCCACTACGTTCTAGCTCAGGGATTGGATCAACTGAGAGCAGGAAATAGACATTCGTTCCGATTGGAAGTTTTGTCGGAAAACTCCATGTGGAGGCTTGGAGGGAAAATGAAATATAACCTAGCAAATTCGGAGGAAAAAAAAGACTGCATTGCTAAATGTCAAAGTAGCAACTTCCGAGAGAGAGCCAGAAGAGAATAGGAATTAAATTCCTTACGAAAGGACCAGACATAGTATTTGGGCATCTTCGAAACTTAAGAAGAAAACCCGACCTTCTAAATACAAAGACTGGAGACCTAGGAATCGGAGTACCCGTCATAAGAGGGATTCTAAAATTACCCCTGATCAAGTGTTCGAGGCATCTAAGCAAGTTGCCGTGTCTATTCTAAAACTACGGAAGGAGATTGTATTTCCCACATTGGGGTAAGCTGTAACAAATATTTTACAATTTGAAATAAACATGTTTGTACTTGCTAGTGGTTGTAAAAGTCCATTCGATGCTGGCAACATCAGCATATGAAAATGGTATTTTCATACACCAACACAGAAAGTGCTGTGATTGCTTCCTGATATTTCTATTAAATGTAAACTTAACCATGTTTCTTCAGGCACATGCCCTTCCATTCGCCGCTGTCCAGACACAATTTTTTCATTTAATTAACTTAAAATTTAATGGTGATTTCTCATTATATTCCCTGAGTTATGATGCATACTCAGGGAAGATACGTTTTCTGAGAGACAAAAACTGGTAGTCGGACAGCGGGAAAGGCGCTTGATTAATATCAGAAAAACAAAGCCTCGGGAGAGGCGTTTGTTCCTTTTCTTTCTTCTAAAGATTGTGGTACGAGGCTACAAGATCTGATTGTGTTACGAGTCTGCAAGACATTTTGTGGTACGGTTCAACGCTGTGAATCTGTGATTCAGACTTTGTTGTTGACACTAGACGGCTACGTTCGACGGGCCTGTGGAGATACAAGCACTGATACCAGGAGAGTTACCCCCTGCAAACATCGCTCTCGTCACAGAAAATAGATTGAGGAAAACAGCAGCCGCCGCATTCAGAGGTCTGGCAAGTAAAATAATTTATCGTTAAATTTGTTACATGTTATTTTACAAAGCCCTAGTTGATGCGGTTATTACAGAGAAAGTGCACACGTATTGAATCAGTATCTTTTAAGATATATATATATATATATATATATATATATATATATATATATATATATATATATATATATATATATATATATATATATATATATATATATATATATCGAGCTTATAAGAAGAATTTTACTGTTAATTCAGTTGGGGGGCTTGTACGAACTAAATTAAATTATTTATTACCTCTCACAAAAGACATCGGGCAGATAAAGGTTAACATTGCTAAGACACAATCAGCATTGTTCTTGACTTCTGGGATATCTTGTGAATACTCCCTCAATGTAGAAGCATCATCATCCTTCTATCTGCATCTCTGCCAAGAGTAATATTGTGCGAAGGTAGAGACCTTTGAAAACCCACATTAGATACTCTAGATTTTGGCCATTGTTGGACAATCACTGCAGAGCAAGAGGAGGCAACCCATGACAATTGCTTTCCATGCCACGATGTCAAAACTGTCCAGTATTTGCTCTCTTTGTCTTCCACTATCTCTTTTTCCTTCAATCTTACCTGTTGTTCCGATATATTCCAACTTTCCTCTTCTCATAATATGTTCCAAAAAAAGTGGATTGAACATCTCACACAGATAGCAAATATGCTCACTTATACAATATCTTACACCGGTAGCATAGATGCTCGCATCTTGTACATTAATCATTTAGTGTATTCTCCGAGCTGTAACAAGTACTTCCCCCTTGTACTTCCCGAGGGTTTCTGAGAAAACAATGAAAGAATAGAACCCCAGCTCCGTCACAGACGACTAATATGAGGTTGTGCAAATTTCTGGCAATCTCATTATGTCAACAACAAAATTCCTACTGAAACCATCACAACAAAATTCCTACAGAAACCATCACAACAAAATTCCTACAGAAACCATCACAACAAAATTCCTACAGAAACCATCACAACAAAATTCCTACAGAAACCATCACAACAAAAGCACATGAATTCTTCAGTGCAGGTTTCATGTAAGGGGACGAGCTCCAGTATCCAGTGGCGGTTTAGGCATAGACAGCTTAGGATTTTGCTAGGACCTAATGCTTTTAGGAACCATGCGCACAAATATATGCCTATCGAAACAACAGGACTTTATTTAAAAAGGGGCTTCGCAAGTTCAAGTGTGCATAGGGCCTCGCACAACCTAAAATCGCCACTTGCTGTAGTGGTCCTCGGTCCGTCAGGCGCGAAAATGGAAATTATGACGAGGAATTAAGAGTAAAAAGTTGTGGCCACTCTCTTTGTTTCTTTGCTTTCCCTGAGACTCCCAGAAAACCACACAAAGCAATCTAGTTCATCGTTGCATCGAAATTTAAGTTCATTAATTATTTACATAACTTTGAAATACACGCCTAATCTCATTTGTGTCTTAATTCAGAGATACGGTCCTTCTTTCATTGCTTACGTTTTATTTTAGAATGGAACAGTACATAATGTTTATATGGTACGAAAATTGTTGTTGCGAATTTACGAATTTACGACACAGCACCAAATATCATTAGCTAACCGTGCAATCATTTCATAAATCAGCTTCTACACAAGAGCTCGGCAACAGGTCAATGGCAATATACCGGTAGGGCACAATGTATACGTTGGTAGATATTTAGGTGACAGATGGAGATAAATGAGTAATGTCTGGGAAATTTTAGATCAAAATTCCTTGATTAAAAGCCCAGTATCGCCAGGATTAAAGGTACTTTTATCTATGTTTCTGGCGAAACCCACGAGCTAGCGAAGTAAATTTCATTTTATTTGTCACCTGTATAAAGTAAGAACGCGATGTTTTCTTTGAGGTAAATTAACATTAGTTAAAATATCATTTAGTTTTAATTTTCCACAGCTCTATCAGTACTTGTAGGATGTAGACAGTTTCAAATAAGCTGCATATTTTTCCACTTTCCAAATATTTTAAAACTTAAAAACAGACAGGATTTAATCAAAGTACATTCTTAGAAAGTTCAGTGTTTATAACGTAGATCACTAAAGCCCATGAGTGACCTCCCGCTGTGCGGCACACAGCGTACGAAACTGCGCACTTTAAAATATAATGTTCAGCAGCTGACTAAATATTTGTCTACTGACCAGGGGTGTACTTAAAGTATTTGGGCGTATCCTACATGTGGTACCCCGTCCCCCATACATTAACACTTGAAAATATATTTTTAACAGTAAATACTCTCATAATAGTGTCCTATGGCACCCCTTCCTGGTTGTCACCCTGGGCGGTCCCATTGCACCACCTTACGCCAATGCTACTGACTACTCTATTCTCAACGTAATACATTGCTTTACGTGCAGCTTATCATTAATTGAATCTTAAATAGTTTACCTGTTATCCCTGGTACTTTGGGTCTACTATTTTCAGAGCAAGTTTAACAAAGAACTTGCTCCACGTTTCCCGGCTACGACTCCCTCGTCACGTAATGATTGGGTCGAGAAAATGGAGATCACGTGACCGAAAGACTGACTCGCAAACGTGATTGGTACAAGAGACTGTATTATGTTCCTGAACTATCCTTTCTTGCTATAACTAATCTATCTACGGGGGGGGGGTGAAAAGTCACACCCTACGATTTAAATTTTTATTTCATTACTCTTATCCAAATAATTTATACGAAATAAATGTCAACATAAAGATAATTTACTGCTTTTTTTAAATACATGAAATCTGTGACGTGATTTCTTATTTTTTTTTTTTTTTTTACATAGACAAGGTTGTCTGTGCTAAAACCCCTAGCCTGGAGAACCAGTGTTGCGTGATAAATTCTCGCAACATCGTTGCCTGCTTTAGTACGATCCCTACCCGTAAACCACAGTTGGTCCACTGCACAAAGGGTAGCCACCGACCGAGCAAAGTGAAGACAGTTTTGCTGCCCTATAAGACGCCACTATGCGTGATAACTAACCACTGACTGCTTTGTCAGTTAGAGGATACAGATCCAAGAAGATGAAGAAGAAGAATACATGAAAAGATATGCCCCATTACAGCTTAACGCGAGATCTGCCCTGTGCAACAAATGACCCCATTACGAGCAACAATTTTACCTCTCTTTTGGAACGTCAGTTAATATGACATTTTATATTATATTTTTTTTTCTGCAAATAAAAAAACAAATAATAAATACTTATTAGTCAAATTGCAGTTATAGCTCCTCATTTTAATGTTTGTTTCGTGTATATCCAGTGGATAGAAATGAGAAAATAAACATTTAAAACTAGAGAGTAAGTTTTTAATCACCTGGTAGAAGCTTTGTTGAGCGCGTAATTTATATTACCCTTGTTGAGTACTATAAGTCAGTGGTTCCTAACCTGTGGTCTGCGGTCCACTTATGGTCCGTGGCGCATTATCAGGTGGACCGCGGCTGCGTTATCGATTTGGTATTAAGTGCTTTTATTTTGCTCTGATTCTCCCTACGTTTTTAGTGATCGTAAATCATATGCGATACTTTGTTAACACTTTGACGGACACTGAGGATGGCGGAACTGGAGGATTTCAATCTAATTCTTTTAGGAGAAGGGCACTTTGAAGGAGATCTAACTGGGGCTGGGGCTGATGTTGATGGCTCGGAATCTGAAGGGTTAGAGGGAGGGGTGACTGAAGTTGGTTGTGGCTGTTGCGTCTTGAAAAAGGAGAGCAAAGACGTTTACCTCATTGATGTCTTCTTCCTTTCCCTAAGAAGTTCTCTGTAATAGGCTATTTGGTGTTCTAGCCCACTATTTACTTTTGAACTTCTGTCGAAATTTATTCTACGTTGAAGATCTGCTGCTTTGTGTAGCCAACTTCTTCTATAATTGTTTCAAGCTTCACTTGAAAAGCTCCTGCAGCTGCGGTATCTGCGCTAGCTGATTCTCCCTTCACTGCTATATTATGCAAATTTGACCTTTTCTTAAATTTCTCAAACCAGCCCCTGCTAGCTCCAAATGTCTCTTCAGCTGATGTCTCTCCTTGTTCAGCCTTCATTGCATTAAATAAAGTTTGTGCTTTAGCCTGGATAAGATCTTGGCTTAGAGGAATGTTGTGGCTGACTTGGTCTTCAATCCACACATTTAACACTTTCTCCATCTCACCAATTAAATTGTGCCGCTTTCTAATAAGTTTGGTATGTACTGGCGTAGCGCTTTTAATTTCCTCTAACACTTTAGCTCTGTTCTTTACAATTGTGCTAACTGTAGTGCTTGGTACACCTAGCCTGCGGCCTATTTCAGCATTTAAGATGCCTTGTTCATTAAGCTTGATTAGCTTAAGCTTTTCTTGCGAATTGAGAACCTTATGGGTTCTTTTAACTTTGTCACTACACTTAGGACCCATTATGAATATATTAAAGCAGAAAAATAAGTAGTACTGTATAAGGCCTAGTCACACAAAAAATTACAGTATGAAAACTGTACACGTTTCGTATAATCACGATATGAACACTGTCATTAGACTGTTATCACTAAAATAACTATGAACTGTTTACAGTTTAATCACAAAAATGATATAGTATGAATAGTTTTGTTATTTTAATTACAAAAATAAGTAGTATTAATATGTTTAATGACAAATATAAGAGATTCAATGCGGACAACTTAAAAAAAATAGTGCACACCGAACGATTTCTGTTCAAAGACTGAACGACGAAAGAATCAAGATGACGCGCAGTTGTGACCAAATGCGACGAAAGAGCGAAGCGAGCGACGAAATTTGGAAACGTGGTTAGAATTGAAAACCGACGAAAGAGCGAAGCGACGAAAGTCGAAGCGACGAAAGTCGAGGTATTGGTGTAGTTGGACAAGTGGTCCTTAGATGTAAAAAGGTTCGGAACCACAGCTGTAACTGATCTATCTCCTACATAGTTATCAGACCTAAAGGTCTTTTATATTTGGACATGCGCCCTAATATAACCGACTAGGTTGAATGGGACGCGCCTCGCCAAAACGAGGCAAACTTTTATTTCTATTTTAAATCTATCTCCTTCCCTAGCTTCGCAGTAAAACTAATCAGTTTTCTACCAATGCCGAGTGTTATAATTGATCTAGCTATCATTGCTGTGTGCTATAAGTGAACTATCGACTACCTATGCTGAATGCTATATCTGATCTATCAGCTATCACTGCTGTTTGCCGTTGCTGATCTATCTGCCACTATTGCTGTGTGCTATAATTTGTCACGGAATAGCCTCCCCTGCTTTGCAGTAGTGGTCCAACAGTGGCCAAAACTCAAGAGTATCTAATATGGGTCTTCAAAGGTGTCTACCTTCGCACAAGATTACTCTTGGCGAAGTTGGAGATAGCAGGATAATGATGCTTCTATCTCAAGGGACTTTTCATAAGATATTTCAGAAGTCAAGAACAATGCTGCGTTGGGCAGGGCAATTGTTAACTTATATCTGACCCACCGCCTTTTATGAAGAATTAAGCAATTATTAATTTCAGCTCGTTCAAGCCCCCGCCCTGATTTACTCAGTGGAATTCTTCTTCTTATGGTATAGCTCTGTTTAGAGTGTATTTAGTAAATTGACTGAGACAAACAAGCAATACATTTAAAATGATTAAAACGACGTTAAATTTGTATATTTACAAATAACAGATTTAATAATCACTTAGGTTTTAACAGGGTTTTAAAAGAATGAATAATTATTTATCAGAAAATTACCATCACTGATGTGATGTAATAGTGGTTTGTGTCGCGAAATTGGTTTCAAGTCATTGCAAATGAGTTCAGTTAGATTTATAAACCCATCTACGATCGAGTGACCGCTTTCAAAATGGCGGCGTATCAGCGAAATGTGTATCGGACAGAGGAAATCGCTAACGATAAATAACAACAGAAGGGAATCCGTATGAAAAGGATTTTACATTTCAGTACAGGGAAGGATGGTGTATACTGCATATAAGATGGAACGGTAGGAAGTTCTCATTTACGGAGATATATGCGTATTTCGGCTGCCCACAGTTACGCTAAAAGCATGTAAACCCACTTCTGTTCTAAATATTAAAATCAACAAATAACAGTTTGGGAATTTACATGGATAGGAAGATAGAGTTTTATCAGCTGTATAAAACTAGATAAGATGGAACAATATGGATATTATATATGCCGAGAATGATAAAGGCAAAATTTCAGTCGACGCACAGATCGGCCGAAATCACTGTTCGGGAAGGATTTTTCAGGTTAGGTTTAGGCTGTGACGTCGGTACTCTCCGATACGTCCGCGCTTTGCGTATAAGTAGCGGATCGGTAAACTGAGAGAGATACACATCGAAGGAGGTTTGAGCCAGACTGGAGGCCGAGTTTCGCCACTACCCATGAATTGTGAGCGGATCGCCAGAAACATTTTTAAGTCCAGTATCTGAAGTCTGAGGGTAAGCGAAATTATGATAACTACCGTGTATAATATTTGTTATTTCAGGTTCATATAGAATTCACAAAATGTGCCTGTAAAATAGTCATTGATAATATGTATTGTATTTTTAATATGATCTAACATGTACATTGTGGATGATTGTTGCTTGTACAAAAATTAATCACAAATAGCCCCACAGCCTAATGAAGATATATTTATCATATTGCTTTATCGCTTACGAAGATAAAGGCAGTCCCATGGCAGAGATTGTCATAGGGAAATGAAGTGTTAGAAACTTCATCATGGAAGATCCCAGTTACGAGGCTAAGGTGACTAGTCCCCTTCCTCGCTGCCTTTGCCTTCCCTAGTTCGAGCGCACAACTTTGTACCCATTTACAGCTGGTAAACTGGAGTGTTCTATAGCCAGTTTTAGAGAAAGCAACCTGATCACGTGGTCACTCACTTTCTTTATTTATGTATTACTTTTGTGTAGATGCTAAGGATAGCATCAGTATTTGAATTTGTACTTGATATGATTTGGAAGGATCAAGTTATAGCATATGAAGGGATGTATAGGAGCGGAATAAACCAGATGATGTTTATTACTGATATGTTAATATTAATTCTGTATCATTGAAATGATGTTACTTGCTATGACTGTATAACTTTGACACCTGATGACTGACTTGTCTGACTTATGTGCTAGTCAGTTACACTTAATTGAAATGTTATTAATGCTATATCACTGAAATGATGTCCTTGCTTACTATGATTGTATAACGGTGACATCTGATGACTGACTGGTCTGACATCTATGCTAGTCAGCTACAAGTCTAGCCAGATACTAGCCAAGGCTGATATGTTGCAGGTTCCATGAAATAACTCAAACCAGACTGTCCAGTATCAGAAGCCGGTGCAGTTCATCCGAGGCAATCCCACAAAAGTGCAGGACCCCAAAGAGTGAACTTCAACTGGTCATTGGCATCCCTACTAAGTAACCATACATAAACTCAGTCAACTGATGACAGTTATCCTTAAATTCAAAGGACTAATAACAGTGATTTCAGTAACTTTCTTATGTAAGATCTTGAAGTCTAAACAGACAATAATAGTAATTGTGTGAATATTTTTATATATATGTGTATACTCTTCTTCCAACTAGTAGAAATAGAATAATAGTGCAATTATTAAACTATTTTAACTGTACCTGAGGATTTATTCACTTCTTCCATTTTGTGGGTTCAGTGAATGTACATTTTACTTATCCCCTAGCATATAAGTAATCATAAGATAGTCACAGGGAGGAGACACCTTAAATCCTGGTACTACTTCTTACCAACTGGGCCAGGGTTTTCACAGTCTGACTATTGTTATGATAACAATACACCAGTGCTTATTTCTAAGACTGTGGTATTACTTGTAAGGTCAGAACTCTTTACTGGCATACTCTTACATAATAAATAAATTTAAATAACCTCCCGCTACAGTTTGTAAAGGAGGTCACTTGGCAGCTGTTACAGAGTAAATATTATCAAGGGGAGGTGATCTTGTAAATGTTAAGCAAATAGATTCGATTACGGGTTATGTTGCTTGGTTAAGCTGATGATAAGTTAAAATTGTATTAGGGGAATTCCCTCGTGTGATCGAGAAGTTTCCAAGTGGCGAACACTGGTCAGTTCAAATCGCGGAGATGTTTTTTTGCTGTGAACTGTCTTGAGCTGTGAGTAAGCTCGTGCGACTAGCCCATGCAATTATCGAGACTGAGTTGTGTTTTTTAAACAACCGAGTCTCGTGTCTTTTTTGGCGGGTCTAGTGTGTGAACTAATGGCATTCTGTTTTTGGGTACCGACGGGAGAGGTCGGTTCTACAGTGTGTGTTTTGAGAATGCCTGCGCAGTGCAAAAGTTATAAAGGCCATATTATTTGTGTAGGCCTATAATTTCTGAATTTATTGGAGAATTGTATTTGTGAGTATTTTTGATGAGGTAAGGATCCAGGACATTTGTTTGAATATATAAACGTCAAGATGAGTGAAGGCGAGATTACTGCAGATTGCCAGGGAGTGCAGTCTTGCGAGAAATTGCCGAAAGTATTCATCATTGATGTAGTTAGCACGGCGAGGATGATGTCCGTTGACTAACCGGATCTATATGATATTTGAGGAGGCAATTGTTATTTTGAAAGGATCCACAGTTATATTAAAGCGCCAAGGTTGAGAGCGTCTTTGATGAAGCATATTTAAGGAGGCCATTATTTATTGGACAACCGTTGCTGGGAAAAGGGATCCATTGTCCGTTTATGGTGATGCTGATGTTGGAAGCATCGTTGGAGAGGCCATTTATTATTTACATTAGAGCGCCAATGTTGAGAGCGTCTTTGATGAGGCATATTTGAGGAATTCATTATATAAGCACGGTGATGCTGACCGTTGCTGAGAGGATCCAGTATTAATATTATTATATTAGCACGGGGATGCCGACCGTTGCTAAACGGCCATTTATTATTTACATTAGAGCGCCAATGTTGAGAGCGTCTTTGATGAGGCATATTTGAGGAATTCATTATATAAGCACGGTGATGCCGACCGTTGCTGAGAGGATCTAGTATTAATATTATTATATTAGCACGGGGATGCCGACCGTTGCTGAGAGAACAGTAGTAATGTTATATAGCGCTCATGATTATGAGAAGTGGAGATGTGACTATAGTACTTTCTTGTTGTGAGTTATGTTTGACTATGTGTAATTATATAAACGTATTGTGACAATAAATTATGTTAACAGTACACCTGCCGTTACGCCATTCCATGCCTCTGATGTGTGTATCTGTGGCGTGTGAATGCACCACGCACACTCACTACAACATTTAACACGGCAGGAGAACAGTAGGCGTGATTATAGTCACGCATGACCATAAATAGCCATTAAACTATCATGAGAGTAATTATCACTGATGTCAACCACTAAATAGTAACAGTGGTGGTTTTCAGTTTAGAAGGAGCTTACACCTACGTATTCGCGTAAATAGCCTGGGTGGCGGAAATCTAGGTCAACAAACAGAATGAATTTAATAGCAGGATCTCGTGTGAAGCAGTGGTATGTTTAGTCTTTCAGAATTTGATATTTTGACATTCGCGTGATATAAGAAACTGTTCTGCTCTGTGTGGGCGTATGAACAGTGTAACCATTAAAGGAACACCCATCACCATTTAATCAATCTCTAAGACCAGTCAGTCAGTGCTAATATTATAATGATAAAGAATCAACATCAGATCTTTACAGCAGCTTTTATGTGTTATTTAGCTGTCAGTGACGGTTCTGCTCCTTCTGGTGGTTTGGTTCTTAGTAGACTGTATTGCTGATTACGCTCGTCGCTGGTCAAGGTTTTAAGGCGCAGCACGTTCCCAGAAGTGTCAGGGAGTGTCTACACAGTTGGTCCCTCGTCTTTAAGCCCCGTCTGATGATGTTATCTAGCTTCGACTTTAGGCCACTTGTTCCCTTCTTGTTCCAGAGATAGTACCCTCAACTGGTACCACCAACTAGTATGGTAAAAGAACAGAAACAAATACCCTCTGAGTATTGAGTTTCCCGACACATAGTTATGTGTCTTCTTCTTCCTATTCCACCATCCCATCTACCTCAGAATTTATCCTTGATGATAATTAAGCTTAATCACTCGAGAGATAAACTTTCTTTACATTTAAATTGAATAGCTTTATATTTATTTTACATTCAAATTAAAAGTTAATACTATAGATAGAATATGTTTACATTTATATCTACACTGGTTGAAAAATGGTCACAATATAGATTGAATATGTTTTCAGTTACATCTACACTGGTTGAAAAATGTTCACAACATAAATTGAATATGTTTACATTTACATCTACACTGTTGAAAAGATTGAAAACTTTCATTATTTTTAAAGTGAATATGTTTATATAGACATTTACACTGGTTTGTAGATGTAGGTATAATTAGAATGTACATCATTTCTTTCATCTTTCCCTCCCTGCTTCATATGGAACTTGGGACTACCTATGCTTTTAGTTCTCTTTAAGAAACTAGCAATAAAGCAGTCACCAGCTCTTGCAGTGGTGGTTCGTGAAATCCTCATTCTATATGCTGAGGTTGCCAGCCTCAATTGACGTACATCCACTAGCAATTTTCACATATTAATATTCACATTGCAATATATACATATTAGTTCACGTGTTAGTAATGAAAAATATAGAATGTAAAATGTACAACTTACGCCAATCTTGACTCACAGACTGTTTGCTCAGAGAAATATGTTAAGGCACTAGCATATGCCTTTTTTTCACGTGTCCTTAGGGGTCGTTACTTTAACAATAAATTCCCACTATGACTCAATGTTTTCAGTTTCCTCAGATCCCGGATTTCCTTATTAAAATGATAGAGTTTTCCTGGGCTGTTTAAGTCCTTCAAAATGCTTCAACAAAGTCCGGTCTGATAAATGGAATTCTGATTCTAACTTCTGGCAATCTGGTGGTCGTCTTGGCAAGCGATTCTCACAGTGAACTAGACTTGCAAAAGATTTCAGATTATATGGCTTGTCTTCCCCCGCATTTGTTTGTTACGATGATAAGCAGAGCGTCAATCGTTTCAAACATGCTTGTTTTGTGGGGTAATTCAAAATTATTTCCGCCTGAAATTCTCTCTCGGCAATGTTTACAAATAGCTTCTTACATCTGCCCGGATTATTGCAACATTTCCGCTCAGGTGTGTCCGACTGATAAGTGCGTGTCTATAATCTGTCCACAGACGGGTAATGTATCGCCCGCCACGCCTTATCAATGCTTAACCAAAGTCGCTGGGGCGATATTAGTGCTAATCTGTAGTCTGATGTCGGCCACACCCGAGATTAACCAACATGATTGTCGGCTTTCCCAGCAGGGAGTAACGGGTAACCAAACAGACATGACAACTGAACACTGAGAGGAGTGTAAGAATGTTTGAAAATACAAAATATCTGTTACATAGCAGAGAAAGAAAGAGGACCCGTCCATGGAAAAGCACGTAATTAGTCAGTACAATAAAGGTCACAGAATACTGTCGTAGTGGACAAGAGAGCGACCCAAAAATTATGTGACATAAGTGAACTATCGACTACCTATATCTGTCAGCTATCATTGCTGTGTGCCGCAGCTGATACATCTGCCACTATTGCCCTGTACTGTAAGTGAACTATCGACTACCTATACTGTATGCTATAACTGATATGTCAGCTACCATTGCCGTTTGCTATGACTAATCTATCTGTGTGGCGGTAGTCCTATTGAATCGTCCTATTTTTTTTTCCATCTTATACTTCGTTCCCTTACATCAGTAATTTCCTATAATCATCTTTTTTTGTAGGAGGTACATTTCTCTGAGATAACGCCAGGTTAAACCTGACACGTTTATCTTTTCAATTATGAAAGTGTGACAGAATTGTCCGTTCTCTTTTCCTAGCATTCATGTTTATCGCCGAAATTATTGCTCCACGCCTCATTTCCTGTACTTAATTATTGTTTACACTCCCTGCCCTCAATTCTTGTCATGTCGGGACTTCAGCGACCATCTTTTGCTGATTAGGGTAATCATTGACTTTCGTTTCAACCGATATTGACACCTGGGATCTGTAGAGAGAAGTGTGGTTTATTAATGTGTAACATATTTTCCTACCAGACAATGCTAGGTCACGCCCAATTAAGAAGTAAACAACCTTGGGATGACCACAGTCGATTATCTCCTCCCTGATATAGTTCTGTATGACCAGTTTGTTGACTGTGCGACGGTATTGCCTCCCCTGCTTTGCAGTAGTGGTCCAACAGTGGCCAAAACTCAAGAGTATCTATTATAGGCCTCAATGGAGTCTATCTTTACACAGGATTACTCTTGGCAGAAATGTAGATAGAAGAGTAGTAAAGCTTCTATCACATGGGACTTTTCACAAGATATTCAGATAAGCAAAAACAATGCTGGCTGTTGCTGAGCACGTTAATTCTGTAATCTGCCGACACCTTTTATGAAGAATTTAAGCACTGGTTTATTCTAGCTCGTTAAACCCCCACCGCTTGTTAATCAGTGGAATTATTATAAGGAATAATAGTTAGTTACAAAATAAAGTTTTTATCACTTGGGTGATGGTTTTTTATAAGAAGTTCAAGTGGCAGCATATAGGTTAACTTAGCTGCCAATGGTAATTCTAATCCTTCTCCTGATGGGTAGGTTTTCTGTACACTGCTGTCACTCGTCTCTGGTCAAAGTTCAGGCGCCGCACGTTTCCAGAACGTCAAGGAGTAACGGCCAAGCTGGTCCTGCGTCTGTCTATAAGACCCTCTTATGATGGCGTCTCGCACAACGTCAGTCCACTTCTACCTTCACTTGGTTCCAGAGATATTACTTTCTGCTGGTACCACCAATAACTGGTAATAGAAATAGAAACGAAACGCTCTTCTGAGTATGGCGTTTTCCGACACATAGTTATGTCCCCTCCCCCCTCCTTTCCCTTTCTATTCTACCACCATTTGTCATAATTTATCCTCGATGAGTATTAAAGTTAATCCCTCGGGATAAAACTTTTTTTACATTTAAACTGAATAGTTTTAGCTTTACATTACATTTAAATGAAAAGGTTAAACGTACAGATATATGTTTTACATTTACATCTCCACTGTTTGAAAAGTGTTCACAATATAAATTCCTTTAGGTTTCATTTACATTTACACTTGTGGAAACGTTTGAAACTTCTATTAATGTTAACATAAATATGTTTTTTTCGTTTACATTTACACTGAGTGAAAAGCTTTGAAACTGTAAGTATTATTCTTAGAATGTACATCATTTCTTTCATCTTTCCCTCCCTGCTCCATAGCGAACCTGGAACTACTTTATGCTTTTTAGTTCTCTTTACGAAACTATCAATAAAGCAATAACCAGACCCGTGCAGTGGTGGTTCATGAATCATCATTCTATACGCTGAGGTTGCCAGCCTCAAATGACTTTGACATCCAATAGCGAGTTTCACATATTAAACTTCACATGGTAATATATATGATAAACCCTCTGTGGATGGGAAGGAGCGAAGCTCCTGACCGGGTTGGAAGGAAAGTCCTCAGGTTCCCCAGCCTCGCAATGACATGCCATTGGGCCGAAGGGCTGAAAGCCCAAGTGCCGCTGGTTAAGGAAAAAAAAAAATATATATATATATATATATATATATATACATATATATATATATATATATATATATATATATATATATATATATATATATATATATATATATATATATATATATATATATATATATATTTTTTTTTTTTTTTTTTTTTTTTTTTTTTTTTTTTTTTTCCTTAACCAGCGGCACTTGGGCTTTCAGCCCTTCGGCCCAATGGCATGTCATTGCGAGGCTGGGGAACCTGAGGACTTTCCTTCCAACCCGGTCAGGAGCTTCGCTCCTTCCCATCCACAGAGGGTTTATCACAGGAGCCGTTCAGGTTATTCAGTCAAATTTCCGGCCGTAAACATTTCTTCAAACGCTGACGCCCGGGTTTGAACCATGAACACCTGGTCGCCAGTACAACGCCGAAGCCATTACACCAGCGCGGCTCCCGTGTATATATATATATATATATATATATATATATATATATATATATATATATATATATATATATATATATATATATATATATATATATATATATATGTTAGTTCACATGTTAGTAATAAAACATAGAATGAAAATGCACTACTTACGCCAATCTTGGCTACAGACTTGTTGCTCCGATGAATAAAAGAGACGAGTCGGTCTCTTACACGCGTCTGGAAAGGGGGGGGGGGGGGGCTTTAATTTTACAATAGATTCCCTCTCTGACTCTGTGTGTTTCGTCAGTTTTCCTTAGTCCTGGTTTTCCTTGTTACAATGCTTATAGATTTCCTGGGCTGTGATTTGTAAGTCCATTTGAAATACTCTGATAAAAGGTCCAGTCCGATAAAAGGAATTATGAATCTAGTCTTCACTCTGGCGAGGTCTGATTTTGTCTTGGCGAGCGTGAAATTCACAGTGAAATAAAACTGCGAAAAGGTCAGATTATATTCCCTGCCTTTGTTTTTTATGGAGTTAAATAAACGCTCCAATCATATTCAAACAGGTCGGGTGTGGTACTTTCAAAATATTTCCGACATGGAAATGTTCTCCCATATATGGTAATATGATGTCCGATGCCCTTGTGTACAAACTTCCAAACACACCTCTGTCTATCATAATATTGTGACCGTGTTTTTCTGGCGTAATGACTCAGGGATGGTCGCTAGTCACCTGTGTTTCTCCAGACAAACAAATCTGGTTCTATTCAGCACTCCTGCACAACACAAGCTTGAATAAACAACCACCGTCGCTTTAAAAGATGGTCAGACAGATTATGCGATAAAATATTGTCGCTGACCGTCTAATAACCTGGCGTAACTTAACACGTCTTCGTGAAGCCTGAATGCGACACAATAAGATAAGAACTACTCCCGTAGCAAATACTGCCATAGGGGAGTGGCATGTTAGAGACTTTCCCCATGCTATATCCAGCAAAAAGAGTAAAATGTGTGAAAAGGAAAAATGAAATGCCAAATAAAAGCGATCGGAGAGAAAAATGAAGAAGAAGAAATGATCCTGCCGTAGGGCTGGAGGTGTGAGAGATCACACAAAAGGACAGGGACAGACATTTCGTCACAGACTGTTGGCTAGATCGGGTATATGACTTGTCGGAGAATACTTATCCATCTTGAAGGAGATTACCTGTGATAGAGTATGACGTCGTGAGTGTAAACATGATCGATAATAGACGGAAGCTGGCAGACCAGATATGGAGAAGTGACTTCTAAACAACACATTTTTTGCGGATGTCACGCAGGAATTTTCCGTGAGTGATAGGGAGAATATACCCCACCAAAATATACACAAATTGCATGCTATTGGTTAGGCATTTATGATGTAAAAATACAACATTTCTGATTGGAGCCTTGTCATATAGTAGCAATCTGGATGCGTGCCGAATGTTGCCTTATAATTTAGCGCCTGTTGAGTTCACGGCACTGTGAAATTCAACTCGTCAAGAAGACAGCCAGACAAGCCAGAGTAAGGAATAGGATCAGCATTCCATTTGAAAGGACCGGACAACGTGATTGAGCATCTTGTGGATTTACACAACGACAACTCTACCTTTATTAATACGAAAGCCCGGAATCATAGGAACCTGAACACTAAGTCATAGCGGGAGTCTATTGTAAAGTAACACCCAAGACCACGTGTAAGAGGCATCTTAATCAAGTTGCCAAAACTATTTCTCTGAGCCAGAAGTCTGTTTTCCCAAAGATATTTTGGAGTAAGTTGAACATTTCATAATTCTATATTTTACATTTATTAACATATTGCTAATGGATGTCCAAGTCACACTAGGCTGGCAACCTCAGCATATAGAATGATGGTTTCATGAACCACCACTGCAGGAGCTGGTGACTGCTTTATTCCGGTTTCTCATAGAGAACCAAAAGCAGAGGAAGTCCCAAGTTACATATAGAGCAGGGAGTGGATAATGATAGAACTGATCTACATACTTTTAATATTAAACTTTTCAACCAGTGCATATGTAAATGTAAACATGTTCAAAAATAAATGCAATGGATATTTTCCGCTCACTTGGATTAACATTAATGCCAACAAGGCAGCTGTATATTCTTAGATAACGTCCAGGTATAATAATAGTCAGACAATGAAGCAAGCGCAAAGAATGTATTTTCTGGTTTTTAATTTTTTTTTTTTACCTTAATGATTTTTGTCTGCACTTCATTCTCACCGTATATGGAACAAGAATACGATAACAGTACAATATGATTGGTTATGCTTACATGTTTATGTACTTCTGTGCAGGTGTGTTAATGTAATTTGTCGTGAAAGCATTATTGTATGGCTAATTAATATTCCCGATAGACAGAATTGTCATAGCGAGACTGGATATGAAATTTTGTAACTAACCTGAGAAAAAAAACCTTGTGTTAGTTGAGAATATATTTCTTGTTAGGTAATTTGGCAAAAGTACGTTTATTAGCTAGACGAGAATAATCTTCTGTTTTATGTTCTCTGGCAACTGTTCTCTTATTAACTAGACCTGGAATAGCCCTCTTTTTAGGGACCCTGGTAATAGTTCTTTTGTTATCTAGGTTGAGAGTAACATTCAGTGTAGGTCTAGTATTTTGACAATAGTTCTTTTTGTTTTAAACTAAACGTAGAATAACCATCTTTTTAAGTATTATGACAATTCTCTTCTTAGCTGAACTGAGAATAACCTTCTTTTTTTAAGCACTTTGGCAAAACTTCTCTTGTTACCTAAACTAAGAATACCCCTCTTTTTAGGTATTTTGACAATAGTTCTTTTGTTAGCTAGAATGAGAATAGCTCTCTTTTTATGAATTTTTACAATAGTTCTCATGTTAACTAGAGGGAGAACAGTCCTCTTTTTACGTATTTTGACAATAGTTCTCTTGTTAACTAGACGGAGAACAGCCCTCTTTTTACGTATTTAGACAATAGGTCTGTTCCTAGCTAGGCTAAGAATAATCCTCTTTTTAGACACTTTGGCAACAGCTCTCTTGTAAGCTAGACTGAGAAAAACCCTCCATTTATAAACTTTGACAATAGTTTTCTTATCAGTTCGTCTGATAATAACGAGATTTAACCCATTTGTTAGCTTGCAACAAATCACGCACATATTCACAATTTTAGAAAGTATCCACTGGATGGTTTCGGAAACAATCACACATAGATCATTATTTTGGATAAATCGGCACAGATCACTTTTATTCCAACGCACACGCTTGATTAACGTTTAAGATTAGCTGTTTTGTTCCAACCAGAAACTAGCATTCATTTTAATGAATTCCCGCTTTCTATTTTCCAGTGACCTGACGTGAAAAGCAATCAGGCATATGCAACTTCGTAATCTCTGAACTGAGTAGTTTTGTGGTATAGAAAGCTGCGCGACGGTGTCAAACTGAAAAATTACAATCGACGTGAGCACAAATCCATGTCATCATTTACATGTTTTATAAAACATCTCGCAGTTTCAATCCAAATAATAAAGTAATGACGAAGTCCTGAGAAAGCCGACATGAACTTGGACTGCTGAATCAACTTTTGTGTTTGCTAGATTTTTTTTCCTGTTTCCTTTTTTCTTCATCGACAGAAAATTTCAGATTAGAAATAGATGGAGACAACAAGAAAAAATACACGAAGAAACGAATTAGAGACAGGCATAAACGGGGTAAAGAAAACATGCAAATACCTTGAACGGATGGAACATACAGTTTCATTAATTCTATTCTAGGCTACCCATTTATGAGCGTCTATAACTTCTTGGTTGTTTTTATTGTCTTTTTCTCCATATTTCAGAGCCATATAATAGGACTAATATGGCACTTTAGTTGAAGATTAGTATATTTGTGTTGGGCTTGATTTATTTGATTCGACAAGTCTTCCAAATTGTACCATACTTTATTGTGCCGTCTGCCAAAGTCTTCCTTATGATTTCATTAATTCATTCATTTTCCTTAGCGCTCTTTACAGATCATGGAGCCACCACTACAGTAGGTCCCCTGACAGGACGCCTACAACAAGCATTGACGTGCTTTAGCAGCGGTGGTGGTGGTGGGTGTCGTACCGATAGGTTTGTGAGTTATTGTTGGTCCCGTCTGAATAGAGTGGATGGTGATAAGTACGGGAGAAAAAGGAGTGAGAAATAGATTTTCACGGGTGAATAGCTTAAGTGTCACGAAGTGGCTTTAGGACTAGAGGCTGTCTACCTAAATAGACTAGACCCTAGTGGAAAGAAAGACTAAGAAAATAGATTTCAGAAGAAAAATGACAGTGACTGTGGGAGATGAGGCTATTGGCGTCAAGGGTCGAGAACCTAAATTGACTCCCTTGCCACTAGGTGACGTAATGTTTTGCGATAACCTCACTACCTCTAACTACCAAGACTGGGATAAGGTTTAATTACTTAACACCACAGACACCACTTACAGACAACATGTATGTTGAATTAAGGGACTGATCCAGCCTTGAAATTTACAATGGATTTTATTTACACCACAGAAAATTCATATAACATACTACAAAATAGAATAAACATGAGTGTTCCCACACCTGGAAAGAACACACACAATAAAGTACAGTGATTTAAGTAAGGTAACCCCCGTCGCCCTCCTCTCAACCTGTAAGGAAGAAAGGTGAATAATACAACATTGGGTTAAGTGGGATCTCAATCCTTCAGATCCACCTTACAACAGAGAAAAATCAGCTGACAAGAAAAATACCACTATCTACTACTACTGTCGGTCTGTCTGCAGAAGTCACAAATCTGAAATATTTCTACACAGCTTCTCTGCTTTGGACGAATTAACCGTTTTCTGGCTAACACACTGTCCACGAAAAGAACTCTTCTATCCTCTCCTACACAACTTAAAGATGAATTGCTGAGTTCTAATGTTATGTTCAGTGTCTGTCTGACACTCCTAGTTCCTACAGAAACGACTCCTCCACTACTCTCCTTCTCTCTATCTATCTCTGATGCAGTTAAGAGGGATGTTAACCCTTTCCCCTCTTCTCCGCCTGTTGTAGCTGCTGACTTGCTTGGTAAACTAAATTCGGGACGTGGTCTATTTCTAATTCCAAATAGACGAATTTTTACTTTGCAGTAGCCCGGATACCCCTCTCGTGGGTTCAAGGCTGTCGGGATTATTATGCCCGAAATTCACGACACTTTTTAGGCCCTGCGCCTAGGATCAGTGTGTGCTTAATATGAGCGTAACTAGCTCCGAAGTTTGGTAAGCACATCTGTTCTTGCTGAAGAAGTCTGTGCTTCCAGCTCCCTGCTTTCTCTTGGGTACAAAACTGACTTCTGCACCGGTGACCTCCTTGTCACCACTCCTCTTTCTTTTCTGGCTCTGCCGACTCTTCTTCTCCTGAGAAGACCGGCGAACTTCTAGCCAGCTGAAGGACTACTGTAGCCCTAGCTGCCACGCCTGGAAAATATCTGCAGCACGAATTTCTCTCGAAAGAGCAAGTCGGCTCTGTAGCAGTTCTTTCCCAAGGCGTAGAAGTTCAAAAAATCTCCACTTCTGCCAGGGAACCCCGCTTATTTATTACCCGAGACCACGCTACGCGTGCGTCACTCCCTGGCTTTGTTCTTAAGCGGGTCGATCTATGAACCAACCAACGTGCCAGGAATCGACCGCGGTCATTTCTAAATTTAGGACTTACGGTCAAGCGGAAAATTCCGTTGCACGCGCTCATTGAGAAAGGACCAGAAATGCTCTGCCAATTGTTACACTAGAAAATCTCTACATGAACGAATTATCTAAATGAAACAGCACGCTGGTGCCAGTCTAAAAGTTAAAACTACTATCTCTTCTAGAAACTGTAATTCTTAATCTACACAAAAAATCCAAACTCGATTATTATACAAAGAGAAATAAAAAAAGCGAATAAGATAAAAATCCCACCGTAATCTTTCCCTGAAAAACGTAAATAAATGCTAGGAACCGAAACTTGGGGCCTGTTGTAAATTCAATCACATTAACTCCTCACATTAAGGAGAAGATATGTCTCTGGAATGAGTAAGTTTCTCTATTCCAGCCTATCTATACGACTATAATTTAGTACAAAACAACCTTGCCCTCCTCATACATCTAAATATAAGTTTAACTACACACACACACAGCTATGTGACAACAAGACACACAAACGTGAAAAACTACCGTTAATTGGGTATGGGTCTGACCAACACACAAAGTTAAGTTTCTTTTGTTGTTTATTATCATTTAAACTTGACAACATCAAACATCTAAATAAAGATCAAATGAAATCAGATTTACATACATATAAAAATAATAGAATAAATGTGCCCTCCCCCTATGGATAAAAGAACCCAAAAAGTTAATAACCCGGAGGTTAGCACTGTGTTACAGAATAGACAGTAGAGAAACAAGTTCCTACTAAATGCTACCCAGTAAAGTAAACAAGTTTAAGCAAACTCCAATGTTGGTAACGTTTCTGTAACAAAGAAAAATATTCACTCTCTCTGTCATACAGTGGCCACTCAATCACGCTTACCTACTCTTGGTGATATCCCTTGGAAATACAGTTATCCAGAATATAAAATTGCCAGGTTTTATTTCCCAAATTGGCCCAGTCCATCCTCTAACAAGTCAAGACTAACGAGGTGGACGCCGAATCTGGTGTTTTAATTTTTTCTGGATGAACAAAATGCCACCTTGAATAGTTAGTGTAGCAAACCGTGCTCTTGAGGTTCACAAAAAAGGAGGAATATAATTCCAGTATTGGGAAACATCTGGTTGCTAAAATATTACAATTGATAAATGATGGTAGTCCTATCGGCTGTCTCTATGGTAGAGTGCCGATTCTGAAACAGTGTAACTTTCTGGATAAATCCGCATGGATACGACTATCAGAAGTCGGGAGTATACGTTATTTTGTATACCCCGGTGGGCTGGTAAAATTGAAAAAAATTTTGCTGGGTTTTGTAAGTCCAGTTAAAATTTACAAGTTAAAATGTTTCTCATGTATCTTGGGCCAGTCCTTGTTCACAAATTAAATTGGTGACGCACAAGCCAAGAAAAGACAACATTAACCAATCCGTAAATGAAGAAAAAGACCGATGAAAAAGACCGCTGTACGCCCTTGATCAGGTCTGCAGAAATAAAAGAAACATTTATGGAAAAACGCTACTATTCTATATAGCTACATATATGCACACAGACGGGGACAAGACGATCTCTTATCCACTCCGTCAGTCCTGATTAAAGTTAAAAGGCACAGGTGTTTTCCTTTACGCCTATCCTATCGTGCGTCGCTTAGCGAGTGCAGGTTTGGTTGAGATATGCAGCTCTTCCCTTCCCGCTCCCGGTCAACGATCAGCGTACAATGGTAATTATTATTCAATTATCCATACGCGCACTTACATAAATATCGCCTGTCGTTAATAGCTATTAAATTGTCGGCGTCTGTGGGTCATCGTATGGTATTAAATACTAGGCACTTATAAAAAATACGCACAATGAAATAAAATGTGAATTCTTTTCTGTCACTATCAGTCGCGCCTAACATATAAATTAGTCAACTAAAACCGTCTCTTCTTGTGTGAGAAAGCGGGTGGTGAAAATTAACATTATAATTGAACATCTGGCATAAAATAGCTACGCGTTATTTAATGTTTTAACAGCTAGAAAATCTGAGTTAATTATAATGGTAAAAGCTTAACACTGTTAACCACGTAAACACTAATTTCTATTACCAGAAAATCACAATGAAAAGATCCCCACGAATGCTATTAACACATTTAGCGAAATGGTTCTAGAACTGCGTTCTTAGACTATACAAAAATTCTGAGTGACAACTGATAGCAGGTTTAAGAAAACACAGTTTATATATCATCATGTTTCTCTCATCTATAGACGATGCTGCTTTTCATACTATTGTGCATAACAGAGAATCAGAAACATGAGTTCCCCAGATAAAGGTTTACGGTCGGCTTTTCTCTGGCGTTCGACCGCCATCAAAAGACTTATATCCGTGTAACGGGGTTCTCGAAGATTTTGCCCGCTTCTGAAGATCAAAGAGCTCGGGGTTTTTTGTCTTCCCTCTGTGTACGAACATCAAAGGGTCTTTGATTCTTCACGTGCGGTCTGTAAGGTATCGTATGCTTGACAGATAAGCTCGCGTGAGAAGACTCGATAAACAAACCTGATTCGCTACCTGTTATGACTGGCAGGTCATGCAGTTTGTAAACATAGCGTTAGCTCGTGTTCACAGAAAAAGAAGTACGACTAAAAGTGAGCTTGCGTAATTAAACGCAGGTAGAAAAATTCATGGTTTTGCTAGCAAATCATAGAACGCTAACGGGATTACAAAGACTGTCATATTACCGTAGGCTCTCTTTCCATTATACGTCACAGTGGGTTCTGTGGCATTTTCTTTTACATGATCAGGATGCCAGCCCTATGCACAACCTCGTATTAATCTTTTTTTTTAATAGGAGCTTTGTCTCGTTTTTACGATGCGCGTCCCATTCAACCTAGACACAAGGTCCGTCTGTAATATTTGGGCACATGTCGAAATATAAAAGACCTTGCGGTCTCTTATATTAATCGCCTTGTACGACATGATAGTGCAGTAGTCCTATTATTTGTCTCATCACATCCATCCGGGGACTTTACGGGGCAATGCCTTTTGATTGACATAACCTACATTTCATGTTTTGTTACACTACATGGTTTCACCAGAGATTTGTTTTAGGGTGACAGAAGTTTCGGCTCATTCTCTTCCTTTCCTAAAACAAATTTCACGGTAGCAATACTTAGGCCATGGATTCGTTTGGTTTGGTTTTTTGTTTAGGACTATCATTCATTGCACACGGACAACTTCAGTGCTCTGATCTCCTCCCTTAGATCACACAAGGAGGATCTCAACACAGTGTACGAACTCTGTAGCACCGGCGAGAATCCCAATGTGTGTATGCAGGAATCACACATTTCATAAATATTTTTGTGGTGGGTAGATTTCTAATTTTTAAATGTTGCCAGGGCAGCGGCCTTATGGCCTACTCTTTACGATTTCCAACTGCCGTGGAATTTTTAACGTGCGCAATTTGCACACGGGACCTTCTTTTTTTTCGCCCTTATCCGAGAAGGTTAGTCATCTGATCTCACTACCCAGGAGACCAGGAGAAGTATAACATCATTGGGACCACAGGTTCTGAACAAAATTTCCATAAATTATATTTCCTCTTCTAGGGATCCAACCCGCTACTTTTATAATTCGAGGTGGACGCCATACCTCTAAGCCACTCTTCCCCCCCCCCCCCTTAGTTCATGGATAATAACAATAACAGCAAGTATTTTTGTCACTGTAATCCCCAGGGTTAGAGGTTAGAGAGGACGGAAGACTAGGTAACACATGGAGAAGAGAACTGGGGACAGGCATGAAGGGAATAAAGAAGACATGGAAAGACCTTGACCTGATAGCACGGGACCGAAAGACATGGCGGGAGATTTGTTGATGGCCTATGTCCATTGGGGAGCTCAAGGGTGTTGAATGAATGAATTTTCGCCAATGTCCCGTAGTATATCCCGGGTGTCCCTGTGGAAACAAACAAAAACACACAAAATCTGTTCCCTCGGGAATGTTGTAAGAGGTAACTAATATGAGGTTGTGGATGGGGCTTGCAACCTCATCATGTAAAACAACATGTTACGGAAAGTACAGCTACAACGGAACATGAATGCTTTTGTACATAATTCCTGCAAGGAGGGCGGGTTTAGTGATGGCTTCATGCTCCGTATGGAGCGAATACGGAAATTAGAATGATGATTGTTGGCACGGCATTCTAACGTTGTCTAATACGCTAAACTTGAACTGGTCAGCGGATAATACTTTTATCACTTAAGTTGTCTA
The DNA here is from genome assembly GCA_024509875.1 of Oreohelix idahoensis. Taxonomy (NCBI): domain Eukaryota; kingdom Metazoa; phylum Mollusca; class Gastropoda; order Stylommatophora; family Oreohelicidae; genus Oreohelix; species Oreohelix idahoensis. The sequence goes on along the minus strand of JAMPIV010018895.1, from coordinate 280,868 downwards.
GCTACCTTTGATAGAGACAGTCACTGTTGATCCAAGGTGGTCCCGACCACTCCTCATAACAATATGACCGGCAGAGTACGGAAAAAAGCCATATTGTTTGTCTAAGCGGCCGGTGATCCGTATTTGTCCGTCTGATGGTTGCACGAAAACACAGGTGATAATTAGATAATCTATTCCGCTGGCCCATTTATGTAGCAATAATACAGATAATCCGTCTGGGGAGATTATGGTGGGAAAGGCATTTATACATGAAATGAGTTCACAGACGTGTTTTTGAGTTTGCAAACAGGGCAATCGGAAGTATTACAGACATATTTGAAAGACGTCACGCGTTTAAATTTTAAAATTGATATTTTAAAACACGCGGGGGATGGTAAGGATTTAACACCCCGACCCACCTAGTTCTAAAGAGATTGGATTGGTTTAATTTGAAATACGGAATAGACATTGGATTTCATTGGCAAATTCGTCGGAAATACAATCTGGGACTTGAACTGAGAAATGGGAATATAATCTATCGAAATCGGAGACACAAATCAGACTGTATCGCCACGCCAAGCTAGCAATTCCCCAGAGCCAGAGAGAAGGATCAGACTAAGGATTCCAAAATTATAAGTGACAGATCGAAGTATTTGGGCGTCTGTATAGCTTAAAAGAGAACCCGCAATTTTAAATACAAAACCTGGAAACTTAAGGGACCAGATCGAAGTATTTGGGCGTCTTTACAACTTAAAAGAGAACCCGCAATTTTAAATACAAAGACTGAAAACTTAAGGAAGCAGAACACAAGTCATAAGAGGAATAATAAAATTACCCAGACAAGTGATTCGAAGCATCGCATCAACGTGCTGTGTTTATACATCTGTGTCAGGAGATTGTGTTCCCAAAGGTTACTTTGAGGTAAGTGTAAACATTTATTTTACCATGTAAATGTGACATGTCTGTACTTGCTAAGTGGTTATACAAGTCATAGGAGGCTGGCAACCTCAACATATGACAATAGTATGTTCATAAACCACTACAGCAAGCGCTGGTGTTTGTTTTATGCTAGTTCGCTCAGAAAAGCGAAAGCAGCAGTAACTCCAGACTCCGAATGGAGCAGTGATGATTACATCCCATGTGCATCAAGTGTATCGTATCATTTTGTGAGATATGTAAATTGTTAATTTTAGTCCAGGCACAAATCATTGCATTCGCGCTGTCCAAGCACATATTTTCCCAGTTTAATACCCAGAAGAATACTGGTGTGATTTTTTATCATCTTCCCTGGGTTACGCTGTGTATACTTAAGAATTTAATTATTCAGAGAGGCTAACATTGGTGGGTGGACAGCGAGTCAATGCGCCTGTTAATCTTCCAACCCAGTGTACTTAGCAGAGGCATTTTTCTGTTTATTTTGTCTAAAGTTCGTGGTACGAAGCTGCAAGACTAAAGTTTCGACGCCACTAGTGTGAGTCAAGAGCAGGGATTTAACACTCACCACCTACATTCGACGGGTTGTGTGAAGAAACGCCCTCATCACACAAAAATTGACGAAACCACGGCTGCAGGACTCACTTAGACCAGCTAAGTTCTTATTAAAGGAAACAGCAAAAGGAAATTTTTTTTATAAATCCTCAACCCCTGTCTCAGTGAAGACACTTCTTTATATATACATCTAAAATTCACCATCATTCCATCGTTATTTCAACCTGTTAAAAACTAATTGATTATTAAATATGTTACATGTTATTTTAAAACAAAACAATCATTGTTGATTTAGTTATTATAGGTATAAAAGCAAACGTATGAGCAAGACTCTTTAATATATATACATCTAGATATATATTTACATCTATAGAGCAAATACTTATAAAAGGATTTCGCTGAATTTACACCAACTGGGGGCTTTAACGTGCTAAAACCATTGCTTAATTCTTCACGAAAGGCGGCGGATCAGATATAAGTTAAAAGTGCTCTGCCCTATGCAGCATTGTTTTTGACTTCTGAAAACATCTTGTGAAAACTCGCTTGAGATAGAAGCATCATTATCCTTCTATCTACAACTCTGCCAAGAGTAATCTTGTGCGAAGGTAGACACCTTTGAAGACCCATATTAGATACTCTTGAATGTTGGTCACTGGTGAACCACTACTGCAGAGCTAAGGGAGGCAATCCGTGACACTAACGTTGTCTAATACGCTAAACTTGACGACAATGCTAAACCTAGTACCTTTTTGTGTTAATTGAATACACGCATGTCGTAAAGAGATAACTAATGTCAGGTTCTGCATGAGGTTGGAAACCTCATCATATAAAATACATAGCTACAGAAACTACTGCTGCAAGAGCGTAAGAATGGCTTTGATGCAGATTTCCTGCAAGGAGAACCATAGAGTGGCAAACAAGACAATGATAGAAAGGCTAATTTTCAAGACCAAGATTTCTGGTGGTACGGATACATTTTGAACATTACATTTTTTTTACATGTTTTAATTAATCAGTCCTAAACAAGTCAAGTACTATTAAAACAAGATGTGATAATTTGATGATGGCTTTGTATAGGACATACACTAAGAAAATCCAGCTGATTATATGACAAGACAGTCCCAATTCTGGAATCGTCAGGGAAAAGGACATATGAGACCACAAAAATAAAAAACTTCACAAACACACACACACACGCACACGGAGAAGGGAATTAGACATTGACATGAATGGGATAAAGAAGACATTGAAATATCTTAAAGTGACGGCACAGGCCAGGAAGGCTTGTGACGTAATTGTTGAAGGCCTATGCTTCACGGTGAGATGAAAGTGAAAGAAAAATAAATTAAATTAAACATATCTTACCCAATGTATTTTTCAAGACGGTGAAAGCCAAATAGAAATCCATAACTGACAAAGTTGTAGATATTTTGTTGAAGTCCAAGCAGGCATGTGTTCTTAAAAGTCTAGTGAACTTCGGTCAAAAAAATGACACATTTTACCCTGGTCAAGTTAACTAAATCAACCTTCTCCCTTTGTTACTGATCAGCTGTCTTTTTTAATGACTTAGAATAAAATGATACTTCGCTGAAGTCACATTGCACAAAAGTACAAAAATGTATGATGTCTTGCTGGTATTTTGTAATACAAAACAAACTAAAAAATGCTACACAGACCGTGCATAGAACGATGTTGTTTCCCGCTTGCAGAAACAACAAACCACGTGAATATGAGTCAATCAGGGCAGTTTCACTATTTTATACCTGTTTTAAAGTATTATTAAATTTCAAACGTATTTTTTTTTCTGATTTAAGTGTAGCCTACTTAGATGGTATGATACTTTCAATTAATCTCCTTATTATAAAGTATTGCAAATTGTTTACGGTGGTATAAAAATTCATATACACAAATGTAATAATTAAATGAATTACTATTAATTTCTATTTCAAGAAAGTGGCCAGCTTTGACACGATAAAAGTGTCACTCACGGATAACATTCAGAGTGCGAGATTTTCGCCATGCACCGGATCGAGGAGATGTCCATGGCCACGCATGCCCTCGTCGGCTTTTCTGAAGAGGGACGGTTAGCGTATTGCTGATTCAATGCCGGGGGCCGCTGATTTGTTGGTAAAGTTGTATGGTAGAGGTTATAAAACTGTGTCAAAGCCAAGGTGAAATTGTTTAAAGTGATGCTTCTGAATTTAAGTTAATCAAAATAAAATCACAACGGAAGTTAGATTGAAAAAAATGGAAACCGGGAGAGGAACAGACATGGGAGCAAAGGAAAAGACAGGAAGTTAGGGCTGGGAGAAATAATCCTATCCAGTGATTTCTTTAGGCAGCGTTACCTTCCACACATTTATGTCATTTTTGGCTCAACCAAACCTTTAGCATCAATCAATCGCACTTTATATGCGTTACACTTTATATGCGTGCATGTGAGGTTTTTTTAAAGACTGCACTAAACTGAATGTAACAAATGGTCAGAAGTGGTCAACATAGGGTTTGTTAGTGCAAGTATTATGGGAGATAACTAGTAAAGGGAGATAATGATGACAGTAATTTATAAAAGAATGCGTGTGACATATTGTTATGGTTTTACAGACAGTCTGTATGGAAGAATTCAAATAAACACTATAATGCAGTGACCAGATAAGGCAAAAAATTTAATAAGACAGTATTATTTGCTATATCAACCATGGTGAATGAGGAAGAGACTTACTTAAGTGTTTGTCGTACTTGATGTGATCTGTACAACACTTGGCCCGACCTTTCCTCTAGAAATCAAGATTAACGTAATTGTTTACCACACCTAATCAAATCTTTACTGTGGAAAAAAAAAGTCTTAACCTAATAGTTTGCCACACTTGACGCGATCTTTACTGTAGGAACCAGGACTAACCTAATTGTTTACTACACTTGACACGATCTTTACTGAAGAAATCAAGACTAACCTAATTGTTAATTACACTTGACACGATCTTTACTGAAGAAATCAAGACTAACCTAATTGTTTATTACACTTGACACGATCTTTACTGAAGAAATCAAGACTAACCTAATTGTTTATTACACTTGACACGATCTTTACTGAAGAAATCAAGACTAACCTAATTGTTTATTACACTTGACACGATCTTTACTGAAGAAATCAAGACTAACCTAATTGTTAATTACACTTGACACGATCTTTACTGAAGAAAACAAGACTAACCTAATTGTTTATTACACTTGACACGATCTTTACTGAAGAAATCAAGACTAACCTAATTGTTTATTACACTTGACACGATCTTTACTGAAGAAATCAAGACTAACCTAATTGTTTATTACACTTGAAACGATCTTTACTGAAGAAACCAAGACTAACCTAATTGTTCACTACACTTGACGCGATCTTTACTGTAGGAACCAGGACTAACCTAATTGTTCCCTACACTTGATATGACCTTTACTGTAGGAACCAATACTAACCTAATTGTTTATTACACTTGACACGATCTTTACTGAAGAAACCAAGACTAACCTAATTGTTTATTACACTTGACACGATCTTTACTGAAGAAACCAAGACTAACCTAATTGTTTATTACATTTGACACGATCTTTACTGAAGAAACCAAGACTAACCTAATTGTTTATTACACTTGACACGATCTTTACTGAAGAAATCAAGACTAACCTAATTGTTTATTACACTTGACACGATCTTTACTGAAGAAATCAAGACTAACCTAATTGTTTATTACACTTGATCTGATCTTTACTGAAGAAATCAAGACTAACCTAATTGTTTATTACACTTGACACGATCTTTACTGAAGAAACCAAGACTAACCTAATTGTTCACTACACTTGATCTGATCTTTACTGAAGAAATCAAGACTAACCTAATTGTTTATTACACTTGACACGATCTTTACTGAAGAAACCAAGACTAACCTAATTGTTCACTACACTCGATCTGATCTTTACTGAAGAAACCAAGACTAACCTAATTGTTCACTACACTCGATCTGATCTTTACTGAAGAAACCAAGACTAACCTAATTGTTCACTACACTCGATCTGATCTTTACTGAAGAAATCAAGAATAACCTAATTGTTTATTACACTTGACACGATCTTTACTGAAGAAATCAAGACTAACCTAATTGTTCACTACACTTGATCTGATCTTTACTGAAGAAACCAAGACTAACCTAATTGTTCACTACACTTGATCTGATCTTTACTGAAGAAACCAAGACTAACCTAATTGTTTAACACACTTGACATGATCTTTACTGTAGAAATCAAGACTAACCTAATTGTGTATCAGTAAATAACTATTACACACACATAAAGGTATGTTTTCAGGCACTCGCGAATAATAAAGAAGTAGAAAACTAGACAACAGAAAAACAACAGACGTGAGTGGCTTACCGGGGAATCGAACCTAGGACCTTCCGTGCGGCACCCCCACCTAGCTATGGAAGCGAATCACACTATCCTCCCTGCCAGCTAAGCAACACAAAACACTTGACATGATCTTTGCTGCAGGAACCAAAACTAATCTAATTGTTTACCGCTTTTGATCTGATCTTTACTGTAGGAATCAAGACTAACCTAATTGTTCACTACCCTTGATCTGATCTTTACTGAAGAAATCAAGACTAACCTAATTGTTTAACACACTTGACACGATCTTTACTGTAGAAATGAAGACTAACCTAATTGTTTAACACACTTGACACGATCTTTACTGTAGAAATCAAGACTAACTTAATTGTGTATCACACTTGACACGATCTTTATTGTAGAAATCAAGACTAACCTAATTGTGTATCACACTTGACACGCACTGCTGTACCAAGAACAACAGGCAGCCGTAAGAATAGAGGGGGAAACATCAGAATGGTTTGCAGTACAGAAAGGAATAAGACAAGGCTGTACCCTTTCCCCTTACCTGTTTAACATTTATGCCGAGAATATCATGAGAAACGTAAGAGATGACCAAGAACACACAGAGTTTGACTCATTTAACATCGGCGGGTACCAGATCCCGGAAATCAGATATGCTGACGACACAGTCCTCCTATCGACCAACCCAGAAGGACTTGAACAATTAATTCTGTCCACCAAAAAACACAGCGAGGCCCAGAATCTATACCTAAACACCAAGAAGACCAAAGTATTGATAACAGACAAAGTAAAGACCAAAGAAGACTTGCAATTGCTTCACATAAACTAATACAGATGAAAAACCTATGGCAAGGCACAAGCAAAGAAACAAAGTTACAACTGATCAGAGCAGCATGGTCCCTGGAAAAAGGGGAAGGGGTCAACCTAGACGACGGTGAACCCAGGACATCACAGAGAGTCTGAACTTGTCTTTGGCTGATACAGGTCGACTTGCCCAGAATCGTGATGCGTTCAGAGCAGCTGTAATGGAGACAACGTTCTGGAAAGAATACATCACATGATGATGACTTGACACGATCTTTACTGTAGACATGAAGACTAACCTAATTGTGTATCACACTTGACACGATCTTTACTTCAGAAATGAAGACTAACCTAATTGTTTATTACACTTGACATGATCTTTACTGAGGAAATGAAGACTAACCTAATTGTGTATCACACTTAACAGGATCTATACTGTACAAATGTAGACTAACCTAATTGGCTCATGAAATGACTCTTAAATGCGATATAGACAATCTAACAAAATTGAGTAATATGAATCGTATGCCAGTAAACACAGCAAAAACGAAATCTATGTTGATTACCACCAGACAAAAACTCCTAAAATGTGCACCAAAAGATCGCTACAGCTACACGCGGAATTAATACAAATTGAACATGTGACAGAACACAAAGTTCTAGGGATCACGACTGACCAGCACTTAACGTGGAACTCCCATGTACGGAATTTAACCAAACACTTAGCTCAAAAGACGTACCAGCTAGCCAAAATAAAACACTTCTTAGACGCAGACACTAGACTATTGTTCTACACCTCACATATACAGACACATTTAGATTACTGCTCTACACTATGGGAGGGTTGCCCTGCTTCCACCTCAAAGAGACTGCACTCCCTGCATAAGAGAGCAGTACGTATGATCACCGATAATCGCACGATACCACACACAAGGACACGAAACGAACCCAAAATACTGTCCCTAAAAAACGTCTTCTCTACAACAAAGCCAAGCTGACTCACGCAATTCTATCTAATAATTCCCCGCCGTACCTACGATCATTGTTTCAAACCAGTAGAAGAGAGGGACAACAATTACATCAGTTACGTCTGCCCAAACCTTGGATCGACCTGTTCAAAAAAAGTCTAGCCTACTCTGGAGCCTACTTGTGGAACCGCCTTCCACACCACCTAAAAAGCCTACCTACACAATATTCATTTAACAAAGCACTTTTCAAACACTTCTTAAACACTGATAATCTAACCCCATAACAACATCATTTGCCAGTCAACATCTCATCCATAGGTCAACATTTCTTTTCCTGTTCCGCTCGTTTTTAATGTGAATAATTTGTTTTATATCCATGTAATATTATTATATAATGTAATGTATGTGAGAATGTACCCGCATACCACTGTAGTTTAGACATGTGAATCGTGAGAATGTACCCGCATACCACTGTACTTTAGAGATGTGAATGTTTTCGTTTGCTTAAATGGGATGATGTATATGAGAATAAGCAGATATACATTTTTATTTCAATTTTTTTTTTTTAAACTGCTGAAAGACTTTTCCTGCTACAGAAGTGCGTAAGAAAGTGTTATTATTATTATTATTTCATTTTCCACACCGTCCACTGCAGAGCCCACCATGCTGGCGCTGCAACAAAATACTGCCACATTGCATAACGCAGACCACTATGCCAAATTCACACAGATCAGGTCCATCATCTTCAGCGGCGATACGAAAAGGTTTAGGAGATGGCTATCTGTTATCGACAAGTTTGCCTCCATTGTTGATGCTGTCAATGACACGGAAAAGAAGCAGATTGCTTTTTTAAGCTCGGACTCACTAGTCACGAATTTTTTGCGACGAAGGGGCCAACTATACCCTAATGAAACTTACGACTCCCTGAAGAAGGAGCTGATTCAAAGGTATAGTGACATTGTCGATGACCAGCATGCTTTGTCTTTGTTAAGGAAGATCAGGCAAGAGAAAGACGAGCCTGTGCAATTCTACGAGGATAGGCTTCTGAATCTAGCAGAGGAAGCATTTTTGGGGTGGTTCAACGGATACCCCAGAACTAGAAAGACACCTTGTAGGTATCTTTGTGGATGGACTGTTTGCAGATCACTTAAAACTTCATTTAATACGCAAAGATACAAAAACTATTACTGACACTATCCAGGCAGCAGTCACGGAGGAAAATGTCAGAAAACGCTTTCACCAGCGTGTTGGAAGAGAACCAAGGGTAGAGCACGGACGCACAGTTGAACATGAACCCATGGAGATTGGTCACTCCAGACAAAAATGGAATGGTCCTGTCGCTTACAGTGGGAATAACAGCCGTCCTCATCGCCCCCCTGCAAGGAGCCAGACAATGTGTATAATGTCAACCCGGGAGGTTGTTACACTTGTGGTAGGACAGGTCATAATTTTAGGAGTTGTAGATCTGATACAGGTTGATTACGAGGCGTGTTTCATCGTTTAATTGTGTACGTTCATGGTTCATTATCAATACTATATTGAAGGTCATTGATTCTTGTTTCGTCGGTTAGCAATTCAAATCAACCACAATCTTAGTTTCTTTCGTACTTCGTTGGACGTATTGTGGATTATTAATTTCTGTATCTAAAAGTTCATCGTGCTGAATAATAAATAGTAATATAACATGATGAATCAACCTGCACAAGATTAACGTGGTAAGTCCTTAGTTAGAGTCCGACATTTATTGACGATATATCACATATGAAGACATCACGAGCATTGGTAATAATACGTATACAATTCATGTGAGCGTTAATCAATACATCTTAGTATCAGTCCGTGTCCAATAAAGGAATTAATGTAGACAGAGCGTCATAGCTATATGCACGCGCGGTTGGGGATTCCAACAGCCGACAGTGAGCGTATGAGTCTGGCGAATATAAATATTATGGACTGTTTAATCATTTTTCCTTGAATTCAGTTATATACTGACCTTATCATTTTATTTCCTTCACATAACTTTGGACTGACCCTGAGTCCTTACTTCGAATTAAATATATATATGCGGCAATACAATGCCCAACACTGGAAAGATATAGGACGCGTCTTCACAGCTTGACGGTCCACGTAAAAGGGGTCTCGTATCTAAGTCACGGTGCGTGACCTCTCAACGCTAACACGTCATAATTCGATCGTGTACATAGCGTTCAGTAGTCCGTGAATTATTAACATCAAATATATTAAATACTGTTACCCTAAAAATTGCGCACGGTCAACCATAGCAGACGAATTCAATAAACATACCGTAACAATATCAAACCAATCCACTAGAACATTGAACAGTGATGGCTATAACCAGTATCAGCGACCCGTACAACAAACCAGTTATACTACACCACCCCGACGATACCCCTCACAACCTCAGTATACCAGAGGATCAACGCAACCCTTTACGCGCCAGGTAAACGGACACGCCACACACTAGGCAGGACCGCTAGTGGTGGACAATACAACATCAGGACACACTATAGTTCTGAAAATAGGTCTTTTATACGTGAGAGAGAACAAAACAGTATTAGAAATATGTGCCCACCCCTGGTGAAACATGAAAAAATTTTAAATTCTGACATTACCATACATCCTGCCTGTTGAACATCCAAGACAAAAATTATAGTGCGCTAATAGACACTGGAGCATCGCTTAATCTGATTCGATACCAACTGCTTCGCAAAATTCAACATCTCGTCAAGTTCCAACATTCTAAAACGTACATAGCATCGGTAACAAGACAAGAATTAAAATCGATAGGCACTGCGTGGATTACCTTCAAATTGGGAAATCACAAACTTGTACATCCCTTTGTTATCACCAAAGGCATGTCCATAAACTTGATTCTAGGACGGTGTTTATTTTGATCTCCATAAAATCAGGATTCATGATGAATATATAGAGCTACAAGATGACATACACATTGCATCCTTAGTACGCCTCACCGCCCCTGTCACAATAGCACCAAATTTTTTGCTGATAGGAAAAGGGCGTGTTAAGAATTCGTCTTATATTGTGCCAGGCCAAACGGTTCAAGTCAAACCCCTGATAGACGAAGCGATCACAGAAAGACCCGTTGATAATGATAGAAGGAATCACTGAGGTTTCCACATCCAGGGATTTTCCCATTATGATCCTTAATACTTCAGGGAAAGCCACCACCATTAACAGAGGTACGATTTTGGCACATCATCTCTACAGAAAGTGACAGCAGACAGGAGCCTTGCTCACTATTCACCCGCCCTAAGTCAGTCTTCATCACCTACTTTTCAAAGACGTCACACAGACTCTAACATTAAAAGGCACCAAAGCTTACAACGAAAGGATAATGAACGCTCAAACATAAGAAGTAACCGGAATAATAAATTTGAAAAACAATGGGCTGATCATGAAACTGCAGGAAGAAAACGTCATCAAGATTACACCCCACGACCTTTTATTAGACGTTCAATGGTTGGGAAACAAGACCGCCCATATGTCGGTCAACATGAAATGGATATGCTATTATTAGGTCACAATCGCAACCATTCGGTCCACCCCTCACGTATGCACAACAAATATGCCCCGCGCCACCCGTCTGATTTTGACAAGGAGACTGAAACTTTTTTGCCAGGAGGCTATCCCACAGCACAGAAATCTAATGCATGCCCCACTGCACAAGAAGAATTTATGTATGATTCAGCTACATGAGGTTACTTCGCCGTTAGGAAAATGAACAGACGGAACGACACTCCTCCACCTGGAAGGATAAGGCAACCCTACATTCTCCCAGGAGGATATGATGACAATTGTTATACCAATGATAGTAGAGTAACATACGCAGACGTGCGCAGTTACATTGTTGAAAATGGGAGGAACTTGCATAAACAAAGCAATCGTCCTCAGTATGAAAAGGATGGACACATGATTAATTTGGTGACACACGAGAACTCACGTAGAACATGGCAGAGACAGCAGTACCCAGCCCAAACCATATCCAGTTTGAATCCCGGGAGAGTACAGTCAAAAAAGAAACTCTCAAAGATATCAGGGATCCATTGACCGGAAATCATCACAGGACGTGAGAAACTCACCACATTATTGCCGTAGCGGAGTAGAGAACTTACTTCATCAATTCCATGAGAGATCGGGCAGCCAATATCAGAGTAGATTATCACAGTTGCTAGAAACCTTACGTACAACTGACGAAAATAAACCACGTTTGACGAAAATTGTTACGAAACATCAAGACGTTTTTGCCTTGAATGACATAGAATTTGGCAGAACGAATACTGTCAAAATGGATATCCAAACAACCACGGAGGAACCAGTTCATTTAAAGCCACACCACACCCCACTGAAAAACAGGGAACTTGTTGAAAAGTCTATAAACGAGATGTTGGCGGCTGGAATTATTGACCGTTCCAGGTCCCAATGGTCTTCTTCAATTGTGATTGTTTCTAAGAAAGATGGATCCAGCCGTTTTTGTTGCGATTATCGTGCTCTTAACAAAATTACTAAAATCATTTCTTATCCCCTGTCTAGGATTGATGATTTACTAGCAACATTAGGGAAATCCACTTACTTCACCACGCTTGATGCAAAGTCTGGTTTTTGGTGCATTCCAATGACTCCAGAGGCAAAACAAAAATCCACCTTTTGTACTCACTTTGGAAGTTTTGCATGGAATGTCATGCCTTTTGGTCCTAAGGGTAGTCCAGCAACATACATGTCATTAATGGCTGAAGTCCTTAAGGGATTACAGCCATTTGCACTGGCCTACATAGACGACATACTAATTCACACAGCAGGCTCTATTGAGGATCATCTCCAGAAAGTGGAATCCGTTTTCGACAGACTTAAACATCATGAAATCAAACTGAAACTGGCGAAGTGTGAGTTTTTAAAGACAGAAACAAAATACTTGGGATTTGTCATAAATTGTGATGGCATTAGACCAGATGGTGATAAAGGGAAAGCTATCAGGGAGATGTCCAGTCCAAAAACAGTTAGACAAGTAAGATCTTTTATTGGCTGTGTGGGGTATTATAGACGCCACATTATCAACTTCTCCAGAGCAGCTGAGCCTTTAATTGCCCTCACACGAAAATATGCACGTTTTCGGTGGACTGAAGATTGTCAAAAATCATTTGAATATTTGAAAAATGCCTTAACCACCATCCCACTTCTTGGACATACGGATACCTCTCAACCCATGATCCTATATACTGATGTCTCGGATAACGCGCTTGATGCTTGCCTCGTACAACCAGTATCGTCTGATGAGACACCCATCCTGCCACATATTCCACATGAAAAACCAATAGCGTTCCTGTCCCACGCATTGTCTAAATCACAAAAACGATGGACCACCACTGAGAAAGAAGCCTACGTGATACACTATGCGATACACAAATTTGATTTTTATGTTCGTGGTACCAAACTCATTATTCGGACTGACCACCAACCCTTGTTAACTGGCTTACAAAAACACAGGAACAACCGAAGAAACTGCAAACATGGTCGATGAACTTACAGTCGTATGATACTACCATTGAATACATTCCAGGAACGTTGAACACATGCGCTGACTTATTGTCCAGAATCTTGTATGATGATGAATCAAATACGAACATCAACAGGGACACAAATGTCTTAACATCGACTGAAATTGATGATAATGCCAAAGAAATAAATGCCATAACTTCGCAAGAAACAAGTAGCTGTTCACACCAAACACCTTAAGTAGAGGATGAAAGGCCGGATATATTTTATACCTGTATAGAACAGACTAAAGACATTGAAATAGCCAAAATTATTAAACGTGTGAAAGAAGATCCCTCTAAACTTAAAGAGTTTACTATTCTTCCCTATGATGAAGCACTATATTTTATTGATGACAAACAAGATGGTCGGTTGAGGAAGGTCATTCCTTCACACCTCATCCTTAACGTATTGTCACAGTTTCATGATAACAATGGTCATATGGGCCATGACAAAACTATTGATGTGATCAAAAGACGATATTTTTGGCCAACTGTGCACAAAGATATTATCGAATATGTTGCTACGTGCAAAATATGCAAATTAAGAAATATGAAACCCTACTCAATACCTCTTCAAGAAATGTAGCCTTCGCATTTTCCCATGCAGACAGTAAGCATTGACATGTCATGGTTACGGCACCAATTAATGTATTATGTTGCCAGACAGTTACGGCACCAATTAGTATTATGTAGCCGTGTTATAACTTCATTTATGGACATTTTCTTTTCCTTGTATTTAGTCCATGTCTAAGAGTGATCTAGTACTGGCTTATAGCTCGCCAGAGATGGTTATTTCTTAGACCCTGTTTGAGTGTGAGGCTCGTTCCTTCCTTTTATAGATGTTGTGCGTTGGAGAGGATTAGTGATTGAGAAATGTGAACTTTGACAGTACATCTATGTTTTCCAACTGACAATCAATTTTCAACAGCCTGGTCCTTTACAAATGAATTTTATTTAACAGCAAAAACTGGTCAAATAGTGTCAAACAATGTTCAACAATTATGCCTTCTGTACATCAAACAAATCTTAGTTATTTTTCCTTTCATGAAGAATATATTTTCCTTCTTTCACCTCGATCCAAGATGCTTCATAATATTCTTTCTCAACATCAAGTTTTACCAATTCCTGCATAATCATAATTTCATATTTGCTTTCTTTCTCAGTAGTTTTCATCATTTTGTCTATTCTCGGTTTCAAATCCTCTTCCCTCGTTTTATCATATGCATCCGCCATTTTGTTTCTCTTCTGCTATTATTATGTATTCATTTCACGAAAATACGCTGAAATATAAAATGATAGGGCGATGGTACTAATTACTTGAATAGGTATCAAAATAATCTTTTCATGTGTACAAATACACATGCACGAATGTTTCTCAAAATCGTTGAAACCTCAACTTGGGAGCAGGACCGTGACTGACAGGTCCTTATACGTTGCTCAATTCTCCAAGACTGCCGGTTTAATATTTTCCTGCCGACAATTTCGTAATGCTTTGAGCTGGCTACGTTTTCATTGGTTGGAAGCTTATTCTTTTTGATAAATTATTGGTCAAACATCACGTTCTCATAGCGTGATGTAGCTGTCCTTACTTACGTCACTACATTTCCATGCCAACTGCCGCCGATTTGTCACGTGCCTTTTTACCCAAAGTTGACACAGTAGTTTCATCTTGCTCTACCCTGCTCTTAGCTGTCTGGGGTATTTTTATATTTGTTAAAAATCGTGCTTGCTTTTTCTATAATAACTAATGATAGTTTTATTCTCATTATAACCAGCCTCCAGCATGAATAAATGCTGATGGTGGTAGGTCATACGGCAACACTTGTTCCCGCTTCCTGTCCGGTCACCTAATCTGGACAAACAGCTTCTCTCAGGGTTGCCAACCACCCAAGGTGGCCAATCTGAAATTTCGGCGAAATAGCGCCGTGACAGTGATAGACAAAAATAAGGCCGATATTTTGAGTGAAATTTGTGGCTTTACGAGTTACTTTGATTGAATTTTGATGTTTCACCTCTACACCTCACGGTAGAAGGGGAACGACTAAGTAAGTAAGTAAGAATTTTGATTCTTTGCTGGAAATTTCAAATTCATATTTTTACTTATTCATTCCACGATTTCCCGAGAAAACAAGAGTGTTTCGGCGAGCCCTTCGGATTTTCCGGGACCCTGGGTGAGTAAACCAATGTTATATATATATATATATAATGTCTGCAGAGTGGGAGAGGATCGGCTACCACGACAAGCATGGGAAACAAAGAGCCAGGGATCCAGACCTCCGGGACGACCCAGAGTCCGCTGGGAGGACAACATTGGACAATCTTTGAAGGACCGAGGACTAGGGTGGAACCAGGCCGGGAGGAGGACAGCTGATGGAATAGTCTGGCGCTCTCTCTTCCAAACCTCTACACCTCACGGTAGAAGGGGAACGACTAAGCAAGTAAGTATATATATATATATATATATATATATATATATATATATATATATATATATATATATAATTTAATTGTGGCTTCTTTCCTAACAAAAGATTTACCTATACACATGACTACAAGTGGTAAGGGTAATTTCTCAATGATTGTCGCCGAACGTTCCGCCCTAACCTAAACACTAACCCTAATCCTAACTCTATAATACACATATTCACTGCG